>CM074515.1:34604842-35343422 GCA_037379345.1 Perna viridis | reverse complement strand
AAGTATTTTTCCCCTTGATTCAAGAAATAAAGGGGAAAAATACTTGTTTATATCTGGTTTGATTTTCAAAAAAATTTGTAGATGTCACATCAAAATCCTTGCCTGCATTTTTCAGTTCGATTTCAAATATCTTTTACAGTTTACAAATTATAAAGGAATCCATGCCCTAACAAATCATTTTTTTTTTATATTTTTGGTGCATTTTCAAGTTGTTTTTTTTTTATAACATTCCTTATGAAAGTCCATGCCTACATGTTTCAATCAGATTTCAGATATTTCATACGGTTTTTGAGTTAATAGGTGCAATTTTGAAACTTTTTTTTCCAATGGATGCCATTTGAAATCCAAGCCTAAATACAAGAGCTTTAAGAAGTATGCCTACCAAATTAACCCTATTTTTTGAGATAATGAAGTACAGAGTGATCCATGAATGCACTCTAAAGCAGACCTTTATACTTATATTGAATTTCAAAATGTGCAATATTGTGTCCAAATGATTTGTTGTGTCCATAATGAACTCTAAGTCTCTATGTTAAGTGTGTCAATAACTAATATTGTGTCCACACTTGCAGAGTTTAATTGTCTGTGGTTGTATCATGCTGCATTTGGCAAAGCTTTTTAATTTAACTTGGACACATTCTTGTATAGTAGGGTTTCACATTTTCAATTTGTTTAATTGCTGAGAAGTTTTCTTCACCTACATGTTGTATGTATGTTATGGCGAAAGATAACATTCACATTAGTTAATTAAGGTCTTTCCCATTTCAATGGGAAGACCTTCTTGTATTTCTTCTGATTATTATATATTTTTTTTTCGTCAGGCATTTTGCCAAAGTTTTGGCTGAACGTATCACGACAAGATTTTGACAATCTTTTGCAATCTGACAGGGGACTTTGGAATTCACCCTGTGAGACGTGATCATTTGTCGGTCCAGAGTTATCTGCCCCGTAGCGGAAAAACTAATTTTGCTAAAATTTCTGAAACCGTTTTAGATACACACAAACCGAAAGCTCCATATTTTTTAGAAACCCGGGGCAGTACTATTTGACAAAGTTTCAAAAAGATTTGAGGTTTCCCTGGTTACGCGATTTCGCGACCTAAAATGAAATTGTTCGGTTGGTCACTAAACTTTTAAACCGTAAGTCGTATAGACTTGGGACCTTCACTGTTGATCTTAAATGATTTGCAGTATGTTTTTGGATTTCTTGGTTCTTTGTCAAACTTTGATAAGGTATTTTACCTCATTTGTACGGTCATTCCTGAATCTCTATTAGGCACTGTTTGCTGTAGTGTTTTAGTTTACGTCTTTATAGTATGAGTTATAACTACTGGTAAGTCGGGATTTACTGTCGAAATATGTATCTATATAGGAAAACTCTCCACCGACATTTAGAACTATATTCGTATACAACCAATTCCATTAGTGGTGTCTTTGCCGGTTTTGGTTATTGAAAATTACCTCTCTCTTTGAAAATTGGTGCACACGTTGAAAACAACAGTTCTTACCGTAATTAATGCATTTGTTTAATAAAACTAATCTAAAAAAGAATATGGTTTAAGATTTTTTCTAAAGTAATCCAACAATCATGATTTATTTAATGAAAATGTGATAATGGAGTATGATTGTCTCGTTGTCAAGGGCAATCTCTTAGCTGCTTTTAATCAGAAACCTTCACTACCTCTATTCAGAGCTTCAAATGAATCCATGAATGCATATTTAGTTGTATGACAAATATTTATTTTGTTTGAAACAGTGAACGTAATCATTATAATATATGCGGTCAAAGCGCCGTAACTGCAAATATTAAGTGGAAAAAATGAATCACGGAAATAAAAAAAAAGTTTAAAGTTCCTTGTATTTTCTTACAGTTCAAACTGATGGCTATCGCTTTCTACTGCAAGGATAATTTAATTAGAACTTTTTTTTGTTGCGACCTCCAGTATTACTTTTTTGTTACCTTCCCCTTCGTTGATGTGTGCAAAAAGTTGTAATATGTATTCACGTTTTCCGAATTGTTTGATTAATGTGACAAATTAAAATATTTTATTTTGAAAATCATTCGTGAAGTAATAATCCTGTAAAAGATTGTAAGTAATTTTGGGCATTTCTAGTATTTTCACACTTCACTTTTAAAATGAATACAATAACAAAATCCAGTACTGTAAATGAGTAACGATAAATCATGGTGCTGTAACTGGAGTCTTCTGTGTGTGTAAGTTTCTCCGTGAAAATGACGAGTTAATACTTTACAATCTAAGACAACAACAGTACCAATCTAACTGTTCAAGTAGTGTGATCTCCTTTTAATAAATGATAGTATTTGAATGTTTGATGAATAATTTGCTTTTCTAGATTTATTTATCAATAACTACTACCTATGACCAAAGCTCATACAGTACACCCCGCGTGGATTGTTTGTGCACTGGGCTCTGTCATTAAACACTGTGAATAAGAACTACATGTGGAAAAACACAGTTTTTTTAACAAAGTACAAATTCATGTAAAACAATGGTGCATAACACTTATAAATGCGTATCGCCTATCAGTAAATTAACCGGTTCAGCTAGTTAACTGGAGGTGACTGGCTTTAACTAAAATACTTTAACATTGTTCACGGGAAAGCGTGGGATTTAAAATTATAACTGTTGACCAACCTTAATTATTAATTTACATTTCAACACGGCTCGACGATCGACAGAAAACCAATAAGTATAAATGTTTTAGTGTATAAAGAAGCCTAAATATCAAAAATCATTCCATAAATCGGCAAGCCAAAAATTCCAAAAAGTATTCTCCGGAATGTTAAATTCCTTGGAGAAAAACGGTAAAACCGTAAATAGGTCAGAAACAAAGAACTTACAGACTATAACAGTCTTAAATTAGAGAAAATGCGTGATACACACCTGAACTGGCTATCTGTAGAAGGAGCGATAAACTGCGATAAAATAGAAAAATCAAAGTACTCATGTACTGAATCACTTTACATTGACTCTTATAGTTGTCTTAAAAAATCAAGAACAGAGACCAACTTCTTGGTTATAAAAACATTTAAACAGTCATTGTACAGTAACACTGTAAAGTCACTTTGTTCCGACATTGTTGTCCCAACTTACACAACGGAGGCAAATAAATCACACTTGTACACAATACTCATATTTTTGTAGAGACTTAAAAGTACGAAGTTAGAGTTTACAATCTGAGTTTAATTTTGACCACATTTGTTCAATACACACTCAAATAATATCTTTCCAATGCATAATAATAGGTTAAGTGTTTTTGAGTATTCCATAGAGGGGTGGCCATTTGACCTGGGAGTCACAATTGAGACCTTTTGCACTGGAATACTTTATAATTATCTCCCTTTAATTTTTTTTTTCATGAAAATCACAAGTTCATTTTGTTCTCAAATAATTGTTTTGATGAAATTGACAGGAAAAAAAAGTTTATAACTACACAGTTACTACTGAATTCATCTTTCTTATAAGAATCAGAACTATTTTGCAAATTTAGAAATTGTCAAAAACCTCCTCTTTTAAAATTTATGCAAGAAATAAGTAGTGTCGATCGCCCCCGTCGCTAACGGCTGTTATAAAATCAGCCATTTGTCGTAAGGCTAAGGTACTTTTTTATGAACATGATTGCTGTTAGAAGAGAATCGGTGGGAAAGACCTTTCAATTGTTCTAGAACAATTGACCTTTTAATTAAAATTTTATTTTGAATTTACTTGAGTACCTACATGTTTAGACAAAATGTTGCACTTGTCTCTATTACTTATGTGCATGCATCATAAGTAAAACATGTTTATACACTAGTAAACTTAGTTACATCTTCCAGTGACAATATTCTTGTAGGATTTAGGGGGCAGGGATTTGATGTCAGATAAGAAATTTATGTTGCACAAGCACAGATATATAGTTTTAATTCAGAAGCAACTGAAATCAATATTTCATTTTGAAAAAAAAAAATGCCTTGTTTAGTAATTGGGGAAACATAGAATCACTATTATTCTACTTTTCAATGGAGGAGTAAAATATTCCTTTCAGGAATTTGGAACATTTTTAAAAGACCACTCTCCCCTTGCTAATAAAATGGTTGATGCTTCAGAGATTGAACAAAGACAGAATAATAAAACATAAGACATGGTCCATTTTACAAATCATTTTTGTGCATCAATGCCAAAAACATCATTCTGTACAAAAAACATTGTGATTTTAGGATTTGAGAGCCAACACAAATATTAACTGTTTCAATTTGCAGATATACAAATGTACATGTACATGTATATATAACTTTTAATTGTTTGATAAAACTGACACATCAGATGCCTCACTTAGCTTCAATACAACAGGTATGTCCTTTTCATGTCTTTGGTTGAAGTGGCAGTTAGAGTGAGGATTGTGGAATCGATTACACTTTGAATAATTAAAACTTTTGTATGGTCCTCTCTAAAATCTAATCACCTGTAAAATTAAATATGGTTTTTATTGTGTAATATAAAAAAAAACTTATATATAATGTGTGCCAACTCAAACAGTAACCCTTACAAAAAATGCCCTTTTTCATGTAAAACATAAGTTAATACACAATGGGAGGCAGATACCAGTACACGGTGGGTTTGCTTTTATTAAAATATATACTAATTTGCTGGTAATGTTACATGTTGTAATTGCCATTTTATGTACATCTACAAGACTTTCATGTAGATTTCTAACTGTACTGCATACATTTCTTTTTGTCACTATATACAACATACCATTCTGATATGCAATGTGCCTCATCATATGCAACTAAACATATTTTTTTTTCAGAATGGTTCTGACAGGATGCCTCTCTAATGATTTTAATCACATATTCTGGTGATGCCAGGAGAATGGTAGCATAACCTTCTTTGATACCTGAAGCAAAAATCAGTTAATTGAAAAGTCGTCATTTCTAGTGATCATGCTAAATGTACACAATTAAACAAAACTGTTTATGGACTTGAATCATTCATTGATTCCACGTAACATTTCCAATGTATGGATATATTGCATTTTTGACAAGGCACCCTCACTTTTTTTCCCATTCCTCATTCATTTGTTCATAGTTACACTGAAAAAAATAAAGATTATTTTTAACTCAATGACAAATACATACACCATCCAATTCATTTTGTGTTATGCCTTCATGAATTTCATATGAAGAAATCTTATGGCTCTTAGTTTCTTCTTCTACTTCTACCAGTTCGTGACCGCCATCAATTACTGATGATACTGTCACTGTCACTTTTAGTGCGCAATGCCCTATTTTACTTTTAGTAGCCATTAAAAGAAAAATTAACAAAGTGTGCTGTACAATTAACTGTGCAAGTAAAAACAACTTGATTAATTTAATGAAGTAAATGAGCCTTGAAAGATTCAAGACTCTTGGCAGAGGCAATGTCAGTGGGCAGAGCATTCCAGTCCCGGATGGTTCTTGGGTAGAATGGCTCTTTCCTCAGTACTGTGTTGCATGATGGTAATTGGTAGGAGTGTAGGCCCATATTTCAACTGAGTCTTGCTGGACTGCTTAATCTGTTGGTCGCGTCGATTTTCACCAGACCATTTGCCAGTTTGTACATTAGTACGAGTCTAGCTCTCCTCCTACGTTCTTCTAGTGTTGGCCATTTTAGATCTTCTAGCATGTTGGTAACTGAAGAAGTGTTGTGGTATCTGTTCGATACATATCTGGCCGCTCTACGCTGGACCATTTCAATCCGGTGTTTGTCCTCTTTCAAGTATGGGTCCCAGGTTGTGCATGCGTATTCCATGGTTGGTCTAACTAATGACTGGTAAGCTTTCTCCTTAATGTTGGCATTTCTGATGTTAAGATTTCGTCTCAAGAAGCTCAAGGTGTTGTTTGCTTTCTTGCAGATGTTTGATATGTGCTGGTTCCACTTCATATCTGATGTTATAGAAACACCTAGATATTTCGCAGTTGTTAAGTGCTCCAATTCATGACCATGGAGGAATAGCTGTTCTGAATAGGTTGTTTCTTTCTTGAGATTGACAGAACATTGCATTTCTCGGGATGGAAGCTCATTTTCAATCTTTGTTCCCATTCTGCCAATTTATTTAGGTCATCTTGTAGACTTATCCTATCGATATCAGATGTTATTGTAAGATATACAATAGTGTCGTCTGCAAACAATCTGGTTTTTGATATGATGTTTTCCGGCATGTCGTTGATGTAGTATAAGAACATGCTGGGGCCCAAAACCGATCCCTGAGGAACACCAGATTCCACCTGTATGTATTGGGATGTTTCTCCTTCTACGACTTGTGCCTGATTTCGATTATTAAGAAAGCTTTGTATCCATCTGTTGGTGTCACCTCTTATCCCATAATGATGTAATTTGTGGGTCAATAAGCTGTGGCACACTTTGTCAAAAGCTTTACTAAAATCCATATTCAGACAGTCCGTTTGTTTACCGTTGTCAAGGTTTCTGGTTATATCATCAACAAACTCAACAAGTTGAGTGTCACAGGACAGACCTTTCCGGAACCCATGCTGTAGTGGATGTAATATATCATGTCTGTCAGCATGTGCCATGATGTTGCTGGTGATGATATGTTCCATTATTTTGCAGGCGATACAAGTCAGAGATACTGGACGATAGTTTATAGCCTCAAACTTCTTGCCTTTCTTGACGATGGGACAAACGAAGGCTGTTTTCCAGATACTGGGTATTTCTCCGGTGTTATAGGACTCTCTGTATATGATGGTAAGTATCGGTGATAGATGAATGGCCAGTTCTTTCAGGACTCTTGGTGTAATATTGTCCGGTCCAGGTGCCTTGTGAGGGTTCAGGTTTTTCAATAGTTTAGTAGCACCCACTTCTGTAATCTGGATGTCTGGCATGGTATCGTATGTACCTTTCATACTACAGGTGTCAGTAAAAGATTCAACTGATACTTCGGACTTGGTTGAAAATGCCTTCTGGAATTGTTTATTTAAGATGTTAGCTTTATTTTTGGAATCTGGATGTAACGTTCCATCTGCTTTCAATGGTGGTATATTGTTGTTATCTGATCTTTTATGCTTTATATAGGTCCAGAAGCGTTTCATACAGTTTCCACTTCCAGCACGGTCATCTGTTTCTGGTGTCACTATGCCATCTATATACTGCCAATATGCTTTCCTAAGTTGTCTCTGTGTTTCCTGTTTTAACTTTTTATATTTCTCCTTATCCGCTTTGTTGCCAGATTTCTTCTTTCGTTTATAGCATCGGTCTCTCTTACGGATAAATCTCTTTAAGTCTCTGTTTTTCCACGGACATCCATCTTTATTTTTTGCTGTTTTGTGTGATATGTTTCTTTTTATGCTGTCTTCTAATTTAGACTGAAAAAGGTTCCACATAGAGTTCACTGATTCCCTATTGCTCTTCATATTGATGATTTCTTCATGGGTGGATTTGACATCATTAACAACATTTTCCCATTTTGCTTTGCTATACAGTGGAATCTGCCGTGGTTTCTGTTGTTGTCTAGTTGGAATGATATTTCAGTGTAAACAATGTCATGGTCGGATATTCCTGGAATGATCTCTGTCCTACGGAAACTAGAAGGGTGGTTTGTGATGACGAGATCTAAGGTGTTGGTACCTCTAGTTGGTTCTTCTATTATTTGTGTAAGACTATGATCGTCTAATATGTCTGTAAAATTATGATGAATTTTTGCATACTGAGTGTTCGCCTTTAGTGTTTCCTTTCCAGTCCCAGCCAGGAAGATTAAAGTCTCCAGCTACCACTGCGAAAGCATTTTTTATTCTGGAAGCTCTTTCCAAGCTCTTGCCAAATTGGTTCATGCTCTCTTCATTGGATGTTCTAGGGTTGTAGTAAGTGCAAACGTATATAGCTTTGTGGCCGACCAGCTCTAACTTGCACCATACTATTTCACAGTCAGTTTGTAGTTCCGGTGTAGCTGTAGCAATGTAGTTGTTTTTTACTGCTATAAGGACACCACCGCCTGATAGATTGCGATCGTTTCTGAAAATGGTATAGCCTGATGGAAAAATCTGTGGGTCTTTTATACTGCTATCAACCCAAGTTTCTGTGCCAAATATTATATCTGGGTTTGTACTGCTAATCATGTTTTCGATCAGATGTTGCTTTGTTTTAATGGACTGGAAATTTACATTTACTATTCTTAGTGGTTGTTGTTTTACTCGCTTTGATGTTGACGTTGTTCTCGTTGGTGTTGACGTATGCACTGGTTTAATTTGGTTAGATGGAACTGGACTGGCAAAGGAGGTGTCTGATAACACACTAAACTGGTTTGATGTACTGAAAACCATGGAGAAGCAAAATGATGTATAGTTTGGGCAGTTACAGGCAAGGCAATCCCAAGCGACAGCAGAGTCGTTGACATGTTCTAAGTATAGGCTAGATCTCATGGACTGGCAATTTGCATGATACCATTGGTTGCATGTATCGCATAAAATGCCTTTATCATCCCATGTAACTGGCTTGTCACAAGTACCGCATGGGTAAATTGATCCAGATATTAATGGTCCAGGATTGATGTTTACATCATTAGCCATTCTGATAAGGAACATGGACAGGTATGCTAAGATGATACTTGGTCGATGTTTTGGACATGCATGCATATCCCTCCCATTGTTCTGATTAGTAATCACTCTAATAACAACACAGTCGTAATCTGTTGAACAAGTATGGTTGTTTACGATAATAAATGAGTGAACTTCATCTCTCAGATGGATAGATGTGTATCGGATGATGAAGCCTTCTATTTAGATGACTAAGATCAGTTTTGGTGTCATAGACGCCATTATTGTTTACGGTCCCATCAATAAATCTGACGGTGACAACTACTGGGCAAAAATTCTGTATGATGGCCTTCAAGATGTGTAATGCAACCTTACCCACTGACCACTACAATTTTGTAATCAATTTAGGATTTAGAAATGTGAAAAATATCGAAAAATATCAGGAGCTGTTCAAAATTCCTGCCATTTTGTTGGGCATGCCCAGTTCTGCACCTGTTCCTTGACAAGGGCGGATCCAGGATTGAGTTTAGGGGGGGGCGGGCGTTAATTGAATTAAATGCAGTGCAAAGCAAGGCAAAAAATTGCGAAACTTGTGGTAAAATTTGTTTTCCTACCGATTTAGGTGGGGGCGCGTGCGCCCGGTACGCCAGTCCTTGGATCCGCGCCTGCTTGACAAGATATATATGTCTAGTGGGGTATACATAAGCTGGTGAAGTGCACTAATGGAATGAAAATATAAAGACCTGAGCCAAAATTTTGATTGAGTCGCTTTTTCGAAAAAAAAATGCATGTCGCATAATTTGGTTCAATTTTTGGGAATAGAATTGCGGGAACTGAATTACAAAGAGCAGGGGACAAGGGATAACATAATGAAAAACTAAGTGAAACTTACTAAAACTTCTGTCAAATGTCGCATTGAAATTTGCGTCCATCAAATATACGACGATCTCTTTCATTTACCACCTCGATTCCAAATCTACCAGTGTTCCAGACTTATCGACTCCACGTTGTTCCAGTACACACGCTTGTTTAGACACACAAAGAAGGCGGTGTTTGTTGATCTCACGTGACCATCTGTGTATGACGGAATCTCATTTGCATACGACCAAATCTCGCTTGCGTCACGCAAAGTTGGAAATCAAAGTAAATGGCAAATGAAAGTCGTATGAAGGGCGATACTCCGCGGTACCGCTGAATCTCCAACTTTTTGTATGGTACATCGTTCTGACCCCAACCCGACACATCAATATCCAAATAAAAAAGAGGAGGGTTACAGGGTCAGCAAGCGTTTTGTTGCGGGTACGTTTTAGTTTTATGAGTCCTTATGCTTACATCAAGAAATATGCAATTTTTTTAATAACTGACATTTAGGCATTGTAAAAAGATTTTATTATACCTTTCTAAAAACAGATTGTTTATGAGACATTTATAGATTCTTGTGAGTAGTTGATGGATTATATCAAGTCATATATTGTACGAAAACATTGACAAGTCAAAAAAAAATAGCCTCTACATACACGGATTTTTCTGAGTGTCTGCATGATATGAGTTACTGGGGGTGTTAAGTGTTCGGGTACGTGTACGTGTGACTGAAAAGTTTCCTGTAAATTGTGCATCCGTTTGCTTAAAATATCTATTAACGAAAAATATAATTTGACCTGTTACACGCTTTCGGATTGGTCTGTTTTCTATTAGCAAACCAGGTTATTTTGTATAACATGGCTTGGTACTATGACGTCATTAACGTCGATTGGCCTGCGTTCCGTGATTCAACTAGCGGGTTTTTTTCCACGCAGTTTCGTTTCTTACCCTTTGCGGCGTTCGAAAAAAAACTATCGAAAATTGAAAGTGGGTGCAATGTGATATCCCCTGAATGAAATGTTACAGTAGAAAATTATAAGTAAAAAGAACAAATTTTACTGCGTCGGCTATCTGTTTTTTAAAAATAGTACTTGTTTAAAGTACAAATCAAATATCAATACTGGGACTGGCACCCATTAGAAATTAACTAATAAGGAACTCAATTACCTGGTTTGGGCAACGTTACACTTTCCGTAGACCGCGGTTTATAAGTGTAACCTTCCGCAAACCAGTTTATTTCATACAACCTGTTGAAAAATTAAAAACTTACCTGATTACGAGGAGGTATTTCTGACGCAAGATGATAGTCAACGATGGTGTAGGCCTGTTTCTGAAGAAAATCCACGTTGTTTTGGGAAACATTCTCCAGTTTTTTCACATGATCAACTTGTCCAACGTATCTATGCACAAAAGGAAGAGCAACAGTATTAATCTGGTTTAAAACAAAGTACTTAATAAATTGCTCAGATGAATGCATATCTAGTAAAGTCGCTTCTCTCCCTTGGACTGGTAAACCCGCTGTTTGGTCTGATTATAAAATACAGAAAAATTAATTTAAAATGGTCACCAAATGGAGTTTACATAAGTCTCATGGCGACTTTAATTGTTTTAAGCTAAAATGTGAGTAGGATGGATACATAGTGTATAATTACAGTATTAATGAGCATCCAAAAGAGAAAAGTCTACTAGTAATTCTGTATTCTCGTGACCGATTTATTTTCGTATTATCGATTTTCTTGAGCAAGAAAAAAAATTGCAAAAAAATAAATCGCTGCAACCATACTCTTTATAAAAGAATTCAAGCAAAATTTCATCTTTGAGAAATAATTATAAGTTTTACTGGCGAAATTAAATAACCGTGAAATTTTATTGGGATAACAAATCGCGAAAATAAGTAACCGCAAATATGAATTGGATTACAATACTTCGTTACATTAACTCTTCGTAATTTTGTACAGCTATTGACAATGACAAGAATCATGCATATAAGCAGCACTATGGTCAAGAACAGTCAGCTAAATCTTACTTGTTAACTTCGACCCAGAACTGGACATCCATTGGTAGTTTATCGAGGATAATGAGTCGGTTTTTGAGCACGACCCTTGCTTGGTAAAAGTTCGTATAGGATGCTGAAGCGTAGTTCCTTACATCGTGTGGGTCGGATGATTTGTCAACTGCAACTTTTTGTTTCTCTGGTTCTGTTTAAAATAGTTGTATTGAAATCAAAGCATTTATAGAGATATTTCAAGTACTTAGGAATACAGAAATGAGCCTGGCGAAAAGACATTTATGTTTTTTATCGGAGTTCAATGAAAACCACGACTATTCAGTTAAAAACCTTAAAATCAAAAGGCAGAGGACGGTTTTTTTTTATTATTATATTTTTTTTTATTTTATTTTTTTTTTATTTTTATTTATTATTTTTTTTTGTAGAAATTAAAGCGACGAATGTGACATTGTAACAGAAATAAAACGGACAACAAATGCATCTCGGACTGGTACACTTTGGCCAAGATAACGGCTTAGGGAAAGAAAGAAAGGCGTGTACCCGGCCAAACTACTGTAAGTACGTTGCATATAAATTCGCGAGTATGTGTGAGAAAGAGAGACCGCTATTGTCTATCGTACAAACTTACCAGCATTTACTAAAATCCCAGAAGGATTGGCTGGGTTGTACAAAACGTTTCAAGTTAAACATGATATCATTAGACCAGAATTGCGTGTAATATTGATTTACCCAGATTTAAATATAAAACTTACTTTGAGGTTTGCTCCGCTCTTTTTCACTTCTAGCTTTGACTGCTTTGTACAACTCCTTTCTTACGTATAAATCTAGTAGTCTAATCTCGCTGGGATCTCTCATGGCTTTAACGAACTTGACGATGACAGAAATGAAATTTTGCCACAATTGTAACTAAAATGTATGTAACGAAATACCTTATTTAGAAATAACCACTGGGCGAACCCGCTATTGTTAAGCAAGTAATTACGGATTTCCCTTACACCGACTGAATAGGTGGGCAAGGCAAAGTAAAATCCCAGCTTGCAAAATGAGGGGATATGGTGATAGGGTGTTTGTTTGTACTTCAAACAATAATTTCGTTGCGCAGAGGGGTAACTATCTCTTATTCATTACTCTTTCTACACCCCTAAATGGAATTCTATGAAACTTTCGCAGATTATTTATTAGATATTGAAGTTGTGATCGAACCGTCTATTTCAGATATTGATCTGAATGTCTTCGGGGATTTTTTATAGCAAAACATAGAGATTTTTGTTACACGGAGGGGTACCCATCTCTTATGAAAAATTGCTACGGTCAACACTTTTACACGGCAATGAAACATGAAAAAATCTTAATTGAAGATGTGCACCTTCTAATTCAGATTTTGATCTGATTTTCTTTGGAGGGATTCCCATAGCAAAACATGGAATTTTGCCTTTTAAGTCAGAATATAGATTAACCATATATGTTTCTATGTCACTGAATGGACTTTGTCGTAATTTTCAGAGTCTTTATTATTTATTATAATTGTGCACATCACATTCTATATTTCGTTCCAGAATAATTTGGAGATCAAAAGGTACATGTTATAAAATGGAAAACGGGCTTTCAATTTCCAATAACCTCAATGTATGTGGTACACTATTAAAATAATTATTACTGTGCACCACATGATTGTGATTATATACCTCCTCATAGACCAAAAAACAATCATTTCATAAATTAATTTACCGTTCTTCCCTTCCTGATCTTCCTTTGTCTTGGCTTATCAGGACTAAAATCGTCTATTCTCTGTACTGGTGACGGTGAAAAATCGGAATCGTAATCAGATTCTGTTGGAAACGTCTCGAGATATTTTGGGTACCTAAAAAAAATGAACAGGTTAAAACAGACATTGACATAAATGCCCGAACCTAACACAAAAGCAAATCCTTCATATTCAAGGCAATATAATGTAGTTTGAAGTTTAGTTCAGTGGGTTTATCAAATCCGTACATTTTTCCCTATCCTCAAATAAGTTCTACTTAATAAGATAACTCAATAAATTAACATTTAGTCTTTCTTTTTTTTACCTCAACCACAAATATAGTTCGTCCGATGCCACAGAAAGTTATCCTGTCATCCAAACTTTGTAACTTGTGGAAAACAATAATTTTAAAGGGATAATCTCAATTATGCTGTTTAGTCAACAACTTTTGTTATCTTAAGTACAGTTATTTTGTCCGTTTCTCTTCAAGTCTACCCAATATAATAAATTTTAAGTAAAATCATGCTTACCACTTTCGCTCCATAGCTCTGTAGACGCTGTTTTGTGCACAAAGAAGGACGCTCATGGGAACTTTTTCCATAGACGGGATTTGTCTTATGATATCATCGGTACAGTCCAACAATGCGCCTAGAGAAATCAAAACTTTTCAATAATTCATCGGTTTAAATGGCTGGTAAAGTTAATACGGCACAATAGCATTCCAAGATATCTACTCTGTCCACAACGTGCGAGTCGAATCGCGATTTTCTTTAAAAAAAAATCTGAATGCAAATGTAATACTCCTGCATTTATTATATAATCCAAGGATTAATAGTCGACTTTTCGCATTTATTGATTGAATATTGATCTTCATTCATCATATTTAATGTGTTGTTGTATGAAATTTACAAGTCCGATTTGCAGTGTTAAACAGAATTTCATCGACGTGAATGCTGTGAGTGCAAGAAACTTAATACCTACCCATTTAAATAGAAGGAAATGGAATTTCTTAGGAATAAAAGGTAAAAGACCATAAAGTAAAGCTTTCTTAATTAACCTGAAGACGTTAATTGCTATGACAATGTTCACTCAACCAAATCGATGAGGTAATTTACAGCACATAAGGCAATCGTTTGCTGTCTGCTAAGTATCAATTTTCCATTATATTATTATCTTCTTTAACATTTTTATTTTTTTTCCCTACAGTCTGATTTTTCCATCTCAGGCAACTGTCGTGATGCCGTAATATATTGTCAATTTACAATGACTAAAACTGCGATGTCGTTAATATATGTAGAATAATACTTGGCAAAAATCCGTACCACATGCCTTATAATCCCGAGATATCTGTACGAGGGCTTCTGGTCCGAGGTCTAATATTGATCAATGGTGATACGGCATATAAAACAGATTTAAATTGGAGAGCATTTACAGTATTTAAACTGTCAACGAAAGCGATAGAGAATTCCGAGTGGAGTATGATAAAAGCTATCAATGGAGTTTTATTCAAAACCTATCCTTATTATGAATCATTTACACGTTATATGCCTTATATCTGAATAATATATATACACGTAGTTATGTTTGTGCTTTCGCACAGACGTTTTCATTCACAACATGCATTTACTTCACATTCACATGCGAACTACTACATTTCGCATCTAGTCCCCGTAAGTGAATGCGAATTTGAATGTTATGTTTGGCGACGGCATTGGAAAATTAAGTCTTTAATTCTCATTGCATTGGCATTGGATTCATGTGCATGATTTTATGTGCGTGATATATTCATATGAAGAACACAAGGGTCCTACCTTGTTTTGCTGCTTTGCTAAAATATTTTCTATGGATATTGCTGGTCATATTCACGCGCATGCGTCCAGGAGCCATTTCACGTAGTTCCTCGATATTCTTCCAGAAAGCGAGTGGATACGGCATCTTACTGCCAGTCATAAATCGTTTAAAGAATTCATAGTGCATCGGGGTATTCAGAACTTCGTTGAAACATCTGAAATAAAGTAATGATTTACACCAACCGACAGCATGCAAACAATTTCATAGATTTCAAACGAATGACGTCTTTGGACGTACCAAAGGCGCGTGCTGTCTGCAAGCTATGGACCACGTTTATGATATCGGAAGACAATCATGGCATTATTGAAATCAACATAAAGTTTCGTGTTTTATTCGTTTATAGCTATACTAGAGAATATTTCCTCAAACCTTTTTTTCAAATTTAGCTTAATTAAAAAATTACAAAATTAAGAAATTTATGTTGTACACTTGCGTCATGCATATTAGTCACGAACTGTCTTAGGTAGTTTATGGGCTCATTTTCATTATTGGTTGTTCTGTTTTCGTTTTTGTTTGTTGGTTTTGTTTTGTTATGTTTTGTTGTTGTTGTTGTTTGTTTGTTTGTTTCGAGTTTTAACGTTCTGAAAAGGAGATTGGTATTTTTTTTTACTTGCTGTTATTCTTTTTTTTCAAACATGTACTGACCTTGGTCTCGGTGGGCGATCTATAACCAAACCATCTCTTCTAAGAACGAGTCTGTTGCCACGTGGTTTATCATTCTCCATCCCTGCTCCTATAGTTGCTCTATCTAGCATCACTTCCCGTGATACTTTTAAATTTGCGATGTCGAATTTTGGCTTATACATAAGCTTATGCAGATGGTCTAAAATAAGAGAAGTTTGCGCTGTTAAACTTGTTCGTTTTAAATAGGCTATTCATATTTGTTAGAATAATATTTGTGAGTTTAACATGAAGTTGCACATACCTTGTCGTGCTATGCATACACCCACTGGTACGATAGTGATTTTGAACTGCAACCAAAATATCTTACAGTGTACCTCCGAGAAAGATGACTATTTAGACAATATTCGGACGGACGAAATGCCGGACGGACAAGGTGATTATAAAAAGTGGATGAACTTGCAAAAACGATTAGATGTATTATATTATAGTTGCATATTTTGCAATACAGAGCAATTACGAATGGCGTATATTTTCACGTCGCATCAAAATATATGTGCGCATGACTATGCCGTTTGAAAAAAAAAAATCAGTTCACTCTTTCTATCACCATCCCCCACACCCCCCGTTTGGTAATACACTGTATACCAAATGAACATCAGTAAATAGTTCAATGTAATTTTAAAGTTAATCGAAGAGATCCAATCGGATTTTTATTATACAAGTCATAACTTACAATGTCTTTTGACCGGTATCTTGTTGATGTGAAGGCTGCCATAATCACTGTAAATCACATCGATGATATCAGATATTGTTGGAGGTTGGTAACTGAACATGCCGGGTCTACCTACAATCACACAAGGATCTTTACAGTTAACTCTTTGAATCATTCAATATCTTTTTTGCTGTTTTTTATGTGTTCTTTAAATTTTCTGTTTGTTACTTTCTTGTTTCTTGGAGGTTGCTGTTTTTGTTTTTGTTTTTAGGGAGATATTTACAAAATCGGACTGTCTTCTGCTTTACTGGTAATACCATGCCAATACAATCACCAAAAAACTGGAACTCCGAGTTATTTCTTTTTGGGATTTTCCACGCATCATTGCACCTATAATTCTTCTCGAGATTAATTTCTTAAATTGCACATTGTAGATTATAGCATGATCATCTCGCAAGTTCTTCCTTGAGAGAGTGGTTTAATTTTTTTCACAACTAGTCTTTGCGAACGACTGGAATGGTAGTAAGTAATGTCAAATTTGGTTTGTCAAAATTCTTCGCTAAACGACCTTATCCATTGCGGAAAAGAAATCCTTTAAATATGGTCTTCTAGCTCAACCCTTATCTTTATCATTTTCTCAATATACTGGTTTTAAAGAGCTTAAAACATTAATATACATATGACTTAACTGCGGGGTAGTCGTCATGCCTTCGGCTGAAACGAAAGAAATTTCCTCGGGATGTATATATATTGGGCACGCTAAAAGATTACCCTGCAGTTCATATAAAATGGTCTATTCGTTCATTATGCTTCTTCATAATGATAAACCATTACAGTCAAATTTAAGTTACTATTTTAGTAATTTTTTTCCTCTGGTAAAAGATCTTATGCCAAACATCAGTTTTTTTTCTGACTTACCGTACTCCTCAAGCACCACGGTTAGTTCAAACGCTCTCATGAGCTGTTCATCAGATACTGAACAGCCATCGGCCGATTCCGAATTCCGACTCCAAGGACTTTCCTGTTCCCCGATCGACCCACTTTTGGGTCGGTAATCAGGCGAGATATCTTCGGGGCTTATTCCTTGTGAGGTGTTAATTAACATCAGAGGATCCTCAGAGCTTTTTGCTGAGGATGGATATTCCAAAACATTCCTGTCAAAGTACTTTTCACCGCACTTGAAAGGAAATGAAACAACAAAAAAGACTTAAGAGTGATGATACACTTTAAAATTGATTAGAAACCAATTTACAACAGTTGTTCATCATCTTTCTTTATGACTAGTAATTTCTAATTAAAAACATAAGATCAAGGAAATGCAATGACAGGACAATGATGCCGTGTTCAGTACAACCAGACACAGGCGGATCCAATTGGGAGGGGTCCAAGGGTTGGAACCCCTTTCGGAAAATTTTGTTAATTTCGTGTAAAATTTAGGACAAGGCAGGAACAATCCTTTTTTCTGGAGTAGTGCCCCTCTAAAATGCACCTTCCTTTACAAAATTTGTAAATTTGCCCCTGCCAGATCTTGAACTACAACAAGTCAATGATGTACATATACGTATACCAAACAGTCTCATATTCATAGTTTATACTCCGAACTGTGTTCTGAAGTTTATACTCTGAACTGATCTATATGTGTCTGAAACTTTCCTGTAAATTATCAAAAAACATCTCACAAAAAAAAAATCATTTTCTTTACAGTACGGACAGAAACATATGGTATGAAATTAGCACAGAAAATGAAACCAAAACTTACGCTGCTGATTTAAAATTATTTAAGTACGGACAGAAATATATGATATGAATTTTGCACAGAAAATGAAACAAAAACTTACGACTACTGATTTCAAGTACGGAGGGAAAAATATCTTATATGAAATCAGCATAGAAAATAAAAACCAAAACTTACGACGGCTGATTTGAAATCTTTTCTTTCACTTGAGAGAAACAACTTCCATGTAGCTTTCAAATTCTGAAAAGAAAGCTTTCTTATACTAAGATATATCATTCAATATACCCTATAGTTTTTGTTAAAGGATTTTTCTTTTATTTTTAAAGATGATGTTGGATGTCTTTAGAATGTTATTCTGAAATCTTTAGGTCTCGCTGCTTTCATTTCAAAAGTTATTTAAAAACTGGTATATATAGTTTCATATAAAAATGTATAAATTATACTTTGTTGGCATCCTTTCGTGATTTAAAAAAAATTGGGTTACCAATCTTTTCACGTGCTGTCGAGAAATTTGAAATTTGGAATTCATTTCTTTTGGAAACTTTCTCACCAAGTATCTCCCTTTGAAAGTTTGTAGTGAATTATGTCAAAACTTCTCAACAGATAATTTATAAACATTTATTTTTTTTTTTACAAAATATCAAAATCTCCTTGGTCATTGAAAATAAATTTATTTACATTGTATATGACTTTGCACGATGGCCGAACACGACACAGGTTTACTTTGTACGATCTATCCAAAACTTATACTAAACTTTTGGTCTTATTAAATTAGAAGTATGTGTCTTAACCATGTAGCATAGATACAATTCAAACGTAAACATTTACGACTTTTTGATCTTCTTTCCTCATCGTTACATGTGAGGTAGCTATTTTAATTGATAAATAAAAAAAGATAAAGTGCAAGATAGTCATAAAGAAATTAAAATGTGTTTACTGGAGCAACTATTAAAAACTCTGTAAAGAGTTACAAAACTAGGTCACAAAAAAGTCATAAAAAGGTAATAAAATCTTTAGATTTAAAAATACCTTTATGTAGACAGTTAGGGACTTTTATACTATATATCAAATATTTTCAAAATACCAGAAAAAATAGTATGCACATGAAAGCGCCTTAAATAAGTAAATAAAATTTTGATACATAAATGTAAAATATTTCATCTTGGACATCCATGTGACCGAAAAAAAACATTTAAATGCCTCCTTAAATAATCAAACATCCATTAGACCAAAAAAAATATGTTTGTGTCCTGCTTCCCCCTACCTACCTTACTCAAAACATTTTATGGCCATTTTAACCCAGTCTAGATTGTTTCCACTTGAACCCAGTCTAAACTGTTTCCCCGTCAACTAAATGTAAAATATTTTTGAAAACTAAAGTTATTTCCCTACCTGCCTACTCTATTTTCTTCTTGATATAGCATGCAACTAGCCTTTTTTTTAATTTTTAATTATTATTTTATTTATATTTTTGATATTTATTTTTATTTATATTCGTACTTTTGTGCCTAATTTATAAGTACCTCCGTAATTATGTCCTGTGCAAGAATGAATAATGACGAATCGTCTTTGCTGGATAAACATGCAAGTAGGGTCATCTTAACACTTTCTGGTAGAAAAGATTCACCATCAGATGACAGATATCGGTCCAGGATTTGATGAGCAAGTTTACTTTTTGTAACAGTTCCAAATTCATCGCGATGCGAGTCGTCTGCGTCCAAATATTGCCGTACGTCTTTCCAAAATTCTAGCAGTTTTTCATCCACGGCTTGCCCATTTTTGTTTAAATAAGATTGCATTGGATTTCCTGCCAAACAGTCTGATGCAAGAGCACACATAACTTTACTTTTTAGTTTCTTTCCGGTTTTTATCCGTTTGTTTCCGCTGATATATTGCGCTAAAGATGGCGGAATATCAAGTGAAGGTCGAATAGTTGTAAAAGATGGCGTTTTTGCAGAGCTTGAATGTTGTGGCGGCGATATCGACCTTGGTTCTGAACTTCCAAAATCTAAGGATACAGTAGAAGCGTTTGATGGTTTCATTCCGACTTTTGGTCCTATTCGGCCACCTTTTCAAATAAACCAAAGGAAAAGATTAGTCAAGCAGTCCTTAAAATTAAGTAACAACAAAACATTTCATTTTCTGTATTTTCCTATATATACCTGAAGATAGTCGCGAATTATAGCAAAATTGCGCTATGGACATCAAAAACTGATACCAAGTTGCATGCGTAAGTTTCGTTTAAGACTTAGAGTACTTATCATTTTTTAAATTTTAATGTATCACTTCCTAGTATTTTCTTTAGCCCAGCGAAAATAAATTTGAAGCCTACAGTATGTCAGCCAGAATCGTCAAAAACACAAAGCGTACTTGTTCTATGGTACGCCATACCGGTCCCATTACGACCAATTTGCTTTATATGGTTTACATTTAAAAATATATGATGCGGATTCTATTTTTAAAATATGTTTAATATAAATGTTGAAGCGTCAATTGATTGGTTTTGTATTATAAAAAACTGATAAAGTTCGACTTAGTCCTTTTTCATTTTTACGGAATGCAATCCATTTTAGCAAGTTTTTTTCAAAGGGACGTAACCCACAAACAGACGACATCCAGGTTGGCGGTTTCAGTGGGGAAAGGAAATACAGTAAACATTTTTTTGATATAAACTTTTTTCACTTCGGTAAGTACCAAAATGGTTTGAAATTATTTTTTTTTGTAAAGTATCCAAGTATTTACCGCAGCTCCAATAAATAAATTGCTTGAATTTGAAGTCTACTACTGTTCATTGCTCCAATCGGACGGTAAACCAGTCTGTACGGTTGGAGAGTTAATTCCCATTGAGTTTGATTTAAAACAAAAATACGAAGTCAATCAAAATCGGCAATATGAAAAAAAATATTACCTAAAATATCCTAATGAACTTTGCTAGCCAACATACCGCTTCACTACCTACCTCCTGCGATACTGAGAAAGTCGTTAGGGTCGATGTAGTGTTCCTTTGGCGGTTCTTCGACGATGGAACTAGATTCTGATGATGACGGATACGAATAACGTGACTGATTCTCATACCCAGTTGAACCCGCCAGTTCGGGAGTAACAGGCCTTCTTGATGAACCCGCAGACGCTGTTTTTCTTTTACTGGCGCCAGGTTTCATATCATCTTTGATTTTCGACACGACCGCTTTAGTTGGGGTGTATGGAACATCATATATAGTGGGAAACATCAATCTGCATCGCATCTGACGCTGTGAGGCTAGCGCTACTTTCTCATAAGGGGTACGACGCTTCAAGACGGCGAGGAACGCTTTTTGGGTAGTCCTCAGAATACTCATTAAATATCTAGGGACCCAGTATGTTCTAATTGCTGTTAATATAAGTCTCTGAAGATCTTTAAATGCATCTTCCGTGTTCACTCTGTATATCACATTACCTGCTGCAAAGTTTGCTATTAGTTCATCTTGTAAGTCTTCTTCGGGGATGAGATCGAAATTCAATTTACCTGAAATGGTGTCCGAGTCAGATTAAACAAGTTGACGATTATTTTATTATAACGCTAATTAAAGTACATTTTCGATATTTTAATGATATTGTTGATATTAATTTATAATTCGTAGAATAACGTCGAAAATTAACCATGTACCAATTTCTTAAATAAGTAGTTTCTTGACATTTTTGGTCCAAAAAATAAAGGTCCCCGAAATCAATGTGATCCTTAACTTAAAAAAAATAGATTTACAATTATTTCAAACAAGTATATCAAGTGTGTTGATTTTCCTGTCTGCTATGAAGAGAAAGATTAGATACATATAGGTTTGGAAGGAAGACCTTAGAAATTTTTTTAACTTGTGCAACAATAAAAACTAAGAATGTCAGGCAAAAAAAAACATTTTTTTCTGAATTATTAAGTATGACATCAAGAAGTCTCAAGATTTTCATTGGAATTACCCCAGAGGTTATTCTCATACCTACTTTTTTGAGGCGCCAAAACCAAAATTGATCATATATTGAAACGTCTGGTTAGATGGTAAAGTAAGCCCCAGTTACATGCTTTGTAAGAAATAAAGGTATAAGTCACCTTCAAATATCACATGTTTCCCAGATGCTTCAATCTCATGTGGTGCACCATTGCTCAAGTACATGTTTCTAATATACAGCAATAGTCTTTGCCGGTATTCGCCTTTAGGCATGCGCTGTAACCTCTCCAGGTCGAGCCAACATCTAAAACATTTTTCTCCAGGAGTTCCGATAAAAGACTCGCGAAATAAAAGCATACCGATAACACTTCCGAGTAGATTTCTGGAGAATGTTGATACTTCGTCAGGGTCATCTGCATCTAAAGCAGCGATTAAGATTACTTTTAAAGTGTAAGTTTTTTGTAAGAATCAGGCAAAATGGCAAAACACGCATCTCAAAAATCGACCGATCTGACAATACAATTTAACTAAAGGATGCTTTCTCTATGTGAAAAGACCATTATTTAATCTCTGCATTATTGGGTTTGCTCAGAAATTTTTCTATAGAATGTTAGCAAAAATGAGGTGCTTTGACAGAGTTATCTACTATTGAAATGTTCATTTTCAGTGCATTTCAATCCTATTGTAACTCAGTTTACCAAATCATATTAAAAATCTCGTCTTTTTTCTTTATTATGATGGTACAAATAGTCAAATTAAACTTTCAAAATGGTAGGATTTTTTTCATATCATGTTTCACCCACTGCCTGATTCTTACATAGACTGACATTCAACTTTTTATCCTTGATCTTGCATCTCATTTACATGTGTTTTTTATACTTTTTCTGAAGCGGCAATTCAAATAGAATTTTACTTCGACGAGTAACTGGGATCAGTCTATACAGCCATAAGACCTTTAGAGATCAGGTTTGATTTAAATGACATTTGCCGTGTTCTCAAATTAACTGTTTACAAAACTATTCAAAAATAGAAGAAGACTGACAAATCTAAATCTGTCATGGCCAGTGACAACAGGGATCAATGTAGATAACCAGTCAATCGAGGGATGTCTTCAGATGTGTAATCTAATATCTTATGTCCTCTACATCTGTGTATATAGATCGTCATTACGTTGAGGCCATGTACTTGGATTCTGAATAGTGAATAGTCCCATTATTGACGCTTCAGTTTTGTTTTGTTTTTTTTTTTTTAATAAAGTTTGTTTCGGTCTGTTTCTTTCTATGTGGTCTGACTTACTGCTACATCAGCTTAGTACGGGGCGCCGAAGAGGACTTGATCTATTTGTAATCAAAATCAATTTTGTGAGACAAAATTCAATTCTGTGTCACAAAAGTCAATTCTGTGTCACAATTGAAGTATAATAGTATTATTTCAGCTTTAAATCAAGCATCAAAGCAGTATGTTTCCGGTGACTATAAAATGGTACGACCTTTTATCCCTTCTTTTGTTAAAATTTTTCTGAAAAGTGCCAAAGGCACTCACGATATGTACCCCATTTTAATCCCCCAAAAAATGATACAGTCCCGACTTGACAGACAAAATGGAGTCACATTTTAGATATTGATGAGAGTCAGTGGAGAGACATTTTCGGCTTACCATTCAAACTGACAACAAACACTAAGCTACAGTGGCTGCAATTTCGAATAAATCATTATATTTTGGCCACAAATATTTATGTAAAATTGATATTACTGATGACCCAAATTGTACTTTTTGTAAAGATGAAGTCGAGACTATTGAACAGTTGCTTTGGAATTGTGATGTTATTCAAAATTTTATAGAACAAATTGATAATTGGATATTATCAAATTGGATAAGTATTCCATTTACAAAAAAACAAAGTTAATTTTTGGCAGTACATCAAATGTGTCAAAAGTGAAGCCTCTAACTTGATTATATTATGTATCAAACAATATATATATCTACAACACAAGATCTTTTCAGAAAAAAATATCACTGCATGCACTTATAGGAAAAATTAAAGATTTGTATTACATTTTAAAAATGTATTGCTGTTAAAAACAAAAACATAGATACTTTCTCTAATTTCTGGAACCCTTACCGGTTTTCGGAATAAAGTATTATATAAGTTCATTTAATTTCTTCAAAACAATAATGTAAATATTCAGAATATCACATATCATCAGACAACCCTTTTTCCAAATTTCAACTTTTTTTTCTTCTTTTGTCTCACATATCTAAGTATTTTTTCTCTAACCTTTTATTATCATTTCCATTTAATATCCTAATTTCTATGATAATCTGTACAATTGATTATATTTTTAATGTTTAGTAATCTAACTGAATCTATACGAAGCCATTTTTTGAGATAAATATTCGGTAATGTCCATATACAATCACGTGTCTACCTAGATATCCAAATTAAATATTATGTGTTGTTTACTTATATTGTGAATTGTATCTACCAACAACTACTAACATCTGTATATATATGATGATACTAACGTTAACGAGGCCGGGATAAGGTACCGGTACTATGTGTATCCAACTAACAAATGTACAGATTGAATAAAAAATATTTAAATTAAAAAAAAATCTGTAACAAAATTCAATATTGTGTCACAAAAGTCAATTTTGTATGCAAATTAGTTTACAGAATCCTTTGAATATGCAAATGAATTCAAAATGTGCAGCATCATTTACACGTGTATTACAGACTTAAAGCATTCACTGCAATACAGTGGATAAGGTACGAATGTGCATGGTTATAATAAAGCACAAAAGTGAAAGAAATATCGTAATCGTATAACCCACTGTGTCACTTAATCTTGAACCTAAAGGTAGATTATTTGAGCATTTGTAAACAAAAGGGAAACGAAAGTTAGACACGTAACTAAGTCGGTTTTTCGTTTCGCCCGACCTGTTCCACTCAACCGAATTTCTTGTGCCATATATCAATAGAATCGGAATGAAATAAGGAATCTATCTGTATCTGGCAAAAATGGTGAGGGATAGTGGAACAAAATAATCTTTCACCGGCTTTGACAGATTAACAAACTTCACCGCACAACATATTTCTAATATGATTTTCTTGGCTAATGTGACGATTCATTTCTTTTTTCCAATATCCCAATAAATCGAAAGTAGAAAAATCGCGTATATTAAAACTTGTATTACCAAACAAATCTCATAGAAAACATATAATAGCAATTTTAGTAATTTCAAAACAGTTTTACTGTAGAATGGAACTTTTTAATTTCACTTAAAACAGCCTTAACCGTCCTGCGTTGCTCGAAGTAATCGGAAACGTGCGTCTGCGAGACCTACGGTTACTATATCCAATGAGAAACCTTCTTACAAAATCGTGATGAGAGAATTCTTTTGCATATCCAAATGATTTGTAAACTAATTTGCATTACAAAATAGACTTTTGTGACAAAATCGAATTTAGTGATACAAAATTGTCTTTTGTGAAAATTTAAATTTTGTCACACAAAATTGACTTTTGTGACACAAAATAGACGTTTGTCTCACAAAATTGAATTTTGTGACACAGAATTGACTCTTGTCACACAAATTTGAAAATTTGTAGTATGTTATAAATTTCATAAATCAGAATTCATTTTTGCTGAACAAAATTCATTTTTGCTGAACAAAATTCACTTTTGTCTACAAAATTGAATTTTGAGTACAAAACCACAAGAGTCCCATTCGGCGCCCCGTACTTAGCATTTGAAGTCGTAAAATTTTATGTTATCGAAATACGCTTTCATTCCTGGAACAAAAAGAAATAATAACTGATTTTTTTATATGATTTTTGTTTTTGTTTTTAATTAGTTGATGAGATATCGAATTTCACTTTCTAATAGAGGACGAGGCCCTCATAACAGTAATATACGAATTAAAGAGGAGATGGACAGGGAGTACCTTTCTCCTTTCTTCCGACCCCTATCTCCTTTCTCCCATCCCCTATCTCCTTTTTCCTGCCTCTTTTCTCCGTGTCTCCCTTTACCCCGTCTACCGTCCCATTAAAAGCACTGAGAGACTAATTTCAGTCCGACAGGTAGTAACGTCCAATGGAACTTTCCAGAACTAAGTGCCGGATACAGTGTATGACCTATACCGACCCCTCAAATTAGGGGGAAATCTGCATGAAAATTCCATTTTTCACAAATTTACCTCCAAAATGCGTCTTGCCTCGTCTCGCTCGGCCTTTGGTTTTATTTTAATATGCCCCCTGACCCTCCGCTGACAATCGATTGGCTAACTCGAAAAACCAAAATATACCTACTCTTGCCAAGAACTAGCAGATTCAACGTACACGTGCAGTCTCTGAATCTTGGCACTTGTTTTTATTTACTCTTTTGTTATTCATTCTTTCCAATTAATCATCATTATTTGTTACATTTTGGGGGGTGTTTCTTTTTTTTAAGTGTCATAACTTGTTTCTTGCAAAAGGTACCTTTCAAAAAACCTTTAAGCTCGACATCTCGTATCTGTCTGCATAAAATATACTCCAAAAATAAACAGGACCGGGAGAATCCGGGGAACCGCTTTGTACATAGCCATCGAACGACCTGCTTTCGGTCTATAAACTACAAAAAAATCTCGATGACGTCAAACATCAAGCAAAAATCACACTACTGTATACAACAATGAAAAGGGACTCTGTATGATATTTACATTGCGTGTATAAATACGATGACGCATATGATATCAGGCGCGTAGCTGCCGTTAGGCAAAAAAGCTTTTGCCTGCGCTTAATTTTGCCATTTTTTTTGTGCTCTAAAACGCTATCTCCGCGGAGCTTTGGGGGAGGGGGCTTCGATTGCCTACACTTCAATTTGGCCTCAGCTACGCGCCTGGATGTTAAAAAAAATAAGGGGTCGTGACAAAGGTCATCAGATAATTTTGGGTGTAGAATAACTGAATGTCTACTTTTCAATGTATTTTTACATTGTTCATTAGATACTGGGTGTTTCCCGTCATCATTCCGTTTAATATTTACTCCAATTTCAAGAATATCTTTTTACTTCTTAAGTAGTAATTCCAGCTAAGAATCATGCAAAATGTGATACATGGTTGGAAAGCCTACATATTTTTATTTTTGATATTTTGGCTAAAATACTTTAGTAAACAGAAATCAACATTTGGTTTTTCATATAACCCGTGCTCATAGGAGATAAAAATTATATATAATGCACTGTACATTTCAAAATTAAGGGAGATAACTCTGTAAATGACACTCAAATACAATAGAATAAGAGCAGACAGATCGGAATGAATAATTACACATTTCATAATATACACCCATAAAACAACTTAATTACAAAAATAAAAAATATGTAGCCTTTTTTGGGGTGTATCACATTTTTCAGATTTTACATGATTCTTACAAAGACAGCTACTTAAAATTGTTTTAATGTTAAAAATAGTACATACTTAGTGAAAAATGTGGGGAAGAACTCTACAACCGAATTAAATGCATATAAAGTAACTGTAGTAATATACATGTAAAAAAACTAAAGCAGTAATATACATGTAAAAAGCTAAAGCAGTGATATACATGTAAAAAGCTAAAGCAGTAATGTACATGTGATATTGAAAATCAAAATCTAAAGCAGTTGTACAGTATGCATGTAAGATAGGAGATAAAAATATGCGTCTAGTATACAGGGGTGGATCCAAACTTTGAAAAGGAGGGGTGCCAACCGCACAGAAAAAGGGGGTGCTAAGACATTTGCCATTTTTTGCCAATTTTACACATAAAAATGACAAATTTTCCAATTAAAAGGAGATGTGCCAACCCCCTTCACCCTCCCTTGGATCCGCCACTGAGTATATGAGAGGAAAAACTAATTTAGAAGCAGTTACATGCATGTAAGATATGAGAGAAAACCTACATTCTTCCTCCTCTTAATCGGTGGTTCGTAGGAAAACTCTCTCTCTATGAAGTTGTATACCACGTGCTGACCAAATATCTACAAAAAAAAATTCGTGGTGGCAGAATGCGGCAGTGCAAAAAATATTTTATGTTCTCACAATACAATGTGTGGTTCCTTGTTCCCATAATATAATATGTCGTTCCCACAAGGTAGCTACATCGTACCCTCAAGATAATATGTCGTTCCCATAATATGATATGTCGTTCCCACAAGGATGTTATCTTGATTCCTCTATATATAAACTATGCTGTTCATTCTAGATACTGTAGCGTTTTCTTAAGATATAAATGTCGTTCCTGCAAGGTAGTTTTAAAGTTACATAGTAACTTAAGTGAGTGACATATTATTTTGAGAAAACAATATGTTATCTTACGGAAGGACATGTTATCTTACAGAATGACATATTATCTTGAGGGAACGATTTGTTATCTTACAGAATAACATATTATCTTGTGGGAACGATATGTTATCTTACAGAATGACATTATCTTGAGGGAACGATTTGTTATCTTACAGAACGACATATTATCTGGAGGGAACGATATGTTATCTTACAGAATGACATATTATCTTGTGGGAGCGATATGTTATCTTACAGAATGACATATTATCTTGAGGGAACGATTTGTTATCTTTCAGAACGACATATTATCTGGAGGGAACAATATGTTATCTTACAGAATGACATATTATATTGCGGGAACAACATAGTAGCTTATGGTTTACAAATTGTATAATTCATCATTGTTGAATGTAGTCCATTTTCATTTTTTTGTTTTCATCTATTTTGTTTGATCTTGAAGTTTCGTCAGCATTTATTATTTTTTTGTATGTTTGTTTGTTGCTTTCTTTTGGGCGGGGCCCCGTGCAGGTCCGGGTGTCAAAAGGATAGGCCTGCAGCAGCGTTAAGCTT
This sequence comes from Perna viridis, assembly GCA_037379345.1. Classification (NCBI taxonomy): domain Eukaryota; kingdom Metazoa; phylum Mollusca; class Bivalvia; order Mytilida; family Mytilidae; genus Perna; species Perna viridis. Next base: position 35,314,559 of record CM074515.1, on the reverse strand, counting down.
ATCGTAAAAGGCGACTAAATAGTGCTCAGAACCCTAGTCGGGGCCTAGGGCGCTCTGCTCACAGAGCAACTGGGTTGTGTGCCCCAGGTGGTGGAATGGGATACCCCTGGCGTGTTACATGCTGGGTTTGTCGGGCTATAATACGGAAAACCTTATCGCAAACCATAGCGGTGCACCGTGTTGGGAAAGATGCCACGCTCCTCGCACGTTACAGAACCCTGCTGTGGTATTTGATAGTAGGAACCTTTGTGTCCGACCCTGCCCATCCCTCCCTTTTTCTAGTGGTAATCAAAATTTGTTGACCCTATTATCCTCATGTCCCATCCTTTTTTTCATTTCATCATCATTATTTCATGTTCATTTTATCAACCATTTCATGTTCATCGCCTGAATATAGCTGAAATATTGCTGCTCGGGCGTTAAACCCCAATAATCAATCAATCTTTTGGGCGGGTATTTTTTTTGTATGTTAGTTTTCTTGTTTTGTATTTTTTTTCACATTTTGGTACCTTTTCAAACCATGCGGAAATAACAGCCTGAATCTTCCTTTTTCTGGAACTTCTCTAGAAAATCCCCTTTCTTGACCCTCCCTGTTAAGAGAGTTATTCCTAATAATTCCCCCTTTTTTGCAGTGAACATACCGGTAAACAGGAATAAATGTTGAAGTAAACATACCGGTAAACAGGAATAAATGTTGAAGTAATCGACGAAAGCTCGGTCTTCCAGTAACATAACAAAGTCTTCATCTCCAAGGGTGCCTACATCAAATAAATCAGAAAACAGTAACGTTTGATTTATAATAATTGAACGCAGTGAATTATAAGAAATCTGCATTTTTTTCCCTTTTATGCTCCGATTTCCAACATCGTTAAGGCCTTACACCTTAAATCAATCAATATATAATTATATGGTATGAAATCTTGCAATAAATGTTCATAGAAATCCGGACACTTTTTGTCAATGAAGCCACGACGGTGGCTGAAATTGACCTAGGCATCACGGGAAATCTTGCTTCGTTAAGGCACCGACCATTTTTATATTGGGGTGGGATATTTTTGAAAAAAAATATTAATTTCACTTTGAAGAAAAATTTTAAAAATTTTTTTGCTGTGGAAAGAAAAAAAAATAAATGACGTTGCTTAATGGTGAATAAAAATAATGTTGTATTCTGTTTTTCATTAAAAAAAAATAGGTAAAAAAAGAATAGGAAAGGAGAGGAATCTCATGTACATATAGTGAATGTACCATAAACTGCCATTCAACATGTTTAATTATGTATAGAAAAGTATGTAACAAATATCTTTAATATCAACATTTTACGGTTTGTAGTCGAAACTAAATGGATACCAATATCCAAAGACTTCTGTGTTATATTAATCCAGTTTGTTAAACAAATTATTAGAAAGATGCATCAAATGAAATGAAAAAAGAAGACTATGCTATACTTTTGAACAATGAGAATTTACTTCTAATATTATAATTTGTTCTATTAGAATTAGTTTTTAATGCAATGTGCAATGAGGACAATCCCTAGCCCTGACATATGCGACATACAAGCGTAAGAACTTACTTACTTTATGGTTCCCAAAGAAGCACAACATAGTAAGCTCCGAGATGATGGCTTTATTGTCTTTAATGTTATTTAACATTGCTAATAAGAACCTGGACTACTCAAATTTACTTATACGTTACCCAAGTCCTCAGTAAATTTCTTAGAGAAAGTGTAATTAAGTCCACATGTAATAGGGTGAAACCTTACGACCCTTAAGACTTAATAGTAGTCCAATGTGCCTAATGCACAATTTCAAAAGTTTTAATTCATTAAAAAAGTTACTCGGCTGCAAAATAGACGGCTTGTGCTGCCCACTAGCCGAGCGTGTGCTCTCAGACTTAAAGTCAATAAAAAAATAATTAAAAGTTTTTAACATTTGTAACAAAATACTATCCAACATTACACACAATCTCGTATTTGTTACGAAAGAACTGGTTTTATATAATTAATGGCCCTGAATGCTCTCAACTATTAGAACCACCACTAAAGCAGACTCTGGTTAAATCTTTATAATGCACGTCTTTCATGAACACTTAAACTATAAATATTACTCCATAGCACTTTTCAGCTGTTAAAGATAAAATCATCACATGTATACACCGTTCTTCATGTATGCATCTTTTACATAATACATTTAATTACAAAACTAATTAATATTTTTACTATATGATCTGAAGCCAATGCAACATTCCTGAAATATACTTGTGATATGTGTATATGTATGACAAAATACATTCGATTTCACTTAACTATAGTTTTTCATCCGACGATGAAACTTTCCTCCCTTACGACTGCTTAATGATTGCAAGCTGGAGCGTGGAGACTATACGAAACCGGAAAAGCTGTCCAGGCTGCAATAGAAATGGAGCGCTACAACCTTGATATTTTGGGACGAAATTTGATGGACATCATCTGGATCATCATACTATCTTCAGGGCAAACTCTACTGTACTCTGAACCACAAAACGATGGTGGCAACCATCAACATGGAGTAGAAATCTCACTCATGAAGGCCAAATCATTATTCATCGAATGGAATCCTGTGAGTGAAAGATTTGTTGTGACAAGATTTATGTCAAAGATACAAAAGGTAACAGTCATTCAATGCTACGCTTCTACCAATGTAGCAGAGGGAGAATACAAAGAAGAGTTTTACAACCAGCTCCGAGCTACCCAAGATTGAATAACTCTTGATTGTGAACGCAAAAGTTTGAAAAGATAACACAGTGAGAGAACTCATCACGGGGAAGGAATGAATTGGTAACATCAACGAAAATGGAGAACTCAGAATGCAGAGTTTTGCTCCCAGAACGATCTGGTCATAGGAGATACGACATTCCAACTCTCTAACAAGGATATACACAAAAAAAACGGGTGTCTCCAGAGATGAAAACTAGAAACCAGATAGACCACATTACAGTCGACAGGAGATGGAGAAAGAACATGACAGCCGTTAGGGCTTATCGAGGTGCTGATATAGCATCCGATCATCAACTTTGGGTGGCTAAATTGAAGATCCAGATCAGATTAGAAGGCGAAAGTATAACATAAGGAAGAGGCACAGTAGACAAACAATTGGAAAGAGTAAAATTCACATATAACACAACATGCCAAGAAGAACTTGGATTCTCAAAGAAGGAATACAAGCCATGGTTATCTGACGATACAATCCAGACAACTGAGAAGCGTAGGTCTGTTAAGATATAACTTGACCAGGTCAAGACAAGATTGCTGAAAGAATGGTTGACGAGCGAACAAATAAGCATTAGGAAAGGAGTAAAGAGAAAGGAACAGACAGGATAAAAGAACCTACATCAACGAGCTCGCTTAAAAAGCAAAGAATGTAATGGGCAGAAATGACACAAAAACTGTGTACAACATCACACGCCAACTGACAGGTCGAAAGACCAACACATCCAAACCAGTTAAAGGCAAAGATGGCAATGTGATAACTAACCTACATCTACCACTTTTAAATGGAGAAGATATGTCAGATGCTTCTCATCTATCTCCTGGAGAAGACCTTGATGTTGATACTGGCCCAATCTCGAAGGATGAAATCATTAAAGCCCTACGATTAAGGACTGGAAAAGCCCCAGGACTGAACCAAACTTCCACCTGAGGCTTGAAGATCAACCCGGAAAAAACCTACAACATCTCGATTGATTGATTGATTGATTGTTGGGTTTTAACCCCGGAGCAGCAATATTTCACTTGTTCTGTTGACACTCGGACCTGCACGGGCCCTACATCACCTTGCATGACCTGTTTGAAAACGTCTAGGAAACCGTCGAAATCCCTGAGTGAAGTTTATGCTACATCATTAGCATCATTGGCAACTGCCAAAAACCGGAGATGAATTCAACTACTCTCCAGATTCCGATGCAGTCGATCATGTATTGACCAGATTGCCACATTACGGGTCATCAACGAGGAGTAAATAGAATGGCAATCTACATAAACTTCGTGGACTGCAAGAAGGCCTTAGCATATTTAACAGAAATTCACTTTGGAAGGTCCTAAGACACTGTGGAATTCCTGTCAAATTGTAATGATTATCCAAGAACTCTTACAAAAACACCAAATGCCAAGTCATCCACAATTCAACATTCTCACCGTCCTTCAATGAACATACAAGAAATACTCCAAGGTTGTCTCCTGTTTAATAGATATATTTTGGGATGCTAAAGAGCTATATACTCTAAATTGGCCATGCATAATTGATTGTGTGTGACGTGGGCTGCTTCCCTGCAAAAGTCCCAGACTTTCTCGTGCTATCGCAGGGCTTTCCGGCTTGCACGAGTCTCAGACTTTCTCGTGCTATCGCAGGGGAAGCTAATCCCGGCCTGCATGAGTCACAGGCTTTCTCGTGCTCTGTATGGTTTAGAAAAAAAGAAGCAGCTCCTCATCAATTTCTGGCTATAGACAAAGCCATGTCTTGTTTAGACAAAGTAAATTTCATTCAACCCTCACCAAAAATATGGGGTGGTTAGGAGGATTTCATTTTTTTTTTTGTTTTTTACTCCTTACAAGATACAAGTTGTACTTGTTTGAATACCCCTTTGAGTCTCTCGGGACTGCTTCTTATTGGGATTCTGTTATTAACTGTATTTAGTACTGTGGAGGTGACAGAATCCAGCCGTGAGTAATCGGATAGAACTCAGAATATGTCCTACTACTGGTTGGGTTGCTGTGTTAATGCTCTTGTCTGTTTGTATGGTCATTTAATTCATATTGATGGTAATTAGACAGCAAAAAGGCAAATTTACATGTTTTGACTGGATTCAACAGTTGTTTAGCTACAAAAGCCTACAATGCACTTATATGACTTTGGGAGAACCCTAATTTTAAATTCTTTTAGACCTGCATGTAAAACAATTTGGTTCAATCTTGTGATAAGCAGAAGCAAATTCTTTGTAGTAAAATTGATGGAACGGAAAAAAAACATGGGAGATTGTTTTAACATGTGACTTTTGTATATTTTTTTAAATGTGTATCATCAAATCTATGTGTCTGAAAAAAAGTTGAAAAAAGTTGTGGGCAATTTTTCTCCCATTTGTTTTGTCTAGGTGCCTTGACTGCTCGATTTATAAACCATCTCTTGGGAAAAGCTCTGTGTCTAACAGAGTAAAAATTCAACAATAAATCTGAGAGCAATGGCTCACTAGTGATACCCCCGCTTCCAACCACGAAATTAGAAAAATAAACAAAGTCATCGGTAAACAGGAAGTTGTTGTCGATTTATTTGTTCAAAAAAAAGGATCCTACCATATGATTTTAAACGTGAACAGAGCAAACTATGAAGGTCTTCATTGAATCAGTACTTCAGTACTTTGATTTTCTCAAGTCATTGACCAGAAACTAGGAAAAATGCTTATTTTTGACCCCCGATTTCTTTATGATGAAAGTAATAACCCAAAATTAATCCCAATATGAAAATTTATGGTATGGGTACACAAAGGTCTATACACAATACTTTCAAGTTTTTGAAATGATTGCGTTTAACCACTTTTTGCCCATAATTCCTAGACAGTTGAGACATTAACATCGGAAAATGAATCAAAGTCTTCCTCTTGTAGTATTAAACATTGTATTACACACAGATCATACGCTTTCTTGAAAAATAGAAAACTGCCAGCTTGTTATGTTTGGTTGTTTTTATTCTCTTTTCAGCCCCTAAATTAATTTGCTTACGGTTAAGGCCCCTCAAAAGCAATCCCAGATTGATCTTTGTGGTATGGAACCTTGAAGACTTCCATACACTCAATATATATGCCTCACGCTCAACAACAAATAAATGAATACTAGTATTCTTTAATATATGTATACACCCTCGACGCATTAGATCCGGGTGTACTTCTCTGTACTATGTGTTTCAGTTTTCAATCCGCACTGAGTCTCGTAGAGCAGCGACCATTTGATTTTCAGGGAAGGGGATCTTCGAATCATTTTTTTTTTGTTTTGTTTTTGTTTTTGTTTTGTTTTGTTTTGTTTTTGTTTTTGTTTTTGTTTTTGTTTTGTTGGGGGGTAGATAAATGTTGTTTCAGGACGAGGACGAAATAATGGTTTAAAATTCGGACGAAACAAGTACTGCAAAGGGTACAAACTACATGTATATATATATATATATTTAAAAACTTACCACGAGAAGATTGTGCAACAAAATATCTAGAATTTTTTTTAATGAAACAACAGAAATAGGGGTTATTCTGCAATACAAAGTAATCTTTGTGATATCAGCACACTTTCCTTTTTTTCACATTTAACGCTTCCTCTTAACAGAAGCTTTAAAGTGATATGAGTTGTCGGTCTCTATTTTAGATATTGTCTGACCTCAGCATCCTGTTCAACTATCTTGATACGAATTGAAACGAGTGGGGGTTTCCTTAACACGACATCACGGTCGTCCTGTTTTTTTTTTGTTTTTTTTTTGTTTTTTTTTTTGTTTTTTTTTTCTTTCTATTTCCTGGTAGGTGACTTTCATAACGTTTCCTAATTCAAACCATATTTTCCACCTTCATAATATAACATTAATACATGAACGATGTTAGATATTAACACATTGTAAGTTGTAACCCCCGAGAAATTTGTCTTATTTATTGTTTTATTATTTTTATATTACTATAAGATATAAAAGATATAATTTTTCAATTAAAATTTCAATAAAAAAATAGAGTTGAAACCAAGAGACAAAACTCCCATCAAACAGGGAAAAAAGGACAGAGGCCTTCCTTAGACTTGATGACAAGGGTTAAGGAGATACACCTAGGGTAAGGGATATAACTCATGAAATCAGTGATATGTTTTTAATCAGTGAAATGTTTGCATCATATTCAATTTCACTAAACCCTCTCAAGCTTTTGTTTGAAACAGAATAAAATGAATCCAAGTCATTTAGTTGCTTACATAAGATTTATGTAAAATACTGAATACAAACGTTCCACTGATTTTTAAGAGTTGTGTCCTTACTCTAGGTCTACCTCCTTAACTGGACAGTGAATGAATCGACAAATACATCAATTCAGTGGAATGGGCATCACACTACACCCTGCACATATAAAAATCATAATTCAAAAACACACGTCATTAACAAATGATCAAGGTTTTACTTAGGACAGGCACACAAGATCAGCTTGATTGATTTGACACCAACCTCTCCATAATCTTGGGTAAAGAGTAACTCATTTCAAAAGAGGTCTGGGTCCGACGTAAAATTAGGCATATAATGACCAAACCTAATAACCAATTAAGAAGCAGTTACTGACATGTATACGACAATCTTAATCATTTTTTTCGCAATATATTTGCAATGAATAAGAACTTGAGGGATTTAAAAATGTCTTTAGGTGAGAAATTGTCCATAAAAACTTCCTATTTCACTTGTATCGTCCCAATACATTTTGAAGCTGTAAAACTCATACACAAATGTAAACAGAATGGAGGTTTTGAATAGTGATAAATCTACGATGGAATCTATATTTTTACTAAACTGGTCTTTTCTATATTATGGAAACAACCTTCGGCTTTTCACATATAAGGTGACAATCCTTACAGTGTGGTATGTTCTTTCAAAGAAATATTTTTGTTTGAAATACTTTTTACTTGAATGTAACAATTACATTCGCAGAGATTCGACGTAACGCTATACATACTTTGAATTTCCATATCGATATTGACATTCTTCGCAAAGGGTCAGACGCTCTAACTTTAGAACAAAATACAGATTTAAAGGTGCAAACGTACATTTTAAAAAGTAAACGATTTGTCAATGCTTAATTGATTTCCTATCTATCCCTCTTCAATTTCGATACATATTCTTTATTCAACCATTACATCTCCAATGTTGCATCAAAGATACATAATTATACAAGAGCCATTGTCTTAAGATCGTTCCTTGTTTATTAGGAGACGGATTAGCATAAGCTTCAGTTTGTTTCCGAATCCTTGTGTTGTATTACATTATTGTCATATCATATATTGATGTATTCTTTGAAATAAAAATATGTTTAAACTAAACATACATTTACTCACCACCTTCAAGAATCATTGTGTTTTACCGACGCGTGGTTACCCTTCCTACTCCGTGTGGCGTTGTTGTGTTGGACAGTCGCTACGCCGCCATTTTCGTGTTTTGTGACGTACCGTGACGTACCGTCGCCTATGCCGTGTAACAACTGAGACCGATTTTCCTGCCAATGGAATCTGGCAGTTCCCAGCTGACTTTAAAAACCTTTGTGAATTCGATAAGAACAGCTGAGTTTGCATTCAGTTTTTGATATGGGAGCAGACAAGCTTGAGTTGTATTATTATCAAAGGCGGATCCTCCCTTTCCCCCGCATCACGGAGAAAAAATGTTTGAAATGAAACGTATCGTCGAACCCTCCCGTTCGTTCCCCTGTTACTACAAAACATTCGTCGTAATGTAACTTTCATCCAAATATATTCCAATAAAATAAATGGGCATTTTTCCACGTAATTTTTTTTGTTTTTGTTTGTTTGTTTGTTTGGGTTTTTTTAGTGGGTGCGTGTGTGTGTACTATTTCGTTACTTTCTTATTAATGTCTTAAAACTGGAGTGTCATTCAGTATAGTTAAATGAATTAGAGAGAAACAACTCCGTATATATACCACATCACTTGAGTATCTTTGATCCATATTTTATCATGCAGTACAATGCGTACTTGAACTTTTATTTCCTAGCCGTTGAAAAACTTCCGTCTATTTTAAATTTGTACTTAAACCGCTAAGTAAGTAAGAAAATATGATATTGTCAATTTCCTGAATTTTCAATTTTCTACAAAACGAAGGCGATAAAATTCCGTATCTTTAGGTTATAAAACAAATCACTTAAGTAAAGATTAATTCTTGGCTTTTGTCGGACAATTAGTTAAGGCAAGCCAAATGCAACTGATTATAGTTTTCAAGTGCATGAAATGCTCATCTACAAAAAAAAACATCATTCTATTTTTCGCATAAAAATTTGAAGTTTTAAATGCATAATTAAACCTTAAGGAGCATACAGTTAATTAGTTGCTTTTAATTTGTGTTATTTAAAATGTATTAGCTCACAGAAGCAGCATCCATCAGGTAGTCACGCTATCCCACTTTCACTTAGCTTCCTTGGGATATTTTTCGAAATGAAAAATTAGGACATAAATAACTACAGAGATATACAGTAGCTAACTATGAAACTTTATATTGCTTGTTGGAACTGTAGAGGCATTATGTCAGCTGTTCCTTATCTTTTAATTTTTTTTACAGAAGAATATTGTCCGAGCACTGGTTACGTAAATCAAAATTAGATTTTCTTCACACTATAGACATTCGTCGTTATATATAAAGCTTATGGTAAAGGCTTTGATGAATATTTTCCCGAGCATTATAGATATAATGCCCGTAGTGGAGAGATTTCTCTGGTTTCAAAAAATAGACAGTATATGTGGTATAGAACTGAAAATTCCAAAAGAACCAAGCGTTTTCCTTTCGTCTGTGTACCTACCTGCTGTCACAAAACAGCACGAACTATTTAACCGCAGACTGGAATACCTTTTCAATATTTACAGTGTATTCTCTAATCACGGGACAGTTTTTTTGCTTGTCTATTTCAATTGTAAAGTGTCTGGACCACGTATCCAATCATTTTCACCAGACAAACGGGGCAGCCTATTAGAAGAATTAACTTATTACATCAAAATAGTAGCCAGTCCCTTCACGTTCAAAAATTTACTTAAGAGCCTACCCACAAATTCCAATGGTACTCTAACGGCCCAAAATTTGTAATTGATCACATAATTTCTCATAGAGACAATTTACGAGACGTTAGTACAGTTTTTGTAAAGGACGATGATAATATTTATGTCCAATGTTTCGGACCATAAACAAATAACCTGCTTTTGACAATATGAGAGACTCAAATGCATTCTTAAATAGTGTCACTATTAATGAATTTGCTCGTGAGAAGGTGTTTGGTCAAAAGCTTAAACCTAAGACGCTCTAATCGACTATTCGTTTGCACTGTCTAAAAAATTACGATTTGTTCAAGCTCCAATCGCTGCTTTCCCAAATGATATAGAGGTGTACTATAAAACTATAGTTGACGAAATTAAGTCTGCCGATAACGACACTCTGCCACGCAAACGATTTATTAAGCATCATAAACCATATTGGTTTAAAACTGTTGATATCTACCACAACACGATAACAGAATGATGAACTGTATGTTTTCTTAATGGCAAAAATCATAGTCGTAATGATGCACATTTTGTGAACTATAAGAACGCTAATAGGGATTTCCGACACCAACTGGAAAAGGCCTGCGTGATTGAAGATTCTGTTGAAACTGATCAAAAGTGCGTGTGGTTCGTTTTAAAAAGTATAAGACAGCATAAAATTATCTGTCGTGAACTAAACGTGAAGGGTGTATCACACGCTAACGATAATGAAATATGTAATGCGTGGGCTGGACATTTGGAATCACATTTTAAATTCGACGACACTTTAAAAATCGAGAAAACATCAATTCCATTGATGAATTGGTTCGTGAAATTTGTCTGAACTGTCATATGAATGATATCAAAATTGAACAATTTACATTCAATGAGATATCTGACATTTGTAACAATCTGCCTGGCAAATTTACCATTTAGGATAATATATCCTGTGAACACATCAAATATGGTGTCTTGTAAAAACACCTGCTGGATCTTATTCAATATAAAACTTGAATCATACTATATTCCCTTGTGCTGGAAGACTAGTGCAGTTATTCCACTTTTTAAAGGCGGTAATAAAAAGAAAAGCGATCCTAATTCGTACCGTGGAATTTCATTTATATGCTAGATATGGTTATGCACCTTTATTCTCTGAAAAAAAAAAATCCCGCACACTGCAAAAACGGCTTACCAGAAATAACTTTCAAGTATGTATGCTTCTTTTAACTTACAAGAGGTTGTTAATCACTACATCGGACGTCATTAATAAAATTGTCCTCCTAGATAGCATTAAAGCATTTGACACAGTGTGGCAACCGCCTTGCTACTGAAACTTGATTGACATGGCATATACACGGGAAAATGTGGACTTGGATGGATAACATATGCAATGTCATGAACAGTTGTGTTCTGTTCCAAAACAACATGTCTTGAACATAGTGTACAACAAGGTGGTGTTTTGTCAGCTCTATTTCACATTGTTTACATTAACGATCTACTTCATAGTATTGACCGGTCAAAAAGCGATGCTATGTTACTTGACATTTGTGTCAGTACTTCTGTACAAGAAGACGATATAGCTCTGATATCATCAAACGAACATAAAATGCAAAATCTCACAGATTTATATGAAAAATATAGCATTTCATGGGCGTTTTTAAAAGTTCTCTCCATCGAATATAAAGTTTTACATTATGGTGTTACAGTAATCCCGATAATGCTTCAAATAAACTGACATTGTATGGTGACACAATACACTTAGTTACTTCTTCAAAACATATTGGGATACTTTTGGAGAGTTCTTTAAAATCAACGAACAAAACTTTTACTTCCTGTCGGTCTTTATGCTCTTCTGCGTTGTCTGTTATCAACTCGGGAATTCATCCGTCATTCATAACCTACTGACTTGCTCAAAGATATTACAACAGTTGTGTTACGCAAAAGCCTTGTATGGGTGTGAATTTTGGAGTAACTTAACTCAGATGCTTGAGCGTTCACATAAATTCGCATGTAAACCGTTATTAGGGCTCCTAGAATGAACACGTTCTAAAAAGTGTACAAATCTGTTAGGATGGTTCCGCATCGAGTGTTACATGCAAGTTATTATTCTTTGGCATAATCTGTAGACTTAAATCGAAGGCATTGCTAGAAGGATTATGGTGACCAGACCTTTCGAATTCAAATATAAAAGCACTAATACTCAACTTGGTTTTATTCCTGACGTATATGGACTAGCTCATGCATACGATATGACAGAACACCTTATTATATTTTTGGACTCTGGCAAATTTCCATCAAAGAAAGCATGGTCAGCTATTGTCACATCTTCCCATGTCAGGGTTTTGAGTTCACCCTCGCTCCCTCAAACCCCTGACATCACTCATTCATGTTTAGCGGGTATCGTCCAGCGCCATCTAGTGAGTTACTTAAATTTAACCCGGATCCAAAATCCAATCAAATCTCGTAATAGAAACTCTTCGATATAACTTACAAAGTGGCTACACATAACGTCATTTTTTCAGTAAAGGATCAGATAAAAAAAGACTGAACATTCTCAGTGGTATTCGAGGCTATCAAGCAACGAAGACTTTAACCTATTCAGACGTATACATAATGAAATTCAACCACACCGTGCATGGACTATAGTAAAATTTACCCAAACCTTCGAGAAGCAGCTTAATATGGTATTGACTTATGTTCTATTATTAGACAAGACGATAAGATATTACTATGTGATCGATGTGGGGTGTTCTTTTTTGATATCTTAGAGTTCATCTTAGTCTCATGGTAGTACAATGAATGGCGAACATGACGATCGTTGGAAATACATTATTAACATTAATCCAATTCAGTTTAGCGTATACCTATACAAGTCTAGCAGCAATTAACTTTACAGTTACCACCTTATCCTACAATACTGATTTCGAACTTGACTTTTTCAGGACTTTGCGTACATAATACCTTCAGGATGTGCAAAACTTTCCATAAATGGCATTGTTGACCTCCGGCTGTGTAACTTTCAGCGATTCATTCGCATTCATTTTCTTTCTGACAATAAGTGCATTTTTATGTAATTCACTTGTGTATTGATAGTTGCTTTTCTCTTTCTTTATTCGTGTGAAAATTTCTGCATAAGAGGAAATAAATTAAATATATACCGATTCAGCAAAACGAGCATCATACTAAACCCTGAACATATAAAAACCATAATTCAAAGCACACATGATTAATAAATGATCAAGGTTTCTTACTTAGGATAGACACAAAAGATCGGCTTGACAGATTTGACACCAACGTCCCCATAACGTCCAGTAAATACACAGAAAAGGAGATAAAACTCAATTTAAAAGCGGTCTGGGTCCAATATAAAATTTGGCATATAGTAAATCAAGGTTAAAAACCAATTAAGAAGCAGTTACTGACATTTATAAACTATCTTAACCATTTTTTTGCAATATGCTTTCAATAAATAAGAACTTCGGGGATTTAAAAATGTCTGTAGGTGAGGAATTCTCCATATAAACTTCCTATTTCACTTGTATCGTCCAAATATAAACCTGTAAAAGTCATACACATATGTAAACTGAAGGAAGGTTTGGAGTAGTGATAAATCTACAATGGAATCTATATTTTTATTAAACTGGTCTTTTCTATATTATGGAAACAACCTTCGGCTTTTCACATGTAAGGTGATAATCCTTACAGTGTGGTATGTTCTTTCAAATGTTAACTCAACGCCTTCAAGAATCATTGTGTTTTACTGACGCGTGTTTTCATTTCCTTCTCCGTGTGGCGTTGTTGTGCTGAACAGTCGCTACTTCGCCATATTTGTGTTTTAGTGTAAAAATATTTTATTTAGAAATTCAAACAATAGTATAACAAATTAAATACAATGTAAGCAATGGAATCAGAAACAAGCTTTAAGCTTTTATAAATCCGTTTCCTGGGTAAATAAATGACAAATTTGTATAAATAGTGCATGCTCGTATACTAATAATATTTACGAACAATTAAATAAAATATGATGAAAACTTAGATATTTGGTATACAATATGAAATTGAAAATGAAGATGAAAAGGAGTTTTGTGACGTACCGTTACTATACCGTGTAACAACTGAGACCGATTTTACTTGCCTGGTTCTCTGTGACTATATGGTATGCAAGAGTCGTCATGTGACTCCGTGGTTTCATGAAAATGTGTCTTCGTTTACTATTCAAATGCATGGAGAGTCGTCTTTAACACTACATGGAGTTCAATATTTGAAGCAAAATATTTTTTGTGTGTAAATTATTGATAAAAAATTACGAACATCTAGTTATACAGCCAGAAAGGATAAAATTGTTAAGAAATGCAAGAAATAGAATTAAGATCTCGCATTTTGATGCAGTATTTCGATCAATCGGAATTCCTCAGCCTTTCCAGCTACACAAAAGAAAAACTTTATAAATGCAGAGAACAATTAGAATAAATGTGCTTTAGTTAGAGTATACATGTATAATTTAGATTTATACATAGAATTACAATTTTTTTTCATAAGTGTAATACCTCAGATAGAGGATATGTTGTTTGATAAATATAAACATGAATGATGTCCCAAAATGTTTTTTTTAATGTAGAGGGAGTAGTTCCGATTGTGTTCCGATTTCTCGGAAGTAAACAATAAAACGCAGATCGGTCTTCGGATTTCAATACGTTCTGCATCGGAAATTCCGGAAGGGAAATTTAAACTAGAACGAGACTTACAAACCCTATAAAACCTTTGTAAAGGGGTATAATTTGACAAGAACAAACTTGAATTGAATTATTTAACAAAGGCGGTGCCAGGCGCGCGCCCTCCCATTTCACGAAAAAAAAATGGAATGTATCTTGGCCGGCTCAGTCAGTGAATACTATCCTCCTGTTCTAACCCCTGTAACGATAAAACAGGTTTTTTTTATAGTTTTACGTTATTGTCATTATCATTGTCTTATAACTGGAGTGCCAATTCAGTATAGTTCTATGAATTCGAATAAACAACTGTATATATATACCGGAATACTTGAGCATCTTTGACCCACATTTCTATCAATGCAATGTGTACTTGGCAAACAACTTTATCAATACAATGCGTACTTGGTAAACAATTTTATCAATACAATGCGTACTTGGCAAACACTTCTATCAATACAATGCGTACTTGGCAAACACTTCTATCAGTACAATGCGTACTTGGCAAACAATTTTATCAATACAATGCGTACTTGGCAAACACTTCTATCAGTACAATGCGTACTTGGTAAACAATTTTATCAATACAATGCGTACTTGAAACGGACTAAAACTTTTATTTACCTAGCCGACAAAAAATTTTTGGTATAATTTAAATTGGTACTTCCAAAAAATGTGAGATTGCGGATTTCCTGAATTTTTTATGAAACGAAGGCAATGAAACTCTGCTGATTTCGATTATAAAACATATTATATGAGCAATATTAAATCACTGGCCTAGTGTCTGACTATTGGCAAGTTAAGTTCGATTGATTTTGGTTCTCAAAGTGCATGAAATGTTCGGCTACAAAAAACCCATTCTTTTTCGCACAAAAATATGAAGTTTTTAATGCATAATTAAACATTAGGGAGTATATAATGGTTGCCCTTATATGGTTTAATTTGTGTCAGTTGAAATACTTAATGTATCATTTGAACTTTGACTGGCCTATTATTGCTGTACGTGATCTGGTGATTGATAGGTTGGTTGTGGTTTAACTTCCTATGGCAGAAATTTCATGCATTTCATGACGAGAACGATAACTGATCTATTTTTGTTTTGTACCAGTCCGGCACGAATAGCCGGATCTTTAATGTATTAGCTCACAGAAGCAGCATCCATCTAATAGCCATGTTATCCCATTTAAGCAACTCTGACATCAAGCAAACAAGTCCCACTTGCTGCGTGCTTGACGGAGAAACAGTGACTACCAATTTTAATGTCTTAGATAGGAATCGGCAAAGAACGGAACCCACGAATTCCAAATTAAACAAAACTGTCGAGGGACTTGACGTTCAGCTCTTTTGCATCTTATAAAGTACACAATTATTAAACATCAAAGAAAACAAGGTAGCCATTGATCCTTCCTTCATGTTTATTGAAGACATAACTTTGTATCCAGTACATGATTGTCCTATAATACATAAGAATTCCAGTATCCACACATGTAACTAAGAGAATAATATTTTTTCATGAAAACCACCTTTCACGCTTGTTAATATTACTTTAATAATCAAAATTTGTAACAATATATAGTAGTACAAAGAGTATGATATTAGTTTTGTATAATATCAGTTTTATACACAAAATAGATCATACAGAATATGTATAAAAATGGCCCGGACGGGGAGATCCAGAGAATTTAGAAAAAAATGGGGTTCCAGAAATAAAGGTGGCCCTAAAGGGGTTCCAGAGATAAAGAGGGTTCCATGCTATAATTTTTCCCATCTAACAAATTGTACTCTTCGACTGTTATATATAGAGAGAAACAGACTTGGTTATAGCCTAATGTGTTAAGGGAATTCAAACCAAATCCTGTTGTCCCTTCCCCCCCCCCAAAAAAAAATGGTTAAAAAAGTTTGATAATATCGCGAATAATTTTGGTAAATATTGCCAACAATAACCTCGCCCTTTTTGGACCCTCCTTTTCTAAATATTTACTAATATCATTATCAAATTAACAGGTAGAACGTTTCAAATCGTGATCATTCCAAGATAATAAAGTACTTTAGTAATGTTTTTGTAAACATCAAAGTGTTTGTCAGTGCATACATCAATAAAAGTGCAAAAATATCCCTTTTAAACCACAAAGTTTAATATTTCTACAAAAGGTACATCTTTGTCGTAGCGTAACCCAAAAATCCATTCTTTTGAAAACTAAGTTATGTAACATGTATTCTGGAATTTTCAAATTAAATTTTTTGATTATTCATTCATACCCAGTTTAGTAGTGTATATAAATTAACAATATTTACATAACATAATTATGCAATTTATACAGTCACAATATATGTACATAGTAAATTCAGTCTACATCAAATTAAGTATTATAGAAGGTTCTGTTATAGATTTTTAAGTACCAGTCCATATAAAATGCAGACACTGGCAATGGTATATGTGATTCACTGTGTTGAAAAACCTACCGAACAAACGATGCTTTACTCTCTAAATATGCTATATTTTGTTATGTAACGGTAGTCTTTTCTGTATTCATATCTTTATTTATTTAGAAAACTATGATACATTCATCTTCAATAAAAACAATATAATTATGAAAGAAAACTATGCAAAGCACCTATTTCATGCACAACCCATATTTTATCTCAAAAGTGCAACAACCAACTTGAAGACTATAATTATATGGTCTGTAACTGTTTCTGTACGAAAAACAAGAGGCTCCCAGGAGCCTGAATCGCTCACCTTGTTAAAGTTTGTCTTTCAAGGGCAATAAATTTAACAAGGAATTGTCCAACAATTTTGACTCAAGAAACTTTGTTAGGACTATCATAAGGATCATTTCAGCGATAGGAAGTTTCTTTCTTATAGTTTTAAAGATATTGGCTGAAAACTAAAAAAACAGTCATTTTTCATCTTTCAAGGGCAATAACTCTTACAGGAGTCACCTGACAACTTTGATCCGCGACAACTTTTGAAGGCCTTATAATAAGGGTCATTTCAGCTATAGAAATAACCCCCAAGGAAAATTCATACCATCTTTGGTTCCAATTGGTCGGGTGGTGTCAGAAGAGAAGATTTTTGAAAGAAATAACATTCAAAAAAGAAGAAAAACGTCGAAAAAGGGCAATAACTCCAACATGGCTCAACATATCAAAATGAAAATTTGACCATAGACAGATCTCACTATGCTGAACACTTTCATCCCATGTCAGAATTTGGCTTAACCTAATTGTTTAGGAGATATATGCGAAAAACTACTGTCTGCATACAGTTCTATGCACGATACCCCAAGGAACATACCGAGTTTGGTTCCAATTGGTCAAGTGGTGTAAGAGGGAAGAGCTTTGAAAAATTGTTAACGAGGACGACGGACGACGGACGCCAAGTGATGGCAATAGCTAGGTGAGCTAACAAAAGTGAATTTGGTGGGTTTTTGTCATGAATGAATCCTAACTTTTAGACTGATACTTAAGATGGCACACAAGAGTACTAAAATTCCCAGAGTATACACCCGTGATAATTTATTTCTTTTCTGCTTTATGCAGTGATTGTTTGACACACGAGAGATACATATTCTTTTCCTTTCAGTTTCGTCATTCTTAATATGGCCCCATTTTTCGAATCGTCCGTCACTAATTCGATCAGTCCATCGGCTACCTCCTTGGTCCTGAAAAACAAACATAAACAGGTTAGTGGTTATCTTAAACAAACATGGGATAAAATGTACGTTTCTCAGTGTTTCAACTAGATTGAAATTCTTCTGAAGTCTGTGACCTATTGTACTAGCTTAAGGCTTCACTATTTAATTAATCGTGTGTTGTCAGGAGACCATCGTTGCGTCGACCAATTGGCTCCATTTAGCTTGGTAATCTCGTTGAGAGTTTGAAGATAAACCACATGAAATTGGTATGAGATTACATTTTCGACAATAATGGTTCTGTTTTCACCATACCCCGTATCACTGTGTTATATGGGCATTGTTTGGTTTACAAAGTTTAACACCCATTTAAAGTTGGGGTAAATCTTAAATAAGCATTATCAGGCGCGGATTCATTGGAGTCGGAGTCCTTACGCACCCCTCCCCAAAAATACTAACTAATAATATTTTCATTGCACGAAATCGTAATTTTCACCACGAATTTTCTTGCCTTGTTTCGCTTGGCATGCCACTGACTAATAACTGTTGTATGTTTCCTTACAGAAAAGCAGTTCCGAAGTTAAATGGGAAATTTAATTCATATTTAAAAAATAGCCTTTATTATCGCCTGAATAAGCCCGTCAGTTAAGTACCATTCTGTGTAAGAATCAGGCAATTGGTGGCACATCATTTTCCCCAATTTAGTCATTTTTGCCTAAAAAAATATATTCAGTACATCTAGAAAACAACCGAAAAGCAATTTAAGTTCATCCTGAAGCATCTTTAGAAAAATTTCCCGCCATTTTTCCATAGTGCATTTTAACTGAATTTGACCTATTAATATCTTCAAAAGGCAAATTTTACAAAAACTTTGATGGTTATTTCTGATGGTTGTCTGGTATAATTAAGTACCAGTCCATATAAAAATCAGACACTACCAATGGTAAAGTGATTCATGGTGTAGAAAACCCACGGAACAAATTATGTGACAATAGTCCATTCTGTATTTAGATCTGTACTTTTGAGAAAACTAGACTTCAATCTCCCACTAAAATCAACCAAATCAAACCAAATCAAGAACAGTAACTCTTGCAAAGTGCTAATTTCATGTACAAACTACATAAATTTTATTTCAAAAGCGCAACACCCAAATGAAAAACTAAGACTGCTTATGTGGTCTATGTGTGTTTCTGAACAAGAAATTAAAGTAAATTTGGTGGGTTTTTGACATGCATGAATCACCTCCTGTCTGATTTTTATAAAGACTGCTACTTAATTAGTTAATGCAATAAAGTCTCTGCGTTTTTTCCTTCATGTGCCACACCTTATATACATTTTGCCCGATTCTTAGACGGAGAGATACTTATTACGGTACCTATTACTTACGTCATTATTCCAACTTTTTCAACAAACCCTGTCACTTTTTTGCCATCCTCGCTATTGTCTAAAAACAGATTTTTGACTAAGGCAGTATCAGCAAATGCAGGACAGAGGGTGTTGATTCGGATGTTATTTTTCGACAAATCTTCACTCAGCTGAATAAAAAAATTAGGTCATTTAAAAATTCGACCGAATGTCCTTAAACCAAGCTTTAAACAAAGACTTTGTAATATCAAAATGTGAAGGGAAGTGAGACGCTGCCATACTGATAAAACAGCCAGAAGTTGTATTCTTTTTGTTCAAGCCAAGTATAAGTAAAAAAAAAACATCATATTAAGTTTTTTTTTCAAATATACCAAAATAAAACATTAATTCTTATGCCAAAAATAAAATCTCCTCATAAATTTAAGTACCATTCTCCTTGGTTTACTTAAACATATTTTAAAACTATATAAACATTTCAAAATGGGTGTCGAGTTTTTACACTGAACTCCGAAACAACGGCGACGTCTTCTACACCAAGACTCGAGCGGAAATCAAAATAAGATATTCCAGAACAAAAAACAGTCAGGGAAAAGAGACAATTCAAATAAGCTAAATAACACGCACAAAGAAACAAATGTAAATGAGCAAAATGTACTAAATATTGAGAGCATGGACCAGGTGTACCCATAGGGTAAGCATCCTATTCTTTTCTAGAAATAACCACCGATTTGCTCATAAAATGGCAGATTCCGAATAGACGAAAGAAGAAATGAAAACTATGACACAGTGAGCAAATTGATTTACATGGTGCAGATGGAAACATTATAATGATCCACGAGTTCGTGACTGTAAAACTAATCTTGTAGCAACATAACACTGTTCCAGTAGCCTAATTGAAAGAAGTCTATCACGGTACAAAACGTCCGCGTAATTCCGGCAAGTTCTGTCATAACATATGAGTTGTGATTTGGCATCCTACAGATTTACATGTTTCGGAACAAAAAAAATACAGATCAGCAGCAAACAGAGAGAACTGGATTTGTAGTGGGACCAAAAACAAAAAAAAAAACTAATAGTTCGTTGAACCAAAGTTCTTGTACAGTCTTTCGATTTACACCAAGAGCGAACACGATAACTTAACACGAAAGCGCGCTAGAATCCTTTTGAAAAAGTACAATAAACGTCTTATCTTAGTGCATTTTCAGATAAAAAAAGATTATAAAACATCATCAATGTTATGTCATTACACTGAAATTACAAGACCGGCATTTTAACTTTCTGATATAATTGATAAGAAAATTGTTTCAAGGTAAGTAAAACCACAAAATGAGAAATGTAATTAATAAATACCAGACAATCTCATCTTTGTTATCAAAAATAAGACGGAGATAAATTAGACTATTATTACATTTCTTCTACACAAGTTTATGAATCTTTGAAACACGAGTCTGGTACATTTAATTGGTCAAATAACTAGAAGACGGAAGCCAAAAATTACAGATTCATTTTCTTATCGCCTTATTATATTAATTAAACTTACCGCAAGACTTTGACTGAAAGCTATCACACCTGACTTACTAGCACAGTAAATGGGACTCATTGGATTCGGTGCTAAACCTTAAAATAGGATAATATAGATGTATTGAGACTATTTTATACACTGAATATTACATGTCAAAATCTGTATCACATGCTGCATCAACCCGAGACTCCTACATCACCTCAAGGGCCACCGGCCCGCGGGGTCATAAAGGTCGAGGGTTAATACAGCATAGGATACAGATTTTAACATGCCATGTTCATTATATCATATATTTCAACTTCAAGTATAGTCTGTGAAGGGGTGTGATATAGGGTATGCGCTATAGGTCTATAGGTGCCATGGCGGCCGAGTACGCACAAAGCTCTTTACTGGTATGTTTTAACCACAGAAGCCAAGATGCTCACAATGCCAAGCGGGTTCAAAATAAAGAGAATTGTAACTGATCTACAATTTATTACGATTATACAAAAAAATACATGTTACAGGATGAAAAGATATTTTGAGATCAGAAAATTGCGCATCGCCCTTTGCTCCTCCCTTTCTTAATTTTTCCCAGCTATCCCATTTTATCCATTACTAAATTTCAATCTCCAATCTTTTTTTTAATTGAACAGCTATCCCATTTTATTCCACTGCTAAATTTCAATCTCCAATCTTTCTTTTAATTGACCAGCTATCCAATTTTATCCACAACTAAATTTTAATCTCCAATCTTTCTTTTAATTGACTAGCTATCCCATTTTATTCCACTACTAAATTTCAATCTCCAATCTTTCTTTTAATTGACCAGCTATCCCATTTTATCCACTACTTAATTTCAATCTCCGATCTTTCTTTTAATTGACCAGCTATCCCATTTTATTCCACTACTAAATTTCAATCTCCAATCTTTCTTTTAATTGACCAGCTATCCCATTTTATCCACTACTTAATTTCAATCTTCAATTTCTTTTAAAACTAAGAATCAAAGCCTTTATATACTGTTCAACACCAATTTTACACCAACTATGCACCAACTATTTTAATTATCATATCGTACATAACTGACCTAAATTAAACACCAATTCAACACCAACTTAGCACCAATTTCCAATAAATCAAAAACTTTGACAACTACTTAAAACAACATCCTACATGGGTAAGATGATCACCTTTCCTATAGAAAACCGCTTAAAATCGTAATAAACTTCTGGATATAAGACTAACAGTACAATGACTAAATCAAAATATGCCTATCTAGACATGTAACTAATTATCATGAAAATATACACCTCTACAGAGGTGTGATATAGGGTATAAACAAACACTATATAATGCATATATAAAAAGTTACATTTTAATCAAAATATATGATATAAATTGATATCTTGTGAAGCTGGTGTTGTAGTTGAAACTGTAACCTAATTCAATTAGCTATTGTGTTCTGTTAATAGTGTATAAATTTGGCGACTACATTCTTCTCTTTTGTTATTATGACGGTTTTAGAAGTTAGCCTCGGCGCTTGCTTTTTTTTCATGCCATTAAAGACGGTTCGTATTATGGCATACAAATGTCCGTCCGTCCGCCGAAAATATGTAGCACCGTATAACACTTCTAACGTTACATTAAACTTTGTTAATTGTGGTCTAATGGTCTGTATGCTTTTGGGGGGTAAGTGTATTTTTTGTTTCAGAAGTTTTAATGGCTTTTATCATAAATGGGGGCAGTCAAGATTGTACATTTTGTACCATATCTTCAAAATGCCTGGTTGTTTTTATTGTTGTACTGCACTGACTTGTTGATTAAGATAATCAATTGATTCTCTGTGTGCACGTGGGAACAGTACTTCGGAAGGACTACAATTAATCGTGTGTATTTCAAATCTCTCAGAAGAACGCATGCTCCATGCATTTTGGCAAGTTTTCACATCAGTATGCATTAATCGTGGCATGATTCAAAATAGATCACCAGGATATCTGCATTTTCTTTAAATGCATTATATCTATACATCTATACTTAAATATTTCCCTCCTGTAAATCCCGCAGAATTTACTAACCAGCAGCTGAGGCAACATTAATGATCACTCCACCATTACCGCCATTGTCTGTTTTTAGGTGCTCAAGAGCAAGAAAAGTTCCATTGATCATTCCTTTCTGAAAAAAAACAACAACATATGCACATGTACACGTTGTAATTCCAATCGGAGCTACTCGCCCATTTCCGCTACACCAAAAATAACCTCGGATGCAGAAAGGAGAATTCTTTCCTGCAAAATTTGCCGGAATTGTAGTCTTACGCGAATCAAAGAAATCCTATCCACCAGTTGGCGCTAAAAAATTTTGGTTGGATAGCACTAGAAATAAAGAACAACAACGCTTCCAAACTTTTGGCGCGAAACAAGGAGCTAAAAAAAGTATTGGTAAAAAATTCAACCAGTTTAACTAAAATTTTAGAATCGGATCGGTCAAATTCCGGACAGATCCATCCGCCTAGTGCCTCCAGGGTTTTTCTTTCGTGTAACTAGAAAGGCTTGAGGTGTTTCGATTGGTTGTAATTCAAGTGAATTTCATTCCATATTACCTTCTTTCACTCCAGTACCTCACGTTATGTATCAAATGCAAACAAGGCCATCATAATAAAATTCCTAGACTTTTTCAAAATTAGGGCGGTCGAATTTTATTTTATTTTTTTATATAAATTCAAGTGAAAAAATGCTGTCAATTTTAAAGAAATTGACCTGAATTGTGGAAAATAAGTCAAAATATAATTTTTCGGGGGATGAAAGAAAAAGGATCGGGTGGAATGAGAATCTATGATATCTATTATTTTGGCCCAAACGTTACCGTTTTAAAATTATAACACATTTTATCAGACTGAAAAAAAAACAACGCTATCAACGATAACTACATTTTAATCTGTTAAAAGGACAAATCTTTATACATTCCGCCTACACAAGGGTTATCAAGTCAAAACTCAGACCAGCAAAACAATTTCATAGAATGTTGTGTCGCAGTTCTACATGTATTTTAGATAAACCACATGAATGTTAAAGGATGAGTGGATGATTTGATACGGCATATGTAAAGGCGTGTTTAAGAGACTACTTCTAAATTGAAAATTGAATGGTGACTTATTTGGGGTTCCAGAAAAAATGGGGTCCAAGCTATTATTTGCTCACGCTTGTCAAAATTTTGCACGAAATTAACAAAATGTCCCGACATAAAAGGGTTGAAACACTCGGACCCCCTGCTTGTGTAAGTTCTTGTATGAATCAGGCAAAACGGAAAAAATCAGAAAGATGCATGTGAAAAACCAACCGATCAGACAAAAGGTGAAAGACCGTTATTTGATAGCTGCATCACTGGATTTGATCAGAAATTGGTCAATAGAATGTTATAAAAATGAGGCTTTTGACAGCTATCTGATCTTGAAATTTTCATTTTCAGTGAATTTCGATGAAATTATAACTCAATTTACCAAAGTGATATGGAAAAGCTTGTCCTTTTTCCTTGATTCCGATTGTACAATGAGTCCAATTAAACTTTCAAAATAGTGTTTTTTATACCATGTTTCACCCACTGCCTGATTCTTATAGAGACTGACACTTAAGATTTCCCATTCGTTGCCATTTCGATAGACATTAAAGGCACGACCAGTCGACCAATTTTACCATTAGTAAAATCGAATAATAATGTCTATACTGTAAACCTACATGCGAACAGTTCCTTCGATCTAAACACAGAAGTTGTATAGTACTCCCATAACGTAAGCGGTTGGAATTCCGTCCACCATAGCTGCACCATGTCAGAAAATAAATTGCCCTTCAACCTTTAGCATTGCAGGAGTACGTTTTAGTTTTGAAGTTAAGAAAGAAAAAAATTACTCGAAACTGGAATGTGTATCTATTACATTGTCGAAAATTTCATTTCAGCAAGAAGAATATAGCCGGCTGCATTTTTTTTTTAAAGAGATCGGCGAAAGCACTGCATATTTTCTAATTGTCTTATTTGTTAAGGTTTTTTTAATCATAATTTTTCTTCTTGTAAAGAAACGTTACATCATAAGTGTTTGTGTTGAGTGATTCCTTTTGGCTTTAAAAATGTGAAATTTCTTTTAACAAAACAGTAAAAAAACTGCGTAAATGTATCAAACTGCATAGCTGTAGATAGTCTAGCTTACCAGCATTAGTTACATTCTTTCAGCTGTTAAATTTAATAAACCTTATCAGTGCAATCCTAAGTTATCGGCATTTAAGATCTTAAAATTGGATTACTTAAATATCTTTTTAGTAAAAACGTGTCTAACAGGTGAATATATATTAATTTCTAGTTTTAATAGGAATCTTCATAAATATTAGACAGGAGGTGACTAATGCATGTCAAAATCCCAGTCTGTGGTTGCACTATAGATTGTGTATGGAATTGACAAACTTTACAAGAGTAATCGTTCTTGATTTGATCGGATATCAGAGAGGACTGAGGAGGATATTAATGCATGTTAAAAACCCACCGAATTCATTTTAAAATTCCATTTTTTTATTCAGAAACAGTTAGAGACCACAAAACCTTTGACATGTACGTTTGTCATTCGGTTTATATATTGTGTATGATAATGAAATTGGTACCTTGCAAGTGTTATCGTTCATGATTTGCTTTGATTTTGGTTGATTTTAGTGAGAGACGAATGTATAGTTTTCTCTAAATACAGATCTGAATACAGAAAGGACTATCATCGCGTAAAACAATATAGAATATGTAGACCAAAAAAGCATTATTTATTTATTGGGTTTTCTACACCATGAATCAACTCCGCACCATGAATCACCTCTACCATTTCCAGTGTCTGAATTTTTTTACGGATTGGTACTTCATTACATTTAGACATATGAAGTTTGGTGGACAACATTTGAACTATTTGAAGTCTACCATAGCTATACTTACTTACATGATGAATGAGTACATTTTTTTTTGGGAAGAAACTCGCATACCCGATAGACTGGTTACTGTCCGATTGGAGCAATGAACAGCAGTAGACTTGTAAAAAGCTTTGAGTTACAAAGAAAAATGTTTACTATTTTTTCCTTTCCCCAATGAAATTGCCAGCCAGGTTGTCGTGTGTTGGTGGGTTGCGTACCTTTGAAAAATGTGCTAGAAGGCTTGAATTCCGTAAATATGAAAAACGACTATTAGCACTTTTGTGATTCCTACATCTCTAAACGAAAAGCTATCGAACGAAGTTAGCAGTGTTAGCTTTAAAGTTTATAAAGTATAGGTTGAGTTGAAAATCCAAAAACTTCAAAAACTTCTACAATAAGAGTTTTTAATTCTGTTTCTCTATACCTTCAAGGAAATTTAGTCCAGAAATAGCCTACCAGTCAAGTTCTGATATTGATGGGATAGGTTTCCAGGACCTATGGCCAGGTATTGATAGTATAATTTGCCCATCCTCCACATATCAGTTGCAGAACTTATAGGAGATCATGGTTTCATATGGAAAGTTCCATATTTGATCTGCTAGCGTTAATCTAAAACTTACCAAATTGACGTCAATCGTCCGTCCCCAGTCTGTAATGTTGTCACCAATTCCTGCGTTGTTGATAACAATATCTAAACCCCCTAGTCTGCTTTTCGTCGACTTGAAGAAGTCTACAATAATGTATCATATTGTGACAGTATGTGAAAGGATAAGTAGACCGTGTGTACGTACATACTGGACAGGAACTGGATTAAATCATGTCAAAACAAGGCTACCTCATTAGTTTGCAAGTTATAAATATAGCTATCTGAAAACATGCAATTAAGTTAGCTAATTAAGACTTTCGGAGGAAATGAAATTTTGCTTTTGTATCCGATTTTAAGTCAAAGAATTCTAATTGACGTGTTCTTAATTGGTTCTCTGAGTGGCCAATTTTTTTTTCAAATTTCACATTACAATATACAACTTTATCTCACTAAATTCTTCCTTGTTTTGCAACCATTAGCCACTTGAAGTATGGCATAGTTTCAAACAGGTAATTTGTAGAAAGATGCTCAAAATAATCATAACCTCTAACCTGCCATTGCTTCTTGATTTGTGACGTCACACGTTTGGAACATGACCCTGTCCTCGCCATATTTGCCTTGTAGGATGTTTAATGTCTGACTGCCCGTGTCATTATTTACATCACAGAATGAAACCTGAATATGGAAGAAACAAAATATTTTCTCTGCTTTGTGTAGACATTTCCCTGTCGGTTTGTGCAATATTTGATTAGGAGAATAATTGGTTCTGTTCGCTTTCATGAATTAAAATCTGCTTGCGTCTTATACAGAATTATAATTCTCCTGTTGCGAAGTTCGACGTAAGACATGTGCCCATTATGAGATAAGGCGGATAATTTATTTATTTACACTTTGAGATTAGAAAATAATTCAGAGGAGAAAATTGGAAAAATGATATACAACTACATTTTTGTATTAAAAGTGTGACATTTGAAACCATGTATGTCAGTCAATATAAAAGAAATAGGGATGCTTAAACACAATCTTTTAGATAGCACGAGTTTATGGTATTTGAAGTGAACTATACCTTTGTGTGGAGACGTAAAAGGATCTCAATGAGCCTATTACCAATACCCGTCGCACCACCAGTTACAATAGCAACTTTACGATAGAGTCCAAACATAACGAGTTACATATACAAATAGTTATTTGTTTGTTTTTTTTTTTTTTGTCCAATATGAATTTCTGTCAAATGTATAGAAACATTACACAAGTGGATGTTTCCTGCTTTCACGATGTCTGAAATCCTTCCCCGAATTGATTTGTCAATTAAATCATTCATGGC
This sequence comes from Perna viridis, assembly GCA_037379345.1. NCBI lineage: Eukaryota > Metazoa > Mollusca > Bivalvia > Mytilida > Mytilidae > Perna > Perna viridis. The sequence goes on along the minus strand of CM074515.1, from coordinate 35,286,741 downwards.
AACCTTAGTCGCCCCCACATTCTATCATGGGGTAGTACTAAAACCGGGAGTTTGGACGAATGATTTGGTCTGACAATTGCGTCACGGTTCCGGTTTGCTGCTTTGTCGCCAGATATACATGCACCATAAAAGCTTTTGAAAGTTTCCTTATGAACAATAAAATATATTTTTACGACAAGTTCGTGCATAATAAATCTATATGTCATGTAAGATCCGGGGCTAGACCAGGTCTTAAAGTACCCCTGCTAATTACATTGACTGGATGTGTGGTATTCCTTCATAGTTGATGTTCATGTCAGCGCCATTCATTACGCTCGTCCTCATCGAGAAAAAATATATAATTATCGATAATGACTTTGTCTAATTGCAGTGTATATTTGAGCGAGCCGTTTTATTTGCTAAATTTTGTTAACATCTGACAGGATCAAATAAGGACTGGCACCCTCTGTTAAGCTGGTATTAATTATAATCGTGTTTATATTTTATAGTCCAAATGCATATTAGTCCCTGAGGTTCAAAGTGATACAAATCTAGAATTTTTTCGTCCACCTTAATGAGTCAATTAAAATAATAAGCCCAGGGATTGTTTATGCATCCACCTCACCCCAATGTTTTACCTAAAATTCACTCTTTCAGCTATTCGACTCGGTCTGCTAGGTTTACGCTCTAGAATAGGTACATACATTTTGGTATTAAAATAATAATAATAAAATACTTCGCGTAGCACGGCTAGATACGCCTGCAGACGTCATACCCTAACAGATGGGACATATAAATATAAGGACACAAAATTCAAGCATAGCCCAGCTCTGAATTTCCAATGTGAATATTGTGACTGAATATTTGACACTATATTCGAATGCAAGATGAGTATACACCGATAAAAAATTCCACAGTCTCATGAAAATTCAAGTTATGATGTAATTATGGGACCCCCCTCCCCCCCATTTTATGAAAAAAAGCCTAACAACTTGAAAAAGAAAAATCGGGAGTTAATAAAAAAAAATGGAAAAGGAGCTGACATAAATAGATGTGAACTTTTTTCCACCACAGTTTCATGAACAATAGTACAACCATAACTGAGTTCTAGTCCAAAAATTGTGATTTCTTCCCTTTTTATGTACAAAGTCTCATAACCCTAAAACGTTAAATCAAATACTTACAAATACTTAAAGGATGTTTACATGGTACAAGGTTTTTTTTAGTTATAGCCAGAAAACAGATAATCACTCCAAAGGAGCTCTCATCAATTGAAAAAAAATTCACCAAAGTTTCACAAAAATTTGGTGGCAGTATTTTTAATTATTGTGCAAATAGTGTACGACGGACGGACAGACGAACGGACACCGGAAATCCATAATACGTCACGTCTAGAAAGACGGACATATAAAACACAACCAAACCAATACTCTCTGTATTTTCGCCTCGATGTGCGTGAGTTCTGCAGCTTTTAATGGAATGGATTATTAATTATCATATATGGATATGATGAATTAATATGATATAAAATTACCGGAATGAGGATGCAAAAATAATGTTATATCGTAAAGCCCCGATAATTAAATAAATATTTGTTAACGTACTAAGGGAACACAAAAATGTACATTTAAAAATTGCAGTACCTCTTAATTATTTTTTCTCTTTAAAATGTCAATATGTATTATAATATGTCATGCATTCAGTAATAGGTACGGGAAGTATGCGGACCCGCGGTAATCCAGTAGATCAAGAGAATTTGGAAGGAGGTTCAAACGGGTTTCCAGTCTATTATCTGCCCAAATTTTGAACGAAATTGATCATTTTTTGCAACAAAAAAGCGGTTCCTAACTGACTCGGATCCCTCCTCCACTGGATTCGTCACTGTAGCGCAGTAATATTTTGGTGCAACTGTATGTTTACAATGTAAATATGTCAGATACATTAAATTGCAGGTATTCAGCATACTAAATAAAGGAACACAAAAATGTACAATTAATAAAATTGAAGTTCAATACTGCTACTCCTTAACTTAATTATTTCCTTTCTTCAAAATGTAAAATCGTGCATTCGGTAATAGCTACTGAAAATATGCCGATCAAGCTATTACTTCCACAATTTTGTCATTTTTTAAAATTTTCCAACAAAAAAGGGGGGTTCAACCCTCGCACCACTCCCTCATCGGATTCGCCAATGTAGCACAGTAATATTTCGGTGCAATTGCATGTTTACAATGTAAATCTGTTAGGTACATTAAATTACAGGTATTGCCACTTAAAACTTCAAGCTTACCAGAAATAGAAGTGACAATAAAATTATTTAACTAGTGTCGAAGTAAAATTTAAATCGACACAAACAACTCTTACCGATGACTTTCTTCTTCAAACATACATTGTAATAATATAAATCATCGTTGCAATCAAGCAATACACGCTTTAATCAGGGAAAAACATGCATTTACTTATTGCGGTTTCCAAGTGATATTAAGTTCGCAACATGTGACAAAAGATAAATACAGAAACCAGATTATGTATATGTAGTAAATGAAGTGGATAAATATATCACAAGAAGAAGCTTGTTATACACAAAGAAAAACACATGTCTACCTGAATTAATGCATATGTTACCTTAGCATTGTTCTCCAGAAATTCCTCTGCGAATGCTAATCCAAGTCCTTGGGCTCCTCCGGTAACAAGCACGATTTTATCATCGAACAGCATGTTAAATAGTAACGTATCTCCCTTCGTGTTTTAAATCAAATTTGATAAACCCATCACAACATATATAGGTGGAATCATATTTCTACCGTCATTTTTATGATAAATTTAAAGTCGGTAAAAGCCTGCATAGATATGATGTTTACAACGTGTTAAACTTTAAATTCACTCCAATATTTGTCCAGTATGTACACACGGCCTACTCAAAATGCGCCGTAATTTATGGAATTATATATTTATAGAATCGCAGATAATTTGCCGTAATAACCCCTGATAACATCTCCCAGGGGAAAGGTTTCAAATATTGATTCAACGTAAAGACCATATCTAACTAATGGCTACAGATAGCGGCATTGTTTATATGCAATTTGTTGCCATCAATCAACGTAAAATTATACCATCCAGCCTACGACAAACAAATCTTCTGAGTATATAGTGCTAAGTGCAGAACAGTCCACTTCTGACCTACATTGCTGTAAGTACAAGTTTCCCATTCATATTTATAAAATAGTTGACTTAAGTACCCAGGAGGTCAAAATGATAACTTTTTACGAATCTAGCTGACAGGTAATAAACCACTTTCTAAAAACAAAACATTATTTTCTAATAAACACTTGTGGTCAGTTTGGTTTTTTTTAAGCCAGGGTTTCGGGATGAACTTGGTTGGTCTTTACTTCACCACTTATGGGTGATTTTTAATAATCACAAATTGTCAATGACGCGGAAAGAAATCGTGGATTGGTCGAATACCAATTAAGTTAGCAATCTAAACTCTATCCTTAGTAGTCTGTGATGGGTTTGGTAATGGCATAACATGAGACCGAGCCCTGTTAATTAGAATAGAACGCTACTGTTAGTCATACAAACAGGTTACATTTAAATCTTTAAATTTTCTTTTACATTAATTAAAAGGTTCCGTGTTGCTACCTTTTGTATTTTACATTTAAGTAGCAGTCTTTGTAAGAATCATGCAAATTCTGTAATATGTGATACACCCCCACAAAAAAAAAGACTACACATTTTTATGGTTGTTATTAAGTCGCTTTATAGGCCTAATATATTATGAAATGTGTAATTATTCATGCATTCAAACTGCCTGCTCTTCGGAGATAATCCACATTGAAAATCTAACAGTTTCTATTGTATTTCAGTGTCATTTACAGAGTTATCTCCCTTAATCATGAATTCTACAGTGCATTCTACACAATTGTTATCTCCTAAGACCACGGGTTATATGAAAAACCAATTGTAAATTTCTGTTTTATAAAGGATTTTACACAAAATATCAAAGATAAAAATATATAGGCTTTCAACCATGTATCACATTTTGCATGATTCTTAGCTGGAGTGCTACTTTAAAAACATTAGGACAAGGGGAAGGTGGAGGTTGATTGCGCTCGACTTATATTAATGAAAGATAAAAAAAATTAAGGCCGTCCCTTTTCTGGACATCAGAGCGAAAGCGTTGCATGGAAGGTGTAAGATGACGTGAAGCTTACAGAAGATGTCAAATGACATGCATGCGCAAAAGTGGCGTACATTGTTCATTGATTTTTGTTTTTGTTTTTGTTTTTGTTTTTTTTTTGCTTTGTTTGTTTGTTTGTTTTGTTTTGTTTTGTTTTGCACTAAAGGGTAGTAAGTAAATAAGTAAAGCTTTTATTGATTGCGTCGGTTGGGTATGAACGTGGTTTATTCAAGATAAAACTTGACTGGTTTGATTTTATATTCATTCTTTTGTTGAATTTACACCTATATATATATATATATATATATATATATATATATATATATATATATATATATATATATATATGTCATGACTTGTCAAACTGATACTTTATCCATTTGTTTGCTTCTACTATGTATTGTTATAAGTTTATTGGCCTCATGAAAAAAAAAAAACATTATATCAAATTTAGTTTAATTTCCATAATTTTGATAAGTGGCATCCGAATCAGACGTAATCACTTTGGAATGGTTTAAGTGTGATGAATGTGATACAGTTTTATAAAAACAACTCCGACACTCAAACGATATTAAAGGATTCGTTATAAAAACGTTATTGTTTGGTATTACAAGAATCGCGGGGGCAGACTATAAAACGGGCTGGTCCCATTAGCATGGCTTGGCCTTGCCTGGCCTTAATTTTGGTTTTGCCTGACCAGAACAGGTTTGCCTGGCTTGGCCTGAACATTTCCTGGTCCGTTTTTTTGTGCTAAAGATAATCCAACTTAACTTATTTTCTTTAAATTGAAATCATTGTTCAGTCAATGTGCAAAAATATAGTATTCCAGGCTATTTTAGTTTCAAAGCCAGGCTGATCCTACGTTCTGGTCAGACCAAGCCAAAATTGATACCAGGCCAAGTCCGGCCAAAATCAAGGACACGCCCGGCCAAAAGAGGCTAATAAGCTTAGCTTATGTTTTAGAGTGTGCCATGACGGAGAACGGACCGATGCAGCAAAACTTAAAAAAAAACATGAGTACGGAAAAATATATAGCGTTTGTGACCTCAGAAATCCCAGGCCTCTGGTTGGAGTTAATATGGAAGTTCAGAATATCCTTAGACATCAGTATTTTTCATGTTTTGTGGGCCAGGTCATATTTGATAGTATGCCTGATTCAGTAACAGTTGTATGTAGTAAAAAATGTTACGATTTTGATCAATGAACAGATAAAATATAAGAAATGTGTGTTTACCCTGGTTTACTTTAAACTACTGCCAATAAGAAAAAAACTGTAATATAATATACCGCCACTAATGACAAGAGTAAAACCAGAATAAACAAATAATATGCCAAAAAGTTATAAAGTTCACCTGGCTTGTCATTCATCTATCTTACTGATTCGAATATAATGAGGAAATTTTAACAGGCAACCGTTAGCAAAATTAGCAAATGTGTCGGCGATCCTAGCTAGAGGTGTTGCATCTCATGTACTGGTACTCCATAGAAAAAAATACACTGCAATTTATGATACTATAGATTATAGGGGTCGATCAAGAAGAGAACATCACCAAAAGTAATATTTTGGCCTGATTTACTTTGACATGTATTAAAAAATTTAAAGTTGTGACTGTAAAAAAATATTAAAAGAAATGTTTTCATGGAGTTTTCATATTACAACTCATTCGTTATGCCAGAGCTTGCTATAAATATGCATACTTTTTGTATCGCGCTAGACTTCTTACAATTAGGCCTGTGCATAGAACAGGGTTATGTTGCTCCAAGATTAAAGACATCACTATGTAAGTTTTATGTTCGTGATAAACTCGTGAATCGTCACGGTGTATCCATCTGCACTATGAAAACTGATTTGTTCAACGTGTCATAGTTTTCCCTTCCTCTCTCGTCTACCTCGGAATACTTTGAAAGAACTAATTAATTTAAGTGCTTAAAGGTGAGTTTTGTTATGCACAATATCTCTTTTCTTAGTACTGAATTTGGATTTTGTAATTTGAAAAAAGTTGGAAAATCTATTCATAGTGTGACCGAGTTGTTTCTAGGCACTGGTTTTAAGTCAAGTCATATTCCAAATATACATATTTATTATATACAAATCTTTATATATATAGTAATAACTATGTCACAAAATGTACATTCATTCACTTTAACCACTCATTCCTATCTACTTTCAGGAACTAAAACTTTCACATATTTCCATACTTCTCAATTTCACTCTCACATTATTAAAACAAACAAGAACATACACGTTTGGTACTTGTCTAGAGCCAGAAGATTATGAAAACAAGAGCGGTCATAAATAAACTTAAAATGTCCGAATCATTTCATCAAGATTAGCACCATGAGACACAAATGATGATAATGAACTTTACAGATAGAGATCAAATAGATAATTAATCAAATTACTAATTTAACACTTTTAACAATAGACTAAAACTGCAAATTAGGGTACTTCGCCAAATTATCTACTTTTTCCACACTTTTCAGGTGCTCTATTTGTAGATTGGCTTCATCAAACTACAATTTAAACACTCTTCGTTCCATTAAAGCAAGTAATTGTGAAATACTTCATTGTGAAGTACTCTTTGGGTCACCATTTTTGATATGTGGGATCCACGCAAAGTTGCGAATGTAATATTTGAACGAAAAGATTTTTGAAAACTGTCCACATACAAGATACAAACAAACTACTTCTACCCATAAGTTGCTTATCTCTTTTTCTAAGCATAAAATTTAGATTTGTAATTTCAATGTGAAGACAGTTGCAATAATCTGTTTATATATTAAAATCTACGGAATTAGGGTAATTCGCCAACTTATCTACTTTTCCCACACTTTTCAGGTGCTATACTTGTAGATTGGCTTTATCAAACGCTTTGTTTCTTTTAAAATGAGTAATTATAAAATACTTCAGACTTAAATCAAACTTGTATCATAATTTCTTATCTTAACCATCTTAATCAAGGAACCTGAAATAGGCTTTAACTGAATGATCCTAATGTTTTTCGTGCATTCTATCAAAACGCATTTTAGCATCTTCATCATTTAACACCCTTTTCATCCAAATATTGTGGGCATATTGTAAAACACGGCATGGCCTCACTTCTGGCTTTGGTGATACGTTGGCCTGATCATTTTAGGCCCTGAATGTTTTTCTGTTATTTTTAAAATAACCTTTATCTTTATACTCGTTTCTTGTTTGCATGGTGATTTTCCTCAATGTAACTGGAATATGTCAAAAACTTCTATATGTTAGGGATACTGAGACTATCATCACATGCCCGTGCAGGCCCGGGTGTCAAAAGAATAGGCCCGCAGCAGCGCTAAGCTTGTCGTAAAAGGAGACTAAAGAGTGTTCAGAATCCTGGCTGGTGGGGGGGCTAGGGTACTCTGCCCACAGAACAACTGGGTTGTGTGCCCAAGGTGGTGGAGTGGGGTACCCCTGACATGGTACATAGTGGTGCTACGTAATACATAAGCTGATCCAAACGGGTGGCTTGAAAAGTTTGCATTATAGAGAAAACACGGGAAATGACTGGAGCCCACACTCTTTTAGGCCCGTTAATTGCTATCCCCAACACTTTTTACTAAGTACTCAAAATTTTAAGTGTCTCACGGGGATAAGTAGTTGCAGAGAAAACTAATGGATAAGTTGTTGATGGATGGACGGAACCATGATCACTATATACCTCTCGCAAAGAGGATCTAAAAATAAGAAATTTTAAACTGTGTTTAAATACATAACCATTGCCTGAATTTAAAGAGAAAAACAAACTATTCAATGTTCAGATTAAGCCAGACCAAACCAGACCAGTACCATGTTCGTGCCTGGCAAAGCCAAAATTAAGAGTATATCAGATCAACACCAAGGCCGGGTCAGGGTATACCAGGCTAGATATGACCACTCTATGTTTTAGAGTATGCTAAAATTGTGGTTTGAAGAGGATAAAACGGTCGTGTTTTAAGTGTACATGTACGTACTGTGGTTAAATGCAGGTGTTCTGCTTAAATTAGCCATTTAGACATATTGAACCATTTGAAAGTGGCACATGAAAGGAAATGTCGCATGTCAATATAATGATTATGAGTTGTGTAATTAGTATAATGTCTTGATATGCCATATCAAGTTTTCGATCAAAGCATGTAAATAGACCGAGAATCTTTGAAAACAATACGTAATGCTCCGCAATACATTCGAACTGGGTTAAAAATTTTCGGAACCTAAAAGTAAGACTAAGAAAATTTTATTTGGATTTGGTATGTATGTAACATTGAATATACGCTCTATGGAGCTTTTAACCGAATTTTAAACAGACATGATAAAATTTAAAACAAGATAATGAGACAATGGCAATTTGCATCGTCTTCTAAGCACAACATCAATACACAAATTAATAAAACATGCAAAGTTATCAACGAAGAGGTACTGTATATTGATGAGGACAGGGGCCCAAGTGGCAACCGCCCCTCTTGACCGTCATCGCCATCCACATACAACCTGACACAAAAAAATCAATAGATTATTAATATAAATATTAAAAGCAAAGCCTAATATATTATAAAAGCAGAGCCAAATATATCTTAAAAACAGAGTCAAATAATTTCTAAAGCCAAATGCAACAAAACAAAAACAACAAAATTAGAAGAGAAAAAAATATTCATCTACATGCAGATACCACTCTATGAATGGTCTTAAACTGAGAGAAGCTATTTTCTGTCCTGAAATGGTCTGGAAGGCTGTTCCACAATATGGCTGCTACAAATTTGAATGACTTCTTGTCATACCTTGATATTTTCACCTGTGGAATGCCCAGAATATTGTTGTATCTGAAAATATTTAGAATTTCGAAAGTATTCAAGTTTATCATATAATGCATATTTAATTTTTATTATATGTTTCCAGGTTCTGTCCCCTTCTTGTTTTCTTTATTTTTGAATGATCTCGATAACTTTCTTAACGAGAGAAATGTTATGGGCTTGAATACAACAATAATTGAAAAGGAATCAGAATTGTTTTTAAAACTTTTTGTCATTTTACAGATGTATATGCTGACGACACTGTCATTATGGCTGAATCGGCAAGAGATCTGCAACACTCATTGAACAAATTTAAAGAGTACTGTAACAAATGGAAATTAAGAGTTAATGTCGAAAAAACAAAAATATTAACTTTTTCGCGAAAAAGACAAATAAAAAATATGAATTTTGTCTATAACAATTCTGCTGTAGAAATCGTAAATGACTTTAACTACATTTGGTGTGTATATTTTTCGAAGAGTGAAAAGGCAAATAAAGCCATGTATAGTCTACTGAAAAAAGGGCGAGTCCATAATCTTTCAACTAAATGTCAGCTGGATCTGTTTGATAAACTTGTCAAGCCAATCTTACTGTATGGTTGTGAAATATGGGGCTTTGGTAATAATGAAATTATAGAAAAAATCCATTTGAAGTTTTGTAAACTTCTACTCCGAGTTAAATCAACAACGCCTAACTCCATGGTTTATGGGGAACTAGGAAGATGTCCTTTAGTCTTAGATATTAAAGTAAGAATGCTTTCTTTTTGGATGAAACTCATAAACGGTCCAGAGCAAAAAATTAAGTACCATTACTTATAAGCTGATAATAAACCTAAAAAAACACGACATCTTTTTCGTCATCTTGGCTTAAAGGTATTGAAAAAATGTTGAATGAATGTGGCCTGCAATACATATGGCGCTATCAATTTGTCTACAATGGTAAATGGCTAAAAAGCATTGTTGAAAAAACTCTTCATGACCAATTCATCCAAAGTTGGTATTCAAATATTGAAAATGGTGCTAAAACATTAAATTATCGACTATTCAAAAAAAGATCACGGTATCGAAAAATATGTTGATATACTTAATGATAAAGATATTGCAACGTTATGTAAACTTCGATTCATAAATCATCAACTTCCTGTTGAAAGTATGAGATGGAAAAACATATCAAGAGATAACAGAATCTGCCCTTGTTGTGGGGATGGAGATATAGGTGATGAATATCATTATATACTAAAATGCAGGTTCTTCATGATGGAAAGAAAAATATATGTAGATAAGAAGTTTTTAGTGAATTGCAATGTTGTAAAGTTTAATAAACTAATGAATATCATAAAAATGTCTGCACTCCGCAAGTTGTGTCAATTTATCAGAATTATCAATAAGAAAATGGATTCTCACATTTAGCCGTTTACTCATCACCCTGATTTTATCCATCTTTTTATATGCTACTTTGTATTTATCTCCCTTACCTTTTTGTTAGTTTGTCAATTATACCTCAAACTTTGTTCCTCGCTGTATTTATTTTTCTTACTTTTTGTCTGTTGGCTATTTGTACTTCAATCTTTGTTCCTCAAAAAATGCACCTTAATATTGTAAAATATGCATGTTTATCTGTATACCAATGTTTCAATGTTTATATATATATATATCACTCGACCAGCTAGGCTATAATAGGCTATAGCCTAGCTGGCCGAGTGGTCTAGGGCGCTGGACTTTGTGCAGGCGATGTTGCCATAGATGTCACAGCGGAACAAGTTCGAGTCCCGCGGAGGGAAAGACCAAAAATTTGCATCGCAAATTCGACAGTATTAACATCGTTGGGAATTTTTCAGACCTGTACATATATATGGTTCTCATTTTATTGGCAGAAGGGCAGAAGTTGAAGTTGCTCAGATTAAAAGTGTGTAAAATTGTGAGCTTATTTAATCTATTCCAATAAAGAGCTATTGGATGCCTTCCTGCAGATTGTTCTTTGTGTGATTGTAAAAAGACAATGTGTGATAAATCTCAATGCCCAGTAGTTCAACTCTCTCTTCTCAGGGTAAATTCAAAATTTTGTAATGTTATTGATGGATGCTTATCATGAGTTTAAAAAAATAAAATGAAGAAAGTGAGTATAGAAGAAGAAGAAGAAGAAGAAGAAGAAGAACTTTTAATATTTATCTAAATGAATGGGTCCATCAGAGCATGGTACATTACGTATATTAAAATTATAATATCACATTACATTGAACTTACATTATAAACATAGCACAGAACTATAATGACTGATTTACCACATAACACAATATAGTTTGAAAATATGGGATGTCAGGTACAACAGAGATGAGGCAGGGGGAAAATATATTCCAACCACAGCTAGCTACAACAAGCATTTATATTCAGTAAAAATAACCCAAATAAACATCGGCAAATTTCGCCAAATTACCTTTTTATTAAGATTTAACAAGTTGAAATTTAGACAGATGAGATTAATAGACGTGTTCATATTTTTTTTCTGGTGTGCTCAAGTGATTTGCAAGACAATAAAAAGTGATTTTTATCATCTACCTCATCAGAGTTAACCTGAAGCATGTCCTGCATTGTCGAAGAGTACCATGATAACGTCCTTGTTCAGCTGTAAGTCGATGTGCAGATATATACGTAATATTTAGAAATTTTTCCTGTGATCAGGATTATGTGTTTCACAAATAATCAAATAATTATCCCATATATCTACGTTATTTTTGTGTGTTGCTTTTGTTGTTGTTGTTGTTTTTCTTTTCTTTTCTTTTCTTTTATTATTTATTATTATTATTATTTTTTTTTTTTTGCTTCTTTTTACAATACTATTTATTTCGCCCAGGCCATTGTTGAGATCGAATCCACGTCTTTAACTTAGTGCACTCGGTGTCGCTCATTTCCGGTTTCACTATAAACTTTTTTGAGGAAACGAAGGAATTAAGACCCTGTGAAGTGTGTAACAATACTGTAGATGACATAAAAGAATTTTAACGTTTAATGATCCTTTACTAGAACTGTAGAAACATTTTTTTTTAGAAATCAGTCTCATCTTTCCGAAACGGTTACGGGTCAATCAATACAGGCGTTTATTTTACGAATCATGCCCCGACCTCAGAGAAGATAATTAACCTTACAAGATCATATTAGCCACCCAGGGCGTTCTCACACTTTTACACGTCCTTTGCTTTGTGGAAATATCCACTAAGTTTCTGGTGCCAATGCACAGGCGCTTGTCTCAGAAAAAAATCCTATAGACATGACTGTACATTTTTTTGGGTACATGTTTACATTTTTAAGTAAGGATTTCATCTGTTGAGATGAAGATGCATACATGTACATGGGTCGTGTAAGTGTGTATGTAATATGATTTAAAGTACTGTAAAGCATGTATGTAGTGTATACATGAGTCATGTACCAAGATGTAAGATGTTAGTATGTGATGTAAGCAACTAAATGTTGCATCTAGGCACACAATTATTGTATTAACCATGATTTTTTTTTTCAAATTAATTAAAAAAGATAGAAATTTCTCAATCAAGTTATCATAATTTCTCCTGTAATATTTGATTTTATGTATTTTTATATATCAACTAAATAGACTCTGACCATTGTAGATGGTAGTGGCACATACAAAACTTCAGTTTCATCAATTCACAAACATACAGTTGTTTTCTAAGAAATGAATGTTGATTTATAATTTACTGAAATAGTAAGAGTGAAAAAAAATTCATGGAATGCACTAGAAACATTCCAACAAAGGTAAATAACTCATTGATTTATTCATGATTTAGTTGATTTGTTAGGGAACTTTGAAGCTGAAAAATCTTTCTTACTTAATGAGTTTAAACATTACGTTGGAACAAAAAATAATGGGATTAAATTTAACTAGTGCCACCCGTATTTAAGGAACTACCCGGTTTCTACATGGACAGTCCCTTAATTGTTTTAAGAAAAAACAAGATTATATTTATTGTTATACAGTCCTGTACAGTAAAACAGAATGACACTTTTACAAATCCCCTTTTTCATGGTCATTTCTCAGCTTGCGCATTTTCTCCAACCTGTCAAGATAAAGTAATAGTTGTAAATATAGTTACAGAAAAATAAACACAAATTGCTCAAGAGTAATCAAGAGAACCAAGGTTCTAGCAGAAATCAAAAGAAAGGAATTCAGGGACAAAGACCAAACATGGAAAACAGACATACACACACAACAAAGAACTTAAAGTAAATAAAATGATACATATAAAGTAACGAAAAAAAATTGGCAACTGACTCCACTAAAAACTGGGAGCATGGATCAGGTACACCAGTAGGATAAGCATCCTCTGCTTTTCTAGAAACACCCGTCAAGTTGCTCATAAAAAGTCAAGTCCAGGATATAAGTAAGAGGAAAGGAAAACTATGACATGATGAACAAATCAGTTTTCATGGTACAGATGGATACACCATAACAATCCACAAGTTCATGATGGTGACCATAAAACTTCTGTAGTGATGACTTCAATCTTGTAGCATTATAACCCTGTTCCAGAAGCCTAATTGTAAGAAGTCTAGCATGATACAAAAGTCAGCGTAGTTACGGCAAGCTCTGGCATAACGTTTGAGTTGTGATATGAAAACTCCATACACAGGTACTGAAGGGATGTTGCCACAGATGAAAGGAAAGTTGACAATTCTGAATGAAAAGTCATCATGTTTGTTATAAAGTTTGGTCAATAGTTTTTCTTTACCATCAGTTTCTAAGTGTAGGTCAAGATATGAGGCTGACTTCACAGTGTCTGTAGTATCCTTTATCTCAAGTTCTTTGGGGTAGATGTAATGTATGAAGTCCCCGAAACTAGGATTGTTTAACGATAGTATGTTATCTATATAGCGGAAACTCAGATTAAAGGAACTAGCCAAACAATGTTCTTTCTTTCGGATCAGATCAGCTAAAAAGTCAGCCTCATAAGAGTAGGAATAGGTCAGCATCTAGAGGAGCACAATTTGTTCCCATTGGAATAACGACCATTTGTTGAAAAATGCACCCACCGCACTGGACAAATATTTTGTCGATCAAAAATTTTGAAAACATCTTCTGTATATTTGGAAGATGATTTTGAATTATTTTTTACAATGTATGAGGCTTCTCTACCAAGAACTATATAATTATATCTAGGTGTACCATCTTTTTTGGAAAAACAATGATGTATTATGTTTTTGAGTCGGGACTTTAATTGAGTATGAGGAATAGAAGTATACTATGTTGAAAAATCATAGGTTTTAATGCTATTATATTCTGATAATAATCTTGAATTGAGGGTCTTTAAAAGATCTTTCCAATTTTTCAGGATCCACATTGAATTAATACCACTATGGGAGTAACAAGTGCTGTGATAAGACTGGACTCTCTTTGACAGCTGTGAGTATGGAAGTTATAAGTCACAATTTTCTTAGGTCCTGATTTTACTTGCCGTTGAATTGATGCTGATTTGACTACAAATCTTAGAGCCAATTAAACCAGGTGTTGATTTATCTTGGATTCTACATTTTATATTTATCTTACATGTTTTCATTGGATAAGTTCATTTTTTTGTTTATAGGTTAATGCAGATATGTAAGGTTAACATAAAATGTCAGGTAAATAGACACCTGCATGTTTTTTTTAATTAACAAAAAATGTTCTTTTTGTTTTTGTCTTTTTATGCCAGGAACTTCCCAACTGTTTCAGAACACTACGCAAAATTATAGTCCAAATGCAATTCTTTCATACATGTATCATTCAGTACATCTTTTATAACCTCTTTTATAACCTGGCAAATATTTAGCTCAGTAATATTCTATTATTCTGGCTTTTCATTAAGAGACAGTACCAGGAACTCTTAACTGTCTAAGCTATTGAAAGGTACCTCCAGAATTTAAAACTTTATATTATGTTTATAAAAGAAAATGGTGAAACATACTGCCTACAAAAGCAAAGGTACCTGCATTGCAAAAAAATTAATGAAACCCTGGATTATTCCTGCAAATAAAAATATCAAGTCTTCAAATAAAGTGAAGATTTGAGGAACTCCATTTTGGCCATCAAAGATGTTTTGTAATAAACTTGCATTTAAGGTATAAAATTCCTGTACTGTAGTAATGTGCCAAGAAACATTAAATGTATTTATAATACTGCATTAAACACAATTATTAGTCGAGATCTCTATCCTATCTTTAATATTTTATGACTAATAAATAAACAGGAAGCTAAGAGCAGTAATTCTTATCGAGTGAAATTGGTGGGAAAATTCAAATGGACAAAAAGTGTCTAGTTTTGAAAATTTTTTATGTTGATCAAGGAAATTATTTTCTTCAGCTGAAATTGGTTCCATTTGAGTATATAGTTACAGTATAGGATAATACTCTGTTGAAATAGTTTTAAATGTGATTGCAAATTTACCTTTGGACAGGTATAAAAAATTATGAAAAAGGTGAAATGCAACAAAATTTGTAAATGTGTTTGAAGTTGGATTTTGTTAAACTATCGATACAGTTTAAACTACAGAAAGCAGTAGTTTAGATTGACATTCTATTTATACATATTAGGAAAAACAGTTTTAGATAACATATGAAATGCAAATGTATGTCATAGTTTCATTTTGCATCATGTAATCTTTGAAATTTTGTTCATGCTACGATTTCCACAAGAATCAAAAACCTTCAGTGCTAACAGCACTTTGATTGGTTATAGAATGAAGTTATCATTTTTACTTTATAGATTTGTCATGAGTTTTGAATGGCATATTTACTGTAGTAGTTGACTTATATCTGACAGGTTGAGTTACTTATAGATTTTTAGATATATGTACATGTACATGTGTTGCTGAATAGTAAATGGAGAATATGTTTTAGTATTCGGCAGGTTATTCCCTTGGTCTTTTTACAGTTCCTTCTGTTTTATGCATTTATTTTTTACATTTTAGGATGAAAACTTAACAGTGGTACAGAAAATATAACAAGACCATGACTGACAACAAAATGGTCCAAAGTGCTAAAGTACTAATGGAGGGAAACATGCCCGAGTTTACCATTCTCAACATCATAAGTTGGGCTTGCCAGGGAGCAATGATCTTTGGTGGAGTTGTACCATTCATACCTCAATATAGAGATATACAGAAATCTGGAAATGCAGAAGGATTCTCTCCCTTTGTTTGCTTAACTTTGTTGATAGCCAATATACTCAGGATTATGTTCTGGTTTGTGAATTGATAGTTTTTTGCAATTTTGGATGCCAATCTAATTTTACAGGTGATAAAATTCATGCCTTACATTCTTTCCAAAATGTATTCTTTTACAAAGAGATTTATTCCCACAAATTTATTTTCCGGCTTTTTCTTCCCTGTGAAAGTAGCAAAAAATAAGTTGGTGTACAGTGCCTAATTCTGCCTGAAAAAAATGCCAGTGGTTTGCCCTAATGTACAACTAGAAATTGGCTTTTGTGGTCAAAACAGGACAAATCTGCACATTTCAAGCAGCACAGCTACGAACTGACTTCATTAAGACTGAACCACCTTGGTGGTCTCAGGATACCATGTTCGCCACGGATGCAGGAGGTTATTGTTTCAATCCCTGGTCCAGTCACATCAAAGACCTTAAAATTGGTAGTCAAAGCACATTACTTAAGGAGTTAGAGTGACGACTGGTAGCTCAGAGTCATAGTAATGTGTATGAGTGGGGTGGCATGTCTACCTGTGGGGTGTTGCTTCTGTGAGATAATATGATAAAAATCAAGGTCATCTTGTTAGATGAGTTCAAAGCAGTTGTTTGATTGATAAATTGTTAATCTCATCCTGAAATGCATGAAATATCTGTCATAGAAGATTAAACCATAATCAGTCATTAAGACTGTGTGTAAAAAACCTTAACTCCCATATTGTAGGTACTATACACTATTCCACTAGCCCAAAACAATGAGAACTGCACATCAAATCATTAGCCAAAATCTTTTATTTTTTACTAGACCGACACTATAGGCAACTTCCACTTCTAGCACACAGTATAATTTATGATTTTTCATGTTTGGTAAACACTATGATCTTCCACTTCTAGCCCAGAGTGTAATTATGATTTCATCTATATGCGTTTTTTTCAGGATTGGTTATCATAATGAACTTGCACTTTTTCTAGCACAGATTGTAAATATGATTTCATCTTTATGTTTTTCAGGTTCGGTAAACACTATGAACTTCCACTTTTAGCCCAGAGTGTAATTATGATTTTTGCCATGATGGCTCTTGTACACCTCTGTGTGCATGTCAAAAGGAAGTCAGAGATAATAGTTAGCAAGCAACACAGATTTTCGGGTCAGTATCTGCCAAGTATGTGTCCTAGTTGATGAAAATTTGAACTATTGGATATTACTGGCAACTACAAACACAGATATTTTGATTTTCAAAATATTTATGTCAAGATGGAAATTTCTTAGTGATTGTTTTTAAGTTTTGGCTAGGTTATGCAAAATATCAACTTTCGGGCAGTTAACGCTTCTTGAACAGCAAAGCGGTTTATGAACAAGCGTGAACTGCCCCGAAGATAGTTATGCTAACATAACTGGGTAAAAAATTTAAAATGTAATTTCTAATTAATTAAAATCAAAATTAGGATTTGTCCCTTCACCAAAGCCTTACTTAGTTTGGAACTATTTGAATTGGGGACTGCAGACAGATTGATATTTATGATGTCACAGTACCAAGTTTTACGGAAAACAACCTTTCTTTCCCAGATGAGAAATAAACAATCAAATTAGGTTATTCACGTATCTATGTTGTATCTGCATTTCAGAGGTGACAAAATTTGAGAATATGTTTAGAGCTCAAAATATGGAGTAAAATATTACTGTCCGAATATGATAATGTTTAACACTCAATGGCTTTTTGCATGTTTTTAAGCACAGGTACTTTAAGCATTAATGGTTCCAACTATCCACTTTTTTCTTAAGAACCATTGTTTTTGTCTGATTATTTGGCCCATTCATTAAAGATGCATGTATCACAAAGCAAATGCAAAATGCCACTATCTAGTAAAAATTGATTAGCAGTTCACTCTAAATTTGCAATTATAAGATTTTTAATCAGATAAACAAATCAGGCAAAATTAATGGCTCTTGAGAAATAACGGGTGATTGGAACCGTCCATGCCCCAAGTACCTGTGTTTAGGGGGCAATGATAAAGTGTTGTATTTGTGACTTTCTCCTTTCCTCTGTTAAAAAGTAAATCTATTGTAAGTTTGTGTATTGTGTCTCCACTCATTGATAAAAGTTTTTCATAATCATGTATTTCATTGTCAAATGTGGACAAGGGAAGATTTTGGAATAAAAAATTTCCAATGTAAATGAAAAAAAATGGCATGCTTACAAACCCAGGATGCATAATTTACTTCCTGGTAAACAAAACATTATTTTTGCCTTTGTGGTTATATTTTTTTTCTTGAAACCTGTCTTTTTAAAATTTTATTATTTAAATTTTTATTAAAATTGAAACATATAAATTTGCAGAAAGTGTGCCTCATCGAGTTAGTCACCCACAACACACTCTTTTTGGTATGTTTTAATTGGTGTTAGCATGGAACTGTATGTTGTCATTTTTATTGACCCTGCATGCTTTAGCTAACCTGCTGAATATGCAATATTTTCTGCTTCAAGATGTAACTCCTCAATCCACATCAATTAATCTTCTTTAAGTACATTGTTTTCAAAGAGAAATAAAATCCGCATTTTGCAGAGTATTTCTTTTTTGCTCTTTCAGTGTACTGCCAATGATTGGCACTATTATAAACATTTTTTTAAACCTCTTTGCCTCTAAAATCAAAAGTAATATTGAATTCAAATTTTGCCCAAAGCACCCTACATGTACAGTTATGTTGATTGTATTGATAAGGCAACAAACATGGCCAATATGTTAGATTTGAGAAAATCAGGATAATTTTGTTTTGTCTCAAATATACCTTGAAAAGTATGAAAGTTGTAGAAAGTAAATATTTCCCTTCTTTTCAGCTCAATTAGTTGTTTTTGCTTCATTGTTTCATCCAATGATTCTTTTTTAAGAGTTATTGCCCTTGACTTTGGAAATTTTACATTTTTGCTGTTGTTTTTGCTTCTGTCTTCAAAACTACAAATAAAATTTGAATAAAATACAATTTTCAATAGGATCAAAGTTGTAAGATGACCCTTTCATCTAAGTTATTGTCCTTGAAGCAGGAAATTTGACTGCTTCCACTGGTTTTTGTTTTTATCTCAAAGCAACACAAATAATAGTTTTTTGCTTTTTTTCATGACATGATTCTCAAGGCCAGGGTTATATAAGTCTCAAAAGTTGCAAAAGTTCTAGGAGTTAGTGTGTTTGAATTTTAAATTTATTTCTGGTATCATTTGAGTTTTTTTTTAATTTATATTTTTATGGGTTCTGTTCTGGCACTTTAGAGCCTCTAGTTTTATGCTAGTTTGTAAATGATTATTTTGTAGTGTTGAAAAAAGTATTTAATCTTTGGAAAGAGTAATCAAGGGAACCAAGATTCTAGCAGAAATCAAAAGAATGTAATCCAGAGACAAAGACCAGGCATGAAAAACAGACAAACACAACAAAAAACATAAAGTAACTAAAATAATACATACAAAGTAACAAAAATAAATAAGCAACTCGAACTCCACTAAAGACTGGGAACATGGACCAGGTGCTACAGTAGGGTAAGCGTCCTCTGCTTTTCTAGAAACACTCGCCAAGTTGCTCATAAAAAGTTAAACCTGGGGTAGACAAAAGAGGAAAGGAAAACTATGACACGTTGAACAAATCAATTTTCATGGTGCAGATGGATACACCACCATGATGTATCACAAAATCTGTATTACCATGATCCATTTTTTTTTAATATCAACCTGAGGGATTTTATTACTTCTGTTGTTGTGGTCTTTTAGAGCTTACTTAAAGGTGTGTTTACTTTTGTTTCATAAAGAATCTCTAAAAAGTATTTGCATTTTTGTTCAATATAAATTCTACAGTTTCACAGTGAAGAAGGTCCAAAAAAAAGTAATCCAAAATTTTCAATCACCTCACAGATACAAGTATTTAATTTTGAGATTGGTCCCTTAATAAAAATTGTGGTTGTAGCTATATATATTTATTTTAATCTATTTTTTATAAATATCTGCAATAACAGATTCCTGAATCTGGGATATGAAGATATGCATCTTTTAAAAAAAGGTCTCTTACCAAATTCTTTTTTAGATATCAGTTCTTGGTTGAAAAATACTCAGTTTCTTCTAAAACAATGAGTAGTGATTGTTTTTTTGTAAATTGTTCTATTTGCTGATGTGACCGCAGATTTACTGATTATGACAGTAGCATGCAAATGCTTTTTAATCACCACTGGTATAGTCACACTGCAATGGAAGAGGGAGGTTTAGCACACTTTAAAACCTAGATTTAACCCACCATTTGTTTGAAGTGCCTGTACCAAGTTAGGACCATTGCGGTACCAGCAGCTCTGTTGGTGTAATATCTATTTTGCCAGATTTATTTTGGACTTGAGTTGATTATGAATCGGATTAGTGGTCAGTAATTTTGTTGTTTCCCTCATTTCCTATTTGAAAAATTAATGTTGTGGGTTTATATGGCCTTTTCCACATTTACCCATTTAGTAAAAATCTTAAACCTTTGATTACCCTTTTACAAGGATGCCGGTACTTCTTTGACAAGAACTTTAGTTAATGCTTGGTTCTGATACTTTATTCATAGCATTTAAATCTGTTTATAACCTGTCTTTTTTACTGCTTGTATATTACAATGCTAAAAGCTACATATAAAAATCTTTTGTAATGTATTGACATTTTCAAATTGTCTAACAATTTAATAAAAAAAGTTGTGTATTGCTTAATGTAGTTTTATTTGTTGGTATTAGTTTTCATTAGTTTCATTTTTAATTCCTATTTTTATTTTAAAAAAATGTCAATGGTATTTTTATATTTGAATTCAGTGTATCTGAGAAGTTAGTGATTCATGAAAATTGGTAGCCTAGAAAAATTTTTCTTCTTCAATATATGCTTTCTGTGTTCATTTTATATCATAGGAGCAAAAAACTAAAATTATGTATATTCTTTTTCAAATACTTAAATACCAATTCATATAAAATTCAGGCACTGCCGATAGTAGAGGTGATTTATGCTGCAGAAAAACCCAATGAAAAAACAATGAATTTTGGTCTTCATGCTATATATATTGACATAACAATAGTAATTTCTGTAATCAGATCTGTAATATTTAGTTAACCATACATTCATTTTCAACTGAAATCAACCAAATCAAGGATGATAACTCTTGCAAAGGTCCAATTTGGTACACATTCTAAATGATCTTATCTTAAAACTTCAACAATCAAATTACAAATTAAGGATAGTTGTGTGTTCTGTAAGTTTTTTTTAAAAATAACTGGTAATAATAAAATGTAAAATTTGTTAGATTTTGAAATGCAACAATCATCTGTCTGATTTTTATATAGGCTACTTCTTTAAATTGATGAAATATATTCATTAGCTATTGCATTGTTACTTATGGTATTTAACAAAGATGGAGAAGTAAAGAGCGAATGTCTTGATGGAAATTATACTGTGCGAGCTCAAAGTTGTGTTTGTTTGGTCACATTTTGGTGTATTCTATTCACTCATTACAGTTACTTTCTGATATCTGGAAGAATTATTTTGATGGTGTACATGGATTGTGATGTTTATAATTCTATTAAGCTGATGAAGAGTTATTAAAGTTGTTATAATGAATGTTTCTAGTTTCATAAGTTGAACTCAGTCCAAGAAAGAAAGTTCCTTAACAATATTAAATGGATGTCTTTCACCTTATCCAATTTCCTCATCACTGCAAATTCATCAGTTATAGACACAATGCACAAACATGCTAGATTCAGAATTAATATTTTAAACTGCCTTAAGGAGGTAGACCCGCAGTAAAGGACATAACTCTTGAAATCAATGATATGGTTATATCATAGTCAATTTCACCAAAGCCTATCAAGCTTTCATATGAAACAGAATGAAATCAGTCCAAATTACTTTGATGCTTACATGAGATGGATGTGAAATGCTGTATACCAACATTCCAGTGATTTGTAAGAGTTATGTCCCTTACCTTAGGTCTATCCCCTTAAGCTGAATAGTCTGAAAAAAAAATTATTAAAAAAGCATAAAAGCAGAGTGCTTGTAGTGCATTAGATTTTTTTCAAGCTGGTAGCTCTATGCTGATAGAATAGAATAGCATTGTTCAGTGCTATATTGGGGAGGGGGGTATATTGGACACTATGTGTGATTCATGGATTGAACTCTCTTTAAATTATGTTTAAAACAGTTCTGTAGATAACTAACAACCAATTCTTAATTAAACTCTTCCATCATATCGAATAAACATTTGGTTTTTTTTTTCACTTTTCAGATTGTGATATGGAACATTTTTGGCGGTGGACAGATTTTAGTAGCTATGTGCAATTTACACTGACATTTATTGGTGTTTTTGGAGTTTTTACATACTTATTATTAGACAATGTATATGTAGTAGAAATAACAGGGTTTTTGGCAGTGTTTGCAGAGGCTATGTTGGGTGCACCACAGTTCTATAGAAATTTTACCAATAAATCCACACAAGGCATGAGGTAATATCATAAAGTCTATGATTAAAGTATTGGTACATGTGCATGATTCATATACACCACTTAACAAGCAACTTATAGCCATATTAAGATATTGATAGGTCAAATTTAGTTAAAAACTGTATAAGTATTAGGCAATGGGTAGCACATCCTTTTTTTCAAGGTCCTGAAGCATTTGTGAAAAATATCTACTTCACAAATGCTTCAGGATCTTGAGAAAAAGGATGTGCTACCCATTGCCTGATTCATACACAGAATGTTATAAAAATGGTTCTTAGATCACTATCCAGATATACATGAACATGTTCTGGATAATGGCTGTATGCATTCATTTGTTAAGAAATTTGACCAAAAAAAATTTGGACTTAACACTGACTGCATTATTATTATGAGAACCTGTATTTTTTTTTTCAGTAAGAAGATGGTTGGATTTTGGACGTGTGGTGATGTTTTTAAGACTGGTTATTTTATTGTTAGACAAGCTCCAGCTCAGTTCTGGATCTGTGGGATGTTACAAGTTACTATTGATGTATCTATTTTTATACAAGTTTATATGTATAGAAATTTACCAGGGAAACCAAATCATAAGTCATAAAAACTAGTCAGAAAGCTCATGTTAGGCAACAGTGAATTCAGGAAATGTTGTGATTTTCACCTGCATTACATATACAGGTTGAACAAAAACTGTATTACATGTAATACCATTACATGTATGTAAACCTAAATATCTATGTTTTTCTGAGGCATAAAGATTTTCAAAATTAAGATTGATATTATTAATCGTGTTGAATTTTGTAATTCTGATAAAGCTACTTCTACAATTTAAAAGGTTGGAATTCAGTTCCTCCATATTCCAAGGATGGCACTAAAAATAGCTTGCCAGATAACCTCTGACATTGCTTGAGTAGGATGGCACCTAGTCGAAAAATAGCTTTCCAGTCAACTTCTAGCATTGCAAGAGCACTGATAAAGCCATTTTTAATTTTAAATTATAATTTAAAAAAAAAACTATTGTATAAGAACATATTATTCTAATTGCCTAAATTTATTAGCAGAACATAGATACAGAATTAGCTTCAAGACAAATGATCACAATTATTTCTGAATTTATTTAAGGTTCAGGTACAGTGATAGATGATTTTGGCCCATCACTCCTTTTTATCTTGATAAAAACAAATAAATTGTTGGAAGTTTTTGGAAGTTTTTAATTTTAATTTGATGAATTGATGCTGAGTTGTTGCCTGTGAACATTCTGAGGATTCAGCATTTTTTAACAAGCTTGCTGGGCAGCTGAAGTTGTCATTTTAAATATGGGCCAAAAATCTCATGTAAGTATACCTGTTCCTTACACGGGGTAATTGTCATTCCATTTAGTGCCTAAGATGTTAAACTTTTATTTCACTATCTGTATATAAGCTTTAAGCATATATGGTTGTTTTAGTGTCACAGTACAATAATTTCAGGTGGTAGACCTAGGGTAAGGGACATAACTCATGAAATCAGTGATATGATTGTATAATTTCCAATTTCACCATAGCATATCAAGCTTTCATTTGAAACAGATTGAAATCAGTCTAAGTTACTTAATGATTACATGAGATTGATGTAAAATGCTGAATACAAAGATTCCAATGATTTGTAAGGGTTGTATCCCTTACACTAGGTCTACTTCCTTAAGGGGTTACTATTAATTTATTTTGCTATACTCATTCATTTACATATTTTTGTTTTTAATTTTCATGCTTGATTGAGAAACTTAAAGTGTGACATCCAAAATCTAGAAGATGATAGTCTGTCATCCAATTATGTTCTTATTTTTTTGTGCTAAAATTACATGTATTTATGTTGTTTTTGAATTTAAGATTGATAATTGACCAATGACTATTTATATACAGCATTTACTTATACAAGATTGGTTTTCTGTTTTGATGGTATATTTTTACCAAGAATTACTAATAGAGAAAACTACTTATTCAGTTCTGTGAAAAATAATTAGGGCTTTGTGACTATTTGGCAGACGTTCCTATTGTAATCACTGTCTGTCCCTCCGCAACAAATCGTGTCGAGGCTGTAAATTTGTTGTCTTTTGGTGTAGACTTTTGATATACCTAGTTGTGCTTGT
The DNA here is from genome assembly GCA_037379345.1 of Perna viridis. Lineage (NCBI taxonomy): Eukaryota > Metazoa > Mollusca > Bivalvia > Mytilida > Mytilidae > Perna > Perna viridis. The sequence goes on along the minus strand of CM074515.1, from coordinate 35,261,993 downwards.
ATTTGGTAAAATTGCTGATTAAGATGTCCTTCATTTTGAAAAAAAATGCAAGTTTTTTTTTAATGAACTCCAATAAAATTATCAATATGAGTAACATGTTTCCTTTTACCGACCACATTTCATAGAAGTATGGGTATTTTTACCAGTAAAAATTCTTAATTCTCACAGATCAAATAACAATAGTAATGAGAAACATAGTAAGTTTATTTGATGAAAACTTACATACATTATACAAATGTAAGACACAGGTACAGTTTACAATGAGAAATAACTTTGGCGATTTTGAAGCAAAAGATTAGATGAAAATTTATAAGGTTTTAATAATTTTAGTAAGTGGTGCATAAATTACAACTAAAAAACTCAGAGTAAATATTTGGTGGACATTTTTTTTGTGTTTTTTGACAGATCCCTAAAAAATGACAAAATAAGGACCCAAGAAAATTACCTACTGTAGACTAATGCAATTAAATGGCTACCATTCAATGGCTTATGATAAGACTTCATGCAAACTGTAGGCTTTTTGTGTATTGCAGTGTACAAACAAAACAAGGATATGAGTATGTGAGCATGTGAACTCGTGGATCATTATGATGTATCCATCTGCACCATGAGAACTGATTGTTTACCGTGTAATAGCTTTCATTTCCTCTTTCATTTACCACAGATGTGGCATTTTATTAGCAACTCGGCCAGTGTTTCTAGAAAAGAAAAGGACACTTACCTTACCGGTGCACCTGGTCCATGCTCCCATTTAGTGTAGTCTGGGTTGTTCATTTACTTTTGCTTCTTTGTACATGTTATTTTGTTTATTTCATGTGTCTATTTTCCCTGTCTTGTTATCCATTGGATATATTCTTTTGATTACCCTTCAAATCCTGGTTCCCTTTATTTCCCTCTCAATCTGTTCAGTAACTGCTGAATAGGGTCTGATTCAAATTTAGGCAACTACCGTTTTATCTTTTTTTTTCCAATATTTTATAACAACGACAGTGCTATTTCTTTTCTTGAAATAGTGAAGTATTTCACCATCAGGTTTTTTTATGCTACTGTAGTTTTTTTTAATTTTTATATAAAACAAAACATTTCCTAAGCATCATGATAACAGGATGTAAGGCACTTATTAAATAAAAAAAAACAACAACTTGACCTGCCATAAATATCCAACCTTCTCTAAGTATTCCACTTCTTGTTACCGGTACATTGGTATATTGTATGTGGGTTTTACATCAAGATGAATCTATTTATAATAAGAGGAAACAGTAGATGTATATCACACTTTCAATACATGTTTCTTACTTCTGTAGATGCTAAGCATGCTGTAAGGTTGATATAGGGAGAAACCATTGGATTTAAAGGGATAGGGAGACACTATTAGATTTAAAGGGATAGGGAGAAACAATGGGATATGAAGGGATAAGTAGAAACCATTAAATTTGAAGTTAGGGAGAAACCTATAGATGTAAAGGGATAAGGAGAAACCATTAGATATGAATTTGTAACTCATTTTTTCTGATCACTATGTTGAAACTTATAGTACATGTATAAAGATTTTGTATCATGTAAATGTGTTGTGAAGGAAGATAACTTTTATTGGATCCTTGTGAGGGGAGGTAATCTAACTTCATGGTTTAAATGTCAAATAGATGCAAATACAATGTACACGAATATCATTTTGAATTGTAGTTTTCACATTGATTTCTGACCTGATTTTTTATTTTCTCACCATACCTATTTGTTTTAACATTTGTTTCCACCTTGTCAAGAAATTTGGTTCTGCTATTTAATTTTTTTTGTCCTAGTCTCCACCAAACCCCCTCCACAAAAAAAGACATCTAATGATTTGCCCATTGATCTTTTATCATATTGATTTATTCATATTTGACAATTCTAATGTGCAAATTATGTTTTATTATACAACAGTGTTTAGTTGTTCATGCAAAAAAGTCTTTCTTTTAATGTTTATAGATTAAGGGAGCAAATATATGATTGTTATGTGTGGCTTAGCATTGTATTTGAAGAAAGAACTAATAACAAAAAAATATCTATAGACAGGCAATTTGACCAAATATCCAGAAAAAATCCAGATTTCATGCAAAAAAAAGTGTCCCCCAATTTTCAATTGCTCCCTCCCCCTTATGAATCTTTTCCCGTGTTTAGCAACTAGAATGAATTGCCTATATAAGTTATTTGGAAATTGATTGTGCAATACATTTAGCATGTTTAATGGTGCAGTTTAGGTTTTATGTGTGATGAGTAACTATCAGTCTATAGATTGAGTAGCAGTTTGTCTGTAGATGGAGTAACTATTTGTCTATAGATTGAGTAACTTTTTGTCTTTAGATTGAGTAACTATTTGTCTATAGATTGAGTAACTATTTGTCTATAGATTGAGTAACTATTTGGTAGAGGTAATGTAAGTTTATGATTTTAATTAATGTATATTAGTCTAAAGGGACCACTATTTGATTCTGGGGTGGGGGTATTGTATTGGAAATGAATATTATGGCCTACACCTCTTCGAAAATAAATACATTTTCTGACTTCAGTCTAGATACATCACATAGTGAACTCTAGTGAAATGGAAATAATCTGATTCAAAAAGTAATATTCTAACCCCAAAAATTTGCCAGCCCCCCCCACACACACACACAGAGAATCAAATGTTGGTCCCCTAACTCTTGGAATGATCATGGTTTCAATTGCACATATCAATAGATATTGTACATAATTATAGGGATGGTCTAGGGTCCTTAAGAGATCTCAGTGGCTTAATTAATAATCTAAAGGGACCATTTCTTGTTTGTTATGCAATTTGATTGGTATAATAAAATTATAATTGCATTTGTTGTATTGATATTTATTTTTGCCAGTTTTAGAATTATTATTAGCTCTCCTCAACTGAAGTACTGAAAAGTCCATGATAGTCTATTTGTCATTTTGCATTGTATGTCTGCTTTTATTTACATTTAGCTACTCCTGTAGGAATAACTCTCATGTGGTCATATAATTTTCTGGTGCAGTTGTCCCATGTGAACACTTCATTTCCATATGATAATTTTAGTTGTGGTTGACCAATTGTTATGAAATTTTGATATAATTTTACTAACCTCTAGAAGTCCCTCTTTAATTTGGAGATTTGGGTCCCTACCATTTTGGAATAATGGTCTATTTTCGAAATTGTTTATAAATTGGTTACTTTTTGAAAATTTCTGTCTGTGTTTTTTTAATTTGGATTTCAGATATCTCTTATGGTTTTTGAATTATAAAGGGTCGAAGGGCCACACACCAAAAAAGATGACTTTTTAACATTTTGTTTTAATTTCATTTTTTTAATTTTTTTTTTTATTCTTTATTGAAATTCCTGCCTGCTTTTTCCAATCAAATTTCAGATATCTCTTATGGTTTTTTAGTTATAATAGGGTCAAAAGGACCACACCCCAAAAATTCTACTAATTTTTTTTTTGTCTGATTTTGAAACTTTTAATTTGAATTTCAGATTTTGTGCAATATTGTATCCAAACCAGTTGTTGTGTCCATAATGAATTGTAAGTCCAACTACTGTATCATGCTGCGCTCTGTGAAGCTTCTTATTTTTAAGAATAAAAAACGCCTTATTTCACTGTTTGTATTGTTTTTAGCCTCTTTGAACCTTTCTGATGGACAATAGAAAGAAAAACTAACAAGTGGTACAAATGATCCTTAATTCATCATCTAACTACAGTAGTTCCACTTTCAGGTCCAAGCAATTATAGAAATATGGACTTTGAATGTTCAAATCATTGTGTTGATTTAATTAGAAGTATTTGATGATGAAACCTGTGCTTAGTCATTATGTTTATCATTTGTCAAGCAGTAAATAGTGAAATATTCAATTTTATTTAATTTTTTTTTTTTTTTAAATAGTTTAAGCGAGGCACTCCCAAATCTGGATCACCCATTTCGTGACTAGTGGGGCTGCTTCAACCATTGAATTTAAAAAAAAGAAGTTTGCACAAGTCCACAAGTTGGGAGAATCTTCATTCGGCTCCTCTCGGGTTTACCAGCATTCTCTATAGTAATACTGAGAGAATTAGGTGTATAGTTGTTTCATTAGTCCCAGATCGACAATAAACTACGAGAAGTGTTTAAAAGAATGCAAAGTAGTATGTTTAAGACCTGACTGCTTCTTTATCTATAAAACCAAGGAGTTTTATTGAAGGCTATTTTAAAAAATCCGAACGATATAATTGGTGATTTCAGGGAGTGTATATTTGAAGTCCCCGGTAATTTTATTAACAATTTATTTTCTCTATGTAATGAAGGGGCCTGGTATGGAAATCAGTACCTCTCAGAATTTCTTCATTTAATCTAATGGCTCCAATTATTTGTACGTTATTTTGTATGAATTGGCTATACTTTTTGGTTGGGAGAATTTAACATTTGCGTGATAAGTAAACAAACTGAACAAGTTTCGACGGGCCTGAACAGAGATCAATGATCACTATAAAAACCCAACTTTGCTTACTCAGCTTTAGAATAAGATAGGAGCAGGACTAATACATAGCTGTGGTAAATCTTCATATATAGACTGTATAATTATTTAAAAGCCATCGTAAATATTGTCCAACTTTGTAATAATTGATTTATAAACAAATAAAATTGATTTTACATCCTCAAGTTCAACAAAAACATTACTCTACCTTTGCTCTATATACATATCTACTCACGAACAGGTATTCTACTGACGTCTTTTCACCAAAGCATAAAACATGCATATTTTATTGTGATATGAAGTCTTGTAATGACCAAGTTGCAAACAGCATACAGTGTCCTTCACCTTCAGGCACAAGGCCTAGGGTTTGTTCCCACTATCAAATATACACCCCAATAGTATACAACCTACAGTGACCTACATTTATGTTATATACTATTGTGGCTGGATATTTGATTGTTCGAGCAAGCCCTTGTGCTTCAGGTACAAATGTACATGTATCTTCCAAATTGTTTTGAGTAACATGTAATTCAAGGAGTTGTTGGAATATTTCAAACATTCACACTCAAAGTGAACTGATAGCTTGTCAGGCAACCTGAAGCATTGCTGAATTTTAAATCCAGTAATTACATTAATTAATTAAAAGGTGAAGTAACTTCAAATAATTCATTATTCATGTAATACATAACACGTTTCTTCTTTGACAGCCTTAACACAAATTATATCAACAAAATGGCACCTCACAAGAAACAAAAGTGTAAATACTGGGCCAAATGCTACAGGAAAGATGCTCAACATAAAAAGGACTTCCTTCACCCTGGGGATGAAGATGAAGACAAAAAGAAAACTGCAGATGATACTGGTGGGGATACAGGTATGATACGTAAAAAAAACTATTTCTGTGTGCTTGGTGATCTATAATTGTGTATATGTATACATTTGTGTGTACATTAATCAACATCAGTAATACATGCATATTTTATATGAATTTGAAACTTCACTAAAAGTCATATGCCATGATGTCTTAACAGAAAATTGCATTGTGACATAATTGTGACTTTTTGAGAAACTGACCCTTTTTTTTCTGTGCTTTGCATAAAAGCTACAGGTGATTCATGAGCACAATGTGTCTAGGGTTGAATTAAACTTTTTCTGTACTTTTTAAATGTGAATGTTTGTAGAATTAGTATAAGTCAATACATATATATAATAAAACTTGTTTATTTCTTTCATCATGCGTGATCATTTATCATCATTTTTGTTGTCAGCTGACATCATCAACATCACCATCATAATAATATTGTCATTCCACAGGTCTTTCAATATTTTCGTTTTCATCATCATCATCATCATCATCAAGAAAAAAATGAATATATAAGAAAGAATCTTTTTCAAGATGTCGAAATGGAAGATGATACAAAACCAAAATTAAAGAGAAGTAGAACTCATGCTATCAGTGATGATGAAGACGATGAACCATCACTGCCACCATTAAAAAAACTTCGCTCCAGAACAGTTTCTATCACCAAGGTACATGCTCATGTGTGATTTAAGAGCTCATGAAATTTTATTTTACTATGTTTCTGCTGTGATATTATCTTCTCAACTCACCTGACATTCTTAAAAAATAACTTAATTTCAGAAGTAACATGGTTTCTGATTGGATAAAAATTTTCAGTTATCATCTCATAGACCAAATTTTGTAACGACTGCTACGTCATCATTTTTTTTTAATGATCTACTTGTTGAATTTTGATACTTAAATTAAATTACAAGAAATGACTGTTATATTTTTTGGTCTATTTGAAATAACCTCAATGCCCATGGTGCACCATGTGATTGAGATTACTTCATAGACTGAAAAAATATAACAGTCATTCCTCAAATAAATTTTACGTCCTTATATTATGTAGAGTAGGGAGTTTACTTTATATTAAAATATTTCAATCCTGAGGTAATTAATGAAACTGAACCAATTTTTCTTAATTTACAGACAGACAAACCTAAGAAAGATGACGATGCCACTCCATCAACTTCAAAAGAAGAAGAAACAGTGTACATCCCAAAATGCCAATACTGGGATGAGTGCTACAGGAAAGATCCCAACCATTTAAAACAGTACCTACATCCAGGTGATGGCAGGAAGAGTACGAGACCTAAACCAGCCAAGAAACTAGAAGAAGGGGTACAAGTCAGTCTACCTGGTGGCTATAGATTAAAGAGAACTGGCAGTGATTTTACATGCACGTAAGTTGATAGATTAAGTGTACCAGAAATCTGAAATCTCACATTTGGGGATTTTAACATGTAATAGTAAATCAAATTCTGGATCTTGAAATTCACTGTAATCTATTCATGAAAGATCCATAGTCTGTCTATGGCTGTTTTTTGCTTGTGCGTGTTTGTTTGGTTTTTTTTTTTGCAGTATGGTGGGGTACTTTGACACAGTCCTGGTGTCAGTTTTCTTCTCTAAATTCTGGTTATGTATTTTAAAACATTTACCATAATTTTTTTTCTATTATCATGAAACTAGGAATATTTACTTCTATTGTCTCATGGTTTTTGATTTAAAATGAAATTTATCATATTTAGTTTGTTTGCATGTATTTATCCCAACAGATTGTCATAATTTCATTTTGATATTTTGTTGTTTGTTTCTTTTTTTTTAACTTTTCAATTGGTATTACTACATTTATGACATATTTATTATAGAATTGTGTTGTATTTGCAGGTGTATTGGTTGGAAAATACAGAAAAATGCTACAAATAAGAGAACATGTAAACACCTGCGTGAATATCTTGGTGACACATTTGAAAAAGCAAGGATTGGAAAACTGCCTGTGGAAAAGAGAAAGGCACCCGAGCCAAGCCAGCACTTCTCTCATATAACAATAAGCCTGTTGTTGGCTCACAAATATGAAACAAAGTACGTCTACAACATACATGTATTTCAACTAAATAGATTTTTTATACAACCACAACAAAAGTTTGCTTGTTTCTGTTAGCTTTCGTTTTTTCTACTCTTCAGATCTTTTTGTTTTCAATTGATTTGGAAGCTCATTATCTTGATATTATGTTGAAATCATAATAAGACTTTACTTCATATAAATCATAACCTGTAAAATGAGTTATGTATAATGCTATGTTTCATTTCTTGTAGAAATTGTTCAGACCCTGTTGGTTGGTGGATCAGTGAAAAGCTTGATGGAGTGAGAGCATTCTGGAATGGAAAGTGAGTACATATATTGAGGTGAAATCATTTACCAGTATACATTTTATAAGCATATCCTATAAACTTCACATTTTAAATTAGTTTTTCAAGGGTACTAATTTACTTTCAAGAGCAGTTTCCAATCAAAGGTCCAGTTGAATAAAGTCAAAAGTCCGTAATAAAGTGTCAGTGAATATATAATGTAGCTAAAAGTCCCAGACCTGGGGAAATGAAATTTTAAAGGTCCTAGATCTGAAATTGAGAGTCTGTACCTTGGATCACTGCAACCCCTGTTTTTGTCTCAAATTAATTACATTTTGTTTTATTTGTAGGTGCTTTTATTCACGACTTGGAAATCCATTTTATGCACCCAAATGGTTTACAAAGGTAGGTTAAAACTTAGTTTACAGCTGTCCTTATACTTTTATTTAATGTTTATATGTTATATTTAGAATATGATACAAAAAATAGCATTAACTGTTTAATGATTGCATTTCTAATATTTAGGAGTTCATGATCATTACTGTCTTTGGAGTCATTCCCCTTTATTTGAAAGCATTTTACCTAAAAATGCTGGCTTCATTTTTTAATTTAATTTTTTTAAGGATTTACCAAAAGATATGCATCTAGATGGAGAGTTGTTTGGAGGCAGAAAGAAATTTCAGCAAACAATTAAGATTGTCAAAAATCCTGAAATTGATGACTGGAAGAAACTGAAATACTGTGTAAGCATATTTCCCTATATATTGGATTTCATAGTAGCTGGCAAATATGTTTAAAAATCCAATGTTAAAGAGACAAATAGGTAGTGATAGCCTAATGTATTTGCACTGGAAAGAGAATTCTTTTTTGCCATGGTTTCTGTTCATTTTGGACAGAGCTGCTGTTATGTTACACAGGTCAAAAGTGCATTGGTGACATGAGAGAAATCTATAATACCTGGATAATAAAATAAGTAAGGCTTTTCAGTTTGTTTTCATTGCAATCTACCTAATAAGTTTCATGGTGGTCTCTTTTTGTGATTTACAGAGTGAGAAAAATTACTTTTAAAAATGGTTGTCTCTTTCTTGTAGGTTTTTGATTCTCCTAATATGGGAAAAGATGTTTTTGAGAAAAGACAGAAAGCTTTGAAAGAGTGGTTTGAACCAAATAAGTAAGTTGTGAACTTGGAGATTGTCAATATTCTTTTGTTTTTATTGAGAACACAATACTTAACTGGTAAATTTTGTGATTCTATACAGTCTTATACTGTTATTTGTAACAAGATTTTTCCTGAAAATTCAAATTTAGTCATTAGAATGTTTAATTGTTTGCCAATATTGAAAGGTGGATTTGTGCTGATGAAGGTTCAGAATTTTGAAATTGTGATGAAATGGTACATGATATCTTTAAAATTTACTGGCAACTTCAAAATACTCTGTATAAAACTGGACAAAAACCTGGAATTTTATTCTCTTTCAGACCTCAGTATGCTGAGTTGGTAGACCAGTATAAATGTACCAGTAAACAACAGCTAGAAGATGATCTCAAGAAAATGATAAAGCTAGGGGCTGAAGGATTGATGATAAGGCAGCCAGGTTCTGTGTACGAAAGATGTAGATCTAAAACTCTGCTCAAACTCAAGAAATTCTATGATGCTGAGGTACTGCTATTGTCAGATTCTTTAATGTTGAAAATATATTTCTATCATGAAGGGGGCTGTACATAGGATTACAAATTTAAAAAAAATGATAAGCAATACTGATTTGTCTATATGAATTTTATGATGGGCATAGCAAGTCTTAATCAAACCAGAAAAAAATTCTATACTTTAAATAAGTAGATATAACATCCCATACCCATAACCATTTCATTGTTTACTAGTCCAGTTTTATACACCCATCTTTCTAGAAGAGACTTATTAAAACATACTAGTCTGTCCATCTATTGTTCACACACTGCACAATTACTCATGACTGCTTCCATCAATTTTCATGAAACTTGAGTGAATTGTTTCTTTCTTTTGATGTAATTTTAATTATATATTTTCGTTATGTTTTCAGGCAGTAGTAATAGGATATGATCCTGGGAAAGGAAGGTTCCAAGGTGCTGTAGGAGCTCTTAGGTGTAAGATGGAAAATGGGAAGGAATTCTCTGTTGGCTCAGGGTAAGTCTTTTCCAGAAGTGACCTTATTAGGCGTGAATGCATCAATAGATTATTTCATTTTCCATTACATGTATTTCAAAAGTCACTATATACATGTATTAGGCAAAAAGTCTTTCATCCTTCAATTGTTTTCCTTCATTTCCAAAGTGACCTCTGGTATATATAGTTGGATGATCATCTTTAATTATTTAATCATTTAAATTTTTCTCAGATAGAAGATAAATAGAGTTTAACTCGAATAAAAGTGCTTTGACACGTATATTGTATTTTAATAGAAACACCTCCAGATGATTTGCAACAAAACGAAAGTTTTAAAAAATCATTTTCAGACATTAAGCTGAATGTTTGGTCTTTTTTGATTGGAATAATTTTGGTGATATTGAATCAGTGACCGCATCGAAAAGACAAATAAATTTTATAAAGTAATTTCTGACCTTTGACAGATGAATGAAACTTTGGTCATACATTTATTTTTAATATAAAGATGTTGAAACAGGAGGAAAGATCCTGACCCTAGACTTTTTTAGTTTATGTTCATGCATGTCTCTTATAGATTGACAGACAAAGATCATAGAAGACCACCAAAGATAGGATCTATTATTACCTACAAGTTTCAGGAATACACCAACTCAGGCAGTCCAAGATTTCCTACTTTTGTTTGTGAGTGTTTTTTCCTTTTTGTGCATCTACCTAGAATATGACAATTATCATATTTTTACATTAAATAGGTTTAGCATATTTCAATATGATAAAAATAAAATAATTTCTAACTTAAGGACATATTCAAGTAGTGTTTCAATCAGAGTAATCCATGACAAAGTTGGGCACTCTAGCACATTAAAGACAAATTTGAAGGCTTATCATGCAAACATTAACATCTGTTTAGGAGAAATTAACAGAAAGGGGAAGGGTGTTTGGGTCCCCTCAAAACCACCTTTAGGGAACACTATCTAGCTGTGTATTTGCATTTATATACTTGCTCTATTTCAGGTGTGAGAATTGATGCCACAGACCCTAAAGATGCAGAGCTTCCGTCATTGCCAGATGACATATGACCAACGCAGTTCTACTAATACTGTAGATATACAATCATACAGACCATGACAGTTGTACCAGTGTACAGTTACAGGGTTATCTCCTTTGGAGAAATCTTTGTTGTATTGATTATTTGTTAAGGTTTAGGAGAATATAATAGATTGTTGTTAGTGGTTATTGTAGAAAGATTTTGTGTGCAATTAAAAAAGGGAGATAATTAATATGACATTTGAGGCAGCATATTGTAATGAAATGTTATTTAGATCACATCTGTTTTTAATTTAATCATGTAGATCTGTGATACATATATGGACCACTTTATCAAAACTAATTTAAAAAAAAAACATTATTTTTTTATAAAAAATATTTATTTATACATGTATTATTTATTTGTGTTTTAATTTGATAATTTATTGTCTGTTTTTTTCTTTAATTTATTTTTAACTTGTATACATAAATATTTTTTCCTTAATAAGATAAATGATAAGTTTCACATGATATAAATACATACATTCACTGTTTTTTGTTATTAATTATCTTATCTGGTCATTAACTCTTATTTTTTCTTTAATTCATTACACATTTGACAATCATGTTAGTGACTACACAAGAAGTTAATTTAATTATTATCGTAGTTGGGGCCTTTATATGGCATTGCTTTTTTCTATGTTTTTACATGTAGATTCATGTAATAGTTGACTATTCACTGTGATGTTTCATGTTATGTGCAATTAAGGCCAACTAAAAATAATGTATTGGTTCTCATGCCCTTCATTATCTTTTCAGGATATCTCAATTTGTATTTTATTCACCATATCAATAAGAAAAAACATCTCATTTGTTTTTGTCATGAATAATGTCAAAAGCACCCTCATAATATTTTTGGGGCAATAAAAAGATTGAAAGAAACGCCTTACCCCTCATTGGTTGTCATGAAAAAGGCATGAGAACCAAAAGAATATTTTGATTGGCCTAATATCACTGTGATAATTTTATAAATTTTGATGTAGGAATTGTCTTTTACTTAAATTATATTTTTAAAAACTTTTTAAAGCATGTACATTGTATATTGTTTAGTTGATACAAGAATCATGTAGTTTGTAGTTTTTAGATGTTTTTTATATCCATGAATTATAATTGTTTTAAAAGAATAATCCATATTTCAACAAATGATATGTCAGTAGTGCCATGACAAAATTTTTTTCTTTAAAGTCTCTTCATCATTACTACGTACATGTACTCTTTATTTTTATCCACATGTATTTAAAAAAAAGAAATTTTCTATATCTATCAATGATAACTTTACTATAAAAACCTTATTGTTTAGTTTTAAATCTAATAAATGTCAAAATAATTGTAACATGTCTTTCTGCACAAGTATTGATTTTTTTTTCAGTGTCCACTTTGCAATGAACATAACAGTGCAAAACAAGTACCTGTGAAACTGACTGTAAATTCTACAATGTTTACATTTTTTGAAACTGCAAAAATTGTTGCCCATGAATATATTCACTTTATAGAATTGGCAAAAATGTCTTAACAAAATTGCCTCTATAGTCATAAAGAGAATGTTGGGGTGAAACCACTATTTAGGGTAATGTTAGAAACTAGGAAAGTTTTAGAGAAACTGAAACCACATATTACTCCAACTGCAGCATCAAAATTCTACAGCTTTCTTCATTCAGTCAAAAAGAAATCAAGGAAACCAGGATTTGAAAAGTATTCATAAAGAACACAATTCAGGGATAATGACTAGACAAAGAAAATAGACCCACATGACAAAGAATACGAAATCACCAAAATAACAGACACAGAGGATCAAAAGTAAATGAGCAACTCAGACTCCACTAAATACTGGGAGCATGGATCAGGAGCGGATCCAGGATTTCAGATTGGGGTGGGTGGGGCACATTAACAATTTTTTGAGGTTAAATTTTTTAAATATTCTTCTAGAGTGGGTGCATTGTAGACATCTTTTGTGGTAAAATTAGTGAGAAATTAAAGTTTCAACCTAAAACCGCCTAAATCTACACCTGACAACACGTGCTTTGCAAATTTTAGGGGGGTGGTGCATGCCCTCCTAGCCCCTGCCTGTATCCGCCCCTGTGGACTAGGTGTACTTGTAAGGTAAGCATCCGTCTATAAAGATGGGTCCTATCATGGTTAACCTTTAATTTTTCACCAATTTTCATGAAACTTTGGTGAAATGTTTAATTACATGTACAAAATGTAAAATTAATACAATACTTTTTGGCGAGAATCACTAACTGTTCCATGAATGCCTTATTTTTGTCCTGATCATGGATCATTGATTGTATACACTTTGACATAGAAACTATTTTAGAAATCAAACCGAGGTGAAATCATTTGATACATTATCGGGAGGGGGTTTAAGGATCAAGCCCCTCATTGTAGTTCTTGAAATTTCTGTCTTAAATTTACGTTTATTTTGGAGCTGATTTTGGAGGCATTATCCTTTTGCCTAATCTCACGCATTTCTGTCTTGAAAGCTTAGCAGCCCTGTTTATGTAATATGACCTTTTTATATGATATTAGATAATTTAAATGAGTGATTGACATACAGAACGTGATTCAAAAAGTTTTGAAAAAAAATCATGTCAGTTATGTCGCAGTTATCTTGACTTCGGAGACCAGGAGTGCATGTAGTTATAGTCCTTGACCAGAAAGTGAGAAAAAAATATGAATGTGTTCGTCTGTTTAGTACATCTCTTCATCTAATATATTTATGGCTGGTTGATATAATATGCGGCTTGCGTGCATATCAGGGTTTAATGTCAGATAACTTAAATGTGTACAGAGACTTCTACAAAAAATGTATGATGCATGTATGTTTGGGAGGAAACTCTCATAAGTTATTCAATGTTTGACTATTTTTCATTTTGAAAAAAAAATAAATACGGGTTTATCATGTGCTTACAGCATGGTAAAAGTTTTTAAAAAAATCAAAGGTAAAAACAGTTGGTCAAAAGAAAATACCTCCAAAGTCCAGCAGCTTCAAAATGTGCGAGTCTTGACAGACCTGCATATGCACTCTAGACACAATCCATTTTTGACTAATTCATTGTGCATTCCATTTTTTATGATATTCCTCCGTGAAGAAATACATTTGAATCAATTTCAACTAAAATGTCACCGACTAGAATCATACTATAACACCGTTTTGCCAATATGCTACAAAATGTAACTGACAAAGACAGCTCATTCCTTCCACTTATCTCAACCTGTCATTTGGTCGCTGCATATTTTCTCACAGTCAATGCTTCTCTATCTTTTTTTCATGCTTCATTAAATAGACTTATTTTAGAATAGGTAGTGGCTATTTTGCCGGACCTCATTAAAATATTGATTAATGACGATAAGCTGTTAATATATATATATATATATAAGGTATATTGACTACATTTCAATTTCGTTATATGATTTTAAAAGAAGTATAACATTTTAAAGCAGAAATCGGATTATCCTATATAAATAATATAAATATGTAAATTAAACTTGTGACGAAAATGTGCAGATAATCTAGAAAAGAGCATAAAGTGCAGTTCATGCTTGGAATGGAAGCATTTTTCTTGTACACCTACATGTATTAAGCAAATGCCAACTTCTCCTTATTTCTAGTGGCAATCAAAATTTCTCGACCAAATTATCCTTGTATCCCATCCCTTTTTAATTTCATCATCATTTCATGTTCATTTTCTCACCCATTTTATGTTCATCGCCTGGATATAGAAGAAATATTGCTGCTCGGGCGTTAAACCCAAACAATCAATCATTCAACCTTAATTTCAACCTATTAAAAATTTATCTTTTTTATGTAAAGAAATCTGTGTCAGTTTTTAAACATTAGAATTTCTATCTTACTTTAATTTATATGTAAAATTTTAGAAATTTTTTTGCCAAATTTCAACGTATTTAACCATTATGACAGAAAGTATTTAAATTTCTAATGATTAGAATTCCTATTTTACTTTATGTGTAAATTATTTAATACTTTTGATTCAAAATTTGATGAATTTTTATTAAAAAAAAAAATATTCTACATCACATCTCCAATTTTATAACCACTTTCATGTTTTTAAAGTTTTGTATGTATGAATTCTTGCATTTTTTTTTTTTAAATATTGACGGCAAAATAGCCAAATAACATTGTATTAGCTATTTTGCCGGATCCAGCAAAATACCTAAATGATATGAAATAAGCTATTTTACCGGATCCGGCAAAATAGCCACGGCCTTTAAAATACTAATCATTTTCGGCATGTTGTAAAAGTGACGAAACTACATTGTGTCGAGTAGACACTATTTTTGATCTGGTTCCATGTAAGGTTGAAATAGATAGAACCAGATTTTCCGTTCGCGAGAACGATGTCTCTTCAAACAGAACTGATTTCACATGCTAGACTTGTGAAGTCGTTCTATAAACTATGTATCAGACAACTTCAGGCTTACCACTATAACCAAGCACAAGGAAGGTACGTTCTGGGTTGAAGTAAGGACACACTCTTGTGAACAAAAATATTCATCTCAAGGACAAATTTCTCACATAAACAAAGATTGAAAATGATTAAATACCAAAGTGTCATTTCGTCGAATTTGACACATTTAACACTAAATCACACCTGAAGTTTGGTGTAATATTTTTACAAGCTTGAACTCCCCCTATTAATACTTATAGTTACAATCCATGACTGTATTACTGTACAAGGAGTAATCCCAAATGGGATTCGGTGCTGGATATTTTTTTTTTCACCACCACCTATCCATCAAAAAACATGGCAGCCATTACTAAAAATAGAGCATAGAGACAGTTTGCATATTATATCTCCAAAATTGTAAGGTTTAGCCAAATTCTTTCAAATTTTGAAATGATCCTTTTTATAAGACCTTCAAAAGTCTCCAGGTGAGCGATTCAGACTCCTTGGAGCCTCTTGTTCAAAATAACCTATATGACCATGCTACATTTTTAATAGGTACACATGATATCCCTATCCCGCCTACTATTAATGTCTTTGATCAAGTTAACATTTTTATGAAAGTTATTTAACATATTTACACGTACAATGTACACTACACTCAGCGAAATTTGTTTCTCTAACACTCAAGTCTGACCCGAGTGAAACTCTTTGTCACATCAACATTTTGAGTGTTTACCACCCAGGTCCACCTAGCCAACACCAACCATTTGTATATTGCAATAGTGTAAAATTCAATGAGGCATAATGGGGAATTCATTGTAAGATACAATGTATTTTGTGTTTCTGTTTCTCAGGTAATTCGGAGCACTCCAGTTAAGATAAAAAAAAATTAGCCATGTCATTAAAAATTCGGCATCATCTTTTTTTTTTATATATTGCACACGTTTATCATTTGTTGATGTGTTGGGTTTTTTTTTATTCACAGCTACGTCCAATGAGTTGGAGAAATCATGTACAAATATTACTTCGTATTTTTATTTAGTAATAATGCAATCTTTTGATATTTTAATTATGCATTTGTAAATTGATAATTACTTTTTATAAATATAAATAAAACATTTTGAATGTATTGATTTTTGTAATTTGATTCGAGTGACAGACCTATAAAAACAGTCTGGTGACGCTTTTTAGTTTCTGATAGTATTAATAATTTAACGACTTCTAGAAATAAAAGAAACTAATTACAGGTCCCAAGATAATGTGTACATGAGAATTGTAAAGTAGAAGCCCTTAATCAGGACTGGGAACATTGTCAGTAATAATTATATAAGTTACAAGACGTTATCCAAACGAGGACAAGACGGTGTCTTCAGCCGGTTGTTTTCAACTGCTAAAACACTTCAAGTTAACACAGAGAAATTTCTTATTTAAAGTACATTTCAAATACAACCTACATATATCTTTATTTTAATTATAAGTTTTATTAAACGATTACGAACTTTCATTGATGCCGACCGATGTTTTCTCTCATATAAAAGTTATCTAGTTGTCTATTTTTAGAAATTTAAATGAACACATTGTTTACAATGTCTCTAATGTGTGTCTGGTCATCACATGGACTACAATTAATTATAGTTACTCAATACAGGACTGTTATGAAGTATGTATCGACGATAAATGTCTATGATTTTCAAGTTATATTTGTCAATCTTTAATACCACATGCTCATTGTCTTAACGGCTGTTTTATTGTACCAACGCCTTGGATTAAAGCTGGACTAATCAACTAGTATCGATTTCGGCGATTGGATTAAGAATTTTCATATGTCCTCTGGACTCCCCTCTTGTGATTTTCTGGGATCCCAAATGAATTTTGGAGGTCAGTGACCTGGGAGCTTGGGTACTAATGTCCATACTGTTGGCAAAGATCAATGAGATTAACTTCATCGTGCTGGTTAATTTTTCACCCAGGTTGGTGGTTCTCCGTACACAATTAACAATTGGATTATGCGATGTCCCAACTAGGTGAGTGTAACACTCATTTCACCGTGAAAAAAATCCAACTGGCACCATGTTTCACCAACTAACACGGATTTAAAACGCCGACTTCAGTGTTAGAGAAACACAAGTCGCTGAGTGTAGTGTAAGTTCAGCAACAGTTAAAATACTGGGTACTTTAAACTCAAAACTTGGTAACATTCACTGTATTTAATACTGTGACATTACAAGCATGCCTTCTAAATGGTTTTATACACTATACCAACATTTATTCTTATTTTTTTTTATTTTCAGATTAACATTTAGATATGAAGCTGTATTACTGAGAGCCAGGTTTGATGAAAATAAAGATGAAAAGGATTTTGTAAAAGCAAAACAAATGATAGCTGAAGGACAGAAAGAGCTGAGACAATATGCTCACTACCCAATTATAAAATGTAAGCATTATACCACAGTAGCTTCTTTTAAAAAACCTATAGAATACAATGTATGCTCTGCTCAATTATAAAATGTAATTATTATAAATTGTACATAGACATAAATACCTTCCTTCAAAGCACTAAATAATATGCTCAATACCCAATTATAAAATGTAATTACATGTATTATAAATTGTACATAGACATACATACCTTCCTTCGAAGCAGTAAATAATATGCTCAATTCCCAATTGTAAAATGTTATTATTATAAATTGTACATAGACATACATACCTTCCTTCAAAGTACTATTAAAAGAAATATGGTCAATATCCAATTATAAAATATGAATATTATATGACTTAATACCTTCATTAAAAGAGTTAGAGATAAGCAAGATGTTGTACACTATGTTGTGCAAAGAATAACCCCACTTAACCATTCCTGTCAAACCTTGAAAAGGGAGACACAGTACAAGTAACTATATGAAAACAGTATACCAAATACTGAAGCATTCTCTCCAATAGAAACTGAGAAATCTGTAACAGAAAAGTGTAACAGACAGATGGACTGATGGACATGGTTATTGCAAAAAAATAAACCTTTGAATAAGTGTGGGTTTAATTTTAGTCAATACTACTATAACTTTTAAAGCTCTGGCCCATTTTCTATTATTAATTTCAAATGCATAGGTATTTGTTACCATCAAAGCAACTTTCTGTAGTATTTTTCTACAATAATCTAAAATTTTGATCTGAAATGTAACACTCTGTAATTTCCTTTTTGCAGTTCCAACATCACCAGGTGGTGTTGCCTATGAGAGAGAACCTGTAATTCCTGATAATGTATGTATTTTTTTTAGAATCAAAATAGTAATATCATGTTATAATACATGTTTTAATTCTGTGAAAGGAAGTTTTATTTATGGATATCAATTTCAGTGGTTTTATTAATATCCTTCAAAAGTTTAATGGTTTCGAGATTTTGTATAGTTAAAAGTATTATACAATACTGAGCAAGTTGGAATTTCAGTTTGATCAGATAATTTACACAAAAGTTGTGGCCATTTTAATTTTTTTTTTCAACACATGAAAATGGGTCTGTCACTCGTAAATGGTCATTTTTGGCTATTTCTGTTCATTATTTGCTACCTGTGGGGTTCAACTGGAACAAGTCAGGAACCAAAGCACATTCATCCTACCACCTGAAGAACGTGAAGGATACTGAAGCCAAATAAAATGTGTTACAGTCATGAGTGGGGGGTCAGGAGCCCCCTGAAGGGTCATTCGTGTGAAAAAATGAGGATTTTTTCCAAGTTTTGGCCTCTGTTTGTCCATAAACCAGAAGTAGTCAATACAAGGGGTTGACATCGAAATGGTGGTGACAGAAATCATTCTTATTTAGTTTCCAGGCGAAATAGTGTACTACAGAATAATTCTGCTCTGGCGAGGGTTCAAGAAATGAACCCTACCCCCAAAAAATCTAATTTTTTTCGACAGTGGAAACTCGTGACCTCTTCTTTTAGCTTTCAAGTCATTATTTATTAACCAACTCTATATCAGATAGCCTCATTTTAAAGCACAGATGGACACCAATTGCGCTTTCCTAAACTCAGATTTACACTGCCAGAACCGATAAAGCGGAACATTGTCCAATCCTGAACAAGTCTGGGTGTAGCACAAGGGTTAAATACTGTAAATGTATTAATTTTCATGGTGTACTAGTTTTCTCTATTTTCACAGTTACCTCAAGACCTCAAAAATTAGTACCCAAGAAAATATATTCACATTACAAAGTCTTTTGACCGTTATAATCATGTTTTCCACAATTTTGAAAAGAAACGTTGTTTTGTGTAAGGGTCGTATCATTCAATGCAATCAAGTTGAAGTATGAATTTATACTAAGTCTATTATAAGAATGTATGCGGTAAAAACACATGGGTTATAATTTCTAAATTCATGATCTCGTTTACATAATGATTTGTATCAATGGCCAAAGAGTACCTGTCACATCAAAAAATGGAAATGAGTACTGTGCAAACATTCTATTCACAAAAAGAACAAAATGAAAGTATCAAATACATACTACAGGTGATCACCGATAAAAGATTACCGTTAAATACACACGCTGAGAACTGTCAATAAAAAAGTAATCCAAAAACAAGCAATTAAGGTGTCAATAGTTAATCCCTATAATTAGTTACGGCTTGGGCAATTAAATTCTTTTTAGTTTTATATAAGAATACACTGTCAGATAAAAATGGCAATAAGACACTATACATGTATATGTGGGTTTATCATTTTGTTAATGTCGTAATAATGGCTGTCATTAATTTATCAAAACGGTAATATAACTGAAAAAAAAAATTGTCATTTTCATGTGTAGAATTGACAAAGAATGGTAAATAATGATCTAGCACCCCCATTTTCTGAGGAACCCCAGCTGGCACCTTTCCTTTTCAAAGTGTCTTGATCTGATCCTGTATGTAATTGTAGCATTTTATCTGTTTATGTTATTGTTGACTTTAATTTTCAGATTTTGGACGGATGGCATCCATCAGAAAAGGCTCTTTATCCAGATTACTTTGCTAGAAGAGATATAAGAAAGAGAGAATATATTGAACGTTGGCAGAAAAAATATGGCAATTCGGAATATGAATCTGGAGAACATTAACCAAAAACTTAATTTGTATTACATTATTTAAATTAGATAAATACATAATGTATGATAGTTTTTCAATGTTTCAATTGAATTGACTCAGCATCAAACTTTTATCATAAGGTAACTAGAAAATGTTATACATCTCTTGTACCTTCAAACCTTGTAAGCATTACTCTTTCAAAATAGGTCAAAGGGTTTCTATGAAATTTTATATGATAAATTGGTGTCATATGTGGCTGTGCAAATATTTAGAAAAGAAAATTATTGAAATGCTCGCTTATGAGATTATCCAGAGAAAAAGGGTTTTAATAATTTACATGTTCTAAAGCTTTTTAGATTTAATAAAACTGGGATCATACTTACATGCAGATAATGTGTAACTCAAAATAGTTGTTGTCAGATACTTGCTAAGGGAGATAACTGTTGCAGTTTTTTAAATCTTCTTATCCTCTTGTAAACCTTATTGCAAGAGGAACGTCATAAGGGTTCTATCTACTAGTAATTGATAATTCTTGAATTACTTTTCTCAACGAATTTTGACTAAATTTGCAAAATATCAAGTCCTCAGGAAAATCTGAAAGCTTTTGATAATCTAAGTCAAAGTTATAGTGTGATTACCGGTGATTAAATTCAATGGTCATATTTTCCAATGAGATGCCACTATTTGCAATATCCTTGTTATTATGAGGAATTGAAGATGAAATCAGTGGATAAAACACAAAAATGAACTTGATAACAAAAATCCAATGCACTGACCAGTTGCATTGGTAGGGTAACGTTCTTCAATTTTCTTTAATATGAACCAGGGAGCAGTGCGGTTTTAGGTTGAAACTTAAATTTCTTGCTAATTTTACCACAAAAGATATCTAAATTGCACTCACTAGAAGAATATTTAAAAAATTTAACCCCTAAAACTTTTTCAACTCGCTTCGCTTGGCGAAATTTTAACTGCAGTGTGTTCCCCCATTATGCATACACATAGATACTAACCTTTTTGTGCATGCAAGTCTATCTGGATAAGCTACTGATGGAGTGGGCATTTTCTTTCATTTGAATAATTTTTAAAATAAGTCGCATTGAACTTCCAAATTACAATGTTTACAGCTTTCCCTTCTTTAGTTTTTAGAAGTGGTACTCTCTTAGTATTCTGGACCATTCCATAAATATACTTCACCAGTTAAAAGTTTGACTCTAGGCTACATGTATCAACAAAAGTATGCTTATTTTTTATAGCCCCTGCAAGCAAAGTTTGGGGGTAGGAAGGTCCCCTGTGTGTATGTCAATCTGTCCACAAAAACATGCATGTTATCTGCCACTCCTCCTTTAACATGCAATTCATTTTGATTAATTTTTTAAAGTTGGACATCATATGTAGATATGTAGATATGTATGGAGGAATATAATTATAGTCGGAGGATGTTGATGCACAAACAAGCAAACATGAGAATAACAATTATCCCCCTGAATATATCAATGTGCATGCAAATGAGGATCATTATACTCCAACCCAACACCTTGACTTGTGTATCAGAACTATGAACTATATGTCCATTGAAAGTGATTGATCATTTAGGCACTGTACTGACTGGGAGCCCAAACTCAATCTCAGCATCTGTCTAGTCCTAACTTTATAATTGGGATGCTAAGGAAAGCATACTCATTATGTTCTTCCAACATAGTTGGGTAACATATTGTTTTTGTTCTATTAACTTTCATAATTTTTCTTTCTGGTATATTTTCCCCCACAGAACTCATTTGAAACAGCTGAGTGGATTTAAACCAAACTTGGTACCAAAGGGGGCACTATACAGGGATCTACACTAACAGTAGTGTGGTAGTCCTGTGGCACCCTTGTTTTGGAGAGGACTACTTGAAAAATTTTCATGGTAGTCCTACGGGCTATCTAAATTTTGCCTTATTTTTTTCTATTATAAGATCTTAGAACAGAATCGTCATTACCATTTGTGGACTACCTTTTCTACCTCTGAAGTAATCCTGTTGACCACCAAACAAATGAAGTTAGTGTCAAACCCTGCTATATGTAGATTTTCCCAAACATTTTGAAATTTCAAAACTGGCTTTTTTTTTAGAAAAAACGAAAAAAAAAATTCTTAAAAAATCGTGAAAAAATTGTATTTGGTTTGGAAATAGGTCATCACAAGGTATTCTAGTCAGCTGTATTAAAATTTTTAAAATGGATGCCATTCCAAGATGGCCTCCAGTTGAAAATTAAAAAAAAAATTTTTTAAATCATAGAGCCCTACAAACTGATTTAGGGAACTCCTGTGACAAGAGTGACATTTGGGGAAATTCCTTGTTAGTGACCAACACAATTAATAAAAGTTTGGATTGTTGTTTTTTTTAATACTTCAAGCATAAATATATTTTAACAGTATAAAAATTTTATTTAAACATGAATTAAATTAACTATAAAAATATAGATTATAAACAAAGGAATTAATGGCAACATATTCAACACTTATTCTGTTTTTTAGTGTTCTATTGTGAACCTCTCTTCATGCTCTGTTCAAAGCTCTCCTCTAGTATGCTTTGGAACTTGAGGATGCCTTTCTACATGCTTTTTAAAACTAGTAATGTAAATGGTCAACCACTGACTCAGGTATGGTGGTTGAGTCCTGACTTCCTGGAAAGAAAGGATACACGAAAATTACAAACACACTATTGTGAATTGGTTAATTTTCTGTACGAAATTGGGGATATCAATGTTATAATATTAGTAAGTAATTTTATTTCTTGCTTGCTCAATAAATTTCTCATCAAAGAGTAACCAAGGGAAACAAGGTTATAGCGGTAATCAAAAGAATGTAATCCAGGGACAAAGACCAGACATACACAACAAAGAACATAATGTAACTAAAATCATACATACAAAGCAATAAAAGCAAATGAGCAACTCGGACTCCACTTAATACTGGGAGCATGGACCAGGTGCACCGGTAGGGTAAGCATCCTCTACTTTTTGCTAGAAACACCCGCCAAGTTGTTCATAAAAAGTCATGTCCGGGGTAGACGAAAGAGGGAAGGAAAACTATGACACGTTAAACAAATCAGTTTTCATGGTGCAGATGGATACACCATAGTGATCCACGAGTTCATGATGACAACCATAAAACTTCTGTAGTGATGACTTCAATCTTGTAGCAACATAACCCTGTTCCAGAAGTCTAGCATGAATATACACATAGTAAAAAGCTAATTTGTGTCCATCATGAAATTGTTGTCTATAAGGTCCTCTGCTTGAGCTTATTTCATTAAGAAGACTTTATTTCATTTGAGATTCATAACAAAATTAAAATTGAAAATTTTCTCGAATATTGGTGTTTATCCTGAAATGTTAAATTTCAAATAATCCAATGTCGAGGGGGGATTCATTCGAGAGGTTTTTTAATGATTCCTTATTTGGACTTATTTTTGGAATACTCCATGTTCTGCCAAATCTGCTCAGGACATGAAGGCTGAACAAATTATGTGTAGTAATTCAGAACCTTGTTTTTCCTCAATATGACAACTGCAGATATCATTTTGATATGAGCTAAAATTATACTACTTCTTTCCAAATTCATTTTGAATTATGTAGTACTAATGACAAATTATAGGTACAGAAACAAGGGGAAATAACTCAACATGTATTGGTACATGTACATTTACTGCGAGTTGGGCAACAAATGCAGTAAAAGGATTGAAGGATTGCATTATTTTATAACAATTACAAAACAAAGACCAAAAAACATCTATGGTAACAACCAAGGCAACCCTCCTAGAAAATATGCAAACCTTATGCTGATACAAGGACAAATTATTATGCATTTCATAATTATCAAACTGAAAAGTGCATTTATATGACAAAGTCACATGGTTGACAAATAATCCATGGCCAAAAGAAATTATAGTAACGAAAAATAATCTAAAGAAAAAAAAATGACAAAATTGACTCAACTCCATCAAACAAGTCTCCAAACAAAATTTGTTAATACTCCATAATGATAAATTTTATTGTGGTTTTCTTCCAATGGCAGATATGTATTTCAGGACAAGAATGTTTTATCAATCAAAGAGATTACTTTTTTGATTAATCAAACAGACATTGCTTTGTACTAATCTGACACAATAAACCAGATTATTTATGTGCTAGCTCACATTCAACAGCTTTCAGATAAGCATTTGTACACATTATTCTGACTTTCAGCCAATCAGTCTTCACTCTATTCCCTATTTTCTGCATACTTCATGGTGAAATGGAGACTAATAATTTTAAAGTCTTATGTATGACTATGATGGGGAATGAACCAACAACCTGCAATCAAGGTGAGCACTAGACCACTAAGGTGGTCCAACACTAGGAAATTATCGAGAACAAGTCTGGTATTTTTAAACGCAATTCAAGACAGGAAAGGCATACAAATTGACAAGACTCACTAGAGGTATGTACAGACTAAATTTATGTTATGTCAAGATGGAAAGGCATTTTATAATGACTATTAGCTTAATTAACTACCCATGAAATAATACTGCATGGCTAACAACCAATCTTGTTGGACTGATTACCCATGAATATGTTTTGTGTTTTAGTATTTAGTATATGATGGAAGGCTACATGTGTAATAAAATAAGTAATATGTTTTAACAGATTGATGTATTTATAGTGAAAAACCTTCCATGAAATATTTTACCACATCATACATGTACAATAAAAAAAGACTCTAAAATTTGTCATTGCATTCAGTGTTCTATGACTTTTAAATTTTAGATTTCCACAGAAAAACTCCAAATGAAGACTTACTTTCCCAAAATTACAGCCTGTTTTCTGAATTAACAAATCCTTTCAGAAATTCAAGTTTTCTACTTGCCAAAGCGGAACAATAAAAAACTTGCCCATGCCAAAATTGCAACTGCCCTGATGATGGGAAAGTGGAATCCTAGAACACTGTGTAACATGAGTGCCATGAAAATGAATAGTCATTAGTAAACTTTTGCTATTTCTAATATAGAAAAAGATTGTTGAGAGTATTTTTTATTCATTTTCTTCAAATACAAAAATAAACAGAAGTTTGAATCTAATTAAAATCTAAAATTTTGTTGCCATTGTGAATATTCTTCTCTATTTTATGCACATTTAATTATTATTTAAAGAAGATGTTAAAGTGAGGCAATATTTATAACATCTCAAATAAGATTTACTTCAAATCTTGAATTTCAAGCTACTTGATTGGTCAAAATTTGAATGAGGCAGTATTTAAGAAATCTGGATTTTTTTTGTATGAAACTAGACCCAGATGCCAATAGGTCTGAATGACCAGTAATCTTTCCCTGTGAACAAGAACATAGATTTTCTTAAAAACATGTTTGTATTTCATTTAAATCATTCAAAAGTGTTTGGATTCTTATTTTTATAAAAGAACATGATCAAACACTAGGATTGTATTAAAAAAAACTAATTAAAAAGTTGATTATTGACATTTTCATTAAACAAAAAAACCTATAAGAAATTTCATGAACCTCCAATAAAGGTCCTGAAATTTGTATTCTTCCAAATACACACACACAACTTCTTGGTACATGTTAAGCAATTTACTGAAAACCAATCAGATAAGAATAAGACCTATCAATTATTCCATTCAGTCACTGCATGTAGGATCTAACAACTCTCCATTCTACCTTCTGTTTAGATGTCTTTCCTGGTCAGCCAATCAGAATTCATCTGTCATGATTCAGAAAGCATTTTTCAAAGGAAAAAAACCCGGGGATTCTGAACATTCTGGAACAATCATTTGAACAGAAAGAAGAATAGAGTGTTGTTAGATCCTACATCCAGTGACTGAATGGAACAATTGATAGGTCTAATTTTGATTAGATTGACTAAAAATTGTCTGGTTAGTGACAATATCTATAAGTATGCAATATATCAATGTAAAAAGACATTTGAGATTTAGACCAGATTTAATTTGTTAATGACAAGCACACAATTTGTATGGTATATATATTAGGAGCTGTAGCAACTGATACCAAGCCAATGTAATTAGCACCATATATTGAAGAAAAAAAAATATGTGCACATTCTAAAAGTTTTGAAAATTTAATAAGTGAGTACGAATTATTTGAACAAAGTGAACAATACAGGTCACATCAAGTAATAATCTGAAGCAATCTTTCATATTTTTCAATTTTTTTTTCTATTTTCTCTTTTTTATTCAGATATTTTGTTATCTCCATGGAATAAGCAAAGAGTTTTGAGCATCATAGAATCCCAAGAAAAACACTGAAATAAAATAGTTGAGATTTATCAAAAGTGCTACTGGTATTTTGTCTTTCACAAACTGAAGTTTAATTTTTTTTTCTCATTTTGTTTTCATGTTCACACTTATTTTTAAAACAATTGAAACTACTCCGCCTTTTTAGAGGTGCATATAAAAACATCTAAAGCACTAGGTGGACATACTTTGGCTAATCAAAATTTTTTTCTTTTTAGACTGATTGAAATTTTACATTACTTATATTCTTTGCTCCTCTGTTCATGCCAAATTTATTGAGAGAGTCTCAGTTCTTGATTTGTAGCAATATCCAAGGAAAAATTTAAGTGCCACCTACACGAAGGAATTTCCAATTTTAAGCAAACTTCTTCTTTCCATATCTTAAGGAAGTAGACCTAAGGTAAGGGACACAACTCTTACAAATCATTGGAACATTTGTATTTAGCATTTCATCAACCTCATGAAAGCATCAAAGTAACTTGATTTATTTCATTCTGTTTCAAATGAAAGCTTGAAAGGCTTTAATGAAATTGAATATAATACAAACATATCACTGATTTTGAGAGTTATGTCCCTTATCATAGATCTACCTCCATAAATTATTTTCTACTCCAGAAGTTATGGCTAAGTAGTTTTGATGTACATGTATTTTCATGATTAACAATTACATGTGAATTAGTGTCCATACACACTGTTAGCATTTATTTAAATTTGTTTTAGCCAAATTTTTTGTGATTTCTAACTGCTCAAAAAACATTCTTCACTGAAAAAAAATTAGTTTACTATACATTCCTTCATGAAATTCCTTAAATCTTTACCATGAAATTTCATCACTTGATGTGGCCTAAATAAACAGAATCACAGTAACATAAACACAAAGTAACTACTGCTGTTCTATTTGAATCTTAATTTTTTTATGAACAAGTTTAAACTCTTTAAAATCACCGTCAGAGTCACTGCCAGAAGTTTCTGAGTCGCTTGTGTCATTGTCATAAGCACCAAGCCCTGGTAAAATACCGATCACTTTCTGTCTCTGGTTGGCTGTACTTTGTCCTATTACTTGTTTTGAAGACCCTGATGGTGTGGCATCATCTAAATATGGTAATTTAAACATCAGAAAATCACATATTGAATGAAAGAAA
This sequence comes from Perna viridis, assembly GCA_037379345.1. Taxonomy (NCBI): domain Eukaryota; kingdom Metazoa; phylum Mollusca; class Bivalvia; order Mytilida; family Mytilidae; genus Perna; species Perna viridis. The sequence goes on along the minus strand of CM074515.1, from coordinate 35,234,206 downwards.
ATTGACGTTTCACGAGAATTTTCCAAATTTTATGCTATATAACACCAATTTCTCTAAGAATCAGGCAGTGGATGAAACATGGTACAAAAACCCACCACTTGGTCACTGTAAATTCACTTTTTGAACCATCAAATCAAGGAATAAAGACAAGATTTTAAAAATCATATTAAAATACACTGTAAATGAGCAGTTCAGGGACAATCAACTCTGTCAAATACCTCAGGCGCGGATCCTATGCCCCCCCCTAAATCGGTAAGAAAAACATTTTTCACAAGTTTTACCCCATAATATTTTTTGCCTTGATTTGCATGGCATCTAATTCAATTAACTCCCCTCCCCTCCCCGAACTCAAATCTGCCCCTGCTACCAACATTCTAATGAACAATTTCCGAATGTCTCCAGTGATGCAGAGATCATACATAAAATTGCATGTGTTGTCATGCTAGGTGCTATGTATCCTATCACTCATGCAGAAAGTATACATTAGATACCTCCCAAAATCGCTAACAATGTACGTCCCATCTACATAAAGCAACACCAATCCATCTTTTTGGAACCAAGATTTTTATGATGAACTTTCTCCATCATTTAATATTGTGAAAAATGGAACAGTCTGATGAAACATGAAGTTAATACCAGACAGCATCCAAAATCCCTTATAGCTTATGCCCAATCTTATAAGCCACATCAATCAATTTTTTTATAGTGATGATCCGAGAATCACACATCAAGTATGAAATCAATCCATCTTTTGTGAGCTAAGACAATTGTGACAAAATTTGGATGGAATAATGGGCAGACAAGGTGATTTTAATATATCACACTCATTTAGCAGGGATATAATGGTAGTGGTTTCCATTGGTAAAATTATATTGTCAGACTGGTAAGTGTTTGGCATACCAGTTCAGACTTTTTTGCCTTTTTTCCTGATTTTTACAGAGACTTGAACCCTACTTAAAATAGCATCGTTTATAAGTGAGTTATACACTTTCAAAAAATACAAACACTAGTCCACTGTGTTCAATTTCTACAGAATACAAAAAAGGAATAATAAACAATACCTTCACTTCCTTTCCTTTTCTTACTTTCTTCAGTTTCTGTTGTACTGCAACAAAATGAACAAGGATTTATCTTACAGTTTTAACAATGGTAAAAGAAAGCATATGGTAAAACAGTTTTCATAACGGTAAAAGAAAGCATATGGAAAAACAGTCTTCATAATGGTAAAAGAAAGCATATGGTAAAACAGTCTTCATAATGGTAAAAGAAAGCATATGGTAAAACAGTCTTCATAATGGTAAAAGAAAGCATACAGAAAAACAATCTTCATAATGGTAAAAAAAAGCATATAGTAAAACAGTCTTCATAATGGTAAAAAATAAAGCATATGGTAAAACAGATTTCATAGTGGTAAAAGAAAGCATATGGTAAAATTCAACAAATTATAATAAGGAGGAAAATTTTATAAATTCTGAATTCCTATTTTCAAATAAATTTCAATAGTTTTAGTAGTGGTTTTAAGTTCTGAGTTGATTATTTTTGCAGAATATGTTTTCATTTCAAAGCTACATTCTACATAATGATGTTGTAAATTTTACAACAACATTCAATTTCATCCAAGGAAAGCTGGTACCAAGGATGCAAAATATACCATTGTTAATGCATAAAAATTTCGCCTTTTAATTATTATCATATCAAAATTAGAGAATCAGAAAATTAATAGGTGGTCCTTGGGGTGATCTAGGAGTCTCAGGTTGATGCTGCATGTGATACCCACTTTGACATGTACTATTTATTATATATTTAATTATCAGTCTTTGTTAGAATAATGCCATTTCTGTAATATGTGATACACCCGCAAAAAAAGGCTACACATTTTTATTTTTGTTATTCAGTTGTTTTTGAGGTCTATATGATGGAATGTATAATCATACATTCCAATCTGTATGCTCTTAGGAGATAATTCGCATTGAAAATCCAATGGTTTCTACAGTATTTTAGTGCCATTTACAGACTTATCTCCCTTAATTTCAAATTATACAGTACATTCTATATAATTTATATTTCTTATGAGCATGGGTTGTGTGAAAATCCACGTTTTTTCTGTTTATTTAAGCAATTTAAACAAAATATCAAAAATTAAAATATGTTGGAAATCCAATCATGAATCACTTTTTACCTGATTCTTAGCTGAAGTACTAATTAAATATCTTTACATATGGAGTGCACACCTTCCTCAATATAATCCTAATGGTAAACCTACCCTTTCCTTTTGACTGCACCAGCAAGCAATGCTGTTTGAGATTTCTTATTAGGCTGTGGTGTAGTAGTAGACTTAGTTTTTGTTTTTTCCTGAGAAGTAACTGTTTGTACTGTAGACACTGCTGATTCCTGAACAAAAAAATACAGAACTTACATTATAATATACAAATCATCAAAAAGATATCACAATGAAACCTGTTTTTAGTGTCATTTATATAGTTATCTCCCGTAATTTTGAATTCTACAGTGCATTTTATGTAATTTGTATCTCCTATTAGTACTGGTTTTATAAAAAAAAACATGTTAATTTCTATTAACTATAACATTTTAAACAAAATATCAAAAATAAAAATATGTAGGTTTTCCAACTATTAATCACATTTTGCATGATTCTTGGGTGGAGTGCTACTTAAATAAAATCTAAACATTTTCTCCTTTTATGTAATGTGATGCAGGAGTAACCTGCAGGACGATTAAGTTGAATTTATTGGCATTTTTAAGAATTACTATCATGCCTCAACTTGGATTAATTTTTCTTCATAACTTTATAAAACTTTGAGGCATAAGTTAAAAACAGTTTGTTTTTGTTAGAGATAAAAATAACTATTAAGATCCTTACACCATATTACTGCGGGATTTTACTACACATACCAATTTTATACATTTTGGTTACTGTAGACTGGGAAATTTTTTTAAGTCCTCTTTTTATCCCAGTTTCTGAGATCAATCTATTTTAGTACAGTTTTAAATATGCAATCTTTCCCCAAGTTATAGTACATTTGTATAATGTTCCTTGAAAAAAATATTCAAGACAGTTTTATTTTCCCCTTATAGCTCTTATCAAAAAAATGGAAAAAAATAAAACTGCTGAGAAAATTTCACAATCTACAGTACCAGGTTACATGCTCATGTTAGTTTTAACTTCCTGTCAGACTGATATCATAACTCCCTCATGCAAAATTAAAAAAAAAATAGAAATTTTTTTTTATATCTATAACTGCACATCCTAATTGTAATAAGTTTAGCTACTAGATCAAAAACAAAATTGATATCAAAATAAATATCAAACAAAAGCAGAAATCACAACTAAATCAAAACCTAAAGTCATGAAATAAAGTAACCAAGAGAAAACAATCAGAACAAAAAAAAGACCAATCTAATTCTGCCAAAACCATATGGAAGCAAAAAACCAATGTGTTCTTAATATATAATAACATCAGGTCAAAGGAAAACTTTTCTAAATATAACCCTGATGGAAAACTTACAATTCCTTTTGACTGCAACAGCAAGTAATGCTGTTTAGAGATTTTTTATTACGCAGTAATGCATCAATAACAATTGCTTATCAAAATTCTAATGGCTTTTATGCTGTTGTGACAAGGGAGACAAATCTTCATTTTAACAGAAATGTACAAACCAATAAGTCCCACAATCTTTCAGAGAAACAGTATTCTAACCTTCATTTCTTTTATTATGGCTTTTTCTTCAGCAGATCTATTTCTGTCTATTTCCATCTGTTTGTTGGAGACAAATTCCAAAAACTGGGCTTCATCTTCATCTAATCCCTTCACACTGTTCTCTATAATTATAATAACATTATAAATAAACTAATAAAATTATATTGTATATTATGAATTTGGATTTTATACATTTATTCATTCACTTTGGAGCAAAATTAATTAACAAAAATAAAAATAGATTTTTTATTCACAAGAAAATCAACATTGTGCTAGAAGGAAATTGCACTTTCAAAAATGTATATTGTCATATTTCATTTTATTTTTATTAAATTCTTAACACATTTTGTATATTATTTTTTCTCTTTGTAAAACGTAGATTGTAAGATGCACCTTTTACTGTAAAATGCATATTTGTAAATTACAAATATCATTTTTTATCACAAATCCACATCATAAAAATCCATAACCACCAGCTGGAAACTGTAATGACTATTTGTAGGGGCAAAATAGCAACTTAATAAGACATTGATTAGGTAAAACAAAAATTGGGAGGGGGTCATTTTTCAATAAATACTGCTAGAATTTTTCTTCCATAGACTCCATGTAAAAAAATACATGTAGTAAAATAAGAAAAAGTTCCAACCTACATACCTACCTTATTTTTTCAAAGGTGTAATTGGAAACAAACATTCTTTTTTTGGCCTTAAAAGATCCTTATACTTCAAAGCCCTTCTTATCTTAACTCTTTTTAATTAATCTTAATTAATCCTTACTTAGTTTATGCTGTTCTTCATATTCCTCATCTTTCTTCAATTTCTGTTCCTGTAGTTTTTCATATAGAGATCGGTTGTCCTCCTCAGGGCATTCTAGTAAAAAGTTCTCAGCATTACACAGTGTTAAATACAATTAATTTCAAAAACATTGATCAGAAATATCTTAACATTATATGGCAAATTTAAAAACAAACAGCATGATATATGTTGATCTACTCTTCTTTTTAAAGTTGTTTTCAGTTCTGTACTTAAGCAAACAACAAAAATAAGAAAATATTGAACTCTGGACAGCCATATGATAGAGAGATGGACAGAAAAGGTAAAAACAATGCACAATGATAAGCAAGTCTAAAGACGGTTGTATCATGTAGGCCTTTAATCAGCTTTACTACATAAAATGAAAGTTGAAGACCTTATTAGGACTATTTCATCAACCTAAAGTTAGATAATATCTACTATGGTCTTAAAGAAAGATAGAATCCAACATAAATATTGTCAATTTAGTCTTTCCAAAAGCTATCACTCCGATTCGCCTTGGATTTAATGAAAACTTCTGTATAACTCTCACAGCTGAGAAAGGATGGTCACAATTGTTTTCTTAGTATTTCTTCTGGAATTAAAAATAAACTTTACCCTAATGTCCTAAAAGTAGCAATTGTGACAATGCTTGATTAGCAATTAAACACAATCAAGTTTTTCCTAAACGGACAGTGATAGATAACAAAGACTACAACTCTGAACTTATGCCAATCAAAGACAATAGAACACATGGACCTATGGTCAGGTGAGCGAAAAAAACATGCCTATAATCAGAAACAATATAAGTCTGCCATATACAGTGAAACTTGTCTAAACCAAATCTTTTTTCAACTATGATTTGTTCAATTGAGAAAACTGTTCAGTTTACACAGGATCAAAATACATTTAAACTTTTATAAACTAAAATGTACTTTAAAAAGTATCTGGATTAAACAGGTTTAGACAGCTCTGAGACTACTACAAGTCTTCATTAAGGAGGTAGACCTAAGGTAAGAGACACAACTCTTACAAATCATTGGAACGTTTGAATTCAACATTTTACATCAATCTCATGTAAGCATTAAAGTAACTTAGATTAATTTCATTCTGTTTCAAATGAAAGCTTGATAGGGTTTGATGAAATTGAATATGATACAAACATATCACTGATTTCAAGAGCTATGTCCCTTACCCTAGGTCTACCTCCTAAAATCAAAGGTGACTGGCAACTTCTCATAGGAGTTTGGTTTATTCAGGGTTTAGTTTAGACAGGTTTCACTGTATATGTATCTGTGATATAAACAAACCTAAAGGGTCATCAGCTTTTCTCTTCTGATCCCATTCTTCCTGTCGTCTCTTTCTTTTCTCATCTACTTGTGACTGGCTAATAAACTTATTGGTCAAATCTGACATAAGGAACTAAAATAAAATAAACCTTGTAAATGAGTTTAAATATCAATTAGAAACTGCAATTGATGATGTTCAACATTTTATAGTGGTCCATTTCACAAAAAAATCTAATAATAATAAGTGTAAAATTAGTCGTAAATTCTGACGCCACAATACTTTAATCTATTATGACATCATAACTTACAACTAATTTTACACTTACAATATTTTGTGAAAAGGAATCCAGAGTAATTCCTGAATGACTTGCTAGTTGCTAAATACACAATATAAACATGATAAGAGTAAAGCGACCAGTAAGTTTCATTTTTAGCTATATTTCAATGTCTACTTGAATGATCAAGACAGTTTTTTTTACTAACCTATATGCACTGACAGCAAAATTATTTGGGGTTGGATGAATACATTTCCATATCAGTACAGCACTGATGATCAACATAAGCTGTTCAACAATATTGACTGTGAGCTGTTTACAACAATGACCCTGTTTGAAACATCATTGGGGATATTTAAGGAATATTGTAATACATGTATTTACTACCAGTAGACAGAAAAAAAACATCACAGTGATTGCTACTAACATTTGTATTCAATTTTTAAAAACAAAATCTTTAAACAAGTAAATCAACAAATAATGTTTAAGACAACACATGGAAATGAGATGTCTATACCTATGAGATGATAAACAAAAAACAATGGACTGAACAGTGGATACACCAAAAACAATAGACTGAACAGTGGATACACCAAATGGATACACCAACAGTGGATACACCAAATGGATACACCAACAATGGATACACCAAATGGATACACCAACAGTGGATACACCAAATGGATACACCAACAGTGGATACACCAACAGTGGATACACCAAATGGATACACCAACAGTGGATATACCAAATGGATACACCAAATGCTTGACATATAAACAATATGATAAACAATCACCAATTTGGCAATTACAGGATAGTAGTTCTAATATGAAGACTTAAGTACCATTCTGTATAAGAATCAGGCAATGGGAGGCACATCATATTTCTCAATTTGGTCTTTTTTGCCTCAAATACATTCCAATACATCTAGAAAACAACTGAATAGCTATTTAATCTATCCTGAAGCATCTGTGACGTAGATATTTTTTTACTGCTTATATAAGGAAAAAGTGCAAGAAATTTTTTCCCGTCATTTTTCAATAGTGCATTTCCATTAAATTTGACCTACCAATATCTTAAAAATGCCAATTTTACAAACACTTTGATGGTTAATAACTTTCTAATTATTTAACAGAATTTGGTTTTACATGGTGCTTCCTCTAAATTAATTATATTCTGTATGCCAAGATCTATATATCTTTTCCTTAAAAAACAAATTTGATGTTGATTTTCAAATGTGAATCTCTATTTTTCGTAAAACATTAGAATGCAAATCTAATTCCTTTTATGTATAATGACTGAATATTTTATAATTTGATGGTGTTCAAAAAAATTAAATTTGCAGTTTATGGAACAAAAAGATTTTTTTAATTATCTTAAATAATGAAAAAATATGATTATTATTTAATGTTGATACTATGTGAAGTTTATGCCAAGGAAAAACATACCATAGTTAACTGATGACTTAAAAGCAGATAAAATCAGTTATGGCAAAATATTTCTGACCAAAGGCAATGTACAATGGCAGACAAAATTTCACTTGGTCAGGCAAACATTTTCACCTGTTGATAAAACCAAATATGGCATTCATCTGAGACAGATAAAATTAATAACATATTAACAGGGGTGGATACAGGATTTTAAATTAAGGGGGGTTCACAGTTAAAATTTTTTTTAGGTTAAATTTTTGGGATATTCTTCTAGAGTGGGTGTAATGTAGATGTCTTTTGTGGTAAAATGAGCGAGAAATTAAAGTTTCAACTTAAAACCCCCTAAATCTACCCCTCACAACCCATGCTCGCCACGCCCCCGTCTGAATCTGTCCCCGATTACATGTATATAAAGGCACTTCTGTTACACAGGAATAAAAGGGAGCACAAAGTGAGCACAACAGCAATGTCTGTAAATGAAACATCCTTGAGATGGGCCCATGGACAGTTCTCAGCCAAACCAGATGGGGCTCAGCACAGTAGAAACAGCCTTAACATATACCAGTACGTATAAGTTCTGCAGCAAGTAATAAATAATTTGATACTTACTGAAATCAATAAACAAAAAAACATATTTTTTTTTTATCATTTAAAATATACACTCGACTTCAACTGCTCAAAAAATTCCTTTAGTATGATGTGCATTGTTTAAATTATTCGTTTGAAAAGGGATTAACATTATGTGTGAAATATACCCATCATCTGTGGAAAACTGTCACATTTCCTAAATATGTACATCCAACTTAAACTTAAAAGGATATACATGTAGCTGGAGCTGCTCATAACAACAGAAGGTAAAACTGAGAATTCATCTGCACCATGAAAACTGATTTGTTCAACGTGTCATAGTTTTCATTTCCTTTTTCGTCTACCCCGGACTTGACTTTTCATGAGCAACTCAGCGAAGTTTCTAGAAAAGCAGAGGATGCTCACCCTACTGGTGCACCTGCTCCGAGTTTTTAGTGGAGTCTTGAGTTGCTCATTTACTTTATTACTTTGTATATATTATTTTGGTTTTTGTTCTTTGTTGTGTGTGTCTATTTTCCATGTCTGTTCTTTGACTGTGGATTACAGTCATTTGATTTTGCGCTAGAATCTTGGTTCCCTTGATGATTTACTCTTTCAATTTCAGGAATACTGAACTTCACGGTGCCGTTTCTATACTATTAGCAATGCATATGCCTTCAACATATCAATGGTGATATGATATCGATAGGAAACTATTAAATAAGACAATTTACCTCTTTGCGCAAGCATGCAAAAATAATTCTAAAACGATTAGGACGCCAACGCCGTAAAATTCAAATTAATGAGGAAACAATGGACAGGGGAGTGAATTGGCAGTGAAATGAATACCATATCAACATGACGCTTGTTCGTCCCTTGTCAATATCGGCCTACACCAGACATCGTGCTGAGTGAGATATCTTTGTGTTATGTTCTGAATTCATATATAATAAATGCTGGTTACTTTTTTTACAAGAGTAATAACTGACTTATATAACTCCAGTAAAATTATAAAAAAAACTTTAAAGAAAAATAGAAATTAATATTTTTAAACCAGAGTAGATAATTTGTTGTTTCTTTCCCCATCCCTTTTATCACTCAAAAAATGGCAAGCGGAACAGAACAGAATCCTGACAATCTTGTCGAAGATGATAAGAACAAGACAAAAATTTATTGTGAAAGATGTTCATCTTTAGTTCTTTTACCGAAATGTGCAGTGTTGTGTAAAACGGAGGTAAAGAAAAAAAAATAGACCATCATGCTCTTACTAGTCTTAGTAACTCTTAAGTTTGACTTGTCCCTTTTTTTGTCTCACCTTTGTCACTTGTTCCAAATTGTATGCTGTAGCTTTAAAACACTTAACCAAATGTATTGGAATTGCTGAACTGAAATTACACAAAAAAGCTACTATAGTGCCTATATAAGTGATTTAAAATTTTCTTCGTTATTCAGGGGTTCAAATTAGCACTGGTTCAAAGTCTGGGTCCCTCAATTTCCGAAGCAGGACCATTAAAATTTTATTATCCAAGCCCATAGACCTACCTAACTATATATTTACTCTTACTGAGGACCTTTCACTTTCCTCTAGAATACCAAAAAGATTCTTGAAAGTTAATTCCAATGGAAACAAATTGTGCTCCATTACTTGCTGAGCTTTTCCTTCACTCTTATGAGACTGACTTTATAGCTGATTTGATCCGAAAGAAAGAATATCGTTTGGCCAGATCCTTTAATCTCAGTTTCTGCTACATAGATGGTGTATTATCTTTAAACAATCCTAATTTCGGGGATTTGATACATTGCATCTACCCAAAGAACTTGAGATAAAGGATACTACAGACACTGTAAGGTCAGCCTCATATCTTGACCTTCACTTAGAAATCGATGGTAAAGGAAAACTATTGACCAAACTTTACAACAAACATGATGACTTTTAATTCAAAATTGTCAACTTTGTGGCAACATCCCTTCAGCACCTGCGTATGGATTGTTCATATCACAACTCATACATTATGCCTGAGCTTGCCAAAACTACGCAGACTTTTTTTTATCATGCTAGAACTCTAACAAATAGGCTTCTGGAACAGGGTTATGTTATATTGCTACCATATATTGAAGTCATCACTACAGAAGTTTTCTGGTCGTCATCAGGAACTTGTGGATCGTTATGGTGTATACATCTGCACAATGAAAACTGATTTATTCAACAGGTCATAGTCTTCCTTTCCTCGTTTGTCTACCCCGGACTTGACATTTTATGAGCAACTGGGCGAATATTTCTAGAAAAGCAGCAGACGCTTACCCTACCGGTGCACCTGGTCCATGCTCCCAGTTTTTAGTGGAGTCGGAGTTGCTCATTTGCTTTTGTTACATTGTATGTATGATTTTAGTTACTTTATGTTCATTGTTGTGTATGTCTGTTTCCCATGTCTGGTCTTTGTCCCTGGATTGCATTCTTTTGATTACTGCTATAACCTTGGTTCCCTTGATTACTCTGTCAGACCCAGTTGGGTATGACATTAACATTTTATTAACTTTTATTTAACTAAAGTTGATGAAAATTCTACTTACCCAAATAAAAATCTGGGTTGTCCTTTAGTAAAATGAGTGTTAAAAAGATTAATAAAATTTTGTTGTTTTCAGGGCAAGTATAATTTAACTTGTACATGTACTTTTAAGTATGGTACATTTTGTACTTCCACTTGTCCCGGGCTATTGGACAACTTTTAATGTCATACCCTGCCCAGTTATTAAGCATGTTGTATAACCTTGATGAATAATCTTGATTGTCATTTGCAGAAACATGGAATTTTTGTTCAGAGTGATTGGAATATTGCACAAATGATCTTTTGCATTTGTTTTTGCACTTATGAAACTTCACCTCTGACCCCACAATCCGTGCAACCTTCTTATGATATTCATACATGCATGTTGTGGTCAGAGAATATTTAGACTGGGAATTATGTTGAAACCAAATTATTTTCTTTTTTCCTCATGCTTTAAAAAAACTAAATATGTGTGTCATTCATTATTGTAAATATTTCCTTTTTATTTACAGTTTTTCCTGCCACACATGAAAGTAAAGAAAGAAGGAATACATTCAGAAGGGGAGACTTTATCAGATTTCTGGAAAATTGGTGACATGTTTACATTCGAGAATGTTGGTTTCAGCAATACAGTGAATAACATCAAATACCTAATATGTGCTGACTGTGAAGTTGGACCTATTGGATGGCATGATATAAACAATAAATCAGCATATTATATAGCGTTAGATCGTGTAGTTCATAAGGAATGATCACATAATTTTATGTCTTATTAATGTACTCTTATTTTTAATGTATCAAGTGTCAGTCCCTGTAAGAATCAGGCAGTCGGTGAAATCTGGTATGAAAAAAACCATCATTTTGATAATGTAATTTTACTATTTGCACCATAAGAATCAAGGAAAACCAACTAGATTTTCCGTATCATGCTGGACCATTGAGTTATTATTTCATTAAAATGCACTGAAAATCATATTTCAAGGGAAGATAACTCTGTCAAAAACCTCATTTTTCTAAGATTCTATTGAATCCAGTGATGCGGAGATCAAATAATTGTCTTTTCAAAAAAAGAAAGCATCCTTAAGTGAATTCATATTGTCAGTTCGGTGGGGTTTTGACATGTATGTTTCGCATTTTTCCAACTTTACTTGATTCTTACAAGTACTTACACTTAATATCTATTGTCACTTTGCTTACATGGACCAACTTGTTTATTTCTTCTCTTTTTTTTTGCTCATTAAAATACTTCATATGTATCCAATAAATGTTATTCTTACTGGCACATTAGTAGGGCAAAAAATCCTCTATCAACATTGGTGGATTCATAGAATGGAAAGAGGGGGGTTCCAGAGATTTTAAAGAAAAGGTGGAGAATCCAGGCTACTATCTGTTACAAAAATGGTATTGCCTTTTGACATTTATTTTACTACCATTGGCCAGTTATAGATTTGTTTCTTCCATTTTGAAGAAATATATGGTGCTGCAGAAATATTTTAATTGGTACCAAATGCTATGACTGGTTCTCTGTCTTTTTTTGTTTTCTTGATTGCTAAATGTACCTTCCAAAACACAGAGTCAGCAAACAAGGTAATAACTATTACCGATTATCAACTATATCGAGATTAAAGAGTTCACTTCATCTTTTTATTTGTCTGCATGACACCTTTTTACCCTTTTTTGGATTGTGATGGAACTGTTTATAACAGAAGTTTAGTGTCGGCACATATAAAAAATCACAACACAAGTTCTAATGAGCTTTTAAAACGAACATAACCGTTGAATCGTTTAAGTACTAATAGTAATTTCGAAAGAGGAATACACTTATTTTCCTAATAATGTACGAATGTTTGATATGTTAAAACATGTGAAATGGAAAGGAATATGAATGTATATTATCAATCGACCTAAAATCTTCAAGTTTCAGGTCACTAAAATCTGTGATTTTTTAAAATTCTGAACAAAGTCAATACATTGAGAAAATCACTGTTTGTGGGAGATAAGTCAAGTAGTTAAGTAGAATTCACCTTGATGTTGAAAGCAAGCCAAAAATTATTGGCATAGAATATATGGCAATTAGCAACTTTGAAGACTTCAATCTTGATTATATGCATGAGTTAAATATATTTAACTCCTTGATTACACTGAATGGTTGGTTGGGATTATTTTGAAAAAAAAAATTATTCCAAATTTGTGCAAAGAAACTTTTTACTCGGCCATGTACAGAAAAAAAAATATGATTTTTACCCTTATCATTAAAGAATGTAAATTGTTAAAAATAAAAATTTTAAACTGCAACTGCTGATGAAAAAAAAATTCCCATGCGTGAAAAAAAATTTCTTTTTCAACATTAAATCCTAGCCCCCCTTCCGAGAAGAAAATTGTGCATGTTAACAGATTGAGACGAAACATTAAATTGTACAACCAAAAAAGTAATAGAAATCAATGAAAAATACTGTCAAAAGTACCTAATCAAATAATTCATTGAATGTAGATGGTTATTTAATGCTGTATTTCATTAAAATGTATCACAGTTTATTGTTCACAATCCAACATCTGGATAGAAGAAAGATGGATGAAAATATTATAAAGGCTAGGCAATGGTATTCATCATATATTGTGGGTGATAATAAGAATGCTTGTAACACATGTTGAGGTGTGCTTTTAAATCTTTAAAACCAAGATAAAACCTGGAAAATTTTTTGCGTTTCCTAAATCCTGCTTGTAAACAATTGCCTTGGTCCGAGTAAGATGAAGGTTCGACTTGACCGGAGTTGTCTATTGCAATTGCGGTTCAATTAACGAGGAGGCGATTTGTCTTTATGAAGTGGGCGACTTGTCTTGGGGGCGACTTGACTCGCATGCTCACCTGTCCAACAGGTAAGCCACTGGAGTATTGCCAAGCAGCCGTGACGCCATTTGTAAACAAAGTGGTCCGTTACTTGGACCAAAATGAATTATATATTTTTCATCTTTGTTGTCCAATCTTTAATTTCTTTAAGTGTATCTATCGACACAGGTAGGATTAAGATTTTTTATATTTCATTTCTGGAAAATACCACGTATCATTCCATTTTTTGAATCCCATTCATAAAAGTAACGCATGTATATTGAACCTGTTAAACATCATACGCAAATGGAACAACACCATCATAGTCATCAGCAGGCATAGGTGATAAATTTGTGACTCCGGCTTTCAATAGTTAGGATCATAAGTTCTGTTTAAGAAACGTTTCTGTAGCATTATAGCTTTCGTATAATATTGTTTTATACTTACATCGATATCCAATCAGAGGGTGATTTCTACACACACAAAAATAACAACTTAACCCTATACTCAAACAAATTAAAAAAAAAAAGATTGAAATGACCTTGCTTCATAATCATCTAGCAGCTAGTTATAGTAATCAAGGAAACCAAGGTTCCAGCGGTAATCAAAAGAATGTAATCCAGGGACAAAGACCAGACATGGAAAAAGAGACACACACAACAAAGAACACAAAGTAACTAAAATAATACATACAAAGTAACAAAAGCAAACGAACAACTCGGACTCCACTAAAAACTGGGAGCATGGACCAGGTGCACCGGTGGGGTAAGCGTCCTCTGCTTTTCTAGAAACACTCGCCTAGTTGCTCATAAAATGCCAAGTCCGGGGTAGACGAAAGAGAAAAGGAAAACCATGACACTTTGAACATTTCAATTTTCATGGCGCAGATGGATACACCGTAACGACCCACTAGTTCATGATGGCGACCATAAAACTTCTGTACTGACGATTTCAATGACGACTCTAGTCGCTACACTACACCATCGGATCAAATTGATACAGGGAAGATAACGTAAACTTATAGAAGGGTCTGAATTTTATTTTATATAGCCTAGCTGGCCGAGTGGTGTAGGACGCTGGACTTAGTGCAGGCGCTGTTGCCATAGATATCACAGCGGTACGAGTTCGAGTCCCGCGGAGGGAACGACCAAAAAATTATTTTAATGAGCTACTCCTGTGATGAAGTACAAGGAATTTCCGCAACTTACTAGTTATAATGGCACCAAGTTACTAAAAGTAACCAATTTATACACTGAGTGAGCTAGTCTACTAGTTTTTCGACATCGGTTGCAAGTAGAGTGTACATACATATCCGAGGTACATAAAGTGACCGGCTTTGTTCTATTGACATATATTTCTTAACAGCAATAAACAGACTATGTCGTAATGAAATCAAAGCACTTTTCTAATGACTCACTTATTGCATGCATGCTCACGTACAGTTTTATGGTCGTCATCATGAACTCGTGGATCGTTACGTTGTAACCATCTGCACCTGAAACTGGTTCGCTAAATGTGTTATAGTTTCCCTTTCCTCTTTCGTGTACCATAGACTTGGCTTTTTATACGCAACTCGGTGGGTGTTTCTCGGAAAGCAGAGGACGCTTACCCTACCAGTAACCAGGCCCATGCTCCCAGTTTTTAGTGAAGTCCTAAAGCATTATTTTGGCTATTTTATGTTCTTTGTTGTGTGTCTGTTTTCCATGTCAGGTCTTTGACCATGGATTACATTCTTTTGATTTCTTGATTTTTGGTTCCCTTGATTACTCTTTCCTTCATCTCATTTCTCAAACTAAAACTAACATAAAATTGATCAACCTTCTACCCATACAGAAATTTCCTTTTAGCGTCATTAACAATTTTTCAAAACTCTTCTCCTCTGACACTACTTGACCAATTAGAACCAAACTTGGTATGAATGTTTCTTGGGGTATCCTGCATAGAACTGATGTGGGGATTTTTGATTTGTCGAAAAACATGGCCGCTGTTACTAAAAATAGAACAGGAGTCAGACAGTAGTTTTTCCCACATATCTCCAAAACCGTTAGGTTTAGCTTAATTCTGACTGAGTAAAAGTGTTTAACATGATGAAATCTATCTGTGGTCAAATTTTAATTTTAATTTGTTAAGCCATGTTTGAGTTACTGCCCTTTTTCAACATTTTGTGCTATTTTTAATGTTATTTCTTTTTAAAATCTTCTTCTCTGACACTACTTGACCAATTGAAATCAAACTTGGTATGATTTTATGAATGTTCCTTGGGTATACTGCATAGAACTGATGTGGGGATTTTTTGATCTGTCAAAAAACATGGCCGCCGTTACTAAAATAGAACATAGGGGTCAGACATATATCTCCAAAACCGTTAGGTTTAGCCAAATTCCTAATTCTTTCAATGGCTGAAATGATCTTTGGATTACAAAAGTCTTCAGGGATATATGTTGTCAGACAACTTGTAAGAGTTATTGCCCTTGAAAGGGAAAAAATGACATTTTTTTACAGTTTTCAGCCAATATCTTGAAAACTATGATAGATAGAAAGAAACTTTCAATCGCTGAAATGATCCATATAATAAGTCATTCCAAAGTCTTCTTGAGTCAAAATAGTGGGACAACTTCTTGTTGAATTTATTGTTCTTGAAAGGCAAAATTTAACCAGGTGAGCGATTCAAGCTCCTTGGGGGCCTCTTGTTTTTCTCTGGAGAGTGACTACGTATATATGTATTTCAGTATACTTGCCATCTGTATGCAACAGTAGTTCCAGTACCATTACAACAGGCATCTCTCTACAGTCCAGTACATCATTACAATATTCCAACTCTTTAAGCTGTTACTATGTTGTAAATGTTCCCATTGGATACCAAGTTCTCGCCGTATTTAGGTATGTATATTAGTAGGGATTAAATCATACACATGGAACAAATTTTTAGGCTGTTCTGAAAAGGGTCAGAGTATGGAATTTATACTTTTTTTTTCAACCGGCACGGCTGTTCGAACTGAAAAAGCATTTGCTATGCTTCACTGCAAATATGAATTCGAGTTTCTATGATAACAAAAGATCTGGATAGCTCAACGCAAACTCATTTGTTATTTCTTCATGGATCTTCTTTTTCATTCTTGCATGGAAAAATGGTACAGTTCTGTCGCAGACAATCATCTTTTTTTCAAGGAATAGTTGAACAGAGACTAAGGGAAAACAGGTCAACATACAACTTATGAAAGAATAATCACATTTTAAGGTCGTTTTATGGTGCTTTCTCGCATTTGATGCACAAGCACTTATCTTTTTTTTATGGGAACGTTAGAAAATTAGAAACATAAGAGCTAGAGCTAGGAAGAAACTCGTGATGTTTCATTTTTTACGTAGGCGATACGAAATAGAGGAGAAGTTAAACTCGGTATGCTCCGACTATATCAATTTCTACGACGGGACATCCACATCAGCTACTGGTTTGAATACAGACCCATATTGTGGCACAACGGCTCCAACCAACGTCACTTCAACCTCCTCTTCCATGACGTTTGAATTTGTAACAGATACCACAGTCTCCAGAAGAGGGTTCGACCTGCTTTTTACTGCATTTTCGTCAGGTATTTAAATGCATTAAAAAACTTGCTGTTCGAGCCTTCGAGTCTGCCATCACAAGCACTATCTAGACTAGGATTAAATTACTTATGTATATGTATTGAATATAATTTAGAATTGTATATGTTATAATGATTATTATGACATACTTTAGATTTATACTATGGATGATAATGATGATGATATTTATTGTATTACCAAATTTTGGGCACCATTATGTCAATATGAAGCATGTATTCTTAGATGCATGTCTTACTAGACAGATTGCAATGTTGTCTTATAAATGTTTCACTCGGCTTCTTTGCTATATTAGTACTATTTACAAAAAAACTTGCATATCATTTAATGTTTAAAAAAGTGACTTCACTTCATAATATTTTTTTCAGCTCCATGTTCTGGTAGTCAGTACGCATGTTCAAAGGGGCGATGCATTGCTAAAGACTTAGAGTGTGATTCTTACAACCAATGTGAGGACAATTCTGATGAATCACATTGCACAGGTAATACATATACATTTAAGATACAACAACACCATCTGATTTTATATCGGGACTAATAATTTTATTTCATCATATAAGAAAACCATAACATGCTGCTGCATACCTATATTTATGCAAATATTATATCATACAAGGAAATCATGTCATTAAGCTGTATGTTCTATTTTTACATTTAGTTGTACATTGCATGCATTTTACTCCTACAATGTAAGAGGTTGGAATTCCGTTACGGCTATACTTTGATACTAAGTCAGAAAAAATATAGAAATCCGATTACTTATTAATTTCGCTTAACTTGGATGCATTATTGCCCAAAGTGACATTTTTAGTGTAACCCTATCCATTGCATAAATAAAAATGTACAAAAACTATCTTGTCTACATTTTTTTTTTAAAATCCCCATAACCCGACTGGGAAACCCCAGCCCCAAAAAATCAAATGATCGGTGCCTAAAGTCGTTTTTTTACATGTATTAATGATGTTTTTTGCATGATAGATGTAAAGTACGTATATGAGCATTTTTGGCGGATTTGTATCATAAGCTGTTTATGACTGGGTGTAATGCAATAGATGTGTAAATTTATTGTTCAGTTCAAATCATCTTCCCAAGTCAGGGTTTTGAGTCCACCTTCGCTCCCTCCTGGACTCAAATCCCTGAATTGGGATGGTGAGTTCAAATCAGCATATGAAGTACTTGGATATCTCTATTTGCTTCATGTTAAAATTCATCGTAATACTTTCATAAGTACGTCGGTATATTTTTTATTAAATTATAATTTCATTTATCTTTGAACTCGTGGTTCCGTGTTTATGATGACCGAAAATGTAATAGTTATATACACTGAATGGTTACTTGGCGAATCCAATTTTAAAATTAAGAGAATGTCAGAATCAGATTTTATGTAGTACACAATTTTACTACAATGTAGTAATTGGCTAGTGTTTAGTGTTTGTCCAAAAAAAAAAAATCCGGGGTGAAAATGAGTGTACTCACTGCTGTCCCCATTTTCTTTGACCCAAAGTGCTTGCTTTTATGACACAAACGTGTTTTGACAGATCTCCAAATGGAACTAGATTCCACTGACCTCTCACTTATATAGTTCAAATTTTAAGTTCATTCAACTTAACGTGTTTCCATCTTTATTGTTCTTTTCTAAAAGGAATTATTTAAAAAGTCATGGTTGAATTTTAATTTTATTGCAAATCAATTTAGATGACGTACTTCTCCTTGCCTTCCCATATACGATAAGTGTGCTTTTCAGTTAAAAACAAGACTTAAATTCAATTTGAATTCATTTGAATAAAAATTCTTAAATAATCCATCCTACAACGTTGAAACTGCATCTATTAAGAAACCTTTAGAAAATAATCTTTTGTTTGTTATTTACAGAGGAAGACTTACTGGGCACCACGCCGAGTGACAATTCTGCTCTTATTGTGGGACTGTGCATAGGGCTAGGTTCACTTGTTCTTATTTGTGTACTGATTGGAGTTTATATATACCGTCAATACAGATGGAAACGGTTCTTAAAGGACCCCCTCCCAATTATACAACAATGGGACAGACAAACCAACTATCCACTCACGAGAAAATATTACAAAAATTTTAATAATGAACCTGAATTTACAAAGTACAACGGAGGTTCGGAGGACAGGCCAAATACTCCAAATTCTGGCAGTCAGTCGAGCAAGGGCATATTGAAGCCGCCGCATCCAGACTTTTCAATTGCATAGTTCAAAATAATGTCTTTGTTTTGTTTTGATTTTAAAAACTGTTTTACGCTGTATTAATAAGATGACACCGACGGACTTCTGTGTTTTATACTTGCTCCCGCTTTGGTTGCTAGGGTATTTTTCAACTTAATGAGAATTATGGGAAAATATGACTTATGTGTTAAAATGTAAAAGCAATTATCAATTTCACAAGTTAATAATTTTATCATAGATTACCGGTAGTTTGGCTTCATAAAAACTTATAGCATTTTGTGTTATAGGTTACTCTTTAAGTTTAAGGATTAGTAAAAACAACTCCAGTGACACAGTTCTGGCATATATAAATAGAATTAATACAATTTTAACACATGTTGCGTCTTGTTATGACGGAAGAGCTGTGCTCTTTTTTATATATTTAATTTGTAATGTTTTCATAAAGAGCTGTGCTCCTTTTTTGTTGTAATATTTATTCATGATTTAATTCAGGGATCTGTGCTGTACATCATTTTTTTTTGTATTACTAATTATTTTCATTTTATTTGTTTTTATTTAGAAATTAGGGGCTTGCTCTGAAGTCCCTTTGTTAATGCATAATGACATGTGTAATGCAATTTTAAAACATTTAAATCAGTTGTCTTGAAGGAGGTAGACCTGGGTAAGGGATATAACTCTTACAAATCATTGGAACGTTTGTATTCACCATTTACATCTATCTCTTGCAAGCATCAAAGTAACTTGGACTGATTTCATTCTGTTTCAAAGGGAAGCTTGAAAGGCTTTGGTGAAATTGAATATGATACAAACATATCACTGATTTCAAGAGTTATGTCCCTTACCCTAGGTCTACCTCCTTAAACCTTTAAATAAAATAATTTCATGCATTTACATTGCTTGTACATATACATAGTGCAATTTCAAAACGTTTAAAATAGTTATCTTTAAACGTTAAAATAAAATCATTTCATGCATTTACATTGCTTGTACATATACATAGTTCGTACATGTATAAGTATGTATAAAATCTGTTCTTTAGATTAGGTTAACTTGTGGCTGCAGCCGTTTGTTAAGGTATTAAAGGAGATACCAGTGCCGCTGACACAGAGAATTTTAAACAACAGGGCTTTCGATTTCTGCACACTTAACTTACCGCTGAATATTTATATAAGCAGATTCACATGTTTTGTAAAGTATTGTAGACTATTATTTGTTTTTTTGCTCTTATTTTGTACGAAATCAACCAAATTTTCCAAAAGGGGATTTCCATCCTTGGGTCCATCCTTTCTGGATCCTCGACAAATATTATTTAAGTATTTTTACTGAACTAGAGGTATGGTATGGCATATATGCTTATAGAGTTCAAGAATGTTTGTCCTCTATGCCCTTTATCATGTCCGAAGACAGTCGTAATGGATCACGGATGGTTGTATATGCCCAAGGCAACACCGAGGATAAATGTACTACATGTATGAAATATTGATTAAGATTGTCGATTTTTACTTTTTGATTGATGCTCATAATTTAAAGTTGACCTTATCCATGTTTTAACAGCATTTGATGTTGATCGATTGCTTTCTTTGTTATCAGTTTTTTTTATATAAAATAAGTTAATGCTTATATTCAAAAGTGGAAAATGGCACCGTGCCATTTGATTAATCATATAAACAAGGAAATAGGACTGAATCATTGATTTATAATGAAAAAAATGTGTCGCCTTGTGATGCTTCCGTCAGGTGAATATAGGTGGCGGATAAATCGGAAGAATGAGCACGATGGCAAACATTTACATACTATTTAGAAATTATCAATTTTGTGTTTGTGCACAAATTTAATGGTTTACCCTAATCAAAATATCATTGTTATTTATTTGAAATGAATTTGTCAAATAATTTCAGTCTGTTTGTTTTTATATATATTGGCTCACCTGCCCCAATGGACCATGTGATTTATTACCATCACGTGGCACCCGTCGTAGTCTTTTAACCATTTATCAATTATCTTTTCGGAAACAACTGAACTAAGCGCGGATTTTAATGAATATTCAGAAAAAATGCATTTGGATTTTTGATCCTTGAAAAAGAACATGGCGGTCGATTCTGTTTGGGTGAAGCCACTACATCTAAAAAAACTGTATAGGGTAGACAGAAAAGCATTAAGACCCTCTTGAAAAACCATTAAGAACTTTTTAGTTCATGAAATCACCCTTCATACCTACCAAATTATCCATTTGTAGGACGACTCCTCGTTAGAATTTTTGCATTTGAAAGGTGGAAATAGAATTTTTAGCCAAGACTCTGAGGAGCATAACAGATAAAAAAATAACAGATGAAGTGACCCTTAAAGTTAAGAAAGGGCCAACTAAAGGCTTTATTTAGTGTTAAGTGTAGAACGATTCATTCTTTGGACTATTGCCGTTAAAATGTGGAAAATTGGGGTCTTTATTTCAGTAAATGTTATGTAGAGTAAAGTAAGGTCAATGATAGTCAATAATAGTCATTGATAGTCATTTTTGCAGTTTTTTTCTCTTTTAAGAACTGTATGGCAGGTAGAGAAAGGGTAATCATGGGAACCAAGATTCTAGCAGAAATAAAAAAAAAATGTAATCAATGCAGGGACAAAGACCAGACATGGAAAACAAACACAACAAAGTAAAAAAGTAACCAAAATAATACATATTAAGTAACAAAAGTAAATGAGCAACTCGGACTCCACTAAAAACTGGGAGCATGGACCAGGTGCACCGGTAGGGTAAGCATCCTCTGCTTTTCAAGTAACACTCGCCGAGTTGCTCATAAAAACTCAAGTCCAGGGCAGACGAAAGAGGAAAGGCAAACTTTGACACATTGAACAAATTAGTTTTCATGATGCAGATGGATTCACCGTAAAGATCCACGAATTCATGATGACGCCCATAAAACTTCTGTAGTGATCACTTCAATCTGGTAGCAACATAACCCTGTTCTAGAAACCTAATTGTAAGAAGTCTAGCACAATACAAAAAATCTGCGTAGTTACGACAATCTCTGACATAACGTAGGAGTCGTGATATGACAACTGAATACTCAGGTGCTGAAAGGATGTTGCCACCAATGAAAGGAATGTTGATAATACGGAATGAAAAATCATCGTGTTTGTCGTATAGTTTGGTTAATAGTTTTCTTTTACCAACGAACTCTAAGTGTAGATCGAAGATATGAGGCTGACTTCACAGTGTCTGTAGTATCCTTTATCTCAAGTTCTTTGTGGTAGATGTGATGTACAAAATCTCTGAAACGAATCTGACTTCACAGTGTCGGTAGTATCCTTCAAGTTTTTTAGGGGTAGATGCGATGTGTAAAATCCTCGAAGCTAGGATTGTTTAACGATAACACGTCATTTATGTAGTGGAAACTGAGATTAAAGTATCTAGCTAAAAGATGTTCTTTCCTTTGGATCAGACCAGTTATAAAGTCAGCCTCATAAGAGTGAATGAATAGGTCTGCAAGTAGAGGAGTACAATTTGTTCCCATTGGAATGCCGACCTTCTGTTGAAAACCTGTCCACCACACTGCAAAAATATGTTGTTGATAAAAAAATCCAGCATTTTGAAAACGTCTTCATCTATATATTTGGAAGATGATTTGAAATTATTTTTTTTACTAAATACAGACTGTATTAGAAATCTGTACCAAGAACCACATATTTGTATCTTGGTGTACCGTCTTTTTTGGGGAGGAGGGGGAGTAGCAACGATGTATAATGTCTTAGAGTCGAGATTTTAACTGGGTATGGGGAATAAAAGTATGCAGAGTTGAAAAATAATAGGTTTTAATGCTATTGTATTCTGATAATAATCTTGAATTGTGGGTTTCCAGATGTTCTTTCGAATTTTATTAGATCCACATTGATCCAATACTATTAAGGGAGTAACAAGTGTCCCGGAAGGACTAGAGACCCTGTGAGTATAGAAATTAAAATTTTGAAAGACAGAGGTTTTGTGGTACATTTTACAGATCAAGCTATGTAGCGTTGTTTGTATGGATTCTTGCGGAGTTAAGGAATCCAGTACATAGACGGTAGAGGAAAGGAATATTAAATATTCATACGATTAAGAAATGAGTTCCAGGCGAGCAATTCAGACCATCTAGGGCCTCTAGTTTGGCTATTATTATTGACCTATTTTTTTTTTTTGAAAAACATGATGTACTTTTGAAATATGCTATTATTGTTATACCGTTTCAATCGATAAACATATGTCATCACTATGCTACAAAAATAGTTACAGGTAGCTAATCCTAAGCTTCTTCATAAAAAAGTACTTTATCTTGAAAAATGAAAATGCAGTGCATAAAAGGCGTGTATTTTTGTTCCATCCACGCATTTTGCTAGTCATTTGTGTAATTGGTAAAATCTTGTATGAATGCAATATCGATTCAATACGTATTTTTTCTTCCGATAGCGGGAGGTTGAATACGTATGTATAACTTAGGATTGATGTTTGTGCATGTTTTAAGTAGCTGTCTTTGTAAGAATCATGCACAATCTGAAAAATATGATACACCCCCAAAAAGGCTACATATTTTTATTTTTGTAATTAAGTTGTTTTATGGGTGTAAATTATGAAATGTGTAATTATTCATTCAAATCTGTCTGCTCTAGGGGGATAATCAACATTGAAAATCCAGTAGATTCTATTGTATTTGAGCGCCATTTACAGAGTTATCTCCCTTAAATTTGAAATCTACAGTACATTCTATATAATTTTTATCTCCTATGAGCACGGGTTATATGAAAAACCAAATATGAATTTCTGTTTACTAAAGCATTTTAAACACAATATCAAAAAAATATGTAGGCTTTCCAACCATGTACCACATTATGCATGATTCCATATTTACAGTGTGTTGTCATAGAACAATCGTCAATTCGGCGACTGTCATAGAGAGCACCTCACATGTTGTGAAATCCGTCACTCATCTTTAATGATACTAAGCGTTAATTCCTGTTTAAAATGAGATAGCTTTATTCCGTAGAAAAGCAGAGAACAATAATACGATGTCAGTGCACATAAGCCATGCTCTCAGTTTTAAGGAACCTGTAGCAACTTTTCGTTTTTTTGGTTTCTTTTCTTATACCTTGTTCGTGTTAACAAATGAATTTTGCCTTTGTCTCAGGAGGTTGACCTTGTCGTTGAATGCTGTCTTTGTCACTGATGGTTGACTTTTACATTGAATGTTGTTTTGTCACTGAAGGTTGGGTTTGTTGTTTAATTCTGACTTAGTCTCTGGATGTTGAATTTTTCATTGAATGTTGTTTTTTTTTGTCACTGAAGGTTGACTTTGTCAATGAATATAGTTTTTGTAAGTGAAGGTTTACTTTATTATTGTATGTTGTTTTTGTCACTGAATGTTGCTTGTCATTAAAAGTTGTTTTTGTCACTGAAGGTTGAGTGTTTTGAAGATTGGTCAAGTAATTGAATATTGTCTTTGTCAGTTCGCTGAAGTGAATGTGGTCCGTATACAACTAGTACTGCCTTTTGTCACTTACCGTATACAACTAGTACTGCCTTTTGTCACTTACCGTATACAACTAGTACTGCCTTTTGTCACTTACCGTATACAACTAGTACTGCCTTTTGTCACTTACCGTATACAACTAGTACTGCCTTTTGTCACTTACCGTATACAACTAGTACTGCCTTTTGTCACTTACCGTATACAACTAGTACTGCCTTTTGTCACTTACCGTTACTATTTGGGGCTATTTGTTTAGCTTTCAAAACGCTCAATTACATAAGTATTTGTGTATAACTATCAACATTGGTCAATATACAAGCTTAACAAGATTGAAGCCATTTTTATGGTCTTCTCTTCACCGTAAGGGACTGTTGTGCTGGAATGCATTATAAATTTTGAAAAAAAGGTCAAAGAAAAGGGGTGGTTTCAATCTATTATTCGATCTTTTCCGTCTAATTTTTGAACAGAATTAAAAATAAAAATAAAAAAAAAACATGGGACACCAACCCTCGGACCGCTAATCCCGGATACGCCACTGCTGTAGAACAAGTTTTGATAAAAAAAAAAATACTACCAAGGTCAGAAAGGATTCCAAATTGAAGTACTTTAAGTATACATATTTTATCAATTTGAACTTTAGTTGACCTTTAAAACCGTTGAAAGACTTCACAAAAACTTTTAAGTTCTCTGCTATTTTTTGCTCACAAAATACGATTAAAAAATTTTACACTGATTTTTCTTAAGAACTAATTAAAAGTTTATTCCTTGATATTTATCCAACCTGGACCGAAACTTTACTGCAAACTGTAGCAATATTTATAGTAATTTATAAACGCGCACTGTTTCAGTGCCCGATTTTGAATAGTTTTGAGGATTCTGTGTTGACAAAACTTTCAAAATATGTGTCATTTCCGAGTGGCAGCCATTTTTTGCAAAAATATGGACCTTGATCATTACCAGTGAAATAACTTTTAAATGGTTTAATATTCTATTAAAATTCTGTACCCTAAAATAGGACAAAAAACGATATATATTCTGAATGTTCAGCATTCGCACAATCAAAATGAAAGCCACGTGTTCGTTATTTCAAAATCGAATATGACGTAGTGTTTTGTTTTGTTTTTCAATTTTCACGCAACCCAATTACAGACCTCCGTGACAATTCTAAGGACAGAAAGACGGAAATAGTCAATGTAAAGGCTAAAAACCACTAATTCCACTTTCCATAGGCTTCTATGCTAATTTCACAATATTCAATGGCTTCTCTGGACTTTACCTTAACTTTAACCTGCAGAGGACTATATATCAGCATGATTCTACATATGTCAGCTCACAATCCTCAAAATGGCATGTGGGGTTAGCAGACTTGCAGTGCAGTACTGGTCACCGGAAGTGAAGGGTCTATAAATAGCATGGGAAATCCCAGTGTTTTCACAAGATAGGGGTATATTTAAAAATCATTATGGAGATTAGGCTTCACATCACAAGAAGCAAAATGCACCTATAAAATGTACAGAAATGTTTTTCCTTTCAGAAACTGTTTAAATTTTTAAAATAAGATGAGAACTTTTTTCACAGCACTATGAGGAACAGGGGTAATTTCTGCGTAGGACTATTTTTGCGTACGTTCCGAATGCTCATTGGTTGAATTGGTGGTCTGTAACCTAAAGATTGTTCACTGCTTGATAGAAAGAATGATGCACGATGTTCTGTTTCCCTGACTAGTGTCATAGTGACATTTTATGAAGATCAATCGTTATTTTTTTTTCTTAAAATCATTTGACAAAGTAAGACTGAAATTCGCATTGTATACAGATTTTTAAGTATGTATCTTGGGTTAGCCGATTTATGGTGAGCTTACATTTATCTCACCTGAGACCTAAATCCTTTGAGAAGAATACACTCCCGATCGGTTGACGGTTGAAATAAATCTTCGCTTCTTGTTTTATTCGGAAAGTTGATAGAGAATAAAATTGCTTACTAAAATATGCTCATAGTCTTTTCAGCTGTATTTGTAGGGCACAAGGGTTTGAGTTTACAAATAAGATACATATATAAAACGCTGTGAAAGTGCGCAAAATTGCGTAAAATTCATTTGTAAAGAGTTTGCATTTACAGTGTAAGCTTTCATAATTGTCTTTATTTTTAATATTCGCATTTTTCATGATTGAAATAACTTCTTAAAATTTCATTTAAATTGTGATTTTAGAGAAATGATATTTATGGATATAAAGGTGTAAATAAGTTAATTGTGTTAATTTGTATATAGATCTGTGGTATACTTGAGTCGAATAGTCTTTGGCAAGGTATTAATTAGTAGCCCAAGTCAGTTAAAGGATTACTTATCCTGCACCCGAGCTTGGGTACTTCTTTGTCGGAAATTTTTCATATGGAAACATTGTAGCTTTGAGCTAATTGAATTAAAAATGTCAAGCCTGATGAGGTTCCTTTATAAGCCATGCACACTTTACTTTCCTCACAAGACTATGTGGAAATAAAATGTGTATAGGTTGAACCTTGTATGTTTTAAGGTTTGTAAAATTGTGACTGATTTCGATTATAATAGATTTTTGTTTAAAGTATTTGTCTTTCAAGTTTTGAGATAAAGCTTCCATATATTTTATATTTGAGGTTGGAAATTATCATATTGAATTTAGGTTTTTGCAATATGTTTAATAAACAACACGAAAGCGTTGCTTCAAAGTTATGTCTACTTGTATATTTTATTTGTTTGTAATAATGTTAAAGGGAAAAGCTAAATTGATGTCTTATTTTATATTTACATATTTTGGAAATTACTTATATTGACTTGACTATGTGGAAATAAAATGTGTATAGGTTGAGCCTTGCCTGTTTTAAAGTCCCACTAAGATGTGTGTCCACCGAGTCCCGTACAAACGCACAATTAAAATCAAGCGAGTTTCCCCACAAAAATAAAAAAAAACACGGAAAAGAACCAAACACGGATAAATCGGTTACGTCCCCTGAAAAGACCAGTTCACAGCATAATACATAGGATCGCCAAAATTGCCATCGTATGATCATGGATTGCAAAAATTGGGATAACTTGAAATAAAAAGAATAAACTGGACTTGACTTAAAACGCTTGTTGTGGGTCGCTTGTTATAACGTAAAAAAATACGTGACATCTTAAAGTGCGCCATTTTGCGTAATACTCAGGTTTGTTGTCTAATTACATGGTACCCCTTGATGAATGATCGAACATTAACCTGCCCAACATCCTGCAATATTGAACTACAAGCTACTACTCAAGTTATTGGCTCTCTCTAAATTTCAATTTAGCGACTGTCTGTCAAATCATTCAAACTTTAGCCACAATCGTCGACAGTGGCGATTTCAGAGAATCACCAAAGAGGAGGGGAGGGCAAAAAAAAACCTTGATGAACACATTTTAATGCATACGTTTACACACAAAAATGCGATATTTTCATAAATTTTGCAAATGATCAGGGGCCCATGGATCCGCCTTTGGTTTGAAATCAATCTTACTCTTAAATAAATGTACCTCTCATCTAGCATTAAATAGCTATAGTTCAACTGCTACAAACTGTCGCATATACACCTTAACCAGATAATTACAAATAACAATTACATCAAACCGCAGACTAACACCATCTTTGGGAAAATCGATTATCAAAGTTACTATGCCAAACGTCTCAGTAAAGCTCTACTTTTATTTGTTATCTCCTTCCGATGACCGTACTAAAAATCTGTTAAGATTGAGATTATTTCAATTCAACGGATACATTAGAATGGCTTCGGGGGTTAAGTCATCCTATTGTAAATAAGATGGCCAAAAATGAACAAATAATAGCCTGGAACCCCTTTCTTTCTCGTAATCACTCCCCCTGTTTTGTAAATATTTGGATCCGCCCGCATGAAATTTGAAGACAGCGCTTTCGATTTGTACTTAGCAACGGTACATTCCTCTCTTCATATTTTTTTCTTTCTAGGATTTATGTCGATTCATAATCTTATAAATATTCTTTCTAGCTTAACATCTAAATCCTCAGCCTTTCTAGTTACACAAAAGAAAAAACCTCAGAGGCTCTAGGTTACAGACCACCAATTCAACCAATGAGCATTCGGAACGTACGCAAAAATAGTCCTACGCAGAAATTACCCCTGTTCCTCATAGTGCTGTGAAAAAAGTTCTCATCTTATTTAAAAAATGTAAACAGTTTCTGAAAGGAAAAACATTTCTGTACATTTTATAGGTGCATTTTGCTTCTTGTGATGTGAAGCCTAATCTCCATAATGATTTTTAAATATACCCCTGTCTTGTGAAAACACCGGGATTTCCCATGCTATTTATAGACCCTTCACTTCCGGTGACCAGTACTGCACTGCAAGTCTGCTAACCCCACATGCCATTCTGAGGATTGTGAGCTGACATATGTAGAATCATGCTGATATATAGTCCTCTGCAGGTTAAAGTTAAGGTAAAGTCCAGAGAAGCCATTGAATATTGTGAAATTAGCATAGAAGCCTATGGAAAGTGGAATTAGTGGTTTTTAGCCTCTAGGTGGAAGAATCTGTCCGGATTTTGACCGATCCGATTCTAAAATTATATTTTTACTTTTTTTTGTAGCTCCTCGCTTCGCGCCAAAATTTTTGACAGCGTTATTGTTTATTTCTAGTGATATCTGTCCAAATTTTTAGCGCCACCTGGTGGATAGAACTACTTGACTGGTTTATTCGCGTAAATGCGCTGAAGAACTGATAAGATGTCAACTATTTTTGATGGGAAACCAAAATAATCAGTATATTTATTTCGAACTAAGAATTGTTTATTGGTTTTGTTTATTGGCGTAAATAACATGGAATAAACCCACTGAATAAAGCATGATATTTTAGAAAAAATGGCAGCGAGGACCTAAATGTTTACATCTGAACCTTACCGGGGTATGTCAGTGGAACTATTTTTCTGTGGGGTGTAAGAGATAGTTGCAGATGCTAACAGGTCTTACAAATCTACAGGCTCTGGCGACTGCTATATCAATTCTGATCTTCGATCTAAATTGATAAAAATCGTTAAAACAATTTATAAACAATTTTGACGATTTTGTGTATCGTACTTGTAAACTTATTTGCCGGTGATTCAGAGAGAATATGTTCTCTAGTTGCATTAGTCAATACCAATCGAACAACATGCACGAGATGTTTAGAAAAAAATGAGGATCATTTGAACGCGAAATGTATGTTCTTACCGATTAAAGAGCCTTTCTTATTCCTTTAAAATAGAGTTCTTTTGCAAGTTTTCATACACATACTTCATTTTCGGTTAATTCAAGACATCCCGTTTTAGACCCGGCCACAAAAAGTGGCGAGGTATTATATGATACCCCCTCCCTCCCAAAATAATATACACAAGTTACGTGTCCGTTCGTCCGCTCATCTGTACGGCCCGGAGAAAGGATCAATGCTTTTTTTTTTTTAACTGCACAAGACAAGTTTAATTTTCAGCAAAATCCAAAATGTAAGTTTCGAGTTAGGTTATTTTTAACATTTTGCTACCCCTTTTTCACCATCACGCGCCGGGTTACCACTTCATGTTCCATAAATTCCACGTATTTTTTTCTTATGGAATAAGTTATAAGTTGGCCTACTAAGAAGGTTTCATAATTACATTATTTTGAATATGTTCAAACAGTACCTTAGAACGTTTCATATGTCTTTATTCAAATGTCAACATAATTATATATAAATATAAATAATGTCGGAAGAATATTATTTTTTCACACTATTTTCTTTGTTACCAATCTACTTCTACAACGACAAAGTACTGAAATTGTGTTTCCCTCATCCAACCGGAACTACTCAGTCTTTCTCGTTACAGTAAGGAAATGGCTGAGAAGCTCCAATTGATTATAAACGAGAAACATTGTACTGGTCGTTGAATTCTCGAGGGAGCCTTGCACTTAATAAAGCATGCAATTTTCTAATGAAAATGATAAATTTCAGAACAGATATACTAGGATAAACCAATTTTTTTCATTTCCCATGTTAAGCGAATTCAATAAACTGCAATTATTTGCACAACTATTAATCCGCATTAATTATTTCAAGCTCGATTTTCACCCGAATTCAATAGCTCTCTTACAAGATATCATTGCTTTAGAACAATTAAAAATAATAACTCAATGGCAGCTTGAGCCAAAGTTCCTTGAAATGATTATAAAATTCGCTGTCAGTAATTATATTCTCAGTATATACAATCATTATAAAAATGTGTGATCTATTTTTGATGCAAAAACTTTCCTTTAGAGGCAAAACTATTACATAATAAACTTCTCGGATGTTGTCATGATGAATATTTTAGGAGTATTATATGATGAAAATTAATTGCAAACACAGTCATACAGAATACCCTACCACTAAATTTTAAATAATGTTTCTTCAATTTCTTCAAAAGCAGACAGTGTTTGTATTTTTTTTTAAACCTACACACCTTCTCATTTGGTTTGAGCAACCTCGCATTATTCACTTCATCGCACTTCTCTCAAATGTCCTCCTTCTCCAGAGAGCATTTTCATCCACATGTTTGATAAATTAGCTGCATCTAAATCTATTTGAGGATTATGTGGTTCGTTCCCTCCAACATTTTTCGAAACCATCCGAGGATTTCGATCGAATGGCCCTGATAAACGGTATTCGATAGAACTTGGCGTATGGGGCCCACCATTCGGAATGCCTCCGCCACCATATGGAAGGGGTGCAACCTGTCCGGATTTTATCGAGAACGGTCCTGGTCCCAAAGGCGAAAGATCAGAAAATTCGCGTGAAATGAGTGACCCACGTTGATCTTTCCAAGCAGCAGCTCCGGTGGGACTCAAAGTTGAGGGACCTGAAAAGGAAATATTGGAACAATTGTAACCTTGTAATATTAAGTTCAGAAAACAGAAAACCAAATAATAAGTACAATAAGCTAAAATAGGTACCAACATCATAATGTCTTAACGACGAGGTTTTGGGGCGAATTTCTTGACTTATCATGATCAATTTACGGATACATAAAAGCCTTAATTATGGGAGAAAAACTAATATTTAATGAGAAACGTTGGTACGAGGTGTGTAAACTGTCTTCCCAATCTAAGAAAGAATATCCGTCTTCTTCCTTTGCCCCCTTTTTAAACTTATGTTTCACGTACCGGGGAAACACGCTCTGCATCTCAAACAAGGACAAAGGTTACCACACCTAACCCAACATGGATAGTTGCGACATCTACCAAGTCGCCAAGGGAGGTAAGCAGGTTTCCAGCAACACCACAGTAACAGCAGTATACCCAAAATAGCACCAACTGCAGCATACAAAGGGGTCAGATTAGGCTTCCACGGAGGCGGAGCTAACGTCGTGGTTGTCGTAGTTGTGGTCGGTTTTTCTACAAGCAAAAAATAGAAAAAAGCAATGTACTGCTTTTCTAAGAACAAATTATGGACTTCTTGAATTTACCTGTCAAAAACATTACAACTCTACTAAGATTAATTCATAAAATTTCTTAAAAATGCAGTGTCTCTCTCTGAAAAGTCACAAATTAATTTTTTTCACTGCACATTGAGTCGTATGTTTATACTTTTGGGAGTCAAAGGAGGGACATATATACCAAATTAAACGAAATAGTTGGGGTATAAGCAAATATAGCAAATAAAAGAAATACAAAATGTATTTGTAGAGGGCATTTGCTCAGCATGTAACATTCAAGTCCGTGCCTTATAGTCAAAATATAAAATATAAACAATCGTTAGTATACGATAATGGACACAGTAATGTCAACTTTGACTTACTGAAGCAGTTTGCGGGTGGTTGTCTGCTGACGTCAGTTTTATCACGTGGATACACTTCAGACGGACAGTTCTGAGAAAACCAGAAATCACATTTCAAGGAGTCGTCGAGACATCGTCTGCTGTCGTTGCATTTGAGAACGACACCGTCAACGGTTTCGTTACATTCTGAAAAAAAATCTATCGATTAAAACATGTCCAAAGCTTGGGTATATAGTCTTTGAATCACAAATCGAGATATTTCTCGCTTTCCATGAAAATTGTTTTTTTCAGTGTAGCCGAAATGGTAGATTGATTGATTGATTGTTGGGGTTTAACGCCTGAGCAGCAATATTTCAGCTATATTCAGGCGATGAACATGAAGTGGATGACAAAATGAACATGAATGATGATGAAATGAAAAATGGGATGGGACACAAAGATAATAGGGTCGACCAATTTGATTGCCACTGGAAATAGGGAGAGGTGGATAGTCAGGCAATTTAGCCTCCTGAGGCGCAGCCCTATGCTTCCTACTCCGGAAGAATACCACTGTAGGGTTCTTTAACGTGCGAGGAACGTGGCATCTTTCCCAACACGGTGCACCACTATGGTTTGCGGTCAGGTTTTACGTATTATAGTCTGACAACCCCAGCATGTGACGCGCCAGAGGTACCCCATTCCACCACCTGGGGCACACAACCTAGTTGCTCTGTGGGCAGAGCGTCCTAGTCCCCGGCTAGGGTTTTCAGCACTATTTAGGCGCCTTTTACGACAAGCATAGCGCTGCTGCAGCCTATTCTTTTGACACCCGGACCTACACGGGGCACCGAAATGGTAGACCAGCCATAATTCAGTTGTTCGCACTCGTCATTGTTATTCTTTATATAATTTGTAAAGACAGACTTTCCTAACGGTTTTCAATTACAATATTTGAGCTCTCGGTTAATGTCAGACTTGATAAAGGCCGGTGGCCTTAGAGTACTTGAGTTGCGTCAAACTGGAGGCGTCTGTAAGCCGATCATTAGTTTAAAACATAAAATCGTCAGAAAAAAATACAATACTTATTGCACTTTTGGTAGATATCATTAAAAATGTAATCATTATAACTTCAAATGAAAATCTCATAACGACCAAAGGAGGGAAATGAAATTATTTATTGAATTTCCGTCGCAACCGAGAAACTTTGATGTATAATGAAAGTGGTATGTAATAGGTTATTGGCCTTTATGATTAAGTCCCCTGGTGAGTTAAAAAATATATAATACAAGTATAGAACAAAGTGCTATTTTATATAACCAGTTGTATTATTCTTTGCTAAGTGTATAGCACCAATTACATCCGCATATACTTACTATACATGACTACTAGCAATATGACTATACCTGAGAGCAAAAATCGGTAAAGAAAAATAAGCCTTAGTCATCGCATATAAAATCAGAACACATGTGTTACCGAAAAAAAAGTAACCATTTAGGTCCCTTACATTCGCTATGAAATCTGATGGATCGTCGATTGATTATAATTTATTAAGTAGTATGTCAAAGCGAGGTTGGGGCAGCATAAACTTCTGATATGTACATTGAACAAAGCGTTACATAGCAAATCTCATTCGTAATGTCGACAGTTGTTCTTTTTTTACATTTAATAGGCGACAGAAAGCAAGCATTTACCAAAATGAAAATTGTTTAATGGGTCTTAAATTTTCTAATATCGTAAAGCGCAACAATTGTTTTAACTGAAATGCTGACTTTTGCAACATGCAACGTGTGCGAAAGGTAAAAAAATAGAAATTGTCGATAGTAGAAATGAAATTGATTCAAACGGTAACAATCAAGTACCATTCTGTGTAAGAATCAGGCAATGATTTGCACATCATAATTCTAAATTTGGTCTTTTTTTTTTGTCTCAAATATATTCAATACATCTAGATAACTGAGAAACTATTTAATTTTATCCTAAAGCATCTGTGGCGTAGATATTTTTAGATTGCTTATATAGAGAAAAAAGTGTGAGAATATTACTTAACAGTGCATTTCAACTAAATATGACCTATCAACACATTTATAAGACAAACCTTACAAACAGTGCTTATTTCTGGAGGTTATGAGGCATAAATACTTGAACAATGCAAAAAGATCTCTTCGTTTTTTATAACCATGTGCCACACCTTATACACATTTTGCCTGATTCTTAGACAGAGAAGTACTTAATAAATGCGTACAATTTGTCACACAAGTAACACGATGAAATGAAATATCCAAAACTATTTTGACAGAAAGATTTCGCGGTTTCCGGATATCTATAGTAACAAAACTACCGTAATCAAACGAAGAAATATCCATCTTGAAATAGACTGTAGGATATGGAAATGGGTCCGGTGTAGTTGTCTGTGCTGCTGCTGTTGTTAGGGCGGGGTTTGGCGAAACTAGAGGGTTCGGCGTTGAAAAATCGGGGTTTCTATAATCTACATAAAAGTAGAATGTCATATATTCTCCTTCCCATTCTAAGTTTTGGACAACAGCGTCAGCGCCACAAAATACATATTTCTCCTGAGCAGTTCTGTCCATACCATTATAGATTATCATATAAGCTTTCCCGCATTTATCAACCTGGTTTTGAGGTCTTTGTATTGCTTGGTCTCTTAGATGGAAAGATCTCATATGGATCGACATAAATCGCTTCTCTCCGGTAGATGGCATCCCCCGAACGACGATAATGCATTCGAACTCTTGACCTTTTAAATGGTACGGTATACTAATGTCCCCCTTTACCATAGTAGCCTCTCTATCGAATTCCAAGTAAGCGCCATAGTCTGGTCCTACCACGTGACCACAATTTTCAGTTACAAAATCTGAAAAAAAGGAAACAAAAACTTCAATCTTAGACCAAACTGATTAAATATTATATCATTCAGCAAGCTAAGTTCTGCTATACAGGAAGCGAATATTATAAATCTGCGATATTATACTAATTTGCGTAAATAGTTGGGGTTTACTGCCGAGTGCGACCGAGGTCTTGGAGATAAGCGAATATATCCATTGCGCAGGGAAAAAATCAAATGATAAACCAGTTAACGTGATCTTTTATATTTGAAATATATGCTATTATTGTTGTATCTATTTCAAAAGTTCTATTAATATACAATTGTATCCGGGGTTGTTATCTCAAGTCCCTGATTGCAGTATCATATGGGTCAAGTTCATCTTGTTTACTAGAAATAATTACTCTGTTTTTTGGGTTTTTGTTTTTTTGTTTGTTTTGTTTTTTTTTTAAATGGGAAGAATCAAAATCTGTAAGAGACTGTGGTGTCTTATGGTGCTATAGATAGACATAGTACGGTTTCGACGAATTTTTGGAACAACAGATATTTTAATTAAGTGTTCAAGTTTTCATATCAGTTGATAATCATTTATCATGTTTTAAACCATATTAATTAACCATTAATCCGGGTTGTTATCTCAAGTCCCTGATTGCGGTATCATATGGGTCAAGTTCATCTTTTTTACTAGAAATAATTACTCTGTTTTTTGGGTTTTTGTTTTTTTGTTTTTTTGTTTGTTTTGTTTTTTGTTTTTAATGGGGAGAATTAAAATCTGTAATAAACTGTGGTGTCTTATGGTGCTATAGATAGACATAGTACGGTTTCGACGAATTTTTGGAACAACAGATATTTTTAATTAAGTGTTCAAGTTTCATATCAGTTGATAACCATTTATCATGTTTTAAACCATATTAATTAACCATTAAGTACAAAAATATTGAAATGTAATAATTGCCTCTACAGGAAGTTATTCAAAAAATGAAAATAAATAGAAATACATATAAAATACTAATGGATTGACTTCGTAGCTTTACAGTGAAATACTTACGTCTGCTATTCCCAGCCTCAGTCGGCAATACAACAAGAGCCATAGAAATCACTACATAGATATTTAATTTTTTTACACAATCCATTATTTACAAGTAATTGCAATCGTCCTTTGTTGAAGATGTTTGGTGTTTAAGGTGACTCCTTCAAAAACAAATCTCTTATTTTTTCCCAAAGCGCAAGAAAATCTCACTGTAATAAAACCGTTTAATAAAAATACAATTAGCCAAATTATTGCAAGTAACGATCAGTTTTCACATTTTTTCCTATCTTGATTTAGTACATCTATTATGCTGAGTGAAACAAAAGCTCCATAGCGACAACCATCTTTGAATTTTTTGTTCCCATCATGCCTTAGACGTAGAAAGTTTAGCTCACATTCAAAAGTGGAAACAAAAATGTCAACGACAACGTCACAACTTGGATACGAACGATTGAAGTCGGTAGATAGATCCCCTCTGCGCAACAAAAATGCAACGTCTTGGGGACTGCTAGAGGATATACAGGAAAGGAATGAAACCGTGTCTTCTAACTAACGCTTTCTACCTGCACTCAAATTCTTTCAAAACGATATGGAAAGTTAATCGAAATGTTGTTCAAATCACCGAAAATTTGAAGTAACAAAAATTATAAAAAATACGAAATCTAACTACAATGAACCCTTAATGGGTTTTTATTGTATTATATCGTAAGCATTAAATGTTAGTAATAAAATAAAAGAGAACGTAGCCCAGGACCACTAAATATACGATAAAAGAATGCCATTAAGGCTTTAGATCATGTCAACCTACGGAGAATCTTACTCTCGTTAACCAAGTAGGGTGTATTCGAAATAGTGTAAAAGAAGCACGTTATTAACTGCCCAGAAAGGACCACTAATTTCGATTTTAGAGTTATGATATTATTGGGTGCATTCACAGCATTCATCATTGTGGTGTTATAAACCTATTGACAAAGAGACAAATATGCGCATTGTCAAAAATCCCCTCCTTTTGTCATTTTACTACGTAAATCGTTTTTTTTTTGTCCGTCTTATTTTGAAAGAAAAACTCATTGACGCAGAAATTGACACAAATGGATAAAGGAACTCCTTATTTGGTTCGACAAAAACGGATTATTCATTAGAACGTTATAATATTAACCGAAGCCCATGAAAAAAATAAAAATAAGAATCACAGAGATGATTCTTACGGAAGAGTAATCTAGGGAACCAAGATTGTACCGGGAATCAAAAGAATGTAACCCAGGGATAAGACCAGATATGGAAAACAGACTAACACAACATAGAACACAAAATAACCAAAATACCCAAAATAATACATGTTCATACAAAGTAACAAAAGTAAATAGGCAACTTGGACTCCACGAAAAACTGAGAGCATGGACCAGGTGCACCGTTAGGGTAAGCGTCCTTTGCTTTTCTAGAAACACCCATCGTTGCTTATAAAAAGTCGTCCAGGGTAGACGAAAGAGGAAAGGAAAACTATAACACATTGAACAAATAAGTTTCCACGAGTTCACGATGGCGACCATAAAACTGCTGTAGTGATGACTAATCTTGTAGGAACATAACCCTGTTCCAGAAGCCTAATTGTAAGGAGTCTAGCGCGATACAAAAAAGTCTGCGTACTTACGGCAAGACGTGGGGACAAAGTTATTTCTTATGCTAATATTTCAAAATATTAATTTTGGTTTTTCTAATTTCTGTCATGGTTCTTGCCTTTATATTAGTAATATCAGCAATTTTTATTGTTCTATCGTGAATCGGAATTTAGCCTTTTTACATTTTATTTTAGCCCCATTTTATACTGGTTGCACTTTTATTCCAGAAGAAAGAAAATATTTATAAATGAACTGTATTGACATATTACATACTAAGAGTATTTAGGGTGGGAATAAAGATTAGTTTCCATTGGTATACAATAATGAACGAATTCGAATACATGTATTGGTTTTAATATTCTAGGACTACTGATATTTTTTCCAGAGAACGGAGAAGCTTAAGCCTCAAAGCTTAAAAAAAAATATAAAATCAATATTCAAAACAAGGCGCTACAAAACAACAATAAAAAGAGTAAAAATATTAAAGCCTGAGAATTTTCGTCAAAGTAAATTGGTTACAAATGGCGAATTAAGAAGAAAAATAACTGCTTAAGGAGGTAGACGGAGGGTAAGGGACATAACTCTTGAAATCAGTGATATGTTTGTATCATATCAAATTTCACCAAAGCCTTTCAAGCCCTCCATTGAAACAGAATGAAATCAGTCCAAGTTACTTTGATTCTTACATGATATTGATGTTAAATGGTGAACACAAAACGTTCCAATGATTTATAAGAGTTGTATCCTTTACCCTAGGTCTACCTCCTTAAAAGAAACTGTTGTTTTTGCTGTCCAGAACTGGAGACTCATTTATATCGTCAAAATGTTGACAATTAAATGAACGAATTCGTGAAGAATAGTTCCGACGCTTAAACATATTTTCATAAATACCAAAAAGCACTGTTCCTAGAACTCGAAGCTCTATGGACTGTGCTGTGTATTTTTTTCATTCACAATTAGTGAAAACAATGACATTAAGTTTGCTCAAGGACGATAGGACGTGAACATAGATTGCAAAGATTTAGGGAGAAATCACCTGATTTCTTAGGGGGTGATTTTTAATCACACTTCGTCATCCAACTTTTTTATTTCAAATTTAATCCTCATCCCATAAAAATCTGATGGTTGCTCCTTTACTTTTTCTTTTCGTTGCAAGACTGATGATCATTAAATGTATTCAATCACCTCATTTCCATGCACGAAATGGTCGCCAAAACGGGTCAAACAGTCGCATTCAGGTCAATGTTCTTAAACCCTAGATTGATTTGTTGCTTTGTTGTTTTGATGAAAAAGAATATATAAATAACAAACATGATTTTCAAAGTAGCCCGGATCACTCACCTTGATTTAACCAAGGATTTTATGTAGTGGTAAAATATAAATTTTCAACCTAATGTGTTTTCTTCTTTGATTTCAGCGATGAAGCAAAGGACTCAAAACCCTGACTTAAGATAACGCTTAATTTCAAAAGAAATGACAGACACATGAACTCCACAGACATATTTTGTATTATGTCTACATGCATTTAGCGAGGGGATGAAAAAGTTTTTTAACTTGACTAAATTCACTTCATCCCATGCGGACATAGGTGACTACAGTTCTCTTCATCTTTTCCTATATCAATTTCTGTTGGTTTTGCATCTTTCCTGGTCCTGTTAATTGTATTGAAATCATTTGTGAATCCTCTACGCAAGGTGACTTTTTGCGTACAACTTTTTCGGTGTGCCTGAAGGTTTCAGTCTAGAGCTTGCTAAAGGTTCGTGAAGATTTGAAAAATGGTGCAGTTTCTATTTAGGTTACCGATTCATAAAGGACAACAGATTTAAGGAGGTAAACTTGGGGTATGAGACACAACTCTTTAAATCAGTGATATGTTTGTATTATTTATTCAATTTCACGAAAGCCTATCAAGCTTTCATTTGATACAGAATGAAATCAATCCAAGTTACTTTGATGTTTACATGACATTGATGTAAAATGTTGAATACAAACGTGCCAATGACTTGAATGAGTTTTGCTCCTTACCCTAAAGTCTACCTCCTTAACGTTGGTATTAAATATTATTTTTATCTTAATGCATTTCTAAAGGATGGCTTTTCAAAACAGCCTCAAGCATGTTAAATACATGTAGTGCTTTCTTTTTTCCTTGCTGTAATGGAATATTCTGTGTTTTTTTACTGACATCACTTCCCAGGCAGGTAAAGTTTTGGACGTCTGCAGTGACGGAGTCGGTGATCTTAAGGCAATCTTCTTAATTTTAATTAGCCTCATGTATTTTGGTTTCTGCGGGTTTATGTAAAGACCTGTTAGTTTTGTTGTTGTTTTTGTTGATCTGATGTTGTGCATCTTTAAAGCGATTAGATAATGAAAAAATATCAGCAAACTCCAGGTCTTCGAGACAAGATGTGAAGATTGATCCAATGCCTTTGGGATCTTTGAAGACTGTTTTACCGACCTAATCAACTACCATAAGAAAATGGATACGCAACGGTTCAGTCATAGTTGCACTGTGTATTACTTAGCAGGAAAATTGGTCGAATAAGAGTTTTATCATCTTGAAGATCTTTTGTGGAACTTCATACTATCAAGGAATATCCTGATGGTCAATGCTGTCACAATTTTTGTTGCTGTAAATCAACATCTTCAGGTATAGTGGAGTTTGCCATTCTGTTGTATTTACAATAATAATTCTCTGTGTGGCTATTTGGTCTACGCATGGTCTTTTTTGCCTGAATGCAGCTTGTCTGTACATCTCTTCGGTTCTTGCCAACTGTTTTTTCTTCCTACTTAGGATAATGGTGCACGACATTTTGTTATAGATGGATAGCAAAGTGATGTCACTCCAGTTGTTATATTGCGAATGATCACATTCTTTGAAACATATACAAGGAGATCTATACGACAGTCATCTAATTTATTTTTCTTCCTGCCAGATTTTATTA
This sequence comes from Perna viridis, assembly GCA_037379345.1. Lineage (NCBI taxonomy): Eukaryota > Metazoa > Mollusca > Bivalvia > Mytilida > Mytilidae > Perna > Perna viridis. The sequence continues at coordinate 35,193,272 of CM074515.1, read as the reverse complement.
ATTGGTTATAATAGTTTATGGACTGTATTATCATCTAGGACTTAACTAGTCTCTGGTGATATGTTGTCAAAGCCTCCTGCTTACCCATTCATCAGATAGCTTTGGCCATTTAGTTCTGTTGTTGGTTCTAATATTCAATGTATATTAAAGAGAATTTTCTAGTTCAGGTGAATCTACAGATGATGGCCTATTAAGTACATCATGGAAATGCTCTTCTCACCTCTCTAGTTGTTCTTCAAGTTGTGTTGTAGTATTTTAGTCTTTGTCCTTGATTGTTGTATTTGAGGGTCGATTGTTTATGTTTACCACTTAATTTCTTTGTAATATTGTTTAGAGCTTTGATGTCTCCTTCGCCACATTCGTTTTCAAATTCTCATGCTAAATGTTCTACATAATTCTTCTTATCTTAGGTGCTTTCCACTATACGGTTCATTCCACTAGAACCACAGATTTGTGTTACCATTACTGGTTCGTACCCTGTGGTTTGTCCCAGACGACGAACCAGGCGAACCGGAAGTACAATTAGAGAAAGTTAGTTCGTACCGGTTAATGGAAAATAAGCCTGGTTTGCCGCGTTTCTTCACCTCACTGACATAGCGTTTTTGTACCTTTCTCTATTGTTGCCTGGTTGTAGCAGTCAGAACCTTTTCTTTAATTTGTCTTCGTTCGTTGACTTTTTGCCATGCGTATTAAACATCTAATATTGCAATTTGTTGGAGGTAACAATTAGTTTCTTCCCATGATTGAACAATTTTTGTAGGTTTTTTTTCCGACGCAGTCGGTATAGCTTCGCAAGTCACCTGATCGCAGTTCCTTTTCCCGATTGGCCAAATACTGATAACTTAGTGGCGTTCGAAAAATCTGTATCGAAAATTTGGAATTGCGTTCGAAAAAAACTTTATCGGAACCTTAAAAATTGCGTGCCATGTGATATTTTCTTGAAAGAAATGTAGAAACTTAGAAGTGAAAAAGAACAAAATTTTACTGCTTCGGCTATCTTTTTTTTAAAGATAGTACTTGTTATTACATAATGATATCAGATGTAAAGAAAACAATATATTATGACATAATAGATGTCGATAGATTTATAATGCATCCGAATTACTGGTGCATAAATTTTCTTAGAAATCGCAAAAAATGCAACTTTAGTCACTTAACTAGACGTCTATCCACTGGAAACAAGATATTGAAATTTACTCAAGCAAGATATAGGTTGCCAAGATTTACATGATATCAGTTGTAAAGAAATAATTATATTAGGATATGACAGATGTTGATAGATTTATGATGCATCCGATTTAAATATGCATAACTTTTCTTTGAAATCGAAAAAAAAAATGCAGCTACAGTCACTTAAGTAGACGTCTATCCACTGAAAACATGACATTGATGTTTACTCAGTAAGACATAGGATGCCAAGATTTACTTGTTTCCATCATGCTTGTATTAAATAGGCTCAAATATGGTGTATGTCAAGCTATAATTTTTAGCAAATCAATTTGTTTAAGAGAAAAAAAGTCAGGAAAGATGTACCAACAGCACTTACTATCAAGAATTATTTTGAAAGTGAAAATATGCCATGATTTTGAGTTTTGTTTACTGCAATGATCGCAGAATAAAAAAAAATAAATAAATACGTGAGGCAAGGGCGGATCCAGCTATATCCAGGCTATGCTTATTTTTTGCCAAAAGTTTTCATGATTTCAACAAATCCCGCGTGTCTTTAAACATTATGTTGAAAGATGCATTGCAATCTCCTGCTATAATGATATCCTGTGTATTTTCATACTTAAGTACAATTTCCTTTAGCATTACAATTGAGTCCTAATATTTATTTTGACCATCCTTTGTACACCGTGCAGGCAGATATACATTAATGAGGCAGATAGGATTCATTGTTGTTGCCCCATAGGCTTCTATACCTTAATTTTTTATGTTTTTTTTAAATAGACCAGGCATTTCAATCTTTTTTTTTTTAAAGTTATATAGCCAATGTTCTTGAATTAACAAAATGTCAGATTGCTTACATAATTATCATTTGTACATAAATTGAATTTGAAGCAAGTCCTTTTACGTTTAATGTAGTATCATTTTTTATGACCTATATAGTCATTGCAAGTTGTTTAAGCTGGTTCCCTGGTCATTATCATAGGCGACCCAAAGGTCGCTAAAAATTTGAGAGAAACTTGTGGAACGAAAACACTATCCGCATAAGTAACCAGTTAGTTTGATTGAGAAACATTTGATCATCACAGTTATGAAAGAGTAATCATATGAAGGGAGCCAAGATCATTCTACTGGAAGTCACCCGATTTTAGAGCATACTAGTATCACATTCGTGACAAGTAAGCCAAAATCAGTGGCATATAACATTTGACTTAATTTGTTAACTTAACTTTGATTTAATAGTATTTGATATCAGTAGAGTATTTTCGAGATGTACTTGATAAAATGGGATTCGTTGTCATTATTCACACTGCATGGAAGTTGTGCTATTTCAGCATGTGTTTGTATCAAGAATTAGACCCTGAAAACATCATGTTCATAGGTTTAGATGTGCAAACATTCCATGTAACACGAAATTTATTGGTTAACACCGTTAATTTTAGGACGTCAATGTCGCAAAATTTTTACGCATGCGCATAGCTTTTTTTTTTAATGATTATGACTTATTTTTAAATATATTTCACAGCTCCTTTACAAATTTGAAGAGTTGTCGTCGTCAGTCTAGAAAACAGAATTTTTCACGATTGCCAAATCTATTTATAGACTGAACTTGACTTAGAGATCGTCGGCAACCAAATTACGTAACCAAATTGACCTGAACATTCGCAGGGAGGAAAGCTCAATCGAGATTTGCCAATATATTTCTCTCGATCAGATCCCTTGAATGAAGATGTCGGGAGCTTCTAATGACGAATTTTCGGAGCTGCAATGTAACATTTTTGTGTAGTACGTATAGATTTCAGGGGAGGGTGCGTGGGGTTGGCACCCCTCTTTTTATTTGAAAATTTCATGTGTGATTAACTTGATCCCAAGAGTTTTACTTCTGTACATAAACTGCAAACAATGCGTACATATGTGTAAATTACTACATGTACATGTACATAAATAATATAAAATGGTAAACACACATATACATACATGTAGCAAACAAAGAAGTATTTAAAATAGAAAATAAACTGAATTGTTAAATTATTATGATTTCAAAGCAGAGACATAAACAATGTCTCTGTTTCAACGGTAATGATGAAAAGAGGTCATGTGGCATATTCATCACATTCAGTAGGTAGTCTTGAACTATCAAAAAGGAGGGGTATCCAGTGAAATAAAGTAATGTATTGGGATGCGAGTGGACACATGAAACACGACATTACACATACACTTGTACATGTACATGTTCCTAAAATCCAAACTTCCACACCGACTATAGACCTTTATCGCATACCCTATATCACACCCTAGACCTATATTGCATTCTATATCACATCCCTTGACCTATGTTGCACAGGGGCGTAGCTAGGCCTGTTTTAGTTGTACGCAAAATTACGGCAAGGGGTCTTGGGGGGTCGCCCAAGGCCCCCATTGAGTCCGGCAAGGCAAAGCCCTGAGGGAAACTCCTGAATTTTAACGATTTTGGAGCCAGTTTTTCAGAGCCTATACTACGTTCATGGTATGCATATGTGATAAATAACCTTTATTTCATCTTTAAAATGTGTGTTTTTATTTTTGTTACTTTTTCCGAAAGTACGCAACTGCGTATTTGCGTATAGGCAGCTACGCCCCTGTTGCATTCTATATCACACCCCTAGACCTTTATTGCCTTCTGTATATCACACCCCTAGACCAATATCACATACCGTATATCACATCCCTAAACCCATTTCAAGTACCTTATATATCACACCCACAGTCATGTATTGCATACCTCATATCACAGGCCTAGGCCTATATCGCAATTTATTACCTAATTATAAGGTTTTATCTTGTTTATTAAATATACACATATTTTTCTGTATTTTCTAAATTTATTCAGGACAGGGCGATCTATTGCACTGTTGATGTACTATTGCACGGTGCAATAGTCTCCTTGAGGAGTCTATTGCACTGACCCCATAATGACCTTTATCTAAGCCTTTTGATTGGTTGAACTTTTTTAAGCGCTTCATTGAATTGGAATTTACACACAAAAAAACTCGTGTGTAAAAACGTAGATGTGACTCTCGTCTGCCAATTCGTACACATGGAGCGGTCAATTTCCCATTTCTGGTCGAATTGTTGTCTCTTTGACATATTCCCCATTTCAATTCTTTATTATATCTTATAGACAAATTTGGTAATGAAACAATTATTAAATGGGTTGGATGCAATAGACCAGAACATTTGTCCTTTGGTACTGAGAATGACAAATATTCTGGTCTATTGCATCCAACCCATTTAATACATGTATACTCAAAATCCCACCCCTAAACCCATTTCAAGTACCCTGTATTAACTAACTACCCAATTTATGTTAAAATATGTCAAAAACTGACCAATTGATATGAATTCAAACCGGGCATCTATACGGGGCCAATATGGATGAAACCAGGACCAATACGGCATCATAACTTCCGGTCGTTTGACACCGCCATTTTGGGTTAGTATTGGATTTCATGAATTTTGATCACCAGGACTAAAAGCTGCAGAAACACAAAAAAAAATCTTACATTTTATACAAAAAGGATATTTAAGACTTATAAACGCAAATAAACCTACATTTTCTGGGTAAAGCACGAAAACAACTGTTCTACAAACCATCTAATTGAGTTGGTTAATAAAATTGTCAATAAAAATAAATATGTAATTTCATATTTATTGCATTCTCTAAACCACACCCATAGACCTATATGGCATACCCTATACCACACCCCTAGACATATATATTGCACATCATATATCACACCTTGCAGAGAACACAACTAGTACATTTTGTACAGGTAAAATATAAGAAAGAATGAACATGACATACAAAAATCAGTTTGATATGCAGAAACAACCCTCGACCTATAGCACCCACGGGCCAGTGGCCCTTGAGTTGATATAGGAGTCTCCTGTTGATACTGCATGTGATACAGATTTTGGCATGCAGTATTCAGCATGGAATTTAAAGAAATAGTAATACCATGTGGCCCTTGAGTTGATATAGGAGTCTCCTGTTGATACTGCATGGGATACAGATTTTGGCATGCAGTATTCAGCATGGAATTTAAAGAAATAGTAATACCATGTACATGTGTATTATATCCATGTAAGTCATAGCTGATTATCAAAATGGTTCTTTTTTAGTACATTGTCAAGATATACCAGATACATTTATTTAGAATGCAGATCATAAAGTAAGAAACAAGATTTTCATGACACAGGAAAGACACAGTTATGTTAGAAATTCTGTGGCCAAGAAAGTGCATTGAAAATGTGTTGAATATCAAGGCTACCAAAAGTAGACCTTTTCTAAGAGCTGATTTTCATGGACATTCTTGCATGTACAGTGTACTAGGTAAGTGTTGAAGGTATTCATTATTTATTCATATACTGTACTTTGTATGTACACAGGTATTTAAAATTTTCAAAACTGGTGATAGGTACTGTTTTTGTTGCTGAAAGAGTGTTGTCACATTTCTTAGCAAAATTTGCAGTTTACATTTGCATGTCTGTTAACAAAAAATTTACACTGAAAACAACAAAAATACATGTGCATGCACTCTAAATATGGTTACTGGCATATGCAACACAGTATCAATTGAAGATTTCATACATGAACTTATGATATTTGTAATATAGTAATACATGTATCTAATTTGTTTTATACTTTACAATGTGACATGAATTGCTCATAGATAAATCAACATTCAGGAATTGATCCAGAGGTTTTGAAATGGGGGTCCAAACATCATTATAAATCAGCAGGTAGCTGAAATCATACATGGAAGAAGCTCTAAAGCAATATCCTTAGCAAGCTTTCCATTTTCTGTATCAAGAAGGTTTTTGTCTGGTAAATGAAATGACTTTTAAACTCATAACTTCAAACCACTTTTTATGATCTATCTGGTTATGAGGGGATGTTGTTTTAACAATGACAGGTGAAAAGTAACCTGTGCTACACTTACTTACATGTATGTTACCTATTATTAATAGTTATTGAAACAAAGATGTGCTCATGAAATACACTGTACATTTTTGTAAAGTTTGTTATGTTATTTCAGATAAATTTGAATTATTTTAGAGAAAGAAATGTTCATTTTTTCTTAATTAATACAGCTGATAGAGATATTAAAGGAATAAAACCTTAGAACACTGAAATATAATAGATACATATATATACTATATTAACATTTGTAATGTAGGACAAAAACTATGAATAATGACAGAAATATTGTTTGCAAATTTTCAATTGACCAGTATTGATTGCTTTGGGAATATTGACCAGCTGGTTTAAAAACCAGTAAAAACCTGGTACTGTTATAACCACCCAACCTTTATTTTTGCTTGATTTGCACGAAATTATATGTACATATAACAATATTTCCCAAGAAGACCATATCATATCATATGGTTAAAATACATGCATATTTTTATGAATTTACATTGTAACATTTTGCATATATCAGACCCTGTTATGATTTTTTCCTTGATTCCTTCTCAGTGGTTGTCACTCAGAAGTTTCACTAGACGAAGTGAGAAGAAAGCAAAAGTAAAACAGATCATTTCTGTGTTGGGACACTATTTAAGCATGAAACAAAGTTCATGATTCTCAAGTCTGGTACATGTATGTGTAGCATGAAGCCGCTGTAAATGTATATACAAATGTATATGTCAACATCTCTTAATAAAAAAACATTAGCACTTATATATTTGCAAAACATCTTGTAATCTTATACATATTAGTGAAACAATAATGCAGAAAAAAGTGAAAGAAATGCACATACATTATTGAAGGCAGACAGGTATAAAACACTCAGGAAATAGTGATTCATCATAAAAAAAATTGGTACTCATGAGGTATGGGTTCACTAGTAACTTCTTTGTTTTGGAGAGAAAAAAAAGATTTATACTCAAAGTGCATATGTGATTAAGACATCCTATTCACTGTATTCACCAAATACCATCCAACTTAATTTGAATCTTAAATTGCTCAAATCTATGAGCGACAAAATTGTTTTTAGTTTAATGATCTTTAAACTACATAGTAATTATTACAACAGGAGTTTTTATCCTTGTTTGAACCGAAAAATTCCTAGAGAAAGGTAATCATTTATTGTATATACCATAGCCTACTCTAGACAACAATGACAAGGACAAATTTTAGTTTTAATTTATTACAAAAAAAATTCTACATCAAAGTGAGCACAAGCAAGGAAAAGTTTTTTTGCACATTTCTCCCATGAGATTGGGCCTTTGTTCAACTTCCTACAGTCTGCAGGATTCATTTCTACTTCATGCATCTCCAAACCGAAATTTCAAAGTGTGGGTCCAATATTACTTTGAAAATTCATCGAATATTGATAGTCAGTAATTCTCAGTGGAATTCATATTTTGTAAGAAATGCTGATTTAAGTATTAGAAAATTTGATGACATCAACGAACGTGTACAGCCAGTAATACCAAAAGCAATAATGTAAAAGACCCAAAAATATATATTGATAAACGGACTGTATAAATATACACTGCGTTAAAACAAATGGTTATTCTTTAAAAGGACTAAGTTTGATCGGTTTATTTAGCTTACAATTTGGTTACATGAATATTTTTGATTACTTTGAGGTCTTCCTTGACTCAGTGCCTCAGCACTTTGATTTAACTTGTGATATTCAAATCGGGACAACCGGACTTACACAGGTCAGTGTTCTCCTGTCCTAGATAGATTTGTAATCACCGTATAATTGCTTATAATGGTGATAAAAAAGAATAAGCATATAAGATTTTCTTATTAACTTGAATCGCTTACCAGGAATTAACATAACTGCAAGAAGAAAAAAAGAAATCTTAATTCAAATATTCCAAATAAATAGGTTTTCATAAGTTGGATTTCCACGGCAACTGAGTGGGCGTAGGGCAGGATTATTAGGATTACTTAATTAAAAGCCTTGCAGGACAATCGGAACTACTCTGACATTTCTCATTAAACTAAAGTATTAATTTAACATCTTGTTCCGTGAAGCAGCGGAAAAGAAATATAATCATTTACAAATCCTGCTAAGTTGTGTTGAACTTTGAAAATCGCTCTAACGACAAAGCTGAACTTAATGTAGCTGACGCATAAACTCGCGCAGCATTAAAATTTCAGCAGATATTGGCTATATTTTGCCAAATTGTTAAAATTATGAACAACAGCGTTTTAAGAGAAACACTGAGCGGAAGTAGCCGTCTGGGTTGTATCAAAAGATGACCGTAATAAAAGAATACGGTCATCAACATCCAATAGTTTCAGAAGATAAGAGGTTACAAAAGACTTGGTGATGTTGGAAAAGGTTGAAGAAATATTTAAACCTTTACGGGCGACGGACGCAAAGTGATGACATAAACATAGACCTGAGGTCCCATAGAGCTAAAATATCGTTCATGAATTTAATTGCTGTGTCTATTTCCTATTGACACATATAGGCTAAAATGTGTTATTTCCTTGTTTAAACAGTACTAATCGATCATTACCATTCTTCTATCTTGTCAACATGTCATTATTTCCTGTCATCTGGATGTACTTTTAGAATCTAAAAGTCGCTTTATTGCGCAAAGAGTCGTTTAAATTTTTCATCTCACCCGTTTTTGATTTTGTGTTAATTTTTAATCGCGCTAAAAGTCAAAATATTTGATTTTTTTTTCGTTTTATTGCGTTTAGACGTTCTCATTTGTTTTTGTTTCGATTTTTACTTGTCTAAGTCGATTGTTTTAGTGGATGGTGTAGCCATGCGTTTGGTATGTTCTGACTTCATAGTTCTAATATCAATTAAACAATAACAGGTCTAGTTATTCAATATATTTATTTAAAGGAAAGACATCAGGTAGCCAGTTAATTTAACATCACAAAACTGGTAACACTTAGTTCTTACTTCTAAATATTTTCGTACAGTTTTTTATTCCGCTAATTTCACTAGAAAGAAAAAAAATCAAGAACACATTTCGTCACGAATAAGTATCTTTAATGTGAATCAGATGCTAAACAGAATGTGAATCGCGAAATATACAACAGCAAATTGATATCATAAAATGCGAAAATAATTTAGTTACAGTGTCCAATTAAAAACAATTCCATTAAGTTTCTTTTACCTAACTAAAAATCAAAATGTGACATCTTAAATCATGACGTAACCTGCGTAGGAGACCAGATGTGAAACTTGTTTGAAAATAAATTAGCTAATGGTATAACATACAAAATGTGCATTTGCACGCGTTGTCGTACTAGGCAGACCCCCCACTCGTTAAGGAAGTTGATCACTTACAATGCATGCCCAGTCTATATATATCTACACTGCAAATTCCAAATTCATCGATGCATTGCACATAGGATACCAGATAATTGGGACGTAATTCAAACAGACCAACAATGTAATTCCAATATACCACCCACTTGTAGAGTTGGTGTATAAAAATAGTTTTTGTAAAGAGACATCATGGTATTTAATCATTCAAAATAAGGAACAAAAGTACGTATTACGGTAATGCTCTAATGTATAAAATTTAAACCCAACGCTTTTATTTTCTACTTTTCCGGGTTGAGATATACAACCATATGACATTTTGGGCAATATCACATACTGATATGGAAATGCGGAAGTTGTTTTGTTTGCGAGAGCAGGGGCGTGTCCAGGATATTTGAAAGGGGGGGGGGGCGTAGAATAAAATATTTCGACGAGCGAAGCGAGGCGAAAAAATTTTTGGACCTTTTTTGGCTTAAAAACATAAAATAATAGAGAACTGCACTAATGTAACGGTTCCTGACTTGGAGCATGTATATTTTATAGTTAAAGTGTCAGGGTGTGACATTTTTTATGCCGAGTTTTCTCCATTAATTGTCTATGGTATATTAAAATGATTGGATGGATCTTAACCATTGAGAAATTCCAAACTCAAGGGTATAAGGAGTAACTTAACATTTCAATATACCCAGTATTGTATATATAGTAATATACCCCCCCGGTATATTTAGAATGGCTATGGGGAATCGAAGTTAGTGTCACACAAAACAACCAAAATTCATGTATTATACTGATTTACTTACCGTTTTGGTTGTTTAAAAAAGGTGTCCAAGACACCTTGATACGATTTTAAGATCTTTTGACGTTTTGTTTTTGACATCGACATCTTTGCGAATTCTTTATCACATCAACAACAATGGATACTAATCGCAGAGTCGAACACGCCGGACTCCGAGAAACGAAATTTTACGGTTGATGATGACCCATCAAATTGGGGAATCAGTATAAAAAGAAATCAGAGTATGTGTTTAATTAATGAATATGATAAATTGCCATCATTCAATACAATACTAGCAGATTATAACGATAGTTTTTTTTTTTTTAAAGGGGGGGGGGGGGCGTACGCCCATTACGCCCTTACCTGGACCCGCCCCTGGAGTGACTTGAATGTCATATCAATAGTAAAAACGAGGAATTTTTCAACTCCATGCATGGTATCACTACATGGGAATTTAGTGACGTGGACTTGTAACAAATTCTTTTTTTTTAATTTAATGTGACCGAACTCTTTTTTTTTTGAAGTATGTCAATTACTTTGTATTTCATTTCCTGGATAGTTTAACATCAATCTTTTCTCGCGTATCATGTTACTGTACCGATTTTGTAGGTCGACTATTCAAAATATAAGACTCTTTTTTGTTATCATAAAAAAAGTTGAATAAATAAAATTTGAAGTATCATGAGAAACAAGAACAAAACTAGATAAACTGTTCAGCAAAGCTCGGTAAAGGATACTTCCGTCCCTTCCAAGAAACCATTAAGAAGACAAAATCGTCAAAACCGGTCGTGAAAATTGATGTTGATAGGGACTGAAATCTAATTCCACGATATAGCATACCTATATATGGCTTCTGTCAAGATATCAAATGTCAGTGATAAGTAGGTGCAGACAAAAAAATGTTACGAAAGATTTTTATCAAACCCTATGGTCAATTTTAAAAATGTCCTCATAAATGAAGTAGTTGTCGCTCGCGTCTGTAATAGAATCTTCTGTTAAAATGTCAAGTGGCGGAAATAAAGCTGCAGAGAAAACAGTAACGAAAAAGGTTTTGACAGACGAACGGACGGACACCATAATCACTTGAAGCAACATCATATAATACATCGACTAATCTGATTAAAAGGCAAAATCTGCCAAGACAAGCGTCTAAGCAACTTGATCAAAGACTTTACTTTAATTACTTGTAGATTGACGCGCCTATACAGACCAAAATAGTGTGGTACATTTTATTAAAGTAGATGTAATCGTATTCAAATCGACACATTCATTTACATAGAACTAATTTTTGACCAACAATATATCGTTTATTTTTTTTATTACACTTAGCCTTAGTGGTACATTTTTTTTCTCTCGTTGGGTAGTTGTTGTTTAATCTTGAGTCTTTTTCTGGACAATGTTGTCTATTTTATTCGATCGATTACTCTTGTTCGAATATGTAAAGAATAGATGGGAAGTAGGTAAATCTAATTTGCCATTATATGAAAAAAAACAAGCATATGTAAAACCAGAGCGGATCAAAAACGATTTGAAAAGGGGGTTCCAAGCTGTTATTTCTCACATTTGCTTTTTTTTCACGAAATAGGAAATATTTTCCAAAAAGGGAGTGTGGACACCTCCCGAATCCATAACTGAAAATTCGGTACTGTTTTAGCGCAGTGTGATTTAGTTTTAAAGATTTTTAATATATTCCAACAATCGATTTGGTATTTGTAGCGGATTTTGCGCAAATATTTGATGCTAATTCCAGAAAAAAAGAGGTCCAGAAAGACAAAAAAAAAACCCATTTCATTCCAAATGTCTATGTAGACCTACATAATGCCCGCTTCTTAGGAATTTTGAATAACATTGGGAGTGAAAGAGAATAAAATGTCAACTGAAATACTAAGTATAGTCAGTCATTGTTTTAATTACAAACTGACTTTTCTGGTGATAAATTGTTTTTGAGTGGTATTTGAATAAAGCACCCATCGCACTTCCTGTAAAGGCCTATATTGACCAAAATATTAGTATGGGGGTTCAAATACTTTCATCCATGTCTTGTCAAAGAACGTAGGACGTCAAACGACTTCGGAACACACCGGATGTACACAAATAGCGCCACTTGCATATTGTGAAAGTCTGATTCCAGGAAATCATATGCATGTAGGCTCAGCTTTCATTCACTTCTTATCTACTTTGTTCACGATAAAAAAACGTTTGTTTTGTTGATGTATCCCTCCATCTGAAATTATTCCGCTTTAAGTGATATACAATGTTAGACATATGCGTTACTTCTCTATGCAATTACTATTATGATGTTATATTCTTCAACAGATTCAACAGGATGCTGAACCTGTTGTCAAAGAGAAACTTTGTCACACATCCACTACAGACTTTTATAAAACCACTAGCTTAGGTATGTGTCCGTCACACTGACTGTTCGTCTCTATGGTTACTATTTTCCTCAACAACCTCTTCAACCGTCACATTAGAAGATTGACTCTCAATGTCATGGCCATCGTGCAAGTTCACAAAATGTACTGCAGGAATTTTTGATATAAGATTTTGATCAATGTTTTTGTTTAAGTTAAGCTTGTCCATATCATAACTTATGTTGATGTTTCCAAGTGGTCTTTCGTAACCAAGATTGTTCTTCCGGAAACTCTCTAATGGTTGCCCTTGGCAATGATTTGATTGACAGTTTGTAACAATATTTTCGGAGTACCCGAACATTTTAACAACACGTTGGACGGATGAAAGAATCAACCATACGTTTATCACAGAAAAGAAAATTATACTTAGAAAGAATACTGTCAGCGTAGTGTAATGCATCACAAACGGTGTCTCATGAAGCATGCCCATCACTAAAAATAAAACCGGTATCACTCCGCGGAACGCGATAGTCACGACACATGTAGCCAAAGACATTCTTCGGTACATGACTGTTTTGTGACGTTTCAGAGTTTTCAATATTTTTGTAAATTCTATCACAGCCGTACTTAGTTCAGATATTATTCCAAGCATTCCAAGAAGCATGTTTTCTCTATAGGCTATGATAATAGAAAACGATATAATTGTGACGACATGATGAACGATTTCCGTTCGAAACTTTGACTTTTCGATTAGGTACAAAAGATACACATCCTGAAACATTAAGTAAACGTAACGTCCAACATTTATCGAAAGTGCAATTAGTACAAACGCGGCTTCATTAGGGTCTAATTTTCCACTAAAAGGCACACGGACAAGATCTGTTGTAGATACACAAACAACGCCAAGGCAGAACACTATCAACACAGTGATTTGTTCTGTGATTCTAAAATAGAAAAGTTAATAATCAATCACAATCATATACTCTGTGAATAAATAAGTCACTAACTTAATATCATTTCAAAAGAAGAAAACATTATATATAAAATAAAAAAAAAATTACGAACGGACAGTCATGGAGTCGGTAGCGACTACAATGATAAATATTTACTTTTCTTAAATTGACATTTATAGTATATGAAAGTTTAAAAGAAACAAATTGAAACTCGTGTTAAGAATGAGTAAGTGGTTGTCAATTTGAAAGTGAAACTATTTTTTCAAGAAAATTCAATCCACTATCATTTCACTTTAGTACCGTAAGGTTTAACATTTTACAACAGCATTGCACCATCAGAAAGAAGCAATGCTAAGCTGATTTATTTCATGTTTATACACGAGTATATAGATATACAAAATATAGATTTGCAAGTATTAAATAGTGTGTAAAATTCCTACCTCTTTCTTACAAATGCTTTTTGGTTTATACAAATATTTTAATAAGAAATACTCAAAATGGTTAAAATTCATTTCTTTTAATTGTCAAAAGGAATTTCAAGACGTCAGATGACAATCTGACACTGAATGGGAGGGTAAATTTTATTTGGTCTGAATATTTATTTTTGAAATTTTGTGGATAAAAAATTTATTTTCAACCACATCAGGGCGAGATTAACTGTACCCTTCCTTTTCGATGTATGAAGTATCTGGACTGAGGTCAGACGATTTATTTAGATTCTCTAGGCGAGAATATTGATTTTCAACTTTTTCAGGGACAGAATATATATTTCCCCAAACCAAAAACTGCCAATCCACCACGTTGTCCCCTTCCAATCGATTGTTGGAACATAACACGATAGCGGATTCCTGGATATGTCAGGAATTGGAAGTTGAACCCATTTTTGTTAGTTTTTGTGCCAAATTAGCAGAAATGAGAAAATCATCCTTTTCAAAATGTCTGCCACAGACAGTATAAACAATCGATTTTTGTCACATCAAAGTACGAAGCCACTAAAAAATCTATTGGTGACCTAGATTCTCGACATTTAGTCTGTTTGGGTCATATCTTCAGTAATATGCACCTACGCATTCCCCAAGGACCCGGATGAAGAGAAAAGCTCACATTAGAGGTATCTACTGGTACTATTGATTTTTTTTTCAGTTCTTCAGACAAGACGTAATAACCAAGACCCTTTCAGGAAATGACCTATATAACCGTTGCACTTTATAAATACTGGAACAACGTGACCAGTTAGCAAGTGCCGATGTACTACGCATATGTGAATAAAATTCTCCCAGTTAAGTATACACGGGCTTTTACAGTAGCTGTGTAAATGATTATTTTAAGGACGATGTTTGTAAACTTTCAACAAGATACTGTATAGTTACACGGAATTGCAGTTTACACGTATATTTTAAAAAAAATCACGAAAATCGTTTGAGAATTAACGACTACTAGTAGTCAGTGTCGTTCAATTTGAACACTGATTGAATAATAGTCTTAATTGCGGGAGATACTAAGTAGAAAAGTTTCAGAGGCTTGAACCAACTATAAGAAATACTACAGCCCGACTATGAAAGCCTAGCTGCATATTTGATAATTGCGCAGAATAGAGTGGTATCGGAAATACGGGCAATCAGAACTATTACACTAAACAATAACATTTTTTTCTGCATAAAGATAAAGGCCAAGTAGTTCCGATTGAGATTCCGGTTTTTGTCAAGGGTCAAATATCCGTGTTCTGCAGTAACAATTACAATGTATTTCAATATTTATGAGATGTAAAGCAAATATTAAACGAGTGCGCGGAACTGCGTTATATCTTCCAGTGTTATTGTCATGCGCAACGGCATCTGCTTATTTGTTTCATTTCTTTTTTTCTTTTTTACAATATGTTTTTGGCTTCTCTGCAATAATCAAATATTAAAACGATAAAATTCTTTTACTCGTGCAAATATGGGAGTGATTAAAAGCGACAATTAGATATACCGCCGCTTGGTATAAAAACAGACCATCGTTACTACTGTAGACCATTGTAATTACAAATGTGACATGTTGAGATTTTAAAGTCAGGCTGTACGTGTACTTCATACTTCAGGACATTTGTACTTCCATTGTACTCTATCGATTTATTTGCCACAAAATATAGTAAGGTTGTGTCACAACAATATCAAATATCATCAATTTTGCGACTGTCACACTACTTAATTCATGCATAGTTCGGTTAGTTGATGGTCATGGTCTTAAAACTGCAAATAAAATGGAATTTTGGATTTTCACAAAAATTGAAATTGAGATATTTGAATGTTATCGCCCCCAATCAAAATGAGTTCCTTGAGTTGTAGGAATGACTTGCATACGTGGTCAACATTTCATTAAAACAGAATAATAAAATAATGTCCCCATGAAACACTTCGAAAATAAAATGACAGTCACGTTTTTGTTCGTATTCGACAGGGTATGGTCACCGACAATGTTACTGAAGGTCGCTAATAAATGACAAACCCGTTGTACATTATAATACTATCAACCAACCCAGATGTCTCATAGTGTTACAGAGATACATTTTTGTAATCATTAATAGGTAATCATTAAGTATCAGTACCTGTAATAATCATGCAGTCGGTGAAACATGGTATGTGTAATTTGACCATCAGAATCAAGGAAAACAGACAAGATTTTTTATATCATGCTGGACCATTGAGTTACAATTTCATTGAAATGCACTGAAAATTAACATTTCAAAGGCAAAGAACTCTGTCAAAAACCTCATTTTTCTAAGATTCAATTGAAAATTTTCTGCACAAAGCCGGTGATTTAGAGATCAAATAATGGTCTTTTCAAATAGAGAAAGTATCCTTTAGTGATATTACATTGTCAGATGGATGGGGTTTTGACATGCATGTTTCTGATTTTTCCCATTTTGCCTGATTCTTACAAACACTTACACCTAATAAAATTCCATTTAGAAAACAAGAAATCAAATGTAACAGCAGCACCTCATCAACTCGACCCAGCCCACGATCAAGTCGTCTTTAGAACAATATTTTGAGGCAATAGGTGTGGATCCAGACACTTTGAAAGGGAAGGGTGCCAGCCGGGATGCCTCAGAAAAAATGGGGAGTTAGGACATTATTTGGCATTTTTTGTCATTATACACACGAAAATGACAAATTTTCTAATATAAAGGGTATTCCAACCCCCTGCAACCCTTCTGGATCCACCACTGTGCAACTTATGGAACTCGTTCAAGGATCGTTCATGAACCTTAATATATATGATTGGTATTTTGTATTGATAAGTCAACGATGTTAAAACTTTATTTGACAATCGCAAATTTCGAATTCTAAGGATCCTTTTAAAAAGTCCAAACAAGTTACATTCCATAAGCCCAGGCTATAACTATATATACAGACGAAGCTCACGTTGTCGAGGTTACAAGATTGGGTTTGGGTATGATGATTGTAATAAATGACCCATGACTCCAATTAGTTAACATCTTTTAATAGAAAACGGAGCGTTCTCTGATGATCCGGGAATGGCATGGAGCGACATCAGACTATACTTTTAGAGTATTGAGTAGTGTACGACTCGAGACTAGTCAGGGTCATGTTCTTAAATAAATAAAAAAAAGTAATAAAATAAAATAAAATAAAACAAAAAAAGCAAAACAACAATTGCCGATTTTAAAATGCTCGAACTAAAGTACAATATTCCTGATTTATAAAAGAAAAACTTTCCAAAAACAAAAAAAAAAAAAATTAGTCCAGTAAACTATAAATGGATGAATAGGTCAAGGGTTATCATTAACCAGGAAGTTGGTGCTATCGTCTACCTCACGAGATATCAAAAGGTGAACACCGAACACCTATACTTCTTTGAAAAAGATATTACCGAAGAAAGAAGTTCCTAAAAATAGTAACATTGCCGTTTTTCTTCTTTTTAGAATAGTTCAACGAATCTTCGTATTTTTTTTATTCTTGGTACGTGTGTATTAATATTTTTTAAATATCTTTTTTTTAATACAATAAAACCAAAAGTGTATATGGAGTTTTCGCATTACTAATCCTTTATCCTGTTTTCTCACTTCACAAAAGAAGTGTCGCGTCTCTTTTTTCATGTTTGTGAAGTTTATTGGGTTCAACATAAGCATTTTCTCTTTTCAAGTCAGATCAGAATGAAATCAAGACTACAACAGTGTGCGGATAATAATTAAGAAGCATTCAATGGTATCAGAGTCGTTTTTATTAATTAATACTTTTTTTTTTTTTTATAACATTATGATTTCGTAAGTTACAGTTACCATTTAAACAATGTATTTCTGACACACTCATATCATGCAATATTGCACGCTTGACGTTTTGATAACAAATGATACAGCACGGCTGACGTCAGCTTTGTAGCAAAATTATCTGCAGCCCTTTACGCAATTTTAAGAATTTTATAGAATAATACTAAAAGTAAATAAGATATATAGGACGAAGATCATATCTTATTACAAATCATTTATAGTGGAAAAGGCCAGGACTGAATATATTATAAAAAAGCCCTTACCCCTTAAAACTACATGATTGTTCCCTCAAAGTGTGTATCTTCGTAAAATTTTCCTTTAACCATGCAATGTTTCTGTTCCCCTTCTCATGCGGGTGATATGTAAAGGTCAATACACTTTCGATATCGTTTCCGAGAAGGTGTTAACGACAACCAGCTTTTGACGCACCTGTATCAAGTTAACCGATGAGCATTTCAGGTCAATAACCCAGTATATGTAGATCAAGTTTACATGCATCGATTTTCTTGTAATTTTAATCTCAAGAAAAAACATCCTAATTATCATATGTCAAGCAATAATGATGTTGACGACCCATTTTGAATTGATCACATTCATAAATAAATGAATAACTGACCAGGGTTATGACCGTTTCTTTTTTCAGAAGAAAGGGAAGTATGCCGAGTCTCATTTTTTATGTATTTTTTGTTTTTGTTTTTTGGGAGGGAAAGGGGGTGCAGATTTATGGCTTAAAAATGTCCTGTTTCCAAGTGTAGCAGGAGATTTCTAGAACTGCATGTACTTCCAATATCAATAATGGCATAGTTCTCTATATCATAAAACCACTAAACTTCAGCGGATTAAAATAAAAATAAGACTTAACCCGATTGAAACGCAAACAAAAGTTCAATTTTCCATTTTGACCGATGTTATTATTTTTAACTCTTACGTGTACTAAATTAAAACCACGACTAATTAAAGAAATACTTAGTAATCTATATTTGGTATATTCGAAAATTAATTAAATGTTATAGTGAAAATAAAATGCACTTACGCTTTTGGAAGTTCATGTATCCTTTGCTGATTTTCAAAACTATTGCAAGTTGTCGACAAATCACTACTCGCTGTGCGACCTGGATTTTTCTCCTTCCAGCTGTTTTGCAGTCGAGATGTAGCACAAAATATTATAACACATACATTCACCGAAAATGAAACGGTAAATAATACATCGGTACTGATGAACATACTCCGAGCAGAGCGATAAAATAGTAACGAAAATGTCAAATCCAGATCAAACATTGAAAATGTATTCAGATATTTAATTAACAACAAGTACCCATTTGATTCTCATCCTAGTAAAAAGGGACGAAATTTCCCGCAAACTGCTTCCCTGTTCGGTTACCTCATACGTACTATTGTCAATGAAAACAGCCTAACACGGAAGTATGATACAATAATCGTCCAATACCAACTGACTTCCTTGTTCTTAATCAATACTTAGTTGCCAAGCTCAGATCGAGTTAGAATCCAATATATAACGGTTCAGTTTGAAGAAGGAAGCGTTCCTCGAATTATCTTTTATTAAATATAAGTGCAGTCGTCTGCAGGAATTTTGCATGATTATATATGCTAATTGTGTTATATTGATTTAAATTATGATATGAAATAAATAACCCATCATCTTCTGTGGCAGTTGTTACTAAAATCAACAGTTAAAATGTCAGTGGTACGAAATTGATCTATAACATCGCTTTTGTTTTTTTTGCTTTGTAACAAGTCGCAAGTCGTGTATCTTAAGTGATAATTCTCATAAGAATCAGGCACGTAAAGGTCAAATACGATTTAAATAGGAAAACAAAGTATATGGGATTTTACAGGGGATTTATATATATATTGTCAGTTTGAAGGTATGAAAGCTGAAAATCTCACGATGTATGATTTGCTTCTAGTGAACAATCTTTAGTTTGGTCCATTTTGAGTTCATTCAATAAAGTGACATTATTGTCCCTAAATATAGATGGCCTTACCTATCTAGATTATATTGAGTTTGTATCTTTGTATGATATAGTTTTTTTATAACTGAAGGTAAGATTGATCAGTATGATATCATTAATATTGAGGCTTTCATCTTACTTCATTCTGTTGTAAATCTAAGACGTAGTACAGGTGTTCTAGTCTGGGATAACTTAAGTAAATTTGTAAAATTTAATGGTTACTTGTTATATTCATTGTATATGAAAAGTTTTTGTTTGAAAAAAAACTTTGTTTTGTTTCTCAACACCATCTAGCTATTACAATGATATTGATGAGGCACCGACCATTTTAATCCTCCGGGGAAGGAGTGGCGTTGGAGGTGGCTGGAGTTTTAAGTCGGATAAGAATTGTTATCTTACATTTTTAGCAGCAACCGAAATCAATATATTTATTTGAAAATCTGCCTTGTTCAGTAATGGGTAAAATATACATTTTTTTTTCAATAGATGAGCAGAAGATTTCTCCAAAATTTAGAACATTTATTTAAAAAAAGATCCTAGCCCACTTCCCCCCTCCCACCTCCCTCTAAAAATGGTCGGTGTCTCGGAGTAATGGAAAAAATGTTATTATTGATACCAACTTTCTAGTGTGTTTAATGCACATACAAAAAATGTCAGTAAATATAATGATTTTGATAACCAAACTTATATTGTAACAAATGACCATCGAATATTGCTCAACAAATTTCACATTTTTAAAGAATGTGTTGCACATTTTCCCCCTTAATATGTTACTCTAAGAACAAGTTTAAAATTGATCAGTATGATAGGAGATTGATAGACTTTTGTAATAGTTCACAGCTTGTCTTTGTTCATGTGCGTTATGGTATTGAGCGCGCATAGGTCAAATAACATGCAACAAGGACACGGAACTTACTATATTTAGCTTCTTTCCGAATCCTACCATGAGTTTTGTATGTAAATGTATATACTGTATTTGCTTGTGATTATATTACTTGAATAAATTTGTTTAAACTAACATGCAACAAATCTGTAGTTGATTAAGAAGTTATATCATATATTTAGATTAAAATACAATGTTTTTGCATATGCATTATAAGTGTTTGTATAAACCCTATATCGCATACCCTATATCACGCCCAAGGACCTATATCGCATACCCTATATCACACCTCCAGACCTATATCGCATACCCTGTATCACACCCCAAGACCATACAATTATTATACCACAAAAAGGTAATAAGCGTCAATAAAAAAAAAAACAAAAAAAAATCATTCTTCACATAACACTTTAAAAATCCCCTAAATATTCTTTTCTTTAAAGTAGGACAATATATAAATCAATAGTTAGTGCAAATTGGTATAGTTAAACATGTCAGTTCCAGATATCAGTTTAAACTATAATTAAAATATTAATAATCATAACTAATAATGTCTAATTCAATTTTTTTAAAATTATGACCCTGTGTTATTAAAAACAAGCTAGACCAATCTATGTCTAGTTCTGTGTTGCAATTATAGTTGCTGAGGAAAATGCGACGATTAAAGTGTTATGGACAGATATACAGAACTACGGTACATAATTCACATAAAATTGAGAATCAAAATTTCCTGATAATATGCACAACAACATATGGACATCAAGTTTTATAAATTCTGTTTGGTGGATTTAGAGGAGTTGCAATGACAAGCTGATTTATGGTAAGTTTATGAGTTCAAAGGGCAACAACTCCCATAGAAATTAAGAATAAAAATTTTCAGATAATATGCTCAACTACATATGGTGTTCTTGCTAAACACCAAGTTTCGGGAATTTCTGTAGAGTAGTTTCAGAGGAGTCGCGATGACAAGCTGGTACATGATGATTTGCGATAAATATCAAAGTTCAAAGGATCATAACACTCATAAAATTAGAGAATCAATGTTCCCAGACAACATGCACAACTACATATGATGTTCTAGCTAAGGACCAAGTTTCATGAAAGTTTCAGAGGAGTTGTGATGACAAGCTGATACATGGTGATTTACGGTAAGGTTCAAATTTCAAAGGGCCACAACTCAAATAAAAATTACAGAACCAAACTTCCTAATAATATACACAACTACATACGGTATTCTTGCTACATACCAAGTTTCAAGAATTTCTGTTGAGTAGTTTCAGAGGAGTTGCGGTGACAAGCTGAAGTGTTACGGACGGACGGAATGGCAGACGGACGGACGACGGGTGACCCGACTCCTAGACCTGCTGCCGCTTTTGGCGAATTTTGAACAATTAAAATCAAAAGTTCGGGTTATGCAGGTTCTACGGTAACATCGTTTACCTTTTGTGTTGCATAATTCCTAAAAAAATACTCGTACTAGAACACTGTTTTAAAAAAGTCGACACGCATAATAGTATAAATGAATGATTACTTTGATCGTGGGTTGTTATATCGTCTATTTCTTCAATGACAGTCGTCTGAATATAGCTGAAATATTGCTGCTCGGACGTTAAACCCCAACAAACAAACAAACAAACAATCTTCAATGACAGAATACTTATACGTTAACACGTTTTATGGAAATGTTAACCTATTGAAGTTACAGTAGAACCTGGCTAAACCGAACCCCGGATAAACTGATAACCTTTGTAAGCCTGACATCTTCTGAAGTCCCTTTCAATCAGTTTTAACACTTGTTTTACATGTGTATACCGAACAGCTGTCTTAATCGAACAAAAATCTCAGTCAAATAGGGATTCTGTTACACATGTTTCACTGTAGATAATTTTTAAGTGTAAGTGTTTGTAAACATCAGGCAAAATGGGAAAAATCAGAAACATGCATACCAAAGCCCAACCAATCTGATAATGAAATATCACTCAAGGGTGCTTTCTTTATTTGAAAAGACCATTACTTGATCTCTGCATCACTGGATTTGCTCAGAAGTTTTTCAATAAAATGGTAGAAAAATGAGGTTTTTTGACAGCTATCTGCCCTTGAAATGTTAATCTTCAGTGCATTTCATTGAAATAGTTACTCAATGCACCAACATGATATGGAAATGTTGTCTTGATTACTTGATTCTAATGGTGCAAATAGTCAAATAAAACTATCAATATGGTTTTTTTTTATACCATGTCTCACCTACTGCCTGATTCTTACAGGGACTGACACGTAAGGACAACTGATTGTCTTTTAAAGACTTATTTTGTTTGTCAATTGAACATGGCCTGAGTTGGTTTCTTCAAAAACTCGAACCACTAGATTTTGTACCAAACAGATGAGGGAGTAAAACATTGTTATCATTTTTAAATGCTAGGTTGAAAAAATTGACACTGATTTTTTTTCTTCCAAGAACAAAGGAAATATGCCAACAATATTTTTGGTAAGTTATGTTGTTTGTATCGAATACTTTCCCTTCCATATAGTTACATGAAATCTCTATATTAAAAAAAAAACTAGTTTGATATCAAATTCTTTTGCGTCAATGTCGTTTATAGCAACCTTTATGTTAACAACAAGACAGTGTAACATTAACCTGCCATTCTACAATTACTTACAGAAATAAACAATCATGCCATATCCATCATTACTCACCCCGTCACACTGTCAAGCGAGTGAAATGATCGTGAACATATCGATAACAGAAATCAACTATTGCAGCTTGATAGTAAACGGAGGAAGTTATGGATCGTGAACATCAATATTATCCAAAATTAAAAGTAACAAAATTGTTGTTTGCGATCGGAAACATTCACGATTAAGCTATTATACCAATCTGTTCACGATCGTATCTCTATCATGACAGGGTAACGGATGACATAAATGATGTCCATTGGAGACTGTTTTTTGTTGTTTAGCGAAAACGATTTTAAATATATATATATATACACAAAGTGTATCATAACTAATCACTACACCTGGAAAACTTTGACAATGACCTTTGACCTGAATTCTAAATTTTGACCTTGACCACAATTTGCTTACAATAATTGTAACCTCATGATCATGATCTTTGATACTGAAAATCTTTATTGTTCAAGATAATTCTAAGGACTAATTATGCTAGCACTTCACAGTATTTTAGCGCGCGGTCTAGTTTTGGTCCATGTGGCATTTATTCCTTTGATATTTATAAAAATTATATATGGAAAAGAAATGGAACTCACTCCGCATTGAATCATGCAATTTACATAAAAATAAATCTCATAACAGTCTCAGATTTAGGAGACACGAATGAGTCTGCACATTTCCATTATGCATATAACCATCCTTCAAAATTTCAAAGCTGTAACTCAATAACTGTGGGAGGGGATAGCTAGCCGGACAAACCATTACCCCTATCCGCACGGATGGACCTAACGACGGACGAAAAGACTCCCCGGTTCGTAAAGCATAAGAAAGCTTTACTGTAAAATGCGTTTACTTTTACATGACTGCCCCATCTCCAGAAAAAAAATACAATAAAATCTCCATTTTAAATCACTACTACAATTAGTTTCCGTTTATACCATTTTTCATTCCTAGACAAAAGTAACCTCCTCTTACCCGCCCACACGCTGTGCCAGTTACGTATTAAGAACTAACCGAATGAAGCTAATTCTAAAATCATCATAAGTTATCAAACTGCTCTGATTATCGTCTGGTTGGCAGACACTTTCAAGTGGGTACTCCTTCGACCATAACTATACAAATGTTCTGTAATTAACGTGCGTCTGTAAGTTCAATTGGTTGGTATTGGGCTTTTTGGGGGTGGGGTGGTGGTAAAATGACATTTTAGAGAAATATATTATAGCATAGATCTGGAATTCAAGGTCTATAACATGTATAATAATGGCGAAACAAAAAGCTGATTTAATCAAGTTTATTACAATTAATGGACAAATAGCCGAGCAATTCCACTGAGATGGTAGGTGCACGGTCGATCGCAATTCAGAAATACTTAAATAGTCAATCAATTCTGATGAATATTTATGCGTGTATTTTGTATGATGTACAGCACAGGCTCTCGGATTTAATCTTACTGTCAATTACGAGTGCAATAATTTAATTTCTATGAGGGAGGTGGGGCCACTTTGGATTTTTTTAGTATAATTTCTAAACTTACTTTTTATTATTTTTGCTCTAGCCAGTCCTGGATTTTTTTTTTCAAACCAGACCCTGACTTTTTTTTTCTACACCTTGCATCCTGCCTTTTTCATTTTTCCCAACAGTTCACCCTGTTTTTTTTTAACCATACGTCATTGTCCTAACTTGATCCCAGCCCCCTCCCTATAAAAATCAAATGGTTCTCCCGAGAACATCGAATATAGAAATTAACATCTCACTCCTCATTTCTAAGAATTGCATAATCTATTAAAAGTCTATTACAATAGCAATATGGACCCCTACAGAATTTCGTGTCTCGGTTTTCTCTATTTGGGCCTGATTTCCGATTAAAATAACTAAATTTATTCACGCACCACAAAAGGTTTTCTTATAAAAGTGCATTATACCCTGCAGTAAGTGTCCTTTATAACTGGAATACCAACAGGATTTTCTCTACGCTCTCTTTACAATTTTATATTCTATAGTAAGGTCTTTGTATAACTAAAGTTCTTATTTTGTTTAAATAACTTGGTACACGCGTACTTAAGTTTTTTTTTAATGAAAACTAAACGATCATGGACTTCGATACTATATATAAACAACTGTATACGTCTAGAGAAAAAATGTTTAAGGTTGAATGATCACGTGAATATAGTTCTTTCCATTAAGTTTCTTGTCTTAGTTAAAGAAATATATGGATGCAACTGAGAAAATCAAACTTTCAATAGAGAAAACTTCATCATGATGCTAAAAAGAACGGATATCACCACAAGGTATTCGACAGCTTTTCACACGCCTGCCACTCCCCCGCCTGAATCCTCCCCTGTAAGCAGACAACCAAGAAATATCTATGACAACACATTTGTACTTTAACTCCCTAGCATGACATGGAAAACATGGACATAGATCTAAGTAACATCTGATAGTCTTGATGAAAAATAACTTCTAGTGTCGTTAAACAACTATTGTTTTGTAGGAATAAAAACGATGTGTTTTAATGTTTTATGAAGACCTTTTTTAAATGTTTTATGAAGACTTTTTAAAATGTGTTTAGAAGACTTTTTCCTGTTTTAAAAAGACTTTTTAAATGTTTTAAGACTTTTTTAAGAACTTTTTTATGTTCTCAGAAGACTTTTTCTACCATTTTAAGATTTAAAAAAAAAATGTTTTGAAATGACGTTTTTTTTCAAATGTTTTAAGAAGACTTTTTAAAATGTTTTAAGAAGACATTTTTAGAATAAATATATGCTGCCTTTATATGTTGGTTTGCCAATTATGAATGAACATCTATATAAGTTAAAATAATAAGATCTCTTAGAGGCTAATATTGAATTTTTAGCATCAGTTCATGACAGCACAAGTATTTTCAATTTTATTACCAAATTCATTATACATGAGTCCTTTTCATATTGCAAAAGTACATCTAATTGTGTTGAAATTCATGAAATTTTAATTCCTTAACATGTTTAGAATGTACTGTCAAGATATTCCATTTTATCCAACCATTGATTTCTGACCTTAATTTTCACAGATCAATAAATGTAACCTAAATACATTTGTATGGCTCAATGGCTATAAAAGATTTATGATTCCCTATTCTCTGTGCTAGCAGTTACGGAAGCCCATTAGTGCAAGGTGTTCACTCATTTCTAAGTCGTTATAACGACTTAGTATCTCGTTTGAACGACATACCTAACAACGCCAGTTATGTCGTTATAACGAGATACAAAGTCGTTTAAACGAGATACGGAGTCGTTTAAAGGAGATAGCGATGTCGTTATAACGAGATACTAAGTCGTTTAAACGAGTTAGCTATGCTGATAAAACGAGACATTAAGTCGTTAAAACGAGATACGAAGTCGTTTAAACGAGTTGGCTATGTCGTTATGACGAGATACTAAGTCGTTTAAACGAGATGCTCAGTCGTTGAAACAAGTTAGCTATGTTGTTAAAATGAGATAGTAGGTCTTTATAACGACTTAAACGTAAGTGAACACCTGGCACTAATGGGCTTCCGTAAGCAGTTAGGATATGTTCACTTCAGACTGACCATGCATTAAAAGTTGTTGTAGATCCCATAAAAAATTCTGTTGACTAGTATTTAATCAAATCATCCAGAGACAAAAAAAAATGCAGTGTCTAACTTTCTGTGATTGAAGGGCAACTGCATGTATTTCATAACGTAGTTACAAAACTTTCTATTTGACATGGTATGATCTCCAATTACAAAAAATTTCATGTTTTCTTGAAAACTTATGAATCAAGGACCAAACCCACAGAGGAAATCATTACCACAAATTAAGCTCAAGTTAAAGGAACAACCCTACAAAAGCATAACCACTAGATCCCTAAGTTAGAGATCCTACCCACAGAGACAAGCGACCTCATCACCAAGCTTATGATCACACTCACAGAGGCAAGCAATATCACAAGATTATCAGGAAAGCACAACTAATATATCACTAATATAAGGGATCAAAACTCACAGTGGAAAGCACTGCCACTAGATCATTGAGTTAAGGGATCAAAACTTACAGCGGAAAGCACTGCCACTAGATCATTGATTTAAGGGATCAAAACTCACTGCGGAAAGCACTGCCACTAGATCATTGAGTTAAGGGATCAAAACCACAGAAACAAACACTATCTCTAGATTACCAAATTGAGAGATACTACCACAGAGGCAAACAGCATCACTAGATAACCAAGTTATGAGATCCTATCCACAAAAGCAAGAAGTAACACTAAATCACCCAAGTTGAGAGATCCTACCCATAGAGGAAATCACTATCATTAGATCCCCAAGTAACGGGATCAATCCCATAGAGGCAAGCAGTACCACTAAATAATCAAGTAAAGAGATCCTACCACAGTGTCAAACACTATCACAAGATCCCTAAATTAAGAGATCAATCTTACAAACAAGAACTATCACTAGACCATCAAGTTCAGGAATATACCTCACAGATGCAAGCAGTATCACTATATCACCAATTCAAGGTATCTAACACACAGAGGCAAGCAGTATCACTATATCACCAATTCAAAGTATCTAACACACAGAGGCAAGCAGTATCACTATATCACCAATTCAAGGTATCTAACACACAGAGGCAAGCAGTATCACTATATCACCAATTCAAGGTATCTAACACACAGAGGCAAGCAGCATCACTATATCACCAATTCAAGGTATCTAACACACAGAGGAAAGCAGCATCACTATATCACCAATTCAAGGTATCTAACACACAGAGGCAAGCAGCATCACTATATCACCAATTCAAGGTATCTAACACACAGAGGCAAGCAGCATCACTATATCACCAATTCAAGGTATCTAACACACAGAGGCAAGCAGTATCACTATATCACCAATTCAAGGTATCTAACACACAGAGGCAAGCAATACCACTAAATGGCCAAATCAAAAGCTTTTTAACACAGAGACAAACACTAAATCACCAAATCACCAACTTAAGTAATCTATCCCGAGGAGACGATCAATATCACTGGATCACAAATTTAAGGTACCTAACCCACAGAGACAATTACAATCAATAGGTCACTTAGTTAATGGATCAGACCTAGAAATGCAATAATTAATAATAGGTCACCAAGTTAAGAGATCCTACCCAGAGAGACAAACACTTACACTCTAGATCACCAAGTTAAAAGATCAAACCCATAGAAGCAAACAGTATCTCTAAATCACAAGGTTAAGAGATCCTACACATAAAGGCAAACAGAATCTCTAGATCACCAAATTAATTGGTAAAAAAATGTAGGCAAACACTAATACTAAATTTATCAAACCCACAAACACTACCTTAGGCCTTTAGATGAAAGGATTTAGACATGCTTTGCAGAAATTTAGTTTCTGATCTGTTTTCCACAAATATCTTTTAGATATTCTGTTGTCAAAATTTCATAAAATTTTGATGACTAATATGTTTATGTTTGTTAAATTGTTTCAGCCTGTACATGTATGCCATGTAGTTTTTTCAGCCTGTACATGTATGCCATGTAGTTTTTTTTTCAGCCTGTACATGTATGCCATGTAGTTTTTGATTATGAACATCATTTTTATTCCTCTCTAATGACTTCTCTTCATACCTTATTAGTTATATGATTTATGTACTATATGCATATACATGCACAGTGAAACCTGTCTAAACTAAACCCTGAATTAACCAAAAAAACTGTCTACATCAGACAACTTTTGGAGCCCATAGAGCCGGTTTAAATGTATTCTGAACCTGGATACACTGTACATTACCCTATCATTACCGACCTATTCTACAGTCCGAAAGGGGTTCGGTTTAGAGATTGACTGATTGATTGTTGGGGTTTAAGGCCCAAGCAGATAAGTTTTACTGTATATTTACCAGATTACTACGCTTACTGTAAGTTATCTACCCTTTTATTTGCATTTTCTTCACTTGCACGCTAATGGTGCACTTAAAAACAACAAAATAAAAACAACAACGTTATTACTTGAAATGATTGAATAATTTTAATATAACAAATTTGCTGCATTGACCCCATGACAGATATATCATGTATAAATTACACTGTAATTTTCAAACACTAATATGACAATTTCATCTGATTATAACTAATATTCTCCTCATTACCATTGATACTTGATTCATTATTAAGTGTAAGTATTTGTAAGAATCAGGCAAAATGGGAAAAAAATCAGATACATGCATATCAAATCCCACTGATCTGACAATATTATACATTCAAAGTAATTTCTCTTTTTCCTAAAAAGAATTATTTGATCTCTGGATCATTGAATTTGTTCAGAAATGCTTCAACAGAGTGTTAGAAAAATTAGCTTTTTAACAGAGTTATCTACCCTTGAAATGTTCATTTTAAGAGCATTATAATGAAATTAAAACACAATTTACCAAGATGATACAGAATATCTTGTCTTCCTTGATTCTGATGGTGCAAATAGTCAAATAACACTTTCAAAATGATAGGATTTTACATATATTTTGTACTTTGTTTCACCCACTGCCTAATTCTTACAAAGTCTGACACTTACGTCTCCAAATTAGCATATTAACAAGAACAGTAAGTTTCAGTTATCTGGTCATACCAGTCACTAAGGCACTAAAATAAAACCAGATCTAACGGTCATATAATGGAAAACGAACAATGAACAAAAAAACAAATAACAAATAACAAAAAAAATAATAATAATAATAAAATAAAATAAAACAATAAAATGTTCAGGTCACCTGTTTTCTGTTTTAATTTGTGTATCTTGCCTTATGATGGAAGGGAGACAACCATTAAAACTTTTCTCTGCTAAAGTACTGAATTTTCTCTGCTTTGATTATTCATATGAAAGTACTCTTTGGTCATAAAAGGCAAAATGTTCCTCCTCTTGTGAAATCAGCCATATAAATTAGCGAAATTAAAAATTAGAGACTCAATGTATATTTGGCTTACTATAGACAATGGATGAGTACCAGTACTATTATTTTGTAATTTTTTTTGTTTTACTGCATTTACTAATTTTTCTATTTTGGACAATTTCAATACCACATTTTGTAGGTCAAGCACACATACAATTGTAAAATAATCAATAAAAAAAATATTGATTTTTGAAAATATGGTTGAATTTCCCTTAAAACATACCTTGTGCTATATTATTTTTGTAAAAGTAGGATAATTCGCACACAAGTCTTTCAATGAAATCTTATTCAAAATATTACCTCAAATGCAGAAATGGCACTCATTTCTTTATAAGTATTTTAATTTGAGGAATAAACTATATGAAATGAATTGAAATTTCACCATCAAAGGGAGATAACTCACTTTTTTCCCATCATTTTATTGGAACTTTGAACTCACTTTACTGCATCCTGACATTTCTACAAACAACTATGTGTCCACATTGTAAAATTATGGGTTTTATTCTGAGCATGATTCATTATTGTTCAATTTTGCCAAATTCTTACATTTTCTAGCACTTAAGTAGTACTCCAGCAAAAAATCATGCAAAATGTGATTCATGGCTAAAAAGCCTACATATTTTTATTTTTGATTGAATTGCCATAGTAAACTGAAATTAACAATTTGGTTTTTCATTTAACCTGTTTTCTTACGAGATAAAAATTATAAAGAATGCACTGTAGATTTCAAAATAAAGGGAGATAACTCTGTAAATGACACTCAAATACAACTGAATCTATTGGATTTTCAATGTTGATTATCTCCTAAGAGCAGGCAGATGTGAATGAATAATTAAAAATTTCATAATATACATCCATCAAAAAACTTAATTACAAAAATAAAAATATGTAGCCTTTTTAGGGGTGTATCACATTTTTCAGATTTTGCATGATTCTTACAAAGACAGCTACTTAATTTCATAATCAAGGTTGTCATCTTCTACCTTTTATGGCAATCAAATTAGAGATTATGGTTAGTGGTTGGGGAAATAAATCATATAATTTAAACAACCAAAGAAAAACAAGAAAAACTGTGAGCAACTAAAGGTGACCCCTTCCCCCTCCTGGATTTGTACCCAAGTAATCATGTGGTTGAAGTTGTTGAAGTGGAATTTGATATTGCCCCAGTCTGAAATTGAATTCTGCTATATTGCATGCCTATATGAAGATTTTGTAAATATATCAAGTTATATGTAGTTGCAGTGACCAAATTTAAGGGGAAATACTTGCCAAATGCAACCTGAAATTCAATTTTGCTAGTAGAAATTATTTCCACTTGCTAAAATTTGCTAGTGAAATTCTGTATGTCATATAGGTAAAGTCCAGAAATAATGTAAAAAAGTTAAATTTAGCAACTATAAATTTTCAGAATTTGCTAAATTTAGCTAGTGGGAAAAATTCTGAAAATCAATCCCTGTAGTTGCAGAGAAGAATATAAAGCAAAAGTTGTGGACGAATACCATGATCAATATATAAAAAACATAGGAAATGAAACTGGAAATAAAACATTCTTACTTAAGGTAGTAGTCCTAGGGTAAGGGACACAACTCTTACAAATCATTGGAATTTTTGTATTCACCACTTTATACCAACATCATGTAAGCATCAAAGTAACCTGGACCGATATCATTCTGTTTCAAAGGGAAGCTTGAAAAACTTTGATGAAATTGCATATGATACAAACATATCATTGATTTGAAGTGTTATGTCCCTTACCCCAGGTCTACCTCCTTAACACAGGAAAAATTACCAATCTGTTTCTTTCTTGTACATGCAACATTTTCAAGATTTCTTTAAGTATTTTCTAATCATATAGATTTTACCTTAAAAATGTTCAACCTTAGTTCTTTCTTGTTCACTTTACCCATAGCATTCCTAGGCAATTCAGGCAAAACTTTCATTACTGTTGGAATTTGGTATGGCGGAAGTCTATCAGCGCACCATGTCCGCAGATCATCTATATCAAAGTTAATCTGTGACTTAGCAACAACGACAGCTGCTACTTTTTGACCCCATGTAATGTCTGGTAATCCAACCACAACACATTCAGCAATGTTAGGATGTTCTAGAAGATGGCGCTCAATGTCTAATGCACTCATTTTGTATCCGCCACTTTTGATAATGTCTACCGATGTTCTCCCCATGATTTTATATACTCCATTGGTGTACACTGCAGTGTCTCCTAAAAAATTAATGATCATTTAGCTTTCTTAACATACTTTCTTTGATAGCCTTATTTTCATTTTTGGGACATAAATCAAATTTCACCAATTCAAAATGCTAGGTATAATGATCCAACAGTGCATCGAAATTTTGTTTAAATCTGCAGTGTGAAAATGCTTTAAATCAAATTTGCTGTAACTGTATTAGGGATAAAAGATGGTTATTACCTTCATATGTGATAAAGTATCATTTTTGTTATAATTTGTTCAAATTTAATTGAAACTAAATAAAGTTGTGAGGGAAAGCATCTCTAAGGACCCTGCTGTAGTCTAAACAAATTGAGTTATGAACATTTTGGAGGATCAAAATTATACAGAATATTTCAGCTGATCTACCCTCATGCCAAATATCAAATGCTTACACTAAAAGACAACAAAATAACATGTGGACATGAATATTAATTGCAAAATCATAAATTTGACCTTGAGGTCAAAGTTCATCAACCATGATGCCCGACACAATGTCTTGAGCTCATCTATCCTCATGCAAATATCAATAGCCAACACCAAAAGACAACACAGTTACAGAACAGACATGATTTGTTATGGACTGATGAATGCACAGAGTGATAACTGTAGGGTGTCATCCACTCAGTGTTGGGCTCTAATAACACAAATATGACCTATCTGTAAAAAACTGCATAACATGGTCAGCATAGAATTGTGATATATATCAAATCACGAGGGAGTGGAATTATTATACTTCTAGTCTGGTTTTGTGTTTGTTTGTTTGTTTGTTTGTTGGGGTTCAACGCCCGAGCAGCAATATATCAGCTATATTCAGGCGATGAACATGAAATGATGATAAAATAAAAAATGGGATGGGACACAAGGACAACGGGGTCGAGCAATTTTGATTGCCACTGGTAATAGGGAGAGGTGGGTAGGGTCGGGCAATTTGGCCTCCTGTGGCGGAGCCCTATGGTTTCTACTCCGGAAGAACACCACAGTAGGGTTTTTTAACGTGCAAGGAACATGGCATCTTTCCCAACACAGTGCACCAATATCGTTTGAGGTCAGGTTTTCCGTATTATAGCCTGACAACCCCAGCATGTAATGCCAGGGGTACCCCATTCCACCACCTGGGGCACACAACCCAGTTGCTCTGTGGGCACTATTTAGTCGCCTTTTACGACAAGCTTAGCACTGCTGGTGGCCTATTCTTTTGACACCCAGACCTGCACGGGTCGTCTGGTTTTGTGACTAACATGCAGATTTACATGTATTACATAACAAAGGTACTTAATCACTATTTCTGCCTTTTTTCTTTTCATGAAACAAACAAAAGAAATTTGATATGAAACAAACAAATGAAATTTGATAAAGAAAAAAAAATTCAATTTACAGAAGCAATATCACATTCCCTTTCATTTAAGAAAAGATCTTTATCTACCTTGAGGTCAACTGTTGTAAGATGAGAAATATTGCAATTATGAAAGCAAACAGAATGGAAATTTGAACTGATGATATTTTAGAATGATGGAAAGAGAGATTAACATTGAAGCATGCAAGACATTTTTCATGATAAAGATGAACGGTAAAACCACACTTCTAACAGAATTGTTACAATTGGTTTAGTCTAGGCAAGCATTAGGTTTACCAAGGTTTAAGTCCACCAAAGTTGATAAAAAAGGACTTTAAAAGTGTCTGGTTTAGACAGGTTTTCAAATTACTAAGGATTTGGTATAAACAGGTTGTCATATTATACAGGATTTGGTTAAAACAGGGTTTTAGATTATTCAGAAGTTGGTTTAGACAGGTTTTTTATTATTAAGAATTTGGTTGAGACAGGTTTTTGGATTATTCAGGATTTGGTTACAACAGATTTAGATTATGCAGGATTTGGTTAAGACAGTGTTTTAGATTATTCAGGATTGGGTTTAGACAGTTTTAGATTATTCAGGATTTGGTTTAGACAGGGTTTTAGATTATTCAGGATTTGGTTTAGACAGTTTTAGATTATTCAGGATTTGGTTCAGACAGGGTTTTAGATTATTCAGGATTTGGTTTAGACAGTTTTAGATTATTCAGGATTTGGTTTAGACAGTTCTAGATTATTCAGGATTTGGTTTGGACAGTTTTAGATCATTCAGGATTTGCTTAAGACAGGGTTTTAGATTATTCAGGATTTGGTTTAGACAGTGTAAGATTGTTCAGGATTTGGTTTAGACAGGTTTTTTTTAATTATTCAAGATTGTGGTTTAAACAGGTCTCACTGAAATTCCAACTTATTTTTATATGTTCTTGCATTCATGAATAACAAAGGATGAATAAGTACCTGTTTTAAACCATCCATCTTTAGTAAAAGATGCTGCTGTGGCTTGAGGATTCCTCCAATATTCTTTAAAGACAGTAGGACTCTTGACTAGAAGCTCTCCTTGCTCATTTTCCATACCTAAAAACAAACATGAAGTGTATACCACCACTCAAACATGAAGTTGATATCTGACAGCTACCAAAATCGCTTTTAAGGTATACCCTGTTTATATAAAGCCACATTCCAAATTTGAAATAAATCCTTTCAATGGGAGTCCTGATACTTATGACCAAATTTGGGCAGACATAAAAGGTGATACCAATATAACAGTGTTAAAGGCAGGTATAATACTTCAACTCAATGAAGAGTAACATATCT
Source organism: Perna viridis (assembly GCA_037379345.1). Classification (NCBI taxonomy): domain Eukaryota; kingdom Metazoa; phylum Mollusca; class Bivalvia; order Mytilida; family Mytilidae; genus Perna; species Perna viridis. The sequence goes on along the minus strand of CM074515.1, from coordinate 35,158,087 downwards.
TTATTACATTTATATTATAGGGCTAAATAGTGCATTTGAATCTGTATTATATTCAAAGATTGTCATATCAAACCCAGGATACCCATATTTGGCTGATGCACTGAAAGCTCAAAAAAAAAATTAAAAGCTTGTCAAATTTAAAACCAGATATTTCTCTCATAGACAGTGTCTATGTATGCAAAAAAAGACAATGAAATTTTAAAAACCCTATGCATAGAGCGAATTGCCAAATTTGGCACCTGCAAAAATTACCTGCTATACAATTATACTTGACTGTTCAGAGCCTGTCAAGGAGATAAGTTACTTCAACTTCTCCAAACATTAAGATATCAATGTCTACGGAAAGCAAGCTTTACCTTTTGTAACAGTGGTCTGACTAGAATTTCCTCTTGCAATCACATCGTAACCTGTAGGGGTGTATACATTCAGCTTACTGATGGTAACATTCACCCCAGGAAATGGGTTACCTACAGTACCTGAAAAACATCAATCTTATTTTATAAAATAGCACAGGCCCTTGGAACCAGGATTTTTTTTCATCACAAAAAATATCATTAAATCATTTTGTTTCCATATTTGAGTTATTATTTGTGTTCTCAGACATGTCCACTGGCTATTTAATGCTGTTTATACTATGCCCAGTTTTTCGTCTAGAGAAGGAGACAGACAAAAAATAGGCATAGTATAAACAACATTACATAGCAAACGGACATGTCTGAGAAGACAAATAATTACTAAAATAAGGAAACAAAATAATTTAATGATATTTTTTGTGATTGATTGTTGGGGTTTAACAACCGAGCAGCAGTATTTCAGCTATATTCAGTTGATGAACATGAAATGGATGATAAAATGAACATGAAATGATCATGATGAAATGAGAAAAACGAATGGGACACAAGGATAATAGGGTTGACAAATTTTGATTGCCACAAGAAAACGGGAAGGATGAGTAGGGTTGGGAAATTTAGCCTCCTTGTGATAAAAAAACAAAATCCTGGTCCCAAAGGCATATGGAAAATAGGTTTGGGTTGTTTCAGATATTACAGAGTGAAGGAAAGATATCAATGAAACTTGTACTAAAACTTCCATGAGTGAGAGTCATTTTTTAAACTCTGTAGACATTTGTATACCATAATAAGATCCATAATTGACAATGGTATAAAAAAGAAACATAACACCTGAAAATATGTATACATATATTCTTCCAAACTGAATGATAAACTAATTTGACAATGTTAATTTACCTGGGATTCTCTCCCCTTTCAATGGACTTGTTAGAACCATTCCTAACTCTGTCATTCCATATCTCTCCAATAATGTATGACCTGTGATTTTCTTCCATTTGTTCAACACCTGTTCAGGTAAAGCTGCTGATCCTGAGACCATTAATCTAAAAGTTCAATTTAAGTGTCAGACTTTGAAAGAATGAGGCAGTGTGGGTGAAACATGGTATAAAAAAACCACCATTTTGAAAGTTTAATCTGACTATTTGCACCATCTGAATAGAGAAAGAAGACAAGATTTTCTTGGCCTTATCCAAACGAGAGGATGGCAAAAGATTAACTAGAGGCTCAAGAGAGCCTGAATCGCTCACCTGGTTAACCATTTGCTTATTTGAAGAACTTGAGGAATGAGACAGGGTAAGTTAAAATCAACTAAATTGTCAAATGCAGGAAATGCTTTTCATAGCATTTTCATGACCTGAACCAGAATTTTGCTAAAGGCAACAATTTTTGAATTTTTTTCGAAAACCTGTCTTATGACCCCTAAGTTCCATTTTTAGTGTAGGCAGTCATATCTATTCATGGATTAAAAATCACAACAGTCATTTTGAGCACAATACACTAAAGAACTATTATGCTTATTTTCATCCAATGATCTTAGATGGTTTTAGAGAAGAAGATTTTCAAAGTTGTACATGTGATAAAAAACAACAAAAAACTGTTTCAGGGGTCATAACTCCTACATTAGTCAATGAATGGTTTCGAAAATTTCGGCATAGGTCCTTCTCATGATACTTAACAATTTAACCCATGCCAGAAATTTGGTAAAAGCAACTGTTTTTGAGTTATTTGCAGAAAACTGCAATCTGACCCCTATGTTCTATTTTTAGTAACAGCCGCCATGTTTTTTTATGGATCAAAAATCCCAACAATCAATTTGTGCAGAACACCCTAATGAACAATTATGCCAAGTTTAAAACCTGTCAGTCCAGTAGTTTCAAAGGAGAAGATTTTTAAAAATTTGTCCATGATGACGACGATGATGACGACAGACGCCAAGTGATGGCATAAGCTCACTTGGCCTTTGGCCATGTGAGCTTAAAATGGCATAACAGGGGAAGTAAAAGTGAGACTGGGCATAAAAATCAAATCTCATCTGTACTTTGTTGTACTTCACAGATGTGTGCTAAGTTTGAAAAAAAAGTCATTCAACCAATTCACATGTTATCATCAGGAAGTCATAAAAAAGCAGAATGAAAATGTTCAAAACTGATTAATCTAAAAGAAAAAATCATGCAACCATCACAAAAGGCAACCACTGTTTAGATTATTAAAATGATTAAATCAATTCAATATTTTTCTTTCTTAATATTCAACATGGACATTTTTCATATTTGGAGCTTCTGAAGACAACTAGTGGTAAAATAGGGTATCCAAGTTTATCCAAGTTTTCTTAAAATGAATTTTAATATATGGTTTTCTTTTAAGTTCAAGAGCTGACATGAATAGTGGTTCTTGTGTTGAGTTTTTCTGCTATGTCTTTTGGTTTTCTTTCTTGCAGATGACACATCTTCTATAGCAGTGGTGAAGAATCATTCAAACTTCATCACTGAACTCAAACTACAGTTATAGCAACAATATGTTTGACAGACGGATAGAAAAGCTTATTATTTAAGGGCTCCCCCTGATAGTTGACAGGGTGGTAATTGGAATTTTCATTTTGGCAGAAAAATGAGCTTGATGCACAAGGTTTGACAAAAAAATCTTAAATCTGAAGTCAGACAGATGGAAGGACATGATACTTGTCAATTAAAACAAAGGATTTTGCATATCCTGCCACTACATATGGTAAGGTATAAAAATTTCTTATCCTGCCACTACATATGGTAAGGTATAAAAAGTTCTTATCCTGCCACTATATGTACATGTGACAAGGTACAAAAATTCATATTCTGCCACTACATGTGGCAAGATATAAAAAATTAATGAAAATAAACTCAAATCCTTCTCGTTCAAAGTAATTATTCTACTCATTTATGTCAAGAAAAGTTATTACTGCCAGTGCTTACCTGACATTTTGACATGCAGCTTTCATCAGCATCAGAGTAAATTTATTATCCATCCTAACATTCTGTTGGTACCACTGTATCATCTTAGAGTAAATAGTTGGTACAGCCATGAATAAAGTTATACTGAAATCTGTCTGTTTTCTGTTAGCCAGTTCACTCCAAACCTAAAAGTATAAATACCATAGGGACATTGTCAATTTGTAAATTAACTAGATTTTAAAACAAGAGGCCCCAAGGAGCCTGAATCACTCACCTGATTAAAGTTTATTTTTCAAGGGCAATAAATTTGACAAGGAGTTGTCCAACAATTTTGACTCAAGAAGACTTTTTTAGGACTATCATTAGGATCATTTCAGTGATAGAAAGTTTATTTCTTTTAAAGATACTGGCTGAAAACTGTAAAAAAAAAACCCTGTCATTTTTCATCTTTCAAGGGCAATAACTCTTACAGGAGTCACCTGACTACTTTGATCCCTGACGACTTTTGAAGGCCCTTATAACAAGGGTCATTTCAGAAATAATTTTACTAAACCTAACGGTTTTGGAGATATATGCGAAAAACTACTGTCTGACCCCTATGTTCTATTTTCAGTAATGGCAGCCATGTTTTTTGACAGATAAAAAATCCCCACATCAGTTCTATGCACGATACACCAAGGAACATTTATAACAAGTTTGATTCAAATTGGACAAGTGGTGTCAGAGGAGAAATTTTTGAAAGAAACAACATTCAAATTAGCAAAAAAACGTTGAAAAAGGGCCACAACTCCAACATGGCTTAACATATTAAAATGAAAATTTGACCACATATAGATCTCATCATGCTGAACACTTTCATCCCCATGTCAGAATTTGGCTAAACCTAACAGTTTTGGAGACATATGCGAAAAACTACTGTCTGACCCCTATGTTCTATTTTTAGTAATGGCGGCCATGTTTTTCGACAGATCAAAAATCCCCATAACAGTTCTATGCATGATACCCAAGGAACATTCAAACCAAGAGTTTTGAAAAATTGTTAACGACGACGATGACAGACACCAATTGATGGCAATAGCTCACCTGGCCAAAGGCCAGTTGAGCTAAAAATGTATTTGTTGCTATTTCCCTACTTGCTCATAAAAAAGGCCTCTACTTAAAGATTTTGTATTGGTTTTATAAAACAATTGTCAAAAAAAATCTTCCCTTTGATTTCAATATTCATCTATTATATATTGGCAAAAAAAAACTGAACATCTGAATATTGGCAAAAAAAAAACCTGAAGTATCAGCAGTGAAACGTTAAAAATAGAAGGAGAGTTCAAAAACATCAAAATCTAAGTACATAGCCAAAACGTGAAAACAGGAAACAGAAGCAATGAAATGATTACCCGTAACATAGTTTTTCTTGGAGTCTGTCCATAAAAATTTTATTCCTACCTACCGATGTTCTGAGCTCAAAGTAGGGGAATGCCAAACAAACATATTATGTTTGGCGTAACATGGAGAGGAGTACAAAGTAGCAAGAGATATCCAATTATAAAATTGGGGATCTACACTGGCATAATAAAACAGGAATTCACCTTCTACTCCAAGCTGAAATATATATACACACAATAATTTTCTATAAGAGTATTTGCAAAATTAGGTACATAGGGAAAATGTCTTTCTCCGAACATTTTTTTATCTATCGGTAGTTTCTGCATAGAACACACTCCAACTGCCTAAAAATGAAAAATATCTAAGGACAGACAAATACAGTAAGGCTGACCAAGTGCAAACACACATAATTCTTTTTAGAAATAACGATAAAATTTCAACTTTTTAGATGTTGCACAATTTTGAACTAACTTCCCCTTTTTTCTCATTGTTTATGGAAATAAAATGATAAGGAAATCTAAACAATATCCTACATCAACAATCATTACAATCTAATGACAATGTGTAAAAGTCTGCTTCATTTTGTTTCATGAATGAGTTTTTACTATGGTGAAAGGGAGACAATCATTAATACCCAAATTTATGCCTATCAGAACAACTTGTTAAAACTGAAAGATTTCGGTAACTGTTTACTTTTTCGGCGTCAAACTTGGTCATCATGATACAAGTAGCACCACAGTACAACGGCACCATCAGGGCATTGACAACACCATGTACATGATGTAAAGGCAGCACATGGAGTAAAACATCCTGACTAGACCATTCCCAAGCCTCTACCATTCCTGTGATGTTGTAGTGAAGATTTCCATAAGTTAACACAACACCCTGAAGAAAAAAAGAGACAATAGTTTCGAGTCTTGGCTATTATTTTGTAAGCAAGTTTGAAATAAATACCCCAGCTACAAGTGGACTTTAATCATGTTAAATTCTTAAGTTGAATAAACTTCTCTTGGAGTTATCTGACATTTAAAAGCAGATTGCTCAGAGAGAAATATTATTTATTCCTATAAATCTGGTTTTTTATGAAAATATTATGGTACACTATCTGTCCATCCATATTATAGGCTAGCACAAATATTCTTTGAATGATGGAATGATTGAGGAAAGAATCTTGTGTTTGTTTCCTGACCAAGGGGGTAGGCTTGGGATTTTTTTAAAGGAAAAAATAATTATTCTAAATTTTTGGACCATGGACAGAAAAAACAATTATGATTCAATAAATATTTCTCCCATTACTAAATATTAAATGTACATTTTAAATTTTTTTTTTTTTTAATCTGGCTGCTGCCAAATTACTTTTTTTTAACTCAACATCCCAGTCCCCCTCCCCCTTGAGTAGAAAATAGTCTGTGCCAAAATTGAGTTTATTGTGGTAATTACTTGCCTTTGGTCTTCCTGTCGTTCCACTTGTATAAATCATCATGCATGGCTGATTCCGATACCAATTAGCCTTGACTAAATCTTTCTTATTTTCTATTGATTTGGCATCACTAAACCAGGCATTTTGGTCATAATTACATGTGTAGTCAGACTGAGATAATACTTTCAACGGAATGTTGAGTTCTGAAGATATGGGTTTGATTTTCTCGAAGAATTTCTTTGAGGCAACAATGACGGAGCATTGTGAATTCTGGATAACATACTCAAGTTCACTCTTTGGATGTGTTGTACACAATGGTACAGCAACACCACCAGCCATCCAAGTTGCCCACTGGGCAATAACATATGACACGTCATTCTCACAAAGAAAGGCAATTCTTTTGGTCTCTATGGTACTCTCTAAACACACATCTTTGTCTCTGAATTCCTCATTGTTTTCACTCTGATTTGCAATAACTATTTGAACAAGATCATCTGAAAGCAATTTCCCATAATGAAGAAGATCCTTGTACTTAAACTTTCCACTTTGATCTATAATTGCAACCTTCTCCAGATAATTCTCCGCCCTGAAATAAATAGGGGCAGGAGTGTCTTGTATGCCAGCACCAAAGCGCCTTTGAAGACATATTTTGCAGTGATGTCCATTCAGTTTCTGTAGATGTTTGCCTATTGGGGTTGTCAGTAACTGTGGAAAATGTAATGGATGAAGCCTTGATATAAATTTGTTCATCCTCTACATGTAGGTACTGATTACAACTGGAGTGTGTTTAACTGTAAACAGAAAAATCTTAAATGAGAACCAAGATATAATAACTAAATATTGGCTGCTTTTGTGTAGAAGTAGCTTTTTCTTTCAAAAAATTATTTCTATGATATGACAGCCATTTTGAATATTTAAAAATGGCTGAAATTTTAAAATAAAAAAAATTTGGCACTGTGTCCTAACAGAACTATAATTGTCTTATTATCAACATTATACAGCTCTACCATTTTACCATGGTTTGCATTCTTATTTTGTTTTTTTCCTTTGTAGGAACATGAACTGTTTGTTGTGATACTAAATTCACACTTACTGGTCTGATATACATGCACAGGGCATGGGGGTGGGGGGTTCCAGAAATATGTTAAATGGGGGTGGGGGGTTGAGATGTCATTCAGAAATTTCTATGCTACCAATTGCTTATTTTGCCCAAATTTTACACAAATATTACCAAAACGGGGAAATTGTGTGCCTTTCAACCTTCCTCCTTGATAAGCTTCTGATGCAGAAACTTCAAGTTTCAGTGGTTGATCCTGAAATTCAAGGGAGGGGGGACTTCAATAATAGTGATTTTCTATTTTCTATATAACCAAGCAACATAATTAAGGGAGACCAAAATTCATCATAGGATGGATTAACTATAATCAATGTCGGTTGGATCTTGTTGTAGAATAAACCAGAGATCTTTTCAAGAGTTCTATACGTTTTGTGGATTGTCGTGTGGTTTTTTATTGAAAAAAAGAACAAATAACAGCAACTTGATACACTTTTAAGGAGGTAGACCTAGGGTGTGGGACATATTCTTGAAATCAGTGATATGTTTGTATCATATTCAATTTCACCAAAGCCTATAAAGCTTTCATTTGAAACAGAATGAAATCAATCCAGGTAAATTTGATGCTTACATGAGGTTGATGTTAAATGCTGAATACAAGTGTTCAAATGATTTGTAAGACTTGTATCCCTTGCCCTAGGTCTACCTCCCTAAAATCCACCAATTAGACAAATAATAATCATATTTCTCAAGTTCTTTGTATAACCAAATATGTTATTTTTTGCCAATTAGAAAATAAAGTAACAACTGGTAGCAATAATAATCAACAGAAAAATTTAAAGACTTACAATTTGGCAGTAAAATAGGTTATTAGTCAATTCACTACTTATTGCTTATCATGCCAATAGTCCATAATCACCTTGTTTGTAGAATCATGTCCTATTACAATGGGATGCTATAATTTGAATACAAGTTTCATGCAGTGCAAGTGACATTTGGTGTATACATGTAGGTTAAAGGGAAGCTTTATTTGTCATAATGTTGATACACAAGTATATATACACATAAAATGGACAAAAAACCATAGTTTTTTAAAACAAGAAATTCTCTTTTTTTTAATATTAAAAAATAATTTTTAATATCAAAAAATGAATTTCTTACATTTCATTATTTTTTTATTAACATTAGAGAATGTTTATTTTGATATTACAAAAATTTTTTATCAGTCTTTGAATTTAGCCAGGGGCCCAGTGGCCTGGGCCCCTAAAATTATGTTCTTATGAAGCCCGAATGACTTCCAAAAATTTTGGGGTGTTGTAGTGTTCTGTTTATTTTTGGGTTCTTAGACATATCTAAAAAGTCTGAATCGAATGAGTGTTATGTAATTTTATTATAACAGGATATTCTTATTACTAGTCATAGATTCAGATGATTTAAGAAATTTTTTTTGGGCCACTGAAAAATCATTCGGGCTTCCAATTTTTGTAACTTTGGAAGTCTGAATGGCTTCTATCTGAAAAAGTTAAACGTGAAGACTGATTATATTAGAAAACACAGTTTTTTGTCTACTTTGGCTTGTCATACATGCCTGCACAAGTCAACAATTAACAGAAGTTTTGTCATGTCTGTAGAGCTTTATAATCTGTGGAGAGATTTACCACCACTTTGTTGAACTGAGTTTGGCCAGGATTGTATGGGAGGAAAGCCTAATATTCCAGGCTTGAAAAATGATGAAACTTTAGGTAAAAGAGCAGAAATATGGCAGGAAATCATGGTATTTCAGCTCTTCAATTGTGAGGTAATAGGGAACATCTAAAAATAGATGAGACGGATCATTGGCAGGGGCAGATCCAGGATTTTAGATTAGATGGGGGCGCACAGTTAAAATTTTGCACAGCGGAGTGAGGCAAAAAATTTTTTTAGGTCAAATTTTTTAAATATTCGACTTGAGTGGGTGCAGTGTAGATATCTTTTGTGGTAAAATTCGAGATATATTAAAGTTTCAACCTAAAACCACCTAAATCTACCCCCGACAACCCATGCTTTGCAATTTTTAGGGGGGTGCATGCCCACCATGCCCCCGCCTGAATCTGCCGCTGATTAGGGATAGAAAACAAGGGGAAGGATCAATTGGGGAAGGAAAAACCAGGGAAGGATTGACTACCAACACATCAGGGACTTCACATTATAATCCCAGATGTATGGTCCCCCCTCTTTCCATTGTTAAAAGGAAATGAATAGTAGGAAGTTCAATATAAAGATATGATCTAATGAACAAAAAATATAAGTACGTGTATATTCAAATGCATTGCTAATTAGAAACTGACATGTACCAATTAGAAGATTTTCATTCCAGGGGAGGGGAACAGGTGGTGATAAGAAAATCTTACCCATTTCGTACCACATGATTCTGTCGTCCCATGAAAGAGAAAAGAAACTTCTTTGGTAATTTTCTATAAAATCAGATATTAACTAGATATATTGAAACTAATAACATAAAAATGAATTAATGAAGCGCATATTGTTTGAGTACATTTGAAAATTTGAGAAATAATATCTCGCTTCTATTGCAAAAGCACGAAGTTTTGAAGTAACGACGCAGCAAGTGAGAGCGACCGCCATTTTAAATGTTCCTGTCCCCTTCCCAGAAGGTCATCAATTGCGAAAAAAAATCACGAGTTTTAGACCTTTTAACTCTTCCATAAATTGATTAGGTAATAACTTCGTGCAAGTCCTTAACATTGGCCTAAAGGCAATATTACAATCCTCTTGAATAGCATGTACTGTGAAACATTAATCCCTTTTGGGATTTGGCGATGGACTGGAGTCATTTAGTCTTTAGATATTTTTTGTTTTGACCACCAGTGGTGGCCAAATTGAAAAAAAATATCCCCAGCGCCGAATTCCCAAAGCTGACAAAGGTATTAGGTAGATCATACATTATAAAAATTATACAATGTATGAAAAATTCTGGCTAGACATTTTAGGCCACCTGCTATGAATCCCATGTATGTACACAACAGCACAAGTTCATGTCTATTTACACTAGGTCTCTAAGACCTTTATTGAATGCCTGATTCAAATATTATCTACTGTAGAATTGCTCGTAGGACCATTAATGTGGATGGTAATCAGGGTTAGTAGTGGGATTTTAAATCGAGACCTGCTTGTATCCGATAATTCGATAGATTTTGAAAATTTTTACAGTTCATTTTCTTGAACTGGCACGATTTTTGTTTGAATTATTATTACCAGAAAGATAACTTGGGTCAAAATGCCGCTACAAGATGGAGTACAGTCCTGATTATGGCTGATGTCTGAAGATAAGAGGGCGACCATTTTACTTTCGGTGTCATTTGAAGGCAAAGTGAGCAACTCCAGGGCGACTATTTCGCCTGAATTGCCCAGTAGCATGAGCTCTGGTTCTACAGTCAGCCTCTAAATGACTGAGGTAAAGAGTGTATTCCCTAGCACAGCTGATTAAAGCTGACCATATACATTTTGTACCTTACCAATTTCACAACTGTTCTTTGCTTGCTCCTGTAGCCAAGTCAATTTACTTACATTTGGTATTTAAAATCTGCGATGCTTGGGTTCACTTGATTGTTAAATGGTCAAACATCCCGTTGGTCTGACATTCAAATAGTCGAACAGTTCTGTTGTCTGGCAGGCTGATAGTCGGACATAGGGCAAACATCAAATTTCTCAGTTATAGTATCCCTTAAGAATAAGCACTAAGCATGAACTCATCTGACATAAAACCAAGAGTAAGCTATTGTCATCATTTTGTGTAGTCTGAATTCCCTCTGACCCTTCAACCTTTCTCTTTTTCATTTGGATATTGATATGTTGGGTTGCGGTCAGAATGATGTACCATACAAAAAGTTGGAGATTCAATGGTGCAGCAGAGTAACGTCCTTCAACCACTTCTTATGACTTTTAGGTTGAAGTAGTGCATGTCATACCTCCTAGTTTGATTCTAGAATTATTTTCCTGTATGCTGATACCATATTTGCTACAAAAATTACATTTTTTATTGAAATTTTGGTCACTTTCCATGAGAGACCCAGTTTTGTTGATACTTTGAATCGTAATACATGTGAAGTGGCATGACACGAAAGTAAGCAGAGCTTGTTAATGTTGGTTCAGAATGGAGAAGACACAATTTTTAAAGCTGGAATCTAAGAGAATATTTCATAATTCCGCCAAAAAATTACATGTCCGCTGCTGTTTCGTTCATCTGTTCCTTGACATTTTTTTAAAACATTTTATAATTTGAAATTTTTTTTTGGTCTTTTATTTATTTTTTGATTTATTTTTTGGTAGTCAGGATTTTACAATCCTCCAACAACCACCACCTGACTGGGGTGTTGAGAGGTGACAGGTCACATACACTTATAATCTATGACTACACAATACATTACATATTAGAGTTAAATTAATGATACAATGTAAATAATAATAATAATGATTGAAGAGAAAAAAGAATAATATAACACACCTACATACACACATGCACACTTTCATGCCCTTTTGATGCATATAAATGTACTATCGAATACCTGTACTTGACAAAATTTATTGAATTTATGAATAAATAGAAATGAAAACAAAAGGAATACAACACAATTAATTCAGAAAAATGTTTTGCCCAAAATTTATCATAAGTTCTAAAAGTATTCTGTTTATTTGCAATAAATATGTCATAGGATTGGTACTGTTTAATCCTTGATTTCAATCCAATCAATGTTGGAATAGGACCTTTCAATCTGCATCGATATAAAAAAATGTTAGCTATTATAAAAATGAGATTAATAAACACATTTTTGTCAGTAAATCCTAAGAGTATCTGTTTTTTTTTGCTGAAGATAAAATCAGCATCATAGTTTCTTATATATTGTTGAAAAGACAGACAAATGTTATATGTGATGTGGCAATCATAAAAAAGATGTTCTAAAGTTTCTCTTTCCTTGCCACGGACAGCATAAATTTGTGGCTTTAAGTTTGATCTTGTATATTTTCAGTGTTCTCCCCAGGCCCTTACAGTGCTGCGCTTTGCAGCCCCCTTGAGATTGAGCGCTGCGCTATTGAGATCGGTACTGTGCTACCTTGCTACCAGCGCTGTGCTATGAACTTAAATTCCCAAACAATATTTATTCCATCAGATACTTCCAAAACACTTTGAAAAGAAAAAGGAAATGGTCGTCTTTTGTTTACATTGCCATGTTGTTGTGTATCAAGAGCACATGTTTTTTGGCGGGAAAATTAGTTAAGAAATAGATTGTAAAAATCCCCCAAGTCTAAAAATAGTACAACAGGTGTGGGAAATTTTTTTTTTGTAAGTCATGATATGGGGTTTTTGTCATGAATAAACTACATAATATTTAAAAATAAAACAAAACAACTAGTGTGACAACTTTAAATAACAAGAATAAGAGTTATAATTATGTTTTTTCCTGGTATAACTAGGTCAACTCCACACTAGTTCAACTTCCAGAAAATGTTTGGAAACATGAATATTAAGACCAGAATAGTCTTTTACATGTTCCTAATGAGATCTAATATTCTAAATATATAGATATATTGAAAGTTAGGAAGACTAAAAAAGAGTTTAATAGAGATTGCTCTTAATCAAATGAATATCACAATCATGTGGGCCATTTAGGCCACAAAACAAATTAAAAATTGTAATTTCCAAGGGTCTACTGTCAGCAAAAATTTGAAGAACACTGGGTGTTTATGAATTAGAGGAAATATTTATGAAGAATTACTTATCATAATTTGATAGAATATCTTAATTTTTTCTGTTAATTTAAAAAGGAAAAACAAAAAATGGTATTAAGGTTATAATTACTGCAAAATAAGAAAAAAGGTCAAATATTTCCTACGAATAATTCATGTAAACATAAACAGCAATGTACAAATGTACATTTTTAATACACTGATCAATCTTTATTTGAAATTGCTGTAGGAATCGGTTTCAAACTTGGTTAACAACCCTTTTCCAAGATTGTGGGAATTATCCATGATTATAGTAGGCTGACAAAAATACATGACTGCTGTATATAATTATATGATATACAATATAGGTAAATCAAGAATTTTTAGAGAAGACAGGATTGTAATTTAGTTTAATTTTACTCTTATCATGTGTAAATATGTTTTGTGGGGAAAACAAGCAAGATTACCCATGATACTATTTGTAGATAATGCACGTGGGTTGATTGAATTGAATTTCTTTGAACTGTTTAATCATTGATATAGCACCGAGAATCAGTTGCCCTTTCTGGCTGGAAATGACCCCTTCATCCAAAAGAAAATTATATGGTTTCTGAACAAAACACAGTGAATTCTAGCAAAAAACATTTCTGGCCATTTTTGTTCCCTGTATAAAACTAAACATCCAGTAGATTTTATCTTTAAATAGTACTCTAATTACTAATGCAGGCACGGATCGAAGGACTGGTGTATCGGGTGTACACCCCCTAAATCGGTAAGAAAAAAAATTTTCACCACAAGTTTCATCCCATAACATTTTTTGCCTTGCTTTGCATGGCATTTAATTCAATTAATGCCCCCCCCCAAACTCAAATCCTGGATCTGCCCCTGTAATGAACATGAGACATGCTGGGTATATTTATGCAATTATCAATCTTTATATTTTTGCCACTAGCTCTTCAATGTACATGTATCTTTTCTTAAGTGTAGTAAAGAATAAAGTGGAATTTAAAAGGAAAAATCTTGAAATTTATGGTTCAGACTAGTAGTTGAAAAAGTTTTTGGCATTACTGCAATATGGTGCATCTGAACAGATTTATAAAACTTCATTTTATCTTTTCAGAATGATCTAAAGAAGACTCCATCATGAGTAGCATAGAGATTCGCTTTAGTGGCGGAAAAGAAAGTCAAAAGATTTTCATACCAGCAAGTACAGGGAAAAAGAAAATTCACCTAGTATTTACAAAAACAAGAACAGAAAGAGACAAGAGCAAAGATAAATCCTTTGAACATATTGAAACTTTCATTATTGGAGATCGACTATGGTACAGTTGCACTTTGTGCAATGCCAAATTTCCATTCATGCCAAATGCTAGAACCCATGTGCGGACTCAACACTTGAAACCCAAGACATTTACTTGTGATCATTGCGACAAAGGATATAGAACACAAAATGATCTGGATAGACACATGAAAGTTCATTTAGAACGTCCCTTCCAATGTGAAATGTGTCATCGGAGGTTTGATACTGAAGAAAAATTGAAGATCCATTTTTCAGGCCAACATGAAGGTAGGGAAAGGAGGTACCAATGTGGGAACTGCGATAAGATGTTCTTAACCATGCAACACCTCAAGCAACACATTCTTATACACTCCGATGAATACTCATATAGATGTGATATTTGTAATAAAGGGTTTATCTATGAGAGAAACTGTAGACTTCATAGGCAGACGCATAACAAGAGAGACAATGCATTCACGTGTGATGTCTGTTGTAAAAAGTTTGTTTCAAGAAAACGTTTTGAAATGCATATAGTAGAAAAACATTTTGGTAAAGATTCTCAAGATGTTTTGGGAAATTTGAAGAAGGAACCAGATGTAGGAACTGATGTTGGTAAAATGAGTGTTAAATTAGATTTTGGAAAAAATGACAATACCAGCCAAGGAATAGAAAAGTCAAGTGAAGAAGTTATGGAAGAAGGAAATATTGCAAAGACACTGGAAAAACCTAACCTTATAAAGGAGGAGGTATTATTCAGACCCAGGCAGACGGAGTTTCCATGTGAGACATGTGGCAAAATATTTGGTAGAAAAGAAGGTCTTCATAATCACATTCGCATGCACACTGGGGAAAAACCTTTCGGCTGTGTTACCTGCGGTCAGTATTTCCGTCAGCGGGCACATCTTATTAGGCATTTGAAGACACATACTGGAGAAAAAACAGAAATTTGTCTCCAATGTGGTAAGGCTTTTAATCGTTTAGAACATCTTAGAGCACACCAGAAAAGAGTCCACATGCCACATGAAAGAGATCTTGGTTACTGTCAACTCTGTGGAAAAAATTATGTTTACCTCAAGAAACACATCAAAGCGGTGCATTCAGGTAGTATGCAACACCATTTCTGTTCAGGGTGTAATGAGCAATTTGTCAGTTTGGCCAAATTTAAAAAGCACATTGTAAGAGGAAAGCACTTGAAAGAAGGTGATGTCGACAAAACATGTACAGTCTGTTTCCAGTTATTTAGCAGGTCTGATCATGTTCGTAGACATATGGTTACAGTCCACAAGCAGGAAGAAAGCGTAGGTCTGTTATCATGCTCTCTCTGTAAAAGAAGTTTTATTAATGAGAACTCATTCCGTCGACACATTTGCAAAGGATTCATGGAGGTAAAGACTAAAAAGCCTAAACATGGCACTAGTACAAAACAAAGAAAGAGAAGGAAAACTTTTGTTGAAAATGAGATGAAGTTAGAGCCAAAAGATTCAGGGGAAGAAGGAGAAATTGAAGTAGAAGTTGTTAGTGACAGTGGAGAAGAAATTGAAATTGAACATGATGGCTTTGATGTTATAGATTTCATGTAAATTACTAACTTGTGTTCATGAATGTTTTGTTTTCTTTGCATTTTCGAGACCATGTTAGTTTGTATATATATTTCACTGGTGTTTGTGTACATGTAAATCAGGGTAGGAAACACACTCAAATTGCAGCCAGTCCTGATTACAGTTTTTCAATATATTTACTATATGGCTATATAAAATTTTGCTAAAATAGCCAGCCCTGCCAAAAAATAGCCAGTCTTGGTCTGGCGGGCAGGCTACTATTTCTAACTCTGATGTAAATATATGCATAAGCCCCCCAAAACTATTCTTATTACATTGAACATTTAATTGATGTTGCATAATTTCCTTTTTTTTCTCAAGATATTTAGTGTTTTATTTTTCATCGGGAAATACAGTTTTTACAATTGCTCATGACATAATTCTTTAAAATATGAGGTCATTTTTGTGAAGGGCATGTAACTATTAATTTAATATTTGGACCATTGGTTGTAAGACATGGGGCAAAGTATGAAATTTGTGCAGAAATTTGTGACTAACTTATAACTCAACAGCTTGTATTTTCTGTATATTAGTATTCAGATAGTATTTTAGCTTTAAAAAAGGCAAATAGAAAATTTCAAATTTTCAAAGTAAGTTGAAACTTTGGCAAAATAGTAGACCTAAACATTTGTTAGTGAATTTACCCCTTTGTCATCAACAGAGCGTTGAGTTCAGTTTTAAAAGCGAAACATCTTCCTTTGTAAAAGTACTGATAAAAATGAAATATATCAGTTTCTGCATGATAGAAAAGCTAAGAAAAACAGTAAGAAAATATGCAGATTAGTCTCCAGATTTCAGTATGTTCTAGATTCAATAGAAAATTCTGGTTAAAAAAAATGAAATTAGAATGAAACTTACCAACCCTATTGGTCTACAGTCAAAAAATGGCCAACATGACAAACAAGTATAATTTTGAGATCAATCTTTTATGTTTTCTACTTTAAGTATGTATACTTAAGGTAAGGGATACCAGTAAAATTAGTGATATGTTTGTATCATATTCAATTTCACCAAAGCAGATCAAGCTTTCATTTGAAACAAAATGAAATCAGTCCAAGTTACTTTGATGCTTAGGTGAGGTTGATGTAAAATGGTGAATACAAACGTTCCAATGATTTTTATGAGTTGTGTCCCTTACCCTAAGTCTACCTCCCTAAGAGATCATGAATTTATATATCTGATTCTCTTGGATTTAGTACACAGTGTACATGTAATGGTTTTGTATTATCTTACTCATCATTGTAGTTTATTGTACAGAATTTATTAAATTGCTAATTGTTTTGTTTGCTTTGATCACTTACAGATAATTGTTAAAAAGTATCATTTATTTGCCACTGAATTATAATGATTGGAGATATGTTTTTTTCTATTCTTTCCCTGTTATTTCTATACTTTTTATGTGACTGCTTATTGTCAGCACATCAGAAAAATGCTTGTATCTGACTCCTTTATTCCTTAACAGTTCAAATCACAATCCCAGTTTTCCTTCTGTAGTATTACAACTGTTGGTACAATTTCATAAAGATCTATGCACTTACACATAAACTTTGTCAGAACATAAAATGTCCACAAACATTTGTGTCAGCTTGATATCATAAAATGACCTAATAGTATTTCTTCAGTTGTATATTAATGGCAAAGCCCCACAAAAACAGGAAGTACTTATCAAACAGCAACCAAAATTGCTTACAATGTATACCCATCAATGTAAAATTTGAAATCAATCTATTCATTGGAAGTGAGAAAACTGTGACAATATTTTATAAGACAGACAAGATGATTCCAATATACCACCAACTCGTATAATGGGAGTGCAAAATAGACCAATACATGTCTTGACCTGCATCACCGTCACACATGTCAGCTTTATTACCTTTTTGAGTTACAGATTATGCAAAGTTCACAAAACAAAGTAACAATTTTTTTTCATTCCATATTGCCAACTTTCCTTTCATTTGTGGCAACATCCCTTGAACACCTGCATATGGAGTTTTCATATTATAACTCATACATTATGCCAGAGCTTGCCTTAACAATACAGACTTTTTGTACTGGTCTAGATTTCTAACAATTCGCACTGAACAGGGCTATGTAGCAACAAGATTGAAATCATCACTACAGAAGTTTTATAGTCTTCATCATGAACTTGTGAATTGTTATGGTGTATCCAGATGCACCAAGAGAACCAACTTGTTCAACGTGTCGTAGTTTACCTTTCACCTACCCTAGAGTTGACTTTATGAGCAAGTCGACTAGTGCTTCTAGAAAGGCAGAGGACACTTACCCTACTGGTGCACCTAATCCAGTCCATGCTCCCAATTTTTAGTGAATCTGAGTTGCTCATTTGCTTTTGTTGCTTAGAATGTGTTGCTTTGGGTATTTTATGTTCTTTGTTACAAGTGTCTGTTTTTTCCCGTCTGATCTTAGTCTCTGGATTACATTCTTTTGACATGTACTAGAATCTTGGTTCCCTTGATTACTCCTCAACATGCCAAAAATGTAGGAAAACATTTAATCAAATTTCTCAATAGCAGAAAGTCACGTCTTCAATATGTATATAATAATTTTTCAAAGTTTAAATATTATTGATTTAATACTACATGTGTATTTAGTTACATATAACATAAAGAAATCTTTGAGTGAAAGATGGACAGCGTTGAACAGCTACTAGGCCAGCTTTCACAATTTGAGACACAGGTAAAAAAAAGGCACTAATCAGAGAAATAAATTACGAGAGGTCATGATATCAGCAAATTTATTCATTATGATAACTTGTACCAAACTTCTCTAACAACATCCTTGTTTATAATTAAATATAATTTAACAATTATTCTCTATCACAATGTATTACACATTCTTTTGCACACAATTCCACATATACACGTGTTAATACACCCAACCATTCAATATCTTTCAATATGTCATTTGACCTTGTGAAGGTCACAATATGAAAATTTACCTATGTATCACTCATACAATAAAATAAAATTACAATCTTTAAAAAGTCATAATTTTTGCTTTTTTAATATTTCTTACAAGTAATTTACAAAGAGGAATAAAGTCATATAGTAGGCTATTTATCATGGTAACAAAAAAAAATAAAATAAAAAAACAACCATGCCAAGAAATTCTCAACAAAATTTCTGGTTTGCCCCCTATGGCATTTATAATTTTTGGTAAAGGGATATGGAGGACAAGAGTTAATAAGTGAAATTTGTTCAGCGGGTTCCCTTCACTTTTGGTAAACAAATCTCATGAGAAGCAAAAAAATTAGTTCATTTTCTTCTATTTTTTAACAAATACCTAAACCAAGAGAATTTGTCAACATATCACTTGTGTACCATCTGGCACTGTAAGTTTTGTTGCAAAAAAAGAGATAACTACTTCAAAGCCAAACAATGGCATTTTCTAAAGAAATTTTATTTTAAATGCTTACTTTGACTCGTGAACTTTTTCTTTCACAGTTTAAAAATCTGGGCTAATCTATAGTAAACCTGAGCCTTGACATACAAAGGAATATGATGTACCAGGGTCAACCGTTATTTAAAATTCATGAGATCTGAATAAAAAAAAAAGGAAAAACTCGGAAAACATTATCAATATCCCTCATCGCTTGTATGATTAATCACTAAGGACAGACATTAGGGCTTGGATGTAAAACACAAACAATCAATCAATTAGAGATTAGACAGGATAAGTACCTGTATGCCCAATTAATTTAAGGGTGTTCAGAACTAAAAAACCTAGTAAATTTCCTACCATATGATCCTCCTCAAGAAATGTATAAGGCCATAGTTATTTTATCTTCAGTTTCATGAAATGTTTTGACAAACACCATGGGTTAGAGAACAGAAAAAAACCTCTATGACTTTTATTTTACAATACCGAGTCACATTCGGAAATACATTTCCTATCACTTACCAAAGAGATTATCATAATGCAACAATTTTTTTTTTATCTCTTGAAAGTTTTGAAATTGAAAAGCAATGTACAGTAACTTACTATATCACCAATAGCATAAATACTTTTTTTTGCATGCAGTTTTAACTTAAATTATCCAATTTTTCTGTGTGAACAACACTGTTTAAGGGGACATTTTTCATTAGTTGGTAAAATTAGGGGAAGGAAAGTTAGAAAACTTTAACAAAAAAGCTATGGCCTAAGTGCATGTCTGGTTTTTACAGCCCTGAGAATGATGTAAGTAAGAAACCACACTCTGGCTTTTCCCTGATTCGAAAAATAAACAGAACACCTGAACCCTATCACAGTACATCTCCACACACTTTATATTCTACATCTCAGATCAAGTAAAAATCTGAAAATTCATTAGGAGATCAAATTTACAAAGATAAACAAAACTAACAAAGCCACATGGAAAAAAAACAGCACTTCAAAAATGTTATGTCCAGCGTTTAATGTAAACTTAGTATAAAACTTATCTTACAAAATTTATTGTACAAAAGAAGACAGAACAAGGTATCTGCCTAAACCATCTGATCAATGCTTGATATGTAAAGGAAGTAGAAACTAAAGAAACTTATTGCCTGAAAAAGACTGCAGATCCACAAATATGCCGGACTACAACTAGTCAATGTTTTGTGCGACAACAATAGAATTACACTGTATGGGTAAAGCAGATAATCTATATAGATTTTCACAAATCCTTCTTTCAAGAGGGATACTTAAAAGGATTACATTTTTGCAGATTCTGTCAAGTGAACATATTAAGGGTATCAATTTTCAATGCTTTAAAAAATGATGAATCTTTCATCATGTTAAAAGCATTAATTTTACATTTTTTCATGCATTCCTGTCAACCAAGAAAATTAGTATGCCTCGTATATTAACATGAAGTTGTACATGTCATGCTAATCATACCCCCACGCCTACAGGAAGTAAATATCAGAAAGCAA
This sequence comes from Perna viridis, assembly GCA_037379345.1. Classification (NCBI taxonomy): domain Eukaryota; kingdom Metazoa; phylum Mollusca; class Bivalvia; order Mytilida; family Mytilidae; genus Perna; species Perna viridis. The sequence continues at coordinate 35,137,448 of CM074515.1, read as the reverse complement.
CCAAAATTGCTTACAATATATGCCTAATCTATATGAAGCCACACACCAAATTTGAAATTAGAGCTATCCATCAAAAGCCAAGAAAATAGCAATGAAATCTGGACAGAATGACAGACAGACAAGGTGATTCCGATAGACCACCTACTTGTTCAGTGAGGCTATACTACGTTAACAGTATTTATTGTTGCATTCATCGTCATGAAGAATACCTTAGATGTTGATTTAAGAAGGTAGACCTAAGGTAAGGGACACAACTCTTAAAAATCATTGGAATGATGGATTGATTTCATTCTGTTTCAGATAAAAGCTTGAAAGGCTGTGGTGAAATTTAATATGATTTAAACATATCACTGATTTCAGGAGTTATGTCCCTTACCCTAGGTCCACCTCCTAAAGCTAATGTTTATTTTTTATCTTTCCTGCACAAAAACTGAAAGAGTAGAATTTTAAGATTACTTCCTCACTAAAGAACAGACCATTTTAGGAAGCAGGACAAAAATTAATATGGAGCTTAAATGTTGGCCTCCATCTTCAAAGTGAATCATCTCAAGAATTATCACATTTTGCTTCATTCATAATTCATTAGCATTTACAAAATTATAGCTCAGCTCTCTTAGATAAAAAAATTCATTAATTTTATCAAACGAATTGTACCTAAATGTAGCTCCACAAAATATCTTTTGCATTTCTAGTTTAAACAGTAAAGACATTTTTAGTTACTGCCAGAAAATAACAATTGTCTAAATTAATTGTTTTCTAAGAATGCATAATGAAAACTTTATAGTGTTCATGGACTCCATTTCCGTTTCTTTAAGACTGTTCATGTACCTAGAGTGAGAGCAGGAATTTATTCATGAAAATCACTGAGTTGAGAAGGAATGTATATTAGAAGTTAACATACTACAAACTATCAATTAACACATAGAACAAGTACACCAGCTTAAATAGGAGCATGACTCACGATGAGTTTAAACAGAGGTTCATACAAATTTCTGACAAATATACATATTTGAGGTTTTGCTAGAGGTTAAAATCTAAGTAATGAAATGCAGTATTTTCTTCTTCTTAAAAAAAAAAAAAAAAAAACAGTTGTTAGTTTATATTGTCTCCCTTTAAATCTTATGGAAACTATATTTACATGTATAACAGGACTACAATTTATGAAAAGCTGTATACTGTGAAAATGACTTAATTCCTGGATACCAATTTTCATGAATTAGGGAAGAAAACAAGTTTGTGGATTCTTGAATTCACAATTTTGAGGCTTACAGTATAAAAATCAATGGATATCTCCTTTTGGTTGGGAATTTCATGTTTTGGTCTACCCACGAAAACCACCAAAAATTGGTACCCCACGAATAGTACTTTTACGGTATTTCAAAATCTTTACTTTCATGTACATGAACGAAGAAATTAATACAGAACCCATTTTTTATCTGCACTAAATTCAAGTTTTGAAAAAAAAAAAGAAAGAAAATATCTTATAGATTAAATACCTATCTCTATCAAATTAAATAACTATTTCAAAGTCAAGATGGGACAATACCAAATTTGACTTCTCTTTTATTGTGGGGATCTATAACAAAACCAGACCCCCCCCCCAAAAAAAAACAAGAATGCTATGCGTAGCCATATGTCCCCCACCACTGTAGAAAGAGTTGAATTACAAATGTTTGACACTTGTATAAATAGCAGATTCAAAATTTATGTGCTTTCGTAAGTCCATGTGGCGATTCAAGGTTAATGTATCTTACTGAATCAAATTAAGTTAGGTTAAGAATTCTTCATACAACAAAAAAAAATCTGCAAAAAAAGAACATGAAAAAGGAACAAAGTCCCATAACTCCCATAAAAATTGTCGAATCAAAATAAAGGTTAAGTATGGTGAACTACATATGGTGAAAAACAATCCTACAAAATTTGGTCAAATTCCGTTCAGCCATTTCTAAGGAGAGGCTTCGGACGCACACCAGCATTTCTATGTCCCTGCTCCGCGTTGCGGCAGGGGACAAAAAAAAAACCATAAGAAATAGAATGAATAAATAGCTGAATTAAAGACATAACCAACAATACTATAGTATTTAATAACAGAGTGGAGAAAAGATACAAATTATTGATCCAGAATAAATTTTGCAAAAATTTCATGAAAGCTTTAATTACAATATCAGATGCATATATAACATTCTAGATTATAACCTCGGCAAAACCTATACTGTAGACTACAATAACAAAAATACTACATTGAATCCAACCTTCTCAGTTGCTTATCTCTAAAAACAATTCTTCACAAAAAGAATCACAATCATAGCAAACAAAATCTGTACAAAATAGAGCTTTAACAAAAAGCTAGCACAAATTAATGTTAACCTCCTTTACATTGCACATCAGCAGTTTACAGAGATTTGATACACAGGACCTTGTCTTTGGTTTTCTCCATACTTTTCCATCCAGAGGGAATAAAAATAGTGCCATTACTACACCTTTTAAATGCTTCTTGTAAAATGATTAACAGAAACATATCAGCTGGACTTTAAGTAGCAGTCTAAGTAAGAATCATGCAAACTGTGTCAAATGTGATACACCCCAAAATGGGTACATATATTTATTTTTATGATTAAACTGCTTTATAGGATTATATGATGAAATGTATAATTATTCATTCCAATCTGTCTGCTCTTTGAAGATAATCCACATGAAAACCCAAACAGTTTCTATTGAATTTTTGTTCATTTACAGTTATTTCCCTTAATTTTGAATTTTACAGTGAATTCTATGTAATCTCCCAAGAACACAATTTCTATGAAAATATATAATATTTTCTGTTTCCTTAAGCATTTTCAACAAAATATCAAAAATAAAAATATGTAGGCTTTCTAATCATGTATCACAATTTGCATGATTCTTAGCTGGAGTGCTACTTATATAGTGAAAACAACAAATGTACCTAAGATATTATGATTTGGTTATGTTGCAAAATAAATAATGATCAATTATTGGAAAAATGAAAGGATGCTTGCCTTGAGAGCTAATACTAGTACTCGTATGTAATTTGTTTTGAACATGTTACAACCACATGCATTAATCGTTCATATTTCACATCAGTAGAAATTTTCAAAGTGTAGTGTTTTGTATGTTAACAAAATTTTTCAGAAAACAAATGAGTCCTTTGAGCAAGATGTGACAAAATTTTGAAGGTAAGAAAGTGATAGGAACCAAGAGTAGCACTAAGTGAAAAGATCTATCAGATCAGTCTCCCTCATTCTAAACTTTCATGTAATCATTTTTCTTATCTTTCGAAACCTGAACGAATCAACCATAAGGCACCACTTTCTGTCCAAAATATGTTTTCCATTTTTGCTTCTTCTTTGAATCAGAACATTTTTGGCCTGCTGAATCTCTAATCCTTTCTTGAATGATCCAATCTTTCATTAGCTGCCAAAACTTTAATTATTGGGTTAGTGTGAGTGCCCTTGTCACTTTAAGAATGTTTTATATAACATATTTGACCGACATAATGTCCGCTCCTCTTCCATTAAAAACATGAGGTCCCTGAGTGTTACGCGTTTAATTCTAGGCCTTGATAAAGTCTGAAATGAATAAATAAATAAATGAAAATATTTTGTTTGTAAATAAAATCGATATTCATAAAATACAAAAATACCAATCATACATATATATACAGTGCAAATTTCTATATGCTGTATACACGTTTCATAAAGTAACCTCTCATCAGATGCATTAGCATCAAATATATAGGAAGATCTAAATCCTAAAATCAATTGTATACATGAAGTACTCAAAACTTTTAACAGATTATTGTGCAATTGAAGAACCTTTGTGAGGGTACACATTTGCAATCTTAAAAAAAAACTGCAGTCCCTACACCAATTAAAAAGTGATCCCCCTTACCAATGGCTGTGAAATCAATCACAACCAAGTTTTCATCGCTTTCATCACCCAACTTTGAATGATATCAATAAGAAAATATAGGAGCTATCCAGGCAACAAGCCTAAATAACTGATCTTAAGTCTCCCTTCCAAAAACCTTCTGGAATTACTTTGAAAATCAATTCCATCTAAGATTTTATTGCAACTAATGATACACCAGAGTTTGGTAAAATTGGTAAAACTAATATAGGAGTTTTTCAGCTGCTACAAGTTATGATCAATGAACAAGTCAAAAACATTATATCCCTGCACTTTTATTGCATGGGGTACAAATACTATCATTCATAAGGTTACACATTCATGCAGGTATTCATTATGAAATTTGATAAAAAAATTATAGGTTCTAAAGAAACCTGACATACATCTGTACAAATCACAAATACATGTGTCCAGAGATCATTAAAATATCATACACAACTAATTACAAGTTTCATAATATAACTTTAAACAGACACACATTTTTTCTTGGTCTTTTTTTAACTCCGATACATCATTTTCTTTTCAGTTATAATCTAGAAATTGATAACAGAATCATTTTTATGATCCAAATCTGATTCCTAATTAGCTAAACTTGAAATAAACTAGATATTATCTATAACAGGACTACTAACCCCTGCAGCCTTATGAAGCCTGTTCATTTGTGAACCCATGAGGGCACACACTTCATAATGAACTTAATTTTTATGGGAGATAGACTAAGCACTATTGACACACAATTTTGCTGCCATCCTGAAACACCCAATTCCAAAAAGAAATTTTTTGTTGTTGACAACACAATAACAGAATATGACTGCAAATATATTGTAAACATAAATTCCTGAGAATAAGCACACGGCAATATGGTAATCTAACACTCCCTTGAGTTTCATTACAATATTGCAATTCGTTCAGGAGGAAGTGCATACAAAGCATCAGACCAAGTTTTGCTGAAAAATGACTAAGTCCTACAACTTTTGCCCAAACATAAATTCTTGACAATATGCACATCCCAATATGGTAATCATACACCCAATTAATTTTTATAACAACATGCAAGTTGTTGAGGAGGTGTTGTGAGCAACGCATCAGTCCATGTTTTGATGAAAAATGCCTGAGTCAAACAGCTGTCAATTCTAATTTTTTTGCTCAAATTCAAATTCCTGACAATATACACATTTCCTTAGGGTAATTTAACACCCCATTAAATTTCATAACAATCCTGCAAATTGTTTAAGAGTATACGAGACAATGCATAAGACCAAGTTTTGCTGAAAAACACCTAAGTTCAACAGCCGTCGTCTCCTACAATTTTTCTCCCAACATAAATTTGTGACAGTATGCACATCTCCATGTGGTAATAATACATCTTACAAAGTTTCATAACAATGCTGAAAGCTGCTTACAAAATAATTCAGATAGATGGACAGACGGACAGACAGGGTAAAAGCTATATACCACCAAACTTTGTATGCAGGGGTATAAAAATTGAGTTATCACAGCTAGAACTAGAATCTTTTTTTTCAATCTGAAACTGTTTAATGTATTAAGATCGTCAGTGAGTTACAATCCTAATAAATGTATATCCGCAAATTTGTTGACATATAAAAATTTTGGAATCTTCAACATGACAGGCTATACTCTATTGATACTCACTGCCCTAGATGATGATTGTGGACCATTTTGGAGATTCAAACCACTGGACCCAGACTGTGAAAAAAACAAAGAAGCGACATGTAAGTAACAAGTAAAATTCATTAAAAGTCATTTCATTTGTACAAACAGTAAGCAAAGTAACTAAACAATACCCCAACTCCTAGCCCAAATTACTGTATGATCAAAATGTAAACAAAGTCATCAAACAGGAAGTTGATGTCGCTCACGTCTGAAATCGAATCAGACAATGTGGAATCCCTTTATAAAGCTTCTGTCAAAATATCAAGTGGCTGTGATAAAGTAGTTTCAAAGAAAACTTAAACAAAAAAAGTTATGGACAGAAGAACGGATGACAGATTGGACAGATAGTGTTCTAGGATTCCCATTTCCCGTTACCGGGGCAAGTGAAATTTGGGTCAGGGAAAATTAGGTACTTGGTTACACTTTCCTGTGGCAAGTTGAAAACTTCATATGCAGTAAGGATTTGTTTTATTAGGAAAGCAGTCATTGACTGTGGGAAAGTTGATTTTATATGAATTTTTCCTAAGGAAACCTCAATTTCTGAAAAATCCTTGAACACTTAGATACTACAATCACTTCTGAGAAGGGGGTATAAATAAAATCAATAAAATAAATTTTTATTTTTTTTTTTATTTTTATTAATTTTTATTATGAATTAAGCCACTGATGCTCCTCCTAAACCATTATTTGGTATGATATTGTAGTTCTAGTCAGAAATATTTAAAGAAAAAAGATATAGAATGTGGTTCTCCCAAGGATTTTTTTTATAGAGCTGAGGTAACATGGGTCGGAAATGTAGAATTGCTGTGCTGTTGAGGTACAATTGAAATACTAAGCAAAAAAACAAAATAAGCAGAAGTTTTCAATTACAGATATTTGATGAGATGATGGAACCATCTCAACAAATTTATAATTCATTGGTCTATAAGTCATTTTTGCTGCCTTTCTATTAAAAAACATTTTGTATTTGTGTCAGACCATTTTTTTAGCTCTAATAAATTTGACCCTCCTTTTTATCACTTAAAATTTGAAATTTCTTGAAATAAACAAATAATACTTTGTGTGAAATAAGGAAAATCCAGCGAGATGACAGCTGTAATTAAATAATGTTTATTTCATTTGTTTGCTATGCTTTGCTATGTCTTTGTGTTTGCATGCATTGTCTTATGTATCTTGTTTTTAAATGTTATCAAGTCTGTTAAACATTTGATTAAAAACTTGATAGAGCTTATGTTTAGTGTTATATACTGAATCCAAATAAAGTTTTCTTAGTCTTATTAATCATTTTAGTATTGACAATTTTTTTTCTTTTTAAACTATCTATTCAAACCTGAAGATGGTCCATAGCATCTGTTTTTCGTTTTTTCCTAGGACCTATGGCTGCCAAAGCTGTTAAATTGGCCTCTTTCTGTCTCATTCTATCATTTTCTGCTTGTTGTAACTGTAAAAATATGCACATTGTTGAAAAAAATCATGAAGAAATAAACATTTTAAAAAGTTTTAGTTCATCATTAAGATATTATACATGTACTTAATCTTCAAGTGAAAGGGAAAAATAAATTATATAAATTACAAAATAAACTGCTTTTTAATAAATATATGTGGTTAGTAGAATTGATACTATCCTGAAGATTGATTGATTGATTGATTGTTTCTGTTTAATGCCCAAGCAGCAATATTTCAGCTATATTTAGGCGATGAACATGAAATGGATGAGAAAATGAACATGAAATGATGAAATGAAAAATGGGATGTGACACAAGGAAATGGGGTCGATAAATTTTGATTGCCACTTGAAATAGGGAGAGGTGGGTAGGGTTGGGCAATTTAACCTCCTGTGGTGGAGCCCTGATACCATCCTGAAGAAAAATCTTTTCAAAAGTGATGTTTTCAGATAGAAAATACAATTTATACCTCTCTGGCCTTTTGTTTAATTTTCTGCTGTTCTGGATCTTCATTCTTTGACCGACTCTAAAAACACAGAACATAATGGTAACAAAATAATTATAGGATAATTATAACTGAAGTACACTAGGATTAAACATCCATGAGTTTTCACAACTCTTCAAGCATTCCAGACACAAATAATTATCCTATTTATTATGTAGATTCTCTCAATAATTTATCACTAATTAAATTTTGAATTATGTGATCAGCAGATTGATATTCCAAATCATCAGCAAAGTTGAATAAAGTTAGTGAAAGTGTTGGAGGGAGAATGTCTTGAGAGTGAATGTACTGAATTTATTCCACATGCTAATTATCAAAATTTACATGTATTACATATTTGGAAGTGATATGGAGGTTTCTCTTCGTTATAGTCCCTTTCATCAAACCTCAACCAAAATAAGCCTAAGAGCAGAGTACTCTGGCTTTATGTGGAAGTTTCATGTTGAGATGCAGGTTGATATGGAAAATGCAATGTAATAATCTATAATTATTTCACAGGGAAAACTTAGTTTTTCATTGCTATCTACTTAATAATTATATCTATCTACCACTGTATTAAAGTAAAAGGTTTATTAAAAATTTTACTATCTCTAATATTATTTTCGTCATAATTAATAATCAGTTTTCTTCATGTTCTTAATTATAAATGTCCATATACATGTTGTTGAATCCATCAATCCAATACCATAATTTCACAGTCAACAAACAAAAAAATCATTCATAAATATACAGTAAAAATAGAATCATAATGGTAAAAAAAATCATATTTTGAAAAAGCAGACTTCTGCATTAAAGTCAAAGAAAATTAAGACTGTACAAAGCAATCACTTGTTGGTGTTGTGTTTCTGCTGATATTTTAAGAAACCATTTTAAAAACAGGAGAAAATTATAAAAATAATATAACTCAGTACAAGGAGTGGAAGATTCTCTTCTGGAGAAACTATTATTTAAAAAAAACAGAGCATTAATAATTAATATCTAATAATTTTTTTTACCCTTTTATCTCCAATTTCTGTTTCCTGTTGAAATAAAAACTTGTTCATGATAATATACAAATGCTACTATTGTTCACCTTAGCTGCCTTCATTATTTTTTCCCACTCTTGTTCTTCATGCCGTTTCTTTTCTAACTTATCTAACTCTTCTATAAACTTTAACTGAGATTTTACATCTGTACTACTTTCAAACCTATCGTTCATCTGTAAAAAAAACCAAACAACAAAATTGTACACATTTCTCTATAATTGCATTATAAAATGATTCAACAGAATTTTGTTACTTGAATGACTGTTGCATGACATGAATCTGCATATATGAAATTAATGAATCAAAGGGTTTTATATTAGCAGAAGGTCACTCATCAATGGCCCCTAAAATTTGGTGTGGTCTTCAGTGATTGTGAAGAACAATACATATTGGCTACCAAAATTTAAGCTGTGGGCTACCAAGCCAAAATTTTAGGTTAAAACCCTGTGAATGTAAAGTCATTGATTTTCATTTACCTTTCAATAAGACCATAAAATAAGATTAAGATGACAGACATATGGACATACAGATTCAGGGATTATCCTTGGGATGGGCCTTTTCAATTTTACAGGAATATGTGTTGAGATAGAATTAAACTGGTCATTTATTTGGCTGGACCCTTTAATAAGGCACCACAATAAACTGTTTATTTGTCCCTTATGACAGTATTAAGAGATTTCTGGCCCATTGAAATTTTGCAAGGGCCCATCTTTTTTCAAATGCCCCATTAAAATTGAGAATATTTCTGTAGACTCCTATATAACATTGGTCCTTGGCCCATCTTATGGGTCCATAATGGTCTAAATCCAGGAAACCCCTGAAACTGATTCCTATATACCCAATAAACTTAATTTACGGGGGTGACCCTATTGATAGTGCCCTAGACACTGAATCTAGTCAGTCTAATACAGATGTGTAAGTCCAGAATGTGTTGTTTTTCATTATATTGGTACATTTTTAAAGACTTCTAAAACAACCACAGCAATCCTGTGGGTATCCACCCCTGGATACCTGAAGAAACTATATATATCAGGCATAGGTTCACTTCTTAGCTTTTATTTATGGGGGTATAATTAATACCATTCACATTTAGTAGGATTAAAATTTATAATAGATTCCGAACCAACAAGATAAAAATAACATGTAAAAATTCCAAGGTAAACAACATTTCATATTTTTAGTATCAAGAAACTTGGAAATATTTGCAAGTTAAATAACTTTAAAATGCAATTTGAATTAAACCCCAAAATGTACCAAAATTTGCTATTAATTTTTATTCCTATGCACACAATAATCTTACTTTATAAATTTCTATTCTATGCTCTGCTATTGTTGCTAATTTTTCTACTATATCTCGGAGTCTTTCTTGAGTAGCATGAGAAATTAGATTTAAAACTTCAACATGTACACCATGTACATCTAAACCATGCTTCCTCGCTAAAATAAGAATAAAATATTTATTACTCCATTCATAGTGACTGCAAAGACAAATTTGACACTTGATAGATTTTTGAAAAAATTTGCTTTTTTCCAAGTTAAAATGCAAAGTCCATCAAATCTAAACTCATAATTATGTATTCCTTAAATGTAAAAAGACAATGAATTAGATGGGAAGAGGGTACAGGGAAATTGAAAACCTTTTATTTTTAATGGTCAAGCTAGCTAGTTTTTTTCATGTAGTGGTCACAAAATCAGATTAAAAAAAAATCATACAAAATAAAGATTTTACAAAAATATTTATCTGAATTCAGTAAAAATTTAAGATGTACATCTTCAGATGGAATCTAACAAATGTTGCCAATTCTTTTAGTATTTTGAGAACTTGTGCTTGCAAGAATGTTGAAAGACAGACAAAATGAAGAGTAAGTGAAAAATACAAAACATTCATAACAGGAAACCTTAATGTAAATTTCAACTTCTACATCAACTCACCTATACAAGAGACCCTTTTTTGTAAAGCTGGGTGGTATAGGAATGCTTCATCAGCACACGATCGTATCTGTGTGCCAATAAATTCAGCATTACTGGCTAAAATATTCTTACTCTCTTCAGAAAGGTTAACACCACCCATAGTTGCTACATCATTAATATCATCATCATCTCTGAAATAGAAGAATCCTAATTAACACAAGCATGGAATATAAATATCAATCTTACGCTAAATTCCATACATAACTTAAGGCTTCAAAAACAAATGATTGCCAGACTAATTAAATAAATATAAAATGGTGAAAGAATGTCAATTGCCTGACATAGCTTCTGCCATCATGAAACTTGAACAACGATTACATTTATTAAAATAACTTAGACATTACATGTACATCCTTTCCTCTGTCTTAACGACCTTTTCTATTTTTATTTGGATTCTTCATTTCATTGTTCCATACTATATACGAAAGGCACAAAATTGGTATCCCATGAATGAAACTTACTTTAATGATTCATATTTTGGTTTACTGTGGGGTTTGCTTGCACCAGCTGCAGCAGCAGGACTTGGGACGTTACTTCCAGCTGACATAGCGGTCTTTGGTATAACAGGTCTAGGTGGCATTACCCTAGGTCTTATCTGCAGCCCATCCACAGGCTACAATAGTGGACATTTCCATAAACAAAAATGACATAAAATTTGTTCCATATGCCTAACAATACTATGTTGACTATTAAATCACCCATTTACAATTTAAAACGTTTCAGCATGAAAAACAGGAACAAAATTAAAGAAAAGGGCATAATGAATTTATTGAAGTCAGCACCATAAAAACTGATTTATTCAACGGGTCATAGTTTGCCTTTCCTCGTTTGTCTACCCCGGACTTTTTATGAGCAACTCGGCAGGTGTTTCTAGAAAAGCAGAGGACATTTACCCTACCGTTGCACCTGGTCCATGCTCCCAGTTTTTAGTGGAGTCCGAGTTGCTCATTTACTTTTGTTACTTTGTATGTATGATTTTAGTTACTTTATGTTCTTTGTTGTATATGTCTGTTTTCCATGTCTGGTCTTTGTCCCTGGATTACATTCTTTTGATTACCGCTATAACCTTGGTTCCCTTGCTTTCTCTTTCAATTCAATAGTATTTCAAATAATTTTGAAACAACAAACCCCTATCTTTAAAATATATTGAACAATTATTCCCTGTTCTTTACTATTAATGATGCACAAAGATATCAGTATTAATTGTAATAATAACTAGAATTGTCCATTGCCATGTCCAACAACAAATATAAAGAGAAAAAGTGCAAAAATTAATAAATAAAAATATAAATACTAAACTTGAAAACCTGACAGCTCCACAATCTACACATACACAATTGTTATCTGTAACACCTAAAGTAGAACTACCTCAGAAACATTTTTGTGTCTGGGAGACATAGATGATGTCCCAACACATTTGCCTATTGAAATTTAGGCAATAAAATGAATATACAACTTTTCACTAAACTGCTAAACTGCAAAGTAGATTTTCTTTTAATTCTCCACAAACACATGCATGTGCATGGAGAACACTAATAGATGAAAACATTTTTAAAAATTTAATACGTTAACGTAGGATTTGTTTCACCATGCTGATCTGAATCAAATAATATCAACAAAATTCTGACATATCACAGAAGTTGCTGCAGTATTTTAAAATAAAAAAAATTAAAGCTTTCAAAAAATTAAAGGGAGCTTATCACTATAATTATAAACACTTTAGCATAGTTTCAATTAAATTGGTAAAAGCATTTAAGAGCTATTATACAAACTAAAAAAAAAACTCCCCTTTTTATGAATAAATTTCTGTAACTCAAAAACTAAAAATTGGAACTTTTACAAAAAAAAAAAGAATTATAGGGAGCTTCTCTCAACTGATATAAACACTTTCACAATTTTGTTTTACTTAGATAAGTTTTTTTTTTAATTATTATGCAAATACTGGAAAATATCACCCTTCTTTCATGAATAAATTTCATTAACTCAAAAATGAAATAATGGAATTAAAAAAAATTAAGGGAGCTTCCCATTATTATGGATATATAGACTTTCTGAAAGTTCCAATCTTATAAGTGTTAACATTTTGAGTTGTTGTGTGAAAATATGTATGACAGGTGGATGAGGGTAAAACAATATTGCCCAACTATTAGTTGGGAGATTATAGAATTCTTCTACCTCCCAATAACTAATTTTTGAAATCATATGAACCTTGACATTGTACTTACCTGTGGAAGTCTGATATGTTGAGGCCCACATGGAGCTGATGGCATGAAAGGGGTACCTTTCATAACCTCTAAAGGTGGGGGTTTTACTCCTTCTATGTGCATCTTGTTCTCCAGTAAAGATTGTCTTAACAAAGGTAAACTTTTCTAAAATTTGAAAAAAAAATAGATGTGTTTTCATACAATTTACGGTAGATCTAGGGTAAGGGAAATAACTCTTGAAATCAGTGAAATGTTTGTATCATATTCAATTTCACCAAAGCCTCTCAAGCTTTCATTTGAAACAGAATAAAATCAGTTACTTTGATGCTTACACGAGATTGCTGTAAAATGCTGAATTCAAACGTTCAAATGATTTATAAGAGTTGTGTCCCTTATCCTACATCTAATCTCCTTAAAACCAGCTTCCCATAATAGTTAAAATATTTCAACAAAATCAGGACTACATTGTTTGACTATTTTAATAAATAAAGACAGCAAACAAGTAATTCTTATTGAGGATGAAATCCTCAGAATGGCAATCAATACATGTATGAATTTAAGATAAAATCTTAAGATGCACTGAGAGCCTGATTTCAGTCTGACAGGAAGTGACAACTTTCAGAACTCTTTTGGTTTTCTAGATATTCTGTAGTGAAATTGGCTGATAAGTTCTCAATGGGGAAACAAACTGTTGTTATACAGATTACGCTAATTTCCTATCTTTTTCCTGGAAGAATTAGGCCAATAGACATGTCGACTCAAATCTAATAGGACCTAGGAAGTTATCAAATTTCTGAGAAGTAACATATCTATTGATAAGACCTCTCTAGCTTTTAAAATTGTCCTCATACAGGTGAACCTGTCTCATATTATGGAAAATGAAAAAGAAATTATACAATAAAAAGATGTCTGGCAGCACTGTAAGAATTAATTACAACTCTGCTTAGGCTGGGTATGTTGTAAATTCACTTCAATAAAATGAACTTTATTTTGGATCAAAATGTAATTGATTTTTGTGATATCAACAAATTTCCTACTTCAGTATTGAAACCAAATTTAAAATGCAAGTTTCAACAATTACAATTACAATCCAAAAACATTATTCACAATGCCGAAGACATAACAACAATCTGTACTGATTGTAGATTACACCTACCCTAGCATGGGGGATTTACCATTTTTCCTGTCTGGAATATAAGGCTTTTACCCCCAACAAACCTGGTGACCATGTGAAAAGCTCACAATAGCCAAAAGGTCGTAAATATTGCCGCCAAGTTAAAAAGCTCTACATAGCTTATGGTGTTAATTGTTGACTTGTACACACATATGTAATCAGTGATGTTAAATAAAATTTACCTCTACTTTTTGAATTTATTGTTAATCAAGTTCAGTCTTTCCAAAGGTTCAGTTTTTTTCAGGACATTTGGTCCTGTGATGACATACTATTTTCAGGACTGAACCAAGTTTTACCGTCCATTTTGACCTGAATCAAGAATGACTAACATCGAAAATTTGCATTCCGGACTTTTTACCAGTCCTGTCACATTTTTACCGGTGATATCCGACGGTCTGACGAACCTTCAGAAAGACTGAAGTTTACCTTTAAAAATGGCACTAAATATGGTTGAGGAGATGACTTCAGCTCTTTTTGTAATCTTTCTGTAAACTGCTCTGGTTCTACTTTATTGTCCTACAAGAGTAAAACATTGGAAGTTGAAAAGGAAGCAACTGAGTCAATCATAGATGTCAGAGCAGTTTTTTTTTTTTTTTAAACTTTACAATGGGTAATTTTTTGGGGTGTGTTAATTTTACCTTTTTTTAGGGTTCTATTTAAAAACACCAAAACAAATTCCTGGAGTTAAGTATTAAGTGCACCACTTAGCATCCATCAAAATTAATATGTCAAAATTTACAGAAGAGCAACTTGACACCTCTCCACCATGATGAAAATCAATTCTGTCTCCACAGTCTGGGTTGACAGCATTTTCCGTTGATCTTCTCTTTTAACACTTCGTTCAATGTGGTGTTTCTAGAAAAGCAGAGGACGCTTACCCTACCAGTGCACCTGGTCCATGCTCCCAGTTTTTAGTGGAGTCGAGTTGCTTATTTGCTTTTGTTACTTTGATGTATGATTTTGGTTACTTTATGTTCTTTGTTGTGTATGTCTGTTTTCCCTGTCTGGTCTATGTCCCTGGATTACATTCTTTTAATTGCCACTATAACCTTGGTTCCCTTGATTACTCTTTTAAGATAAAAAAAAAATGTTCAGAAAGTATATTGTTTTAATTTGAGTAAGAAAACATCAAAAATCAAATAATTTATGAGCATCCAAAAAAAAAAAAGACTGGTAAAAGGGTTTTGTACAGAATGAAAGAAAAAGGTAAAAAAAACATGTCTCTACCACTATGTGACTAACTGGGCATAATAATGGTATAAATCTTACAATTAGCCCTTGGATGAGCTCTCTGACATTCTTAACTGTCTGTTCTGGTTGACTTGCTGCCAACTTGATCAGAGTGGACAGGAAATTCTTGCATTTCTTCACATTGTCTAGTGGTTGTTGTGCATGACCTGTATTAAATTGAAATACATGTACCAAAAATATAAGATGCAACAACATAACAGTATATAAAATTCTTTGCAATTAAAAATTGAGTAAGCATCATAGCTTGTTATTGACTTTCTCAACAGATTTTCATACATATATCATAAGAGACACCAATGGTATTACATGTACTATTCCTTACAGCAAGTTAACTGAAAATAGAATTACAGCTAGTGAAAATAGACCAGTTTCAGTTTCAATACAAATTTAGGCAGGCTGGTGAGTAATTCAAATAGCTCTTTAGGTATGCCCTACATTATACCAATGTAGGGTACTACTTAACTACCACAGAACAACTAGGTGATCTTTGGAACAATGAGTTCCAGATGGCAAATTTAAAGGTTAAGGTCATCACATTTGACAGATATTCAAAATTAAAAGATAGTGTCCAAATGATCACACAGGTGTTCTGTGGTATTTAAGTAGGACACATTGGTATGATCCAGGGCAGATTTCTACTTAGAGAGCTATTTAAATTACTCACTAGGCTAGCTAGGTTTATACTGAAATTGGAACTGGTCTATTTCAACTAGCTGTAAACCTACACAACCCATTGCTACCTTTTTTTTATAGCCAGAATCTTATGATTCAGTTGACATCTCACACTATTTAAAAGAAAGCTCATAACAGCTATAAAAAAAAACATTATGTTAAAGTGCATGTGAACATCCTTGCTTTTTATCTTTTGCATGATGACCTTGATTTACTTGGACATTATATGATATATATTCACTAAATACTGTTGGACTAGTTTTTATTGATACTTTTGTTTGCTTTGGACTTTTTGGATTTAAAGTGTTTGTATTCTGTATTGATTCAAATGCCACAAATTTTCATAATTCTTTTTATTGTTATATTTTCCCATCACTGTCCCAGATAAGGTGGGGGGGAGGGTTGAGCCCTTACAGACATTTTAACCTCGCCACAAGCATGTACTTAATGTGCCTGTCAAAAGCCAGGAACCTGTAGTCCAGTGGTTTTGTGGGTTTTTTATGTCCATTGTTTTTTGTTTAACATTTTTTTCTATAGATAAAGGCTTTTCTATAGATTTGGTCGATTTTCGTTTTTTATGAATAGTTTCACTTCATTTATTTTGGGGACTTTTACAGTTGGCTTTATGGTATGGGTTTTGCCCATCACTGAAGACCATGTAGTGACCAATAAAAGTTTAATTATTTGTTGATTGGCTTTCGGTGGATGACCGTCTCATTGGCTATCATACCACATCTCCTATTTTTTAATAATAAATAAAGGGTTGTTTTGCTTGTTAGTCCCTGCAACTGGTACAATTTTACACTTTAATTTTTTAAAAAGTATTTGACTTCCCAGACAAATGACTGCAGACTGGCAAAAATGGAAGCTTAAAAATTTCAAACAAATTCATACCAGGTCCTGGAGTCTGTGATGAACTTGACGGTGGACCTGCTGAGGTGACAACTGGTTGAGTATTGGGTCTGACCACCCGAGTAGCTTGTGGTTGTTGAGGCTGAACTGTAACAATCTGAGATGCCGGAGGTCGTTGTGGCTGGGAACTTGGAGGTGGCTAGAAAAATAAGAAATAAAAACAAATGCAACAGTCACATATACAGTTTCAACAAATAGTCATGCAAAGAAGATAAAAATTTGACCTACAACATGTAATTCATATACAAGTACCAATAGTAAATGCATCTATGGATGGCAAAGTAATAAAAAAAAATGTCAGACCAATTTATTTGAATTCTTATAAGTTTAATAGTATTTCAGTTATATACAGAGAAAATAAATGAAAAGCTCTTGAATGAAGCAATTTTATCTCACATCTAAATTTGGTAGAATGGAAAATATATGTAGTAGCCTCACTGTGAGGAGTAGAGTAATTAATATTTAGATTGATTTAAGTGCAAGTGAACCTGCACTTACAAATAAAATTCAACAATATATATGAACTTTTGTAGACAACAACTGACTGTATCTGATAAAAAGGACAAAACAACTGAGTACCCCCTCCCAAAAAAAATGACATGAAAGAGTTTATTCCAGTTGATCTTTCAACAACTATGTCAATTTCTTACAGTTTTCCGTAAAAAGAAAATAAATGCACACTTATTTTATTATATAAATGAAACAACTTCATACTGATCCAAACTTCCAAAAAATAAAAGAAATTCTACTTTGAAGAAGGCAAGTAAGCACCATAAATACAAGAAATCAAGTGTATTTTTTTTTATTTTCTTTTCTCTTATGATTCAATACAGTTTTTGTTAAGTTTTTACATGATAAATACCCTGACATATTGGATTCTCTGTCCTGGTGTAGATGTTGGTTGAGATGCTGACTGTTGCAGCGCTGGCACAAACATGAGTTGGCCTTGTTCATTTCTCATCAAAACTGTCCCAGGAGGGATCTGTACACCAGGTGGAAGTGTTATTGTATTCTGAAAAAGTACATGCCTGAATACATTTCAAGAGTTGTTGACTTTTCCTAGTAAACGCATAGAATGAATATCAGCCAATATGGAACATCAAAATACAGAATGGATATCATCAAGTATGCTTAAAATACATGTCAGACCAAAAAAATAATAGTCTTGTTTCCTGCCACTAGCAATGGCAGCAAGAAAAAAATAGAATAGGTAGGTAGATAGATAAATTATTTTATTTTTCAAAAACATTTTATACTGAGTTAATGGGTAAACAATCTAGACTTTTACAGTGTTGGAGCCAATATGGCCATAAAATGATTAGGGTAGGCACAAAGAACAAGGGTAGGTACAACATGTAGGGTAGCAGGAAACAGACTTATTATTTCTTTTGCCTATCATCAATGTAGTGTTTTAAGTACATGTATGAATGACTTCATATTTTAAGAGGCTAAAGAATATGATGTCAAAATAAACACAAAAGTACAAATCAAAATCATGGTACATGTAAATGTAAGGAACAGAAATTTAAGTTAGTGTTCATTGCCGCTTTTGAAAAGGGTAAGTATGTCAGAGGCAAATATGAATACCCACTATGCAAGCATAACATTTAATTAAAGAAAACGATAAGAAAGGAAAAGGGACTTATAAAACCCACAAGAGATAGAGCATTAATAGAGAATTACATGTAAGTGATACTCTGCCATGTACAAATAACATGTAATTGTGAAAAAAAGACATGAATAAGTACATTTTGGATTTTATTAAAAATTGAACTTAACTTGTATTTAAAAAAAGCAAAAGGAATGAAACGTTTCAAAAGCTGCAGCTTGATATGACCACAGAGGTTGAATCATAAACAGTTAAGGCAAGTATGAACACACCATTCAACCATGCTACAGCTTTAAATTTTGATTGTGATTACACATTTGTCACAGGATCAGTATTTTACCAGAATCAAGGTAGCCCACTTTTGGCCCATTCTCCTAAATGATTCCAGTCACAACCTCCAAAATTAATCTGAACCTTCCCTCGGGGGAATGACCTCTTGTGGCACAATTTCAAAAAGACCCATATTGCACATATTCAAGTGATGGTCAGGACCTCAGGAAAATGTTTTTTCTGGTCTCATTTGTGGCCCTCATTCCTTTAAGATTCAAGTCTAAACCCTAAAAAATCAACCCATAGTGCTATAGAATATTGCTGAACAAATTGTAAACATATACAACATATGCATGTGTTTTCTGGAGTTATACATGTAGATGAACATGTAATTAAATTCTATAAAATTTTTGTTTTTAGCCCATAATTCTTAAAAGATTAAAGCCATAACCCCCAAAATTAATACCAATTTTAGTGGTGTCCTGATGATTGATTAAAGTTTCAAATTGGCTGATTTACCTTCTAGACGTGATTAATCGATTGAGTTTTTCAGTAACGGGTTATCTGTCAAATCACTGTTCACTCTTCATGTTAATTTTTGAATACTGTTTTTCTTCTTAAACATCAAAGCTTAAGCAACAGATCATAAACCAGGGCAGTTTTCATCATATCTACTTAAGAAGCACTCCAAGTAAGAAGCACGCAAAATTATGTTTAAAATATTATAGTAAACAGAAGTAAACATGTGGCTTTTCATATAACCTGTGCTCTAAGGAGAAAAAATTAAACAGAATGTACAACAGAATTCAAAATTAAGGTAGATAACTCTGGAATTGACAGTGAAATTCAATAGAAACTACTGGATTTTCAATGTGGATTATCTCCCAAGAGCAGATAGATTGGAATGAATGAATAACACATTTCATCATAAAGACCCTCAAAACTACTGAATAACAAGAAATTAAAATGTGTAGCCTTTTTTTAGGTGTATCACATACATTTGTTAAACAGAATCAATTTGCATGACTTGTACTAAGACTGCTACTTCAAAGATCAACATTTCCACTTCAAATGGGATTTGAAATTGAAATGTGCTTCAATGGAGTTGCGATAAAAAATGATTATACATTGTATATATAAAACAGTGCAAGTAATAAATATCTGTTGATGCTCAGAAATATTCGCACATAAAATAAGACTGTTTTCTGTTCTGGCCTAATCAGTTGGTTACCACAAACAAATACAAAAGGATAACCAAATCATAATTTCTACCATTTGGACAACACTACCAATTTTCCTTTTGAGGTTTGGAAGCTTGTTTTCAAATCTAATAAAGAATTAGTATATGAAAATAACTTTTGGGCAAGTTGATGAAAATTCTACTTGCCCAAATTTAAATGTAGGTCATCCTTTGATAAATGAATGTTGAAAAATAAATAAGATTTAGTTTTTCATCGGGTTTGTAAATGTACATGTATAATTGAACTTTTACTTGTCTGAATGGTACATGTACATGTAGTTTCACTTGTCTCAGGCAATAGGACAACCGTTAATTTTGTACCCTGAAGAACAACCAACTAATATTCAAGTTAGTGCACGAAAACAAAAGTCATGAATGATGACACAGACAAAGACAGTACAAGAAGGCCAAAAAAAAATGTGTGTTTACTAGTTTCTGTAGTTTCTTGACTAATAAGCTGTGTAGAGAGAAACAGAAGACACTTTAATGGTGCACATGCTTGTCTATCAGCTAGTTTTCTTTTTAAATTGCTGGCATTCCTGGCACTGGAGGCCGCCATTATTGTTTAATATGATAAATACCAGTACCAGTGACGGAAAAGGCGGGAATTTCCAGAATTTCAGAAAACTGCCAATAAAAAAAGTTAGGGTTGCGCCAATAAAATGGGGGTTGGTCGGGTGACCGTAAACACATATTTTTTTTTTGCCAAGTATTACATGATTGAGGTTGTATAAAAATTAATACCAATATTTGTGATGCAAATTTACATTTGTACATGTACACACATGTACAGGGTATCTACTCTTATGGAGGCAGACCTAGGGTAAGGGATATAACACTTGAAACTCAGTGATATATTTGTAACATATTCAATTTCACCAAAACCTATCAAGCCTTCATTTGAAACAGAATGAAATCAGTCCAAGTTACTTTGATGCTTACATGAAATTGATGTAAAATGCTGGTTACAAATGTGTTGAAAACACATGTAACTTCAATGACTCAATACTAATAAACAAGCCACCTCAAATATTCAATTTCTACATTTGTACATTGTACATGTACAATGTATTTCCATTACTGAAATATTGCATTAATTAAGAATTTTAGAAATTATTCATGCCAGTCATGAATGTATATCATTTTTTTTTATTGGTTTGGCTTTTATATTTAAAGTTATCCCTAATGACATCAACAGAATATGTATGCTAAGGCCAGAAAAATATGTCTGTTTCCTGCTACTTCACCTACAGGGAATAAGATTATCGCTTGCCCAGTCGCAATGCGGCTAAAAATTTTGCTGGGCAACAATAAATCATGAAAATCCTCACCCAGGTCACAAATGTAATTATTTTAGGAAGCCATGAAATCTTCTGATTTGTTATTCCATTTCAAGGAATTCATCATTTCCAAAAATATACTATTTAAAATTGTTAGTCACTTCAACTAATGCGAGCCATGATTATATGAAACTAGCAGTAGAACTGCCATTGAATTAACATTAAGTAGATGGAACAGCCATGAAAAAAGCTGTTCTAGTTATTGGTGCAGCATAGATATTGAATTCCGCAACCATATTCAATAAAAATATTTCGTAATCCAAATATACTTGGTTATTTAAGAATATTTTTTATTTATTTGTTCAAGTTATACAGAATATTTATTGCCTCATTTTCAAAGTTGTAGCATACATGTTTGTCTTGTTTGTTTGTTGGGGTTTAACGTCCGAGCAGCAATATTTCAGCTATATTCAGACGATGAACATGAAATTGATGATAAAATGAACATGAAATGATGAAATGAAAATGGGATGGGACACAAGGACAATGGGGTCGACAAATTTTGATTGCCACTGGAAATAGGGAGAGGTGGGTAGGGTCGCGTAATTTAGTCTCCTGTGGCGGAGCCCTATGGTTCCTACTCCAGAAAAATACCACAGTAGGGTTCTTTAACGTGCACCACTATGGTTTGCGGTAAGGTTTTCCGTATTATAGCCTGACAACCCCAGCATGTATCACGCCAGGGGTACCCCATTCCACAACCTGGCGCACACATCCCAGTTGGGCTAGGGTTCTGAGCACTATTTAGTCGCCTTTTACGACGAGCTTAGCACTGCTGCAGGCCTATTCTTTTAACACCCGGACCTGCACGGGGCGTAGCATACATATACATGTACATTTACTTCCTGTGTAAAATGTGGAACTTTATAACACCGCAAATCCCAAAGTACTGAAGATAATTTCCTATCAACTGGGCTCCTAAATTTTATGCTGGGCTCCAAAGATTCTCATATTTAGTAGCCCAAGTGGCTCCAGGGCAAAATCCCTGACCTACCCTATTTTCTTGTGCCTAAACATTTAATGGCCACTTTGGCTCAAGCACTGTTGAAGTCAAGATTGTTTCTCCAATAACTATATGTAAAATATTTTTAATTTCTATACATACATGTACCTTCCCTATTTTTTTTCATTCTTGTAGCAGGAAACAAGATACAGTATTTTTGGGGGGCCTAGAAGAGTGAATTCCAAGTAATTCATTTGCCATTATTGTGGTGTCACATTACAATTAGTATATAGACACAATGATTTAAAATTGCATTTAGCTTCTAACAAATTCAAATTTGAAACTTTGAGTGAAGTGCCTAACAAGCATTTTGCATAAATGAACATGTACTTATTTCAGTAAACAGTAATTTGGCAGTAAGTTTGTACACACTGTTGAAAGCATAAAAATCTTCAAATGAAGCCTGAATTTAAAAAAAAAATGCAAATATGACTCATTCATCATGAATATGCAAGGCTCTACAAAAGATTTTCACCATGTACAATATACATGTACATGGTATATGGTCAATCCATTACGAATGCTAAAATAAAATAGCTGCAGTACAAAATACATACATTTACAGGTACATGTCACATACACATGAATGTACATGAGAACCATTGATGCAAGATTAATTTCCAATATACTGTATATGTACATGTACAATGTATTGATACAAATATACATGTATATCATACATCTTATACTTCTTCAGACATTTTGCTTCATTTTAAAAAGAACTCTTTTTCATGTGTTTCTGGGGAAATCAAAGTAAATTACATGTGCAATATTTTCTGGAAACAATGTCAGTTCTTAATTTTTTTCTACAAGTGGTACATGAAAGTACATCTACATTACAAAGTAATTACAGTTAACACATCACTTTTTACATACAAGTACATGTAGTTAGGTTTGATGTCTATATTAAAAATTCTCAACAACTAGCCCTAATAATTGAGGACTGTATAGGATTCAACTAGCCGAAATAAGAAAAGTATACATCATTTCACTATCCTGAATCAATTTTTACTACCCCAGGCTTTGGGCTAGAGACTTAAGGCGAGCACTGCTTATTTTGTTAGGCGTCCTGTCAAAATCTTAGTACAGTGTAGCTGTCAGAGTAGTCTGGGGAAAAAAAATTTTTTCTGCTGCATGTTCCAGTGTACATTTTTGTATAATTAAAAAAAATTTCCTTGATACTAGTATTAGTAATTTTTCTACGTTTCCACCATTCCCACAACAATTACCAAAATCAGCTACATGTATGTACATGTAAATTGAAGCTACATGTACATGTACAAATGTTGCTACTTAAGCAACCATGAGTTACCAATATACTTTTGAGAAAAAAATGGAAATACATATACAATGTAGATGTAAAAAAAAAAAGACCAAGTACATGTAAATCAGAAATGAAATTGATAACACATTAAGAGCAGAGTTATTGATGAATTAGTACATATACATGTATACTGAAATTTTAGTACATGTACATGTACACTATAACAGATTTTACTTCTTAACACACATTTCTACCTTAGTTCTTAGACTTCATAAAACTTTCTATTTAAATTAGAAAAAAAATGTTGACAAGATTTATCTCTCTTGAAACATAATCCTATCTCTTCACTGTGTGCAAAAGAACTGCAAAACACTTACTGTTAAGACTGAAATCCTACATGTACATGTATATACTACCATATGATTACTAGCTTTAAAATTGAAATGTGTTTTCATACATGTACATTATGGGTACATGTACATGACACGTATGTACTTTTAAAAGTGCATTTGACATAAATTTGTACATGTACAAGTACAAATGAAGCTGTATCATACATTTAAATTATCTAATTGTGTAAATTTGATTTGTGTCTAAATAGAATTACTTCCTGTTCTTATTTAAATGCTCTTTTTTTCAATACCATAGTACAATCCTGTCATATCACAATTCATGTCACTGTAATTATTCTACATGTACACTGTACATGCACATGAATAAATGGTCATCTTTTGATTCTTACATCAGCGATGATTTTACAAGCCCAACAAACAGGCGGAAATGGGCAAAATCGTAAGTAAATATACAATAAAAAAGGAATTGTTACGGTAAAAACAGGATTATAAATAGCGGAAATCCACTAAAAAACAGAAGAAAATCATCCCTGTTAAATACATGTAATACATTGAGCACATGTATTATTAAATTTCATAATTTGAAGATTTCATTTACTAAAATTTAGCATCACGATCATCATTTTTTGAATATTTGTACCCAACATATTCATCAGGACTCCATTTTTATGTCCACTAAAAAATTACCAAAAGCTGTAGTTTCTAAAGTTGTGTTTTCCTGTTGTTTTTCTAAAAAAATTATTACATTGTAAACCCTTAATTTTTAGAACAATATTAAGGTCTTACCTGAAACCAACTCACAAAAATTTCATGAATATCAATTTTTTAAGCTACAGATGTTACTAACCAAATACATAATTCTTAAATTACTACAAAATCGCGCACATTTGAGAGCTCATTTTTCTATTTCTGACAACATAACCCACTTACAGTGGTCCCACCAGGTCTTGGGGCAATATGAACTTGTGAATGTCGAGCTGGAGATGGGGCAAACCGTATAGCTTGTGGTTTTCCTTGCTGAGGAACCTGCACAATACCAGGTGGACGAGGAGAATTTGCACTAACATTCACAACTTGCATTTGTCCTGAATTTGAAACACTGTGTACTATTTGAGGTCGCATGACAACTTGTGTTCCAGGAGTTTTCACAGTTATAACACCAGGTTGTCCTTTCATTGGTGCATTAACAATATGAACATTTGTTGCAGTTATGTGATTTCCGGAAGCACTATTATGAGGTCCAGTTACGGCCTGAATAGCAGCTGTTTTAGGTTCACTTTTCACATTAGTTACTGATGCATTTTCAGATTTCACAATTAATTGAGCACTAGCTGATGGTTCCTGTTTCACAGAATTATGTTGACTAGACACTATTGGAATACAATTTCCTTGAGACATTGATAGTTTCTGATCTCCAGTTACAGTCACAACATTTTGAATAGCACTATTCTCCGTTTTCACTGAAAATGATTTGATTGTATGAGGAGAGTTCACATTTGTATTACTTGGTGAAGGAACAGGAGAATTACGAGCATTCATAAGACCAGGCGAGTTGGTCACAGTTCTCAGATGCGGGGACTGGTTACGATTTGATTCTGGCACTGGTGAGCTTCTGTTAAGTGGCAATGAATTCAAAATATTGCCCTGTTGTGTTGAATTTACAGGATTAATTATTGAATTAATACCAATTAACTGTGAGTCTGTTTTAGGAGAAGGTGACTGAACATGAGAATTAACAACGTTTTTGTGAGATAGACCTGTATCACCATTAGAACCAACTGGAGCACCTGAGTTAAACACAGTGCTCTGAGAGTGTAGAGAAGTGCTTGATGTTGTGTCTATGTGATTGTTGTTTACTGACGCATCTGTCAATGAATTTGACACTTCCTTGTTTGATGGGGAAGCAAGGCGAGCCTCTAAATTGCCAACTAGAGCATTAATTGCGAGTTCATCGACAGAACTATTCAAAATTTCGTCTAAAGGGTTGGCAGCCGCCATTTCCCAAAAGTGAAAATTTTAGACTGAAATGCGCATGCGTACTTTTCACATTTGTGGGAACTCTTCTTCCTCAAGACGCCCTCTTGTGACAAGATCAAAACATCCGCCATTTTATCGCTGCTAACTGTGAAGCTGATAGAAGCAGATGCAATCCATCGGCATCCTCTCAGTCACAAGCTTTTGAATACAAAACAACCATGAGTGGCGGGGGGATACCATACCTCGGTAGCAAAATAAGCCTTATTTCGAAGGCTGGTATTCGTTATGAAGGAATTTTGTACACTATTGACCCAAATGAATCAACAGTAGCTTTAGCTAAAGGTAACTTTTGCAAAAAGTACGATGCTCTCATTTCGAATTGCTACCTTGTTCCTTCTGTGTTCTTACTTAAATTTGTTCATTTATTTTAATCCACTACTGAGACTTGTAAGAATTGAACTGTTTTTTCAGTCTTAAAACCATTGGAAAATAGTAGAAGTACATTTTCTAATTTTCTCTTTCACTTGAGCAGAAAAGGTTTATTATTGGTTCTCACAGTTATGCAGTATTCATTTACAGAACTATGCTTTACAATGTTAACATTTAAAACTCTATATAATACTAAAGAGGCTAATATACATCTTGTAACAGAAGAAAACATATTTTTCACTTGTGTGTTTTGAACCCAGTTCCCGCAAAATGTAAGCAGATGCCTTGAAATAAGCAAACCTGTTTTTCTTTCACTGTAAAGCAGAATGCAGCTTTTTTCAAATTCAGATTTTACTGTATATGTTCTTCTGATTTTACGAACTTTGGCTTAGTTTGTTGACCTCTTAAAGTTAGGTCTGAATAAAGCAGGAATGACTGAAATTCTAGGAGTATTCAGATCTTCAAGGTTGGCAAGCAGAGTAATCAGACATGATTTTTTCCTGCATTTGAACGGAATTCCGCTATTTCAAATCCGAATTTTACTGTTACGATTCTTTTTTTACTGTATATATACTTAGATTTCCGCTTTGTTTGTAGACCTTGTAAAATCATGTCTGAGTTAAAGATGTACATTTGATTTGTATATACATGTATGTAAGTGTACTACTGGGAATGATGTTTAAGGTAATTGCCCAAGACAAGTAAAAGCTGAAACTACCACTTTGACAAGTAAAAGTTAAATTATACCTGCCCACATGACAACCATATCTTACTCATTTTTTTAACATTCACTTATTAAATGACAACCAAGTTTTTCAGTGTGGGAAAGAAGAATTTTCATTAACATGTCCCATAGGGCAAGCTTCATAAAATGTTAATGTCATACCCTTTCCCTATATGCAATTCATGTCCATTTTCGTTGGATGAGCTTGCTTTTTTTAGGGGTGCAAAAGTCCTGAAAAATTTTTACACTTTAGTGCTAGTCTTGCATGTCTAACAAGTGTTTGCCTATTGTTAAAAAGGTATTGACAGTAACACAGGATTTAAATTTCAACCAGAGAACTTCATTACATATGATGCAGCTTGTACAACTGCTACCAAAACAAATTCATCGTAATATCAATCACTGAGGAACTTCATTATTTCATCATTTTTGTGATCTTTTAAGGAAAAAACAGTTCTTAACAATATGAAAAATGCAAATGTACATGTATCATTACAATTTTTGAATTATTTTTCGAATTATCTTTGTCAATTCATCAAAATAACCTCTCCATTCATGACATACATGTACCCAAGATTCAAAGCAGGTTTTTTGCTCTAGTCTGTCACTTCCATATGTATAAAATAATAAAGTACTACTCCAGAAACAGGTATTTTACTTCTATCAAAGACATAGTCAGTGATTTTAAAACATGTTCACCTTTGTCCTTTATGGTCTAATTTATCTAATACAATATAATTTATTTTTTTTAATTTTTAACAAACTTGATTCTTTTTCTCAAGTGATAAAATTTCTATCAAACTACATTTTGTACCATGGACCATTAACTGTGTCCCTGTTTAATATTATCTTGATATCTGAATAGCATTTCTGTAATTAGATTTTGGGAATCCCCATTCTA
This sequence comes from Perna viridis, assembly GCA_037379345.1. Taxonomy (NCBI): domain Eukaryota; kingdom Metazoa; phylum Mollusca; class Bivalvia; order Mytilida; family Mytilidae; genus Perna; species Perna viridis. The sequence goes on along the minus strand of CM074515.1, from coordinate 35,109,578 downwards.
TTTGTTTACCAATTTTCCTGCCAAAAAAGTCACATGGCAAAAGTGTAAACAGATTCATCCATTTTCTTTTACCAATTCTTTCATTTCGAAGTATTTAGACACTTCCTGATGGGATAATCATCGTTAATTGGATTTAATTTATTCTGTTATTAGGTAAGTCTGTTTCTGTATGTATTGCATGGTTAAACAGGGCTGTGAAACTTGTGTGTAGCCATTTGCACATGGCCTTAATTGTGTTTACCTTTGACCAGATGATGAGAGTTTTGATTGGCTCAATAACATATTTACATGTGATCGACACCTCCCATCAGGATATTGCCAGTCACAGTTGCCAGGTCTAGTTACCTTTAATTGCCTTCAGTCGTAAATTGGTCACATTCAATTAACTCAGACCAGGTGTCAACACAGAATTGGAGAGAATATCTGTTGCTGATAAACTTCCTGTTAGTTTTAATGTACAAAACCTAGGTGCCAAGAAAATCGCCAACTGGCTTTTTTTGTTGCCAGATAAAATAAAAATTCGCAAATTGCAACATTGGCAAAGCCCAGCGCGACCCATGCTCCAGTTTATGAGTACCAGGATGCAGAACCCTTCTGGTAAATTATTGAATGTATTTAAATAACAAACAGAAACATGTGACTAATTTATAAGTCTTGTACTTATAAGAATTCATTTGTTTTGTTGTCGGTTATTAATCTAAAGAATCACATTTTCAACTAAGTGCTTGTATTATTTAATACTGAGCATGGTTTGTTTATTTACTTTTTATAGTTCGTTCATTTGGCACTGAAGACAGACCTACAGACCGGCCAGTAGCACCAAGAGATGAGATATTTGAGTACATTATCTTTCGTGGCAGCGATATCAAGGACCTACACGTTTGTGAACCACCTAAACAACCTCAACCTTTGCAGACTTCTCTGCCACAGGATCCTGCCATTGTAAAAGTAAGAAGAAAGTACATTGTAACTCCATAGATCAAATGCATCCATCCTTGTGAATGAATATAGTGTATCAGTAATGAATCTTAATCTCAGGATCCACCTTGAAATTAAACAATTTTTTAATAATATTCAATAAAATGCATATTTACTGAACATCATGTTTGATACTATTAGCAGCCATTTCAAATTGATATTTAAACTTGAATCAAGGCAGGTTTTAAAGCTAAAACGGAAAATGCTCCCCTCAGTTTATTTGTTGCATTAGAGTTATGGGTCTCAAGTATGAATCGGTCAATACACCAAGAGCTACATTTACAGCTGTTTAATTTGTATGAATGTGAGAACAAGACTAATTAAGCTTTGTGTGATTTAGTTATAAATCCATACAGCCTTTGATCTGAAGTTCATGTTTGTTGTAGTCTTCTCAAACATCCTTCCAGCAGCAGTCCTCTGGTAACAGTAATTTTGGTGGAAACTCATCGTATCAGCCCTTTGGTGGTCCCAGTATTTATAATCAGTATGGACAAGGAGGTGCACCACAATCTTTCAGTGGTATGCCACCATCCCAACAACAGTCAGGTTAGTATTTCTTTCTTTTAACCTTTTCAGCTTTCGGAAAAGAAGAATACTTGTAGGGTATAGATATAGAATCAGAAGTGAGTTTACCATTACAATTTCACCATTGTTTGTATTACATTTGACTGCAAATTACACTTTATGGATTGTGAATTTCTCCATAGTACCCATGTTAAATACACAAATTTCAAGATTTTATGATTCATCTTCATAAAATACGAATAACTAAAAGGAACGGTTGGCCTAAAAGTAGCATTAACAGGTCTTTATATACAAGTTGCAGTCTTCCAGTTTTCAAAATAAATGACAAGTTTTGATTCTTAGCTGTGTAATATAAAGTTGTCTCCATGCCCAGCACAAATGTCTCGTTTTTTAGCAATATGCTCAGTAGCAAGTCATCTCATAGAGAAACATGCAGTCTGAGGTCTGTTCTAGTTGCCTAAAGCCTGAGAATGAAAATTAGTTAACCTTGAGAGGTGAAATTTTGAAATGTGTCAGTAGGTACAAGTTCACAATTAATTCCCCTTGACTTTTCGTTGTATACGAATATAGTTCCTTTTTTTTAGTGTGTTTCTAACTGATTTTTTTTCTTTCCCTGTCACAAACTTTATTGCTTAGTATTAACTGCATAAATGTAGGGCAAGTATCAAATTTAGAAGGGACTTTTTTTCATTCTGTTATTTTATGTGGAAGTTGTGATTTGGTCCTATGAAAGAAGGTCAAAATTTAGGACATTTGGCAGTGGTCACTTTTCATGTCTGCGTGCTCTCCAAAGCAGAGTTGCTAAAAATGAAAAATAAAAGTGAATTTTTCTGGCACTCTTATAGAAATCTGCTTTTACACATGTTTCCATATTGGTGAAGTTTGAATGAGTTTGAAGCGGTGGAATTTTTTTTTATGTCAAGATGGGTCTGTTGAAATGCACTACAAAATTAATTGTGTCCTCGTACCAGTAACTATGAGACATTGTTGTGATGCAATGTCAGTTTTACGGAGAAAAAAATATTTAAAAAATATATAGCAAACCTTTATGTATAGGTACATTTGTTTTGTGATGTAAATCATATTAATTTTTATTCAATAATTGTTATCTTATGGTTTAGTCAGAACATTTGCCCAGATTTAATCAATTCTGACCACTGAAATATTAAATTTCTAATAACATTCCTTGCATATAAATAGCAGTACATTTAAATGTATTTTATTAGGTTCGCGTGGGCCCTCCCCATCATTTAATCGTGTATCACCCACAATGGATCAGGGTATACAAGTGGGGATGCGAGGAGCTCCTCCAATACGAAGACCTAGCGGTGGGTACTAATCATCCATCCGTAACCCCATCATGATGCATTTACAGGAATTGTCTGTCATAATAGACTTTGTAAGCTGGTTATAGTTCTTATTTCATTGCAGCCACAGAGTTTTTGCTTTATTTTAAAGATTTATAAAAATTTCAGTTAAAATATTATTAAAAACAAATTTGAAACAAAATATTGAGCTGAAAAGGAAATCAGCACTCATGACCATTAAAATCTTGTATTTGCATCATTATTTTCAACACTTTATCTTGTCATCCTTCTTCTGTTCTATCAAAAATCTTAGTTAAATTTTTGAACAAGTACATGGCTCATAAATGGATGACAGGATTTCATGTTTTACAAGTACTGAAACAAGCCCGCATGATTCACCTTAACCTCTCACTCTACTTGAATTTTCATCTGCATGTAATAATATGGGATTTGTTATGAAAACAAATAACAGGAGCTTACTTTTTCAGCTTTTTAAGACAGCTTCCTTGATTAATGTGTTTTAGTTTTTCAAAACGCTTGTTTTGCTTGCAGTTCATATTGGCTTTAAAATGCTTCAACTTTTTACTATAAAAACTCATGTTAAGTCCACATTTGTGTAAAATCTGCACTGCTACTTGTTTACCTGAGATTGTTTGTAGAAAGCATATAAAAGTATTTATGGCTGCAAAATTTTCTGTTTACATATTTCAGAAATTAGTTATGTAGTTATTACTGATCATTAGATAGATAACTGGACTTTGATATGAATGTTTTGGTCACTTTATTTGTTGTTTATCAGTTTAATTTAAATATGTGTTAATGGGTTATAATAGTGCAGATTATACACAAGTTCTTGTGGTATGCTTTTATGCGTAGCCAGCTGTACTTCAGGATTAATTATTCAGACTATTGTTTTGTATTTATGATTTAAATATGGTGTTCAATATTGTTCCTTTTGTACTAAATGTTTTGCTATTTTGATAAGTAGAAAAGTTAGTTATTTTTTTATGGCTTCAATTTTAATAACTATTTCATTGATTGAATGGTGTAACTCATCATCAATGTCTTGTGCTTATTTGGTTCTGTGTAGAATATGAAGAGATGTAATATCATGTACATGTATGTATTGTAGGATCACGAGGTGCTACTCCACCAACACAACAAAATAGGAAGTCCCCAACTTTGGACCAAGGAACCCAGATGAGTCCTGAAAAACAAGTTTCATCTGGTCCTCAGTCACATCAAAGACCTGATACTAGAAGGCCTCCCCCTCAAGGTCAGAGACCACAGTCAAGTTCGTCTTACTCCAGGGGTAGAGGAAATAGTCGAGGTCGAGGTGGATTTGAGAGAGGAGGTGATTTCTTTATTCTCGCAGAAAGAAAAAAAGCATTGTATAAAACAAATTTACCAAACACATATGACAGTTATAATGAATAAATGCAAGGCTGATGTTAACATTTCTAACTAGAAAACTCGACAAGCATCTTTTTTATGCCCCTGGGACTAAATGTAGTGAGGGGGGCACATTGCAGACCAAATTTTCTTCCACTAGTACTTTTTCGAATTTGCAATTTATCTATACATTTCTTTTTTTAACGTATGCTAACTTTCATTTTTTTGGTTGGCATTGTAAAATCATGTCCAATATTATTACACCCTTGTCAATCATGCACATTTTTGCACGATGACTCAAAAATACTGAAATCAAGAGAATTGAAACTTTGAGAAAGTGTATATATTCATAGTGAGATGTTCCCTTTGATTTTTTGGAAAGTTTTAATTTTTTGTTCAGTTAAGGACATTTATTTTAAAAAGGAGATGTTTTCATGATTTTTTGCACAAAATCCACAAGGTTAAAAGGAGAAGACCATGTTATTGTGCAAGTCATAAATATTGAAACTAATCTGTTAAATATTCATGAAAATTAAATTGAAACAAAATAATTGAGATTTATTATTAGGAAATTTGAATTTCCTGTGCCTATGGGTGCCACCATGTTCGGTTGAACTGTGACGTCACGAAGTTGGTTTGTAAAGTGAAAGTAAATAGGTATTTGATTACGATGTCTGAAGAAATTGCAAATTTGGGACTTTCCCCCTATAAATTCAACCCAAAATAAATAGAAGAAGAGATCGAGACACAACACGTAAGCAAATGTCAGACATCATTGACGAACAGCGGGATTTGCAGCCAGATGGCTAGTATTTGTTAAAAAAAATCTTATGGCTACTGCCATGACTTCTGAAGAATGTTCGTGTTGCTGGTAAAAAAAAAACTTTTAGAACATTTCTCTTTTATCATTTGTGCAATCGTAAGCTTGACAAGTCATCATGTTTTGGTGATTATATAAGTAGGATCGTAGATATATTTACAGAATATTCATTGTTTACATATTATTTGCAGTACTTGTATCAGTACCAAACCGACTTAGTGACGTCACAAGCCAATCAGAAGCTATCTTTAAAAATCAATAAAGTCTGACTATGATCTTCCTTCAGATAGGAGAGTTCTGCAAGATGGCTATCCACTTACATTTCAAGTATTTTGAACTTTGCATTGCCTTGAGCATTTTATAAAAGCGCATTTTGCATTGAAGGTTATTTATTTTTGTTTACGTGGATATGATTTATCATAAGAGCCTTATTTAATGCGAATGTGGTCTTTCCCTTTAATTAAAATGAAACTATGGGAAAGTCTACATATGTATAGTGGTAAGCTTTATTTTTATTTTTATTTTTTTTCAATTCCATTTTTGGGATACAGAAAATTATTCATAATTAAGGGGTTCATTGTTTTGCATGATAATTAAAAAAATACTTGTATTATTTAAAATAAACTTTGGAAAAGTGTATATATCCATTGTGGTAAGCTCTGTTTTAATTTTTTTTTTGAAAAAAATCACTTTTTCATTTGAAAATGCTTGCAGCATGCTGAAACCAATCCTATATCTGAAGAATAATACTTTTTAAAATATTTTCATCTATATGTACATGCATATGTTTTATATGGGGGATAAAAAATCTAATATATACTTTCTTTTTTTTGGGGGGGGGTGATAAGGGTTAAAACATTGGTTTATTGAATGACATTGCCATATACTTTTTAGGTGGCAGTAACAGAGGTTTGCTTAGGGGTGGCCCAAGAGGAGGAAGTGCAAGAGGTGGTGCCTCAAGAGGGAGAGGTGCCAGACATGGAGAGTCACTGAAATTTGAGGAAGAATTTGACTTTGAATCTGCCAATGCACAGTTTGACAAAGAGGAGATTGAGAGAGAACTTAAAGAAAAACTTGTGATAGGTATAAGCTAATTATTATTATAGACTTTTTGTGGTCTTTTATTGGCTGCATTATATTTTAATGAATGCAAAAGATCTTTTGTTCTATAAAATTTTAATCAAGGGGATGATCGTTTGAGCAGAAATCAAAGAATATTATCCAAGGATAAACACTAGACTTTGAGAACTGACACACACAACAAATAACATGAAATAACCAAAATAAACCGTTGAAAGAAACAAAGGAAAATGAGCACCTGGGACTCACTGAAAACTAGGTGCACCTGTAGGGTAAGTGTCCTCTGCTTTTCAGGAAACACTGACCCACTAAGTTGCTCTTAAAATGTCAAGTCCAGGGTAGACGAAGGAGATAAGGAAAACTAACTATGAATCTAGGGTCAAACACTTGTTTATGATATTTATTTATTTTTTTCTAAATGCTAATTTTAGTACTTGGATATGGAACACTATTTGCTGGTTAACAACATATTTACATACATTGTTAGATGATGCTGTGAATGTCTGTGTATAAGGTTCAACATACATTATAAATCTTGATACATTTATCAACTATTATTTGCAGGTGATAAAGCTGTTAATGGAGATAAAGACAGTATAGAAAATGGAGGTGATGAAATCGAGGAAGATCCAGATAACCACTATGACAAAAACAAGTCGTTCTTCGATAATATTAGTTGCGAAGCAACAGAGAGGGCAAAGGGGTAAGCATTGACTGCAATGGTCTATCGTATAACTTATTGAAAGCTGCATTGCTCACAAAATAAGTTACTCACATTTATTTATCACATGATGCTATTGTGCTCCACCCTTTTTTGTTTTTCAATCAGAATGAATATGGGGTTTCCTTCATTGTGTATAATGATTAGGGTGTCTGTTGTTCTGTCAGTAACAAATATATTTGTCACAGATTTCTTGGCTTGTACTGGAGGGAATGACTAGATATTATTTATATGGCTTATGCATGATGACTTGTAGTGTGTCTTTCCTTTCCAGCTTTATAGGTCATCTACTTCTTGTTTTTTAAGCAACTTAGAATTTTTACATGTATGGTATTGGGAAATTTTCCGTTGCAGATTACTCAGCGCCCATTGGAAGGAATGATTAGATGTTTGACGATCTAGTGATAAGAGTAGCTTTTAATTATTAGTCCACATAAAATTCAGACATGTCAATGGTAAAGTGATTCATGGTAAAAAAAAAAAAAACACCAAACAAAGGATGCTTTTTCAGTCTATAAGCACTATACTTTCAAAGAACGATAATTATTTCTGCAAATTTGCTCTTTTTAGAAGCCATACATTCTTCTTCCACTAAAATCAACCAAATCAAGAACGATAACTCTTGCAAAGTGCAAATTCCATGTACCATCTATGTAATTTTTATTTCAAATGTGCAACAACCAAATGAAAAAAAAGACTGGTAATGTGAACAGGAACTGTTTCTGAACAAGAAATAAAACTGAATTTGGTTTGTTTTTGACATCCATGAATCACCTGTCTGATTTTTAAGAAAGACTGATACTAAAGATAATTCTATATACAGATTACAGCTTTGTATAACGATTAATTTTATTAATTCAAAATTTCTGTTATTAAATGAAATCATGAAGTCACGGAGGACATTCACTCAACCTGAAACACTTCAAATGCTACATGTACATAGCACTTTTAAATATAACAAAAATGGATTTTAATCATATGTCAGAGACAATGACCAAATTAGGGTGAAAATGTCAGAATTTTATTGACATTTTTTTAAAATCCCCAATACTTTTTTTTTTTTTTTTTTTTTTTTTTTGGGGGGGGGGGTGTTTTCCTAGCCTACAAGTAAGCTTTCTTTTATATGACCATTTTTTTTTAGAATGGGGGTATAGATTTAGTGAGCATTGCTTACAGTTTTTCTAATGGTTACAGGGGAGTGAGGGTATCAACTGATGTTCTTTGCTCACAGTTTTTCTAGTATTAGATTGTGGTTGTTAGTACACCTGTATTTAATGGTTGTAGCAAATCAACAAGAACAAGTTGGAAAGAAGAAAGAAAATTAAATGCAGAGACCTTTGGAATGTCAGACCGAAGGAATTTTGGTAACCGAGGATATGGTGGTTACCGTGGTTACAATAGAGGTTATAATCGTGGTTATTACAGTGATCGAGGGTCAAGAGGTTACTCTCGGGGTGGTTTCAGAGGCAAGTTAGCAATTTTGAAATTTTTATATACATGGATGATGGCTATTTCAGAAAAAATGTGGTCAAGGAGGCAGAACACTCATAATATCTAGGGGTACCACCAACACATTAAAATAAGAGACATTACAAGTGTTAAATAGAAAATTCTCTGAATGAAGACAAGAATAGACATTCAAGTTGTGTGCCATTTATTTATGTACATGTAACTATTTGAGTAGCAATTTAGGTATATAATTATTTCAATAAACAGGAAATATATATAAAAACATGATCGACCACTTGCTCATCTAATTGCGGACCTGCCAACCATTTTTATTTTTTTTGCTTAATTTTTACATTTTTACATTTTTTCACCCCAAATTACGCTGGTGCGCTTTTGGTATTCAAATTACGATTTTTACCAAAATTAAGGATTTTTTTCATTTCCGGTCGGACTGATTAGTTTTTGAAAATCTGAGTCATTTTAGAGCTCCTAAAATCAAGGTCTTAAAACATTTTAAAGATAGTGACTTATCAAAAGCATGGCAGAAAAACGTTTTGTTGAATATAGTTTAAGTGTCAGAGAGACTAAAGTCCATCCTTGAGAAATACATAGTTAAATTAAAAATCTAGAGGTCTAGAAACCATAAGGCTTTTATACACAAATAAGTAAATAACAATTCTTTAATTGCCCCAGTTTTGCATCTTGAGTAGGTCTTACTTATCTTATGGGATATATAGAGATGAAATTTTACAATAGATGATTTTTTTGTGAACATATCGATACTTTACAGAATGTTTTGGGATTTTTCTAGTGGAAAAGTGTAGTTATGGTCCAAATCATCCTGAAATAGCCCAGTGTTCCCCTCTGTTGATGTTTTTTTTTTTTCAGCGACTGTGGGCCACGCCCCCCAGATCTCCAGCTGATTACTCTTTTTTATCAAATAGGGTTGGCAGGTCTGTAATTGTAATAGACATGTTTAATTCCCTTGTTCCAATATCTAAACAAAAAGTTTAAAAAAAAAACTTAACATCACACAGTAGGATTTCATATTTTCTAACTATTTTTGATCATAGGTGTCTACAGAAGTTGTAAATGGTTGTACTGGTTTTAATTATGAACTGACATGATTCTTCTTTTCTCATAAATAGGAAGCCGTGGTCGAGGTGGTGGAAATGGTGGCAACAGAAATCGCAGTCAAGGTTGGGTGGATTATAATTATGATTACGAAGCAGCTGGATTAGACAAACGCCAGGGCTCAGCCAATAGAGTAAGCAATGACATTTTGCTGATATTATAACAATATTTATTCTTTAACATTTTGATACATTTGTAGAATATCTTAGAAATTTTTAGGTAATTTGAAAATACACTTCTCCCGACATGATGTTCAAACATTTGTGAACATGTTTGATTTGCATATACCATTGCTTGATACAATACCATGGAGAATTGTTACCTCTTCTATGACTAGGTTATGCTAAATCCTGTAGTTAACTTTTATCCATATATATTGGAATAAACTCACCTGTAAAGTTTAGAGAAAGTGATTAGAGTTACATGTATTTATTAAATGAGTCTTTTTCAGCAAAGACCGACAACAGCAGCGGAATCATAGTACCTGGAACCTGTGATAATTAGTATGCAAGGGGAGCCTGGCAGCTTTACAAAAATAAAACAAACAACTCCTTCAATGCATGCACCATCACCCCTCGTTACGTTGAAAATTGACTTCATTTCACACACTCTGAAGAAGCAAGTTTAGTAAGAGTGCTGTGTTCAATGATGTCGAGGGATTTTATTTGTTTAACTATTTGTATTAAATGTAACAGGTGTCAACCACAGATCTGTGAAATTTGCTAGCAGCTGATTGGTACAATGTGAGTGATAAGTTTGTAGACTGTGTTTTATTGAAAAGACCAGCAAGTTGTGACCTTTCAGCTGTAATGCCTTTGAATATTTGTTTCTTCAGCTCTGAGTTCTGTATAAAAATCAGAAATATGACAATCTTTTATCGAACAAAAACCACTATTATGTTGAATTACTTTAACATCAGTATTTTTGTCTCTACATTTTATGTCGCAAGGAATTTAGTTTTAATTGTAAATACAGTAATTTGGTGACTGTAAAAATCGGGAGAGTGAATAAAACAAAGCTTAGCTTGCAGTGTAAAATATTTATCTTATCATTTTTGTTGTTAATTTTTTGTAATAGATAGATGAAAAACTTAAAGACCATGGTATTTTGATAACAGTGACACTATGATTGTATATCAATAATAAGGTAAATGTCAGCATCTTAATATACATATTAAGATACGTTTGGTTGTCAGAACAACTGAATTTTGGGGCAATTTGTTCCTATGAAATACTGTGCTATTTCTTGACTAATCATATGATTTCTGCTTTGGAACAATTTGAGTTCAATTCTAATGATGGAATCTTGAGCTAAGCTTTTGCAGATTTGCCTATTGAATACTAAAGACCCATCTTTTTTGTTATTAAAAATGACGTTTAAAATGGTTAATTAAATCTGTCTCTTGTTTACATACTATTTAGTTTAATAATGTGTGCAATAATATATATTTTACCATGTCATCCCATATTTCATAGTCACCAAGTTGACTGTACATTTTATTGCTGCTGCAAGGACAGCTTGGAATAGTGCTATATTTATTCTTTAATGGATTTGAAGGCAACTTTCCTCAGAAAAATCTGTTAAGTTGTTATTTTAACGTACTTTGTTGTATTTATTTATAGTAGTGCTTAAAATGATTTTTCTTGGTCACTTAAATTATAAAGTACATGTAGGAAAGAATTTCTGTGAGCAAATCTGTGTTAAAGACTTAATTAAAATGGACTATTTTTTTTTATGCAAGGTTAGCTAAATTTAATTGGTCTAACACAATGAAATCATAATGCTATATGTCTAAAGTTTATGTAAGTTAAAATCATATATTTGGAAAGTAAGGTTCTTGTACCTGAATCAATTGTAAAAAGGTTGTATCCTCCTATTTCTGTTTTAGATCTTTACACATTGAATGTCAGTAGGTTTGATGGCTCATATGTATTTTTTTTTATATATGTAAAAATCTATTTGTATTCCCGAAAACATACATTTATTTAAAATGGAGGAGACTTTGTTGATTCATAATTTATTTTTGGTTCAAATTAACATTCTCATATATTTTAGGCTGAACATAATATATTTTTGTAAGGCATCGAAAGATCTTTGGTTTTGCTTGTTAATTGCTTGACATGTATTGAAGTTGTTTCTTTATTATAGATGAATAACCTTTGGCCTATGTATTTCACCAAGAGAGTTATTAATTACTTGGCAAATGATTTAAAATTCTATTGACAGGAAAAATGTGTATTTCATAAGATTATATTATTTAAGGTTTGAAGATGAAACTGCTGAAATGTTTATAGATACATTATGCATATTGGTTTAATTGATAGTTTCAGTAATAGAAAGTTTGTTATATAGCAAGTGTTAATTTCAGATAATATTTATAATTATTTTAAAAACCAAATGTTCAGTTAATGTTGAAATAATGTCAATGTGAAGTTAATTTTAAGAACTGTTTTCCTTACGGTAATGTATTAAAGGTAAAATTTTGTGGTGATCGAAAATTGCCATATCAGTGCTGCCACTGAAGTTATAAGACCTGGATAGAATAAATTGGAGGTATTTGTGGCTGAAGTAAATATGAAGGGAATATTATTCATAGAAGTGTTGACACTGGTCAATGTACAAGACTTAAAAAATTCAGAAAATTTGGAATAAAAGTGATGTAAATTTGTATTGATGCTTTTTATTTTTATATTTATTTTGTTTGTTGCCTGGTTTTTACCTAATTACTTACATGATTGATGTTGGATTTTAAAGGAGACAATATGATGAGGGTCCATTTCCATTTTCTTTGTATGGACACTGAAAATCATTATACATGAACAGCATATTCAGACATTTATCCAGTAGTGCTTACATGATATTGAACAGGTGGTTTGTCTACACCATTGTATTAAACATTTTAGATTTTCGGTTTTATAATGTTAGTGTCCAATTACAAGTATAAAGGTATGGGACCACTTTCATTCTAATCAGAACAGTATGCAATCTATTTAAAATTAGACCTATCAACTGTTTTATTCAGCTACTGGAGCTAGCAAAATTCCATATTTTGATAAGTGTTTGCCATGTGGTCAGTTCAGTGTTCTCAAGGGTAAAATGGAAAGACAAGAGAGGATGGAAGAATTCCAATATCTTCTTGAAATACTACTAGAAACAGTATAAGCTAAGAAAAATGATTCACCTGCTTCAAATTGACTTGTAGATACCAGTATTGCATTGCATATCCCTGAGCGGGTGTACGTCAAAACATGGATGCTATAAAAATATAGTGCATTTTCTTTTGGCTCTCTACAAACTTGTTTTCTCAAAAGATATGAACAATGACTTATAAAATAGAGCTAACATCACTATAAGGTGACAAACTTTTTAAAAAAAAAATCTTAACATAACAAAAATGTTCCACTGAAAGGTTTGGTTTGACGAATGCAAAACAAAAGTGAAAGTAGAGAAAATGGCTTTACTTCAAGACTACTTTTCTGTCTGATCTTCGTGGACTCACCCTATTTTCTTTGCGGGAATATATTTTTTTTTAAATCCTAAAAATATGCACACAACTATAGAAGTGTATGGGAAAATACGATACTGAGACCTAGTTATCTTGTAAATAGGATTTTCTTCCTTTGCAGCCAACTGACAATATTGAATACTTACCTTTCTACATTGCAAATGTACACAAGATGCCTAACCTAATACCATTTTATAAAAATTTACCGACTTGGAAGGTGTTTTTAGAAAATCGGGACACTTACCCTACGGGTACTCCTGGTCCATGCCCCCAGTTTTTAGTGTAGTTTTGTTGTTCATTTACTTTTGTAACTTAGTATGTATTATTTTGGTCATTTTATGTCCTTTGTGTGTCTGTTTTCCATGTCTGGTGATCGTCCTTGGATTACATTCTTTTTATTTCCACTAGAATCTTGGTTCCCTTGATTACTATATCAAGCGGATCAGAGCAAGTTGCCTTCACAAGATGCATAAAAAACAGCTTAATTTGTGTATACACCCAAACTGTTTTTTGTGGGTGTAATGAAAAGACCTCACATTTAGGCAGCATGGAAGATTAAAGAATACCCCTATACTTTATGTATGGAACTACCAACCTTGGATACTACAAAATATCAAATAAATTCATAATACCACTCAATATATCTGGCAGATGCTACTTCAAAATAATTTTATTTCAGCTATTAACAACAATAAATATTTTTGACAACTTGTATTTGAATCTAAGAGGAGAACCTTCTCTCAAGCCAATTATCCCATACACATGATTTAATTTTTTACCTTGACCAAGGATAATACAAAAAAATAGGATTATCAATTGGTAATCGTGAATAACCGAAGTATAATCACTCGTGCCAAGAACACATTAAGATTTAACTTGTGCATGGAACAAGTTCCGAAAACTCTTTAAATCTAGGCATTCTTTCTCACTAGCGATCATATTTTGGTTATTCACTTTTTTCCAATCAATTATCCTGTTATTGAATTTTACATGTAGTTCATTGAAAGATGTTATTAAAGAATGAAATGGACAAAAGACAGAAATGGCCATATTTTTTGTAATGGGAAGTACAAGTGTGACAGACCTGAAAATGGGACCCCAAACTGAAGTTGCATACCATATCTAGTGGCTGTGATTTACAGTTACTGAGAAATATGATACAAAATTATTTTCCTTCCAGGACCAACATTCAGCATTCTATAAGCCAATATTCAGGAGTGCATCTAGGCCAAAAATCATCAACTTGCTTGTTACTTAAAACAGTTCAAATTAACAGGATAGACAATTGTTTGGTGGTGTAAACTATTCTTCAAGAAAAAAAGCCATTCAAACATAATTAAAAACAATTTGAAAGAATGTTTCTGGTAGTTGTAATATTTAAGTACAGAACTCAATTTTTGTATGGGCCTACAACAAAACATGTGGACCATAATACATAAAAAAATAAGTAAAAAGTATCATACAACAATATAAAAAAAGTAAAAAAATCTTCCTAAATGAAGTACAGTACATTTGCAATGAGTTCCTTATATTTTTTGGATCTTTTTAAAGCATACTACACATTGGCATTCTAAAATACCCCTATACTTTCAAAATGCAACAGATTAAAAACTGACTATCATTATGTTATGATTTTTTGTGAAACATTAACAGATAAAAAAAAACTTCACTCACAGAGGCATAGTGGGTGGATCTGGCAAATGCACCCCCAGAAATTTGGATATTTTTTATTCTTGATATTTTTTTTCCAATTCTACCTCAAAAATTATCTTGCCTTGCTTCACTTGACCATAATTCTATTTATGCCCCATCCTGAAACCTTGGATTTGCCCCTGAATTTTTATTAATCACAGGATAATGATAGATACATCCGCATACAAAGTTATAATTTTACTGCAACACATAAATTATAGCAAGGAGTTATCCCTCATAGAAGATCACATTTTAATGCATTATGACCTTGCGCAATCTAAAGATTAAATTTCATAAGGTGAGTGACTGAGGGGGTTTTCAACATCCTTGATTACCCTGTCAGGTCTTGCATGGACAGTAATTTGATAAGGTACACATATTAAACTGCAAATTAACAATCCTTAAACAAAAACATGAAATCAGATTAACCATCTTTTGCAATGAATTGTTATTGATTTAACATAGTGAGATTCACAAAATGTATTGTTTTAACTGCTTTAGTTCATAATTCCTTTGCAAATACATGATCATTTGACAACGGACAAAATGTCATATTGATTACAATAATGAGATGAAAGCATTCTAAATAATAAGTGAACACATCAAGTATTGCGTAATACTGCGAAAGTATTGTTCTTGGGGAACCAATTTTCATGGTTTTCATGGGTTTGGTAAACCACGAAATTTGGCTCCGAATGTAAACAAAATTTCCCATTTGTTTATATGATGGATTTGTCAAATCCATAAATTCAAGAATCCATGAACTGACAATTACCCCAAAACCAAAAAAAAATTTATACCCACAAATTAAAGTTCTTTCACTGTAAGTCAAGACCTAAATTTGGCCTTAAATTATCTCATAAACATTAAAGAGATTAAAGTTTATTTAGACATGTTAAAGGATATCATTAGCATGTCCAAAATGTCCAGACATTATAGATTTATGCACTAAGTCCTTGGAGGAACATCTCTCAGTGAAAGGCATCAAGGATCTCAAGGGAACTGGTGCCTAACTGGTACCTACACTAAGTTGTTTTAAGTTGTTATGGCAACCAAAAAAGTTGTAACCAATGTGTCCGAGCATAAGATCACACTGCTATGGCTGCTTTTGCATCAGCTGAAGAAAATATGGAATTATGGTTTAAAAAAGACTCAAATATTTGTGAATTTTTTTATGCATTTCACCTTATAAAAGACATTATCTAATATGGTACTGTATAACCAAACATATTTTCATTTTTTCTTTCATGTAAAATAAATTCTGTGAATCATTGAAATTTAATACACATGGAACATCTGATAATTCACTGTTATTATCGATTTTTGATTGATTTTGTTGTATCTAATGAGAAACTCAATCTCATAAACACGGTCAACAACATTATCCTACAATATTAATGATAAAAGTATCAGTGAAATGCAACAGATGCAGCAGCGTATACCTTAACACGAAGCAGTAAATATTATTTTGAAGATCACCAAAAGGTCTTGATCAAGTGTCGACACATTTAAGTAAGCTCTGAAAGGCCTGACAACAAACGCAATAAAATCCATTGCAAAAGATCAATGACATTTTTACAAAAACTAAAAAGTAATATAAAGGACACAAAATGCATTACTTTCCTATATTTCTTGAGCATGGACAGGGGTTTGAAACATGTGTTAGGGTTCAATAAGCTTTAAAGGATCTTAACCCCCCTTTTAATGTAAGGTAAAAAAATGAACTGAAACCCCAAACAAACATAATTGAATTTATCAATACATCCAATTTTCTCCTTGAAATACCTCAACATATACCATATAGACAAAATAAAATATCCATATAAAGAACTCTCACAGTTACTGAGAGCAAGCTCAGAACATATCAAAGAATGACAATACCATCAAAATTACCAGCATTTGAGGCTGTCAAATAATACTTACTTATAAATTCTGATACTGGATCACTTCCATCATCTGTTCTTATAGAGCCAGTGATATCCTTGTTTTCTATTAGTGGTAAAAATAACTGGGCAAAATCTGATGTATAAGGAGGGGCTATCACATCTAATACCTGCAATTACAAATATAAGTTGAATATAAATACATCAGAAATTCCCATAAAATTTCATGATTCCTTCTATTTAAGTATTGTGATTTGTGGTTGTTTAAAAATATCTGTAGATAAACAGGAAGTTGGTGTTGCTTAAGTCTGGATATGGCATATCTATTTAAAGATTGCACCAAAATACCAAGTGGCTAAATGTAGTGGCAGAGAAAACAGTAATAATAAAGGTGAGAACAGACAAATGGATAGAGAGACACCACGATCATTACATAAAAGCCACTCAATTGAGGGAGTTATGAAAGGGAACTGTATATCTACAAATTATTAGTTTTTGAGTTATTGTACCACTTGAAGATGAACAGACAGACTGATATACATACATCCTAATACATCTATCAAAAGAGACTGAGAGGCATACAAAAATTAAATTGGAAGTAAATTTCCTGATAAAGCATTATATTTTGTATATACAGTCGAACCTCGATGTGTCGAACTCGGATTAGTGGAAATCTCGAATAACTCAAACTAATAACAAAGTCCCAGCAAAACTTCCCTTACTCAAATACATTATTACCTTGGATGACTCAAACTCGAATGAATTGAAACCTCAAATAACTCGAAGTAATCAATCAGTCCCCTTGATAGGACTCCAAGGTAAATTAATTAACCCTGATGTCTCGAAGTCAACTGACTAGTCTGATTGCTATATTACAAACCATGATCAAAGTGTGCTTTAACAACAATTAGTGTGGCTTTTCAAATTAATTTGTTGACACTCTTTATGGCTTGATTTGTGTATTTAATTAATTCAAAATTGTGCCTGTAGTAAAAAGAAACAAATTTTATTAATTACACGTTGGAATTCGCACTTAACAGTGATATCGGATATTTTGATAAAAATTTTTTTAAACACAAGACATTACGAAGTACCATGTGAAGTGAAGTGAAGTACATGTACATGTACATGTACAAGCACAACAAATGATTTGTAACTCGAACAGTTTTGCATGGTCCCTTTGACTTCGACTTATATGAAAAATTGCCATTAAAAAAGACTTTCCATGTCAACTTACCTCAGTCACAAAGTGCCTAATCAGGGATATATCTGTGTCTTGTTTGTCCCAACATTTACAGATGTAGGAAACAACTGGCAGAACAAAACCTTTACTGAATAAGTGGACCATTCTGTCTAACAAAGTTTTCTTTAGTTCAAGCTAAAACAAAACAATTACACAGATACAATTGGTTTTTATACAAAAAGTATGTCCCTTTTTATTTGCTATTGGAAACCCTAAAACTTTAAATTAAGATAAAGAATACAAAATTACAATTACATTATTGTCCATGTGAAATTCATCTTAAGTTAACATGAATTCATGTAATGTTAATTTGAAATTCACTTCACTTTTTTTTTCATGTGAAATTCATAAATTTCATGAGAACTTTGTAACAAAATTTGTTTGTTTGATTTATGCAAGCACCATATGAATTCACGTGAAAATCATGTAAATTTTTTCACATGTGTAGTGTTTTCATATACATGAAAAGTAATCATATGAAAAAGTAAAATGTTTATCCATTTGAATAAAGAAGTACATCAAAAAAAATTTTTTGTTGTTGAAAATTTAAAAATGCAAATGTTAAAGTCAAAGAAAGAAGATGTAAAAAAAACTTAGTAATCCCCCAAATCATGTCAAAAAGAGATATTCACATTAACAAAGGTTAACTCACTCTAACTAACACATCAAGTTCTTCAAAGGTTGATTCAAACAGTCTGACTAATAAATCTAATGCTTTCTGATGAAGAAGTACATGATTGGTTACAATCTGAAAGAAAAAGACAAATCACAAAAAAAAAATCAACTAATGCCACACAGAAATAACTGATTTTTCATCTTTAAAGTGTTGCTGCAAATGTATACATGTATTTCATTAAAAATCTGATTTTCTGTTTTGAACCAATGGAAAATAAAAATGAATTTCAGTTTTCTCATATACATTTACAAACACAGTGAAACCCATCTAAACCAAACCCCTTTCGGGCTTAAAAATTAGTTCAGTTTAGACAGGTGTTCAGTGTAAGTACTTGCAAGAATCAGGCAAAATGGGAAAAATCAGAAACATGCATGTAAAATCCCATAAATCAGGCAATATCATTTCGTTCAACGATGCTTTCACTATTTTAAAAAGATCATTTGATCTCTGCATCACTGGATTTGCTCAGAAATTTTTCAATCTGAGTTATCTGTCCTTGAAATTTTCCTTTTCATTGCATTTAAGTGAAAACAAAACTCAATTTACCAAAGAAATAAGGAGAATCTTGTCTTTTTTCCTTGATTTTCATGGTACAAATAGTCAAATTAAACTTTCAACATGGTGGGTAATTTTATAACATGTTTCACCCACAGCCTGATTCTTACTGAGACTGACACTTATATTGAAATTAAAGGAATTAAAAAAAATATCAGGTTAAGACAGGTTTTGGATTATTTAGGGTTCAGTTTAGACAAGTATTTACACTCCATTAAACTCCATCTTATAAGTAATGTATGCAATGGTTTCTAATGCTGGTTAAAATTACTTACAATAACATTCAATTCATATTAATATTCATGTAAACAAAAAAAAAAAAGCATGATATAAAATTCACAATAGTACCAGACAATTAACTAAGTAATAAAAATCCACCGTAAAGGGTTAATGAAACTTGATTTTGACCTGTATCACAGCTACACCAGACGCAAAGCAAGTTTTCAGCGAGTTAAAAAACAAAATTTTTTGGACTTAAATAGCCCTCAACCATTATGAAGCTCATTTTTATCAGTTTTTAAGCTTGTTTACTTCCACAGGAGGGGCTTGAGTTTGCCATAACTCCTGAACCCTACTAGCTATGGGCATGCACACTGTAATAAAATGATCTATTTACCTCATCAATAAGAACTAGATGGAGAGGAGTATGATCTGTATTTAACTTGAAGTAGTTTATATCTGACACAGTATAGTCTACCCACTTTAAAACACCATAAGCTATCACAGGAAATCTGCAAATACATATAGTATGAAATTGTATTGTTGTGAAACTCCTAAGGGAGATACCACACAGAGCACCTATATTATGTACAGTAAAGGATTTTAAAGTTTTTACTTGTTCTAGTACTCACTGATAACTCTATACACATTTCAAAATCAAATATCTGCATCTCGAGAATATCTGATGTCAGTGTATTGAATCTGTTTCATTAAGGAAACATAAAAAGAGGAATGATAGCACATAAAAATAATCACACTTTTGAGCAAATAAATTCCCATAACTCAAAAATGAAAAATCTCTAATTGATCGAAGAAGCAGACATCAATAGAAATAAATGATTCACCAAAGTTTCCCAAAAATTTTTGAGTTTTTGCGCTAAGAGTGAGCGAAAGAGGGAGGAACAATCAGACAGACACCTGAATACCACAATACATTCCATCTAAAAAGACTAGCGTATAAAAATGAACTACAATATAGTTTCAATCCTAAAAATGATACCACTAGAAGTCCACAAAATTTTTCATATTAAAAAATGACGTAATAATGGCTGTATCCTGATTTTGATCTACATCTATTTTGTCTACATCTATCTACTGTTGTATTTTTTAAAAAAAATAAAAAATGTTGTCAATTCAATGCTATGATTCAAACAAATCTAACTTAACTCACTTCAGATTAAGAAACAGTACATTGACATCAGCTATCAATTCTGAGGAGTTTTTATTCTCTGCACACAGGGATTGCACTTTCTCTAATGCTTGAGTTGTAGGCTTCAGTTCATCTTTTATAATACTTTTTCTTTGTCCCTGAAAAGGATCAAGATGAATGTACTTCAGAAACTACACAGACTTTCTGTATCGCACTAGAACTCTAACAAATAGGCTTCTGGAACAGGGTTATGTTGCTACAAGATTGAAGTCATCACTACAAAAGTTCTATGATCGTCATCATGAACTTGTGGATCATTATGGTGTATCCATCTGCACCATAAAAACTGATTTATTCAATGGGTCATAGTTTTCCTTTCCTCGTTTGTCTACCCTGGACTTGACTTTTTATGAGCAACTCGGCAGGTATTTCTAGAAAAGCAGAGGACATACCCTACCGATGCACCTGGTCCATGCTCCCAGTTTTTAGTGGAGTCCGAGTTGCTCATTTGCTTTTGTTACTTTGTATGTATGATTTTAGTTACTGTATGTTCTTTGTTGTGTATGTCTGTTTTCCATGTCGGGTCTTTGTCCCTGGATTACATTATTTTTATTACCACTATAACCTTGGTTCCCTTGATTACTCTTTCAGAAGGGAATTTGAACATACATGTATTTCCAATCTATTCAAGTTCAGTTAAGACAGGTCTCATTGTATTTTGTAGTTTGACACAATTAATACTGTAACATTATTATCATTTATTGGTCGTTACTCCATGATTCAATTACTTTAAGTGTAAGTTTTTGTAAAAATCAGGCAAAAAGGGAAAAATCAGAAATAAGCATATCAAAACCCCACCTATCTGAAGGTTATCTGCCTTTGAATTATTCATTTAAATAGCATTTCCATGAAATTATAATTAAATATACCAAAATGATATGGGAAATCTTGTATTTTTTCCTTGATTCTGATGGTGCAAACAGTCAAAATGCACTTTCACAATGGTGGGTTCTTTCATACTATGTTTCACCCACTGCCTGATTCTTAGAGAGTGAGACACCTAAATATAACAAATCAATTTGGACTTGGATTTTTTTCTATCTTTGGATCAATGATTTTTATAGTCGTATAATCCATTGTTTGGATCAATAATCTCTGCATTTGAATCCATTAGAAATGAAATTAGAAACATTCCTTAAATGAAAAAATACTGATTCGATAGTATCTCACCTTTTTATATGTCTCTGTTACACTAGCAGCATATGATAAGACATATATATACTTAGGTTTGTGT
Source organism: Perna viridis (assembly GCA_037379345.1). Lineage (NCBI taxonomy): Eukaryota > Metazoa > Mollusca > Bivalvia > Mytilida > Mytilidae > Perna > Perna viridis. Next base: position 35,087,955 of record CM074515.1, on the reverse strand, counting down.
TCTGGGTTCACTTTAGATGTTGGTTTAAACAGGGCATCAATTAGCAGATCTGTAATGTAAAGAAATACATGATAAAATGGACGAAATCAATAAAATTTGATTACAATGACAGAATAATGCTGGTAGTTATAAAAAAATATTTTTTGGGATAAATACATGTACTCCTTATATTTTTAAAGGTTGTTTTTTGACAGCAGAAGTAAAGAGCCCTCTCTTCAGAGAAATGAAATTTCTCAATACAACTTTGTTGACCTGAAAGAGTAATCAAGGGAACCAAGGTTATAGCAGTAATCAAAAGAATTTAATCCAGGGACAAAGACCAGACATGAAAAACAGACATACAAAACAAAGAACATAGAGTAACATACAGATCATACTTGTCATTTGTTGAATGATTCAACAAATGACAAGTATTTTACAACAATACATACTACCACATTATGGATAGTAATCTTTTTCAAATTTAAATACTTGGTGAGCCTCATCTTTAATATCTGAAAAGGTGTAGGGCATAGGCTCTGAATACTGCCTAAAAATATAAATTTTGTTGTAACAACATAAAAATTGTTCATAACATAGTAAAATATAAAGATATAACGAAGAAGAATGATTTGTGACATTAGTTCATTATCATGATGTCATTATGGTTCTGCAATTATACGTCATTTAACAAAAATTTCCTTGAGAACTGTAAATTTTGTTGTTTTTCTGACATATTAACATCCAGGAAATTATGCCCACACCCAAAAATAACTTAAAACTGTAAAATATGATAATTATGAATGTATTCACTAAATATGAAGTTGTTTCTTGGGTGTGTACACCATTTCTTGCCAAAAATCAAACCAGAAAGTGACCAAAAAAGTACAAAATCGACAGAATATCTGAATTTTGGTTAAACTTCAAGTACTCCTTTTATCTTTTTAATGCAAGAGTAATCAGAAGTCTATATATATTCTCATTTGTAAAGGATTTCACTTTTCAAATTCACAGTTAAATATTTCATCACTTAATGACTAATTTTCAGTCATATTTTAAGCCAATTTTATCACCACTTCTATCCCAAGTGTAGAATTAATTCATTTGTTTAACACTGGATGCACTGTAACATTCTACATCCTTGCAATACTTTTTTCAAGTCTGAACTTCCGATTTTTTTTTTGCATATTTTTTTTAATATGATATAAGTTGCTTATTTTTTTTCTGTCTTTTTATCCTAACTTGGAGAGTTCTTTTTACCCAAAGGAATAACAAGGGGATAAAATAATTTGACATAAATGACAAGCTTGTGGTTAAACAATGATAAAATAGAGCATCTGTAAATACGTTAGAATCTAATAGGACTAGTTTCTTCATGTCAATGAAAAGAAGCAGCCCACATGTTGCACAATTTTATTGTGACATTGGTAAAACAATATATATTGATGGAAATAAAACTGTTAAATATTTATCACTATTTCTTTCTTCTATCCTGGACTTGACTTTTTTATGAGCAACACAGTGGGTGTTTCTAGAGATGCAGAGGACCCTACCACTACTGGTGCACCTGGCTTATGCTCCCAGTTTCTTTCTTCTACCCTTAGCTTGACTTTTATGAGCAACTTGGCGGGTGTTTCTAGAAAAGCAGAGGACTCTTACCCTACCAGTGCACCTGGCCCATGCTCCCAGTTTTTAGTGGAGTCTGTGTTACTTACTTTTGTTACTTTGTATGTATTATATTGTTTATTTATGTCCTTTGTTGTGCATGTCTGTTTTCCATGTCCCTGGATAACATTCTTTTGATTTCCACTAGAATCTTGGTTCTCTTGATTACTCTTTACCATGGCTGTGGTCTAAAGACCTTGGTAGCATATCATTTTAGTACTATCTTTTAAAAAAAAACTTTGATTTTAATTTAAGTTCCACTCCCTTCTGTGTGAACTCATCTGTGTACTAACCAAGAAATGCTGGTACCCTGATCAGATCTACAGGTGGTGGATTCATATCTGTGTACATTTTATACAGCTACAAAAAAAGAGAAATTCAAGCTGTAATTTACAAATGAATAAAGCTTCTTGTAATGTTTTATGCGTGTTATTTTATTTTTGGGTAAAATCTAAAAATAAAGGTTACTGCATGATATTGGGAAGTATTGTCCCAAAGAGAATTTCATATTGCAAAAGACTGTGACCGCAGGAGCATATGCATTAAAGGAATAGCATATTATGACAAAATGGCAATAATGCAACCAAATGTCAATAGGACTGACCTAGTACAAGTGGTTCATATTAAATTAATATAATCAGAAAACCTAACATTAAAATCTTAATAAGAAATTTCAAAGTCGACAGACTGTGACTGCAGGTTATATGCATGAAAGGAATATGGTATTGTGATGTCATGATATTGATTGATTGATTGATTGTTGGGGTTTAACGCCCGAGCAGCAATATTTCAGCTATATTCAGGCGATGAACATGAAATGCATGATAAAATGAACATGAAATGATAATGATGAAATGAAATAAAGGGATGGGACACAAGGATAATAGGGTCGACAAATTTTGATTGCCACAAGATAAAAGGGAGTGATGGGTAGGGTCGGGCAATTTAGCCTCCTGTGGCGGGAGCGCAAAGGTTCCTATTCTTATCAAATACCACAGCAGGGTTCTTTAACGTGCGAGGAATGTGGCATCCATCCCAACACGGTGCACCAATATGGTTTGCGGTCAGGTTTTCCGTATTATAGCCTGACAACCCCAGCATGAAACATGCAAGGGCTACCCCATTCAACCACCTGGGGCAAACAACCCAGTTGCTCTGTGGGCAGAGTGCCCTAGCCCCCGGCTAGGTTTCTGAGCACTATTTAGTCGCCTTTTACAACAAGCTTAGTGCTGCTGCAGGCCTATTCTTTTGACACCCAGACCTGCGCAGGGTATGTAATGATATTGATGCAACTGCATACCACATATGATTGACCTAGCACAAGTGGTTCTTATGTTGTGATGCTAACACATTTGCAATGCAGACTACAAAGACAAGCAATACATGATTGACATAGTACGAATGGCTCATACTTACTGATGTTATCAGAAAACTTAACATTGATGGACGCACCCCCCCCCACCCCCCCAAAAAAAAATATCCAGTACCAGTATATAGTATTCTTATACTATTAACTTACTATAGTAATATCAGCTGGGTTGAGGGCATTCCTGGAAAGCATGGAGGATAAAGCTTGGCATGCCCTAGGGTAAGCTGCTGCACCACTTAGAGCCAGGGTTATTGGTGTTACATCTAATCCTCTGTAATAAAAATGTAGGGAGAATTTGTAAAAGGGAGTATATGTCTATTCTTCAATTTCCTGCTGCAGGTACTTTACCAAAATTTTATCCAACATGACTGCTGTTAACTGAGAAGTTTTTTAACAGATTTGGTGATCTATCTAATTTCATACATATTTATGATTTTTTCTCAAATTGTATTATATTTTAAATTCCAACTGATACTTGGATACAATGCAAGAATATCATTTCTATTACTCACTCAAAATGAAATACATTAGACATTTAAAAATCTTTGGTATGCCTCGCAAAAAATTTGTAAAGTGTTATATGTTGTATAAACTAAAGAGATTAGTTCTTTAAAGTGAATAAAGTTCCAGTTTCAAGGATTATTTTGGTGTTGCTGAAGACAATTAGGCATTGTCCTTGGGGTTTACAGATGATAATGAATCAAACCATGTCCCACAATACTTTAAATGGAGTGTCTGATGTGCATTCCAGTCAATTTGTATGGTTTGTTATATTCATATAAACTCAATAACCCGAGCTACAACCAAATATGTCAGGGAAAACATGCATGGAAGCCTATGGAATCAAAATATAGAACCATATACCTTTCATTAGCAGATTTCTGTAATTCTTGGGACAGCCTCCTTATGTTAGATCCTCCCCTTGGTTCTTGTGACAATATCTGCATTAGTACTTGACTATACAGGTAAGTATGTTCTCCATGGCATACCATTTTCTAAAACAAAACAAAAAATCTTAAATAAATGAATCAGTTTACAACAGCATATTAAAGTTTGAGTGGTCAATGATTAAACATGCCCTTACAGATATTTGTGATATTTTTGAAATTCCAGTTTTACTTCCGAATAACTTTTTCATTGTGTGTATATGCATAAAAATAATTTGTTTAAAAATAATAAGTATTAAAATAATAATAGGATAATTAATTGCAAGGAGTGAATAACCAAAATATGATCATGAGTGCCGAAGAATGCATAGATTTAACGAGATAGCAGAACTTGTTCCGCGCACAAGTTAAATCTTACTGAGTTCTTGGCATGAGCTATCATATTTTGGTCATTCACAATAACCAATTGATTATCCTAAATATTATATAGATTTCCTCAATCATTCATTGCTATTTTCAACATAAATATCAAATTTTGTGAACAGCGGATTGATTTCAATAAATTCATTTTTGCGGGAGAAAAGTCCGAGAGTGAAATTACGAAATTTATTTCACAATGTGAATTATCGAAATTTATTTCACTGGGAACATTCGATAAAACACTGCTATCTATATAACAATAAATCATAAAGAATTAGAGAGAATGTGAGCAAGCTCATAAAGAGAATACTCCTTGCTTCAAATGTAGTTACATAATCTTTGAATTGCTTTATCTCCTTTCCAGTCCTCCAATAATAATTTTATTACTTAATGCACATCTAAATATGATGCCCTATCTTACTATAAAGTTTCATCAAATTTCCTTGAGCAGTTTAGGAGTTTTGCTAACAAGAAATGTGGACAGGTGAAAGGGTGATTTTTATACAACCCTGAAACTTAGTTTGCAGATGGTATAATAAATAAAATAATTATGAACCTCCAATTGATAAAATCATTTTAAGAATGATGCAGTATTAGATTTAATCAGCTTACTTAAATTTACAATGAAAGTTTAGAACAATGCAACATTAGATTTTACCAACTTACTTAAAAGATTATTAAAGAACAATAATATACAGACAGGAAGTGTTCTTATTTTAAATGTTAAATATATTTTTGAAATACAATTACAGTAAATTCTGGGAGATTCTTTTCAAGCAGTTCTTCTCCACCATCCAGTAGTGTAGAAATAGTTGTCCGTAATACTCGCGAGAAAACTTCTATCTGATGACATGCTGTGGAGACTGAAGTTATCTCCCCTTGGTAACCAGCATCAGAAATCAACTAAAATTAGTAACACAATAATTAGTCAAAATGAAATTCATTTAAAAAGTCATTTATTGTCATGAATCGTTATCTGAGTTGTCTCAAATGGTGAATCCCTTAGATTGCCTTATTTTGGAAAAAGAACTGTAAAAAACAGTTTTCAAATATCATAAACAAAGTAATGTAAAATATCATTGTTAGTAACAAAATGACAGGAACTGTAAAAAGAAAATACATTTGTTTGATAAATCTACTTACTGTGAAAGTAGTATAGTTCATGGGGTACCAATTTTCATGGTTTTCGTGGGTAGGTCAAACCCATGAAATTTGGTTACAAACGATAAGGAGAATCCCACTGATGTGTATACTGAAAACATAAAAACCACGAAATCAAGAATCCATGAACTAGTGTTTCTTCCCTAAACCATGAAAATTTGTATCCATGAATTAAACTAATTTCACAGTAGCACATTTATTGATATTTAGGGTTCAATTGTCTTGTTTCTGTCAAAGACAAGCTTTTTAAGCTAAAGCACATGCTATCATACGTTAGTTTCCTGTTACCAGGCTGACCTGGATTTAAACCTGCTGACCTGAATACATTCTGATAGAAATTCAGGCAAAAAATCATTTCCATAACCGAAATTGTTTCAAAATTTGGAAAAAAGCCCATATTTAGTTTCAAAAACGGTTGACTTTATCAACAAAATGGCTGCTCCAAGTACTCATTCAGGTAGGACGAGCATGGGAGCTAGCCTAGTAATTAATGAGCATTTAACGATTATCCTTTAATAAATGTATTCATCACAAGAAATAAATCCAAATATGTTTCACTTAACAAATGTTCATAAAAAAAAAATTAAATAAAATCCAAAACTAGTGATCCAGATTTTGCCTTGGTAAGACAAAACATACTAGTACATAGAATTTTTTGGCCTTAACAAAAACCTGTTAAAAACCAGATACACCTAGATCTAACATAGTCCATCAATTACATACCTTCACAGTAAAGTTTAACATTAAACAATCTGGATACTCCTCAGCCAGTTTATAAAATAGCTCTCTCCATGTAGGATATTCAATCATTTCTGCCAACCATGAGGGAGTCTAAAATAAACAACAAAAATATCATATCCTCACTCAATCATTTCAATCAAATCAAGACCTAAAATGAAGAACAAAGCAAAAGTATATTAAAATAACTCCAGCAGAAGTGTCTCATTGGAGTAAAACCTTAGATTTCAACACAATGCTGGTACAATTTCTTTGCCGAGTCAACATAATGCTAAGAAATTTTAGCAGATAATTGTAGTTTTAAAAATTGAATTTCCTTTACTGCTGAAAATAAAATGCACCAAATGTATTTCATTGTATATTGACACAAATATTTCAATGTATACCAACATGAAAAGAAATATTATTGCAATGATTTGTTTTTTAGAGACATCAACTACAAAAATACATGTTCATACTATCACAATTTTAAAACAGACATAAATTGTGGTTTCATGGCAGCACCATTAACTTTCTGTAAAACAAATCAAGATAATTTAATCTTGAAGAACCTTATCTCCCTTTAATTACCTCTCCTTCATCAGTAAAAATAGAATCTGCTTTCTTTGGATCAAAATGCTTCATTATCATTGTCTTCAGATGGTTTTCAACCATTTCCTGTACTACTTTAATGTCAACACCTGAAAACAGAATAAAACAGAAAAATTGTGAGCTAAGCTAAAAAGGAAACCCCTTTGTAACCATATGGCCAAAAAATAAACAAAGTCATCACATGAAAAGTTCAGGTCTTATTCTAATAAGTCCAAAGTTAATTATTTCATCAAAAAACCTGTGAAGCAGCAAAGAACATTAATCATATCTGTTATTCATCATACTTCCATACCATTAATCACCTCGATTTCTACACGAGTTTAGAAACAAGTCTGAAAGAATGTTTGTTGTGCAAAGATTGAAAAACAAAATGAATGATAAGAGTAGAACTAAATGCTACAGACATTTTATGGCTTAAAAAAGGCAAAAAATTATTACTTACTCTGAGGTTTTAAAAAAAAAGATTTGTGAATCATTTCTGGACTACTGAACCATATTGAATGAATGGAAAAACAAATAGACTACAATCAAAGATATGACAATACAAGAAACAAAATATACTGTCAAAAAGGATAACCGAACTCCACTTGAATTATGAACAAGTTAAAGAGTAAGGTCTCACTAACCACTTCTAACGTTTCCATTACTTTACATGTTAAAAAAGTAATTTTCAAAGTCTCACTGTGAATTCCCAGGACAAATGACATCTTAAAGCTGCATAGCGTTGCGAAGCTTGGAAAATAAGGCTTCCAAAATCATTATGCTAATGGTATGATGATAGTAGAAATTCTTCACAAAATTTACTTGAATAAATAATACTGAAAATCCACATTTTTACCTGTTCTGCTAACTGACAGCATGGAGGCATATTACTCACATATGTAAACAATATTCATACACTTTTGTAGTTAATTACATATATGATTTTAAAGTACACATTCTCAGCTTTATTTTGACTACTTTTAATCATAATACACACAAATAATGCACTTACAATGCATATGTCTAGGTTCAGTGTGTTTTTGGTACTACATAGGGGGATGGCCATTTGACCCGGAAGTGGTTAGTGAGACCTAAACCCTGCAGCTGAGTTAACTCCCTTTGCAGGAATTTGAAAACAATTATCTACATCTGTATATCAATATTTGATGCCTGACGTTTCTGTAAAGTTTTGATGAATTCCTTTGATTGGTTAAGAAGGAGTGTGTTTACAACATATAAATAGACAGACCAAACATACAGAACAGGGGAGGATTCCTACATACTTCCCCAAACTCGGTTAGCTGGAAACAACAACCTTTCTTATTCCTATCAACTCTGTTATTATATTAGATAAAAAGATCTATTGAATTCAATATATTCAGACAGGACAATTAACAGTGGGTAATTATTTATTTTTCATTAAAATGCAATTAGTTTAGTCAAATAATTAGTTCAAGAAGAAAAAAAATGGTGAGATATCTGATTCAGCATTTAGAATTTTATAGTTTAGTCAAGTAATTTGTTCAAGATGAAAAAAAATGGTGAGATAATCATCTGATTCAGCATTTAGGATTTTATTTGTTTTTAGGTAATAAAATGTACAATTTGATCAGCTGCATTTACTTTATGGAACTTTGAAAAATAAGAATACAGTGAAGAATGTCAAAACCAAAGACGTTCTGGATTTAAAAGTTTATCTGGTTTAGACAGATGTTAAGTTTCCAAAGGAAGAAACACATTTAAGGAGGCAGACCTAGGATAAGGGACACAACTCTTACAAATCATTGGAACATTTGTTTTCAGCATTTTACATCTATCTCATGTAAGCATCAAAGTAACTTGGACTGATTTCATTCTGTTGCAAATGAAAGACTGGTAAATTGAATATGGTACATACATATCCCTGATTTCCTGAGTTATGCCCCGTACCCTAGATCTACCTCCTTAAATTGATATTAATTGTAAAGGGACTTTAAAAAGTGTTTGGGTTAGAAAGGCTTTCAGATTATAGACAGACATCAACATATTTACAAACAAGGTATTTAATTTCTCCAAAAGTGTTCAATAATTAAAAATACAGAAACAATACCCTGTTTATTTCATGATCACTTTAAAGGCTCCATTGTTCTTCCAATTGCATAACTATTCAAACATATGCAACAATTAAATTGAATATCATTACACAATGTTTTAACTTAATAAAAACAAAATGAAGTTAATAACACCCCTTTTCTGTGTTCAATGAGTTTTATTCCTATTCAAGTGGTTTTTTTAATCAATCTACTTAAGATAGGGTAAATTAAAGCTGTTTGAAATTCTTTTAAAAAAATGCTGCCTATGCATGTTTAAGTAGTACTCCAGCTAAGAATCATTCAAAATGTGATTCATGGGTGAAAAGCCTACATATTTTTATTTTTAATATTTTGTTTGAAATGCCATAGTAAACAAAAATTACCATTCAGTTTTTCATACAATCTGTGCTAATAGGAAATTAAAATTATATAGAATGCACAGTAGATTTCAAAATTAAGGGAGATAACTCTGTAAATGACACTCAAATACAATAGAATCTATTAGATTTTCAATGTTGATTAAATCAAAAATAATATGTAGCCTTTTTTTTTTAGGTGTATCACATTTTACAGAATTTGCATGATTCTTACAAACACTACTAGTTAAAAGTTTAAAAACATCAGGGAACAATTGACTCAAATTTTCTATCATCAGAAAAGCATATACAGGTGGCAATGGCATTTTCAATGTCCTTAGCAAAAGACCAAGATATTGCAAAATGTTACTTGTGTGAAACAGAAACAAATTTAAAGTGGTGTTATGTGGAATGTGATTTTCTCATGTGTAACAATTGTCAAGAGAAAATACATTCTAAATTTAAATATGCACAGACTCACAAGATCATTGATATTAAGGATATTGGTAAAAATGATTTTACCTGACTGAGTTGTAATAAACATTTCATGAAATCAGCTTCAGTATACTGCCACACCTGTCAACAGCTGACATGTTAGGACTGTGTACGCCAAAAACATTTTGGGCATCACTTCCTTGAAATCAAGGAGGCACATGAATTTAAACTTGACAATTTGATAAATAAAATGAAGAAATTCTCCTGGACAAACAAGCCAGAAGTTAAACAGAAATATGAACAGCTCATCAGTACACAAGATGTAGAGAAATTCTTTGCTGAGTCAGCAAAACTCTTAAAAGAAGATGAAATTAACATTCAGATTACAGTGAAAAGATGCTTTGAAACTGAGCTATAGATCTGTGACTTTGTTTCTTCATGCTTTGATGAGACACTTTGGTTAGGTGCCATTGACAATTGGAAAATTAAGAAAGTGAAAGTAAAAGGAAATATTCTTAAATAAAAAAAAAACAGTTTAAATCTACTGATATACATGCTTTAAAAGTTTTATCTGATAATGAAGTACTATTCGCAGATAGAACACCACTTCTAAAACTTATTAACCATTCTAATGGAAAAATTTGGGAGTCAAAGTTCAACACTGCATCAAAGAGAATTTTTGCTCTTCATGTCACAGCAGAAAAGAAAATAATTGTTGGAGCTGGGGAAGGAGAATGCTTTATAAACCTGACTAGGTGTGTAGTTATGGTGATGGACCATGAAGGTCGACTTCAAAAAGACTTTGAACATAATTCACAGGGTAACAGTCTTTTTACAGCTATTTGGAAACTAACTAGCACAAATAATAATAATATATTTGTAGCGGACTTTGTATTCCATAGAAGTGGTAAGGCTGTAGGTCGGGTGGCAGTACTAGATCAGAGAGGAACAATCATAAATATTTACACTGGGAATGACGATTCAAAAAGCTTTCAACCATATGATATAACCATGACACCTTCTGATAGGGTTATAGTATGTGATCCAATAAATAATTCCATTCAAATCCTGACCAACCCTGGACATTTACTGGATCATATATCACTGACAGTAGTATTGGGGTAAGAAGTCCTTGGACTTTTCTCTTGTAGATCAAAACACAATGTACATTGGAAGTCACAAAAACAAAAATAAAGTAATGTTATATGAAGTTGAATTTGGAGAATCATGCATGTGAAGTGCTACTTACCGGGCAAAGATTTTTACATAAATTACTGATACTTAAAGCCAGAGCAGTCCTTAAAGTTACCAACTTCAAAGATATACTTTCAGTACAAGTTCTTTGGCCAAGCTACATGTAAACTCATGGGTGTATTCCTAACTCTAAAAGTTTCATAAAAATCTATCATGGTAAACTAAAGTTATGTAACTGACACCAATTACTGACTTAGCTCCTAATTCTATTGCCCAAGCTTTTACAAAAGGCTAGTAGCATTAAAGAAATTATGTTGTCAGGACACATATACTCTGCAAAAATCTTTATGAACCTAAAATGTTAGTTTTTTATATTACATGTATCAAGAAAGCATATAAATATTCCACATTGACCGAACCCAATAGGGTTTGCAAGTCTCATTCTCGTATCATTTTCCATACAGGAATTTTCAAAGTAGAACATATTGAAATTCGAAGACCGATCTGCATTTTATTGTTTACTTCCAGGATCTTGGAGCACTACATTACAAAGCAAAATCATCTATAAATTGCTGTTCTTAACATTTTTATAATGTAGAATAAATTTTTATCATTAATTTTACAAGAGAAGGATTTTTGGCTTTCAATACTTGAATCAAGCCCCGTAAATGACAAATTTCCATGCCATTGAATGGATGATTTGGACTCATTCTAGTGAAACCACAGAGTCACGTGACAAGACTTACATACCCTATAGCTAAAAGTTTTAGTCTTGTATTGCATATTCTTGAACAGGCGTATGTCAAAACATGGAGGCCATAAAATATAAAACAGTATTTCCATGGAAAATAATGCTACAGAAAAGGAGTGTATTACAAGAGCTCAAATTGTTTTTTTCTAAAATGCACCTAAAAATGATTTTTGACATTTCCTTAATGGAAAAAACGTGGTCAAATATTACATAAAAAAAATTAAGAAAATTGAAGGTTTATTATAGAAGCATATGGAAAAACTATATAGGACTGCAACCTGAAGACATGTGACAAATAATAGACTATTTCATAATAATTTTCTGAGCAGGCTAGTTGGTACTGTGAAACTACTCAAAACCGGCCACCACTGGGACAAGAAAACATGGCCGGTTCATAGGGGTGGCTGGTTTTGTGAAAAATAGAAATGCATTCTAAGAGCTGTTTCCATTAATGTGTTCTATAACCCTACACCTTGTCAGTTTGTTCGTCGAGACAAGTTTAGTGCCAATTCAAAACTTTTGTCCTTTTATTACATTTCAAAGCTTGCATCATTTGTAAATGATTTGATTTTACAAACGTACTGCCGATAATATGATCCAAGGGCTATTGATGGTAATTAATTATTTGTATTGTTTTCGTAAATTAACTATCGACAAAGTCTAATAATTTCATTCCTATGTTGTTTTGGCTTGGGTACAGGTGACATTAATTGACAGTTAAAAGATTGTAAAGATCATACTATTAAATGACCCCAGTTGCCTGACGTGTACACACCAATTAACAGCCAACCAGTGACAAAATGTAATGTCTGGATTAAATTTGTTGTCTAAACTACTGTCCCCTTCAATTATCATCTGTCCACTGATGAAATGCAAACCGGTCAGTGAATGAATTATTAATTATGTAATATTACGTAATCATTTACAGTTTTGTTGACACATTTATTACAAGTGAACAATAACCAGGCGGCCTGAATTGAGAGGTTGTTTTTATTTGAAATATGTAACTAAAACTGTGAAAAACTGGCCGATGTACAGTTTTAGGAGGTGGCCGGTCTATTGAAGACTAAACACACAAGTTTTAAGGTATATTGGCCAGGACTTCTGAAAACGGCCGGTTTGAAGGGAAGACCTGTTTTCTGAGGGTCAGGTTTGGAGAAGTTTCACTGTACCTCTATGAAGTAAATGCTACATCTTCCCATAAAAAAGGGCATTAATGGGACATTGAGAGTTACCCCCCCCCCCCATGTAACCATAATAGTGAAAAAAGGGATGGCAAAATGTTAAAAATGGCCTTACTTGGAAACTTCATTTTGGATTATGCTGAAAATTGAACTTAACTCGTATTTTAAGTTACTAAACAACTGCACCAAGTTTCATTGAAGTCATCATCTGGAAATTGTCTGAGGATGTACAAGCAACTTTTTCGAGGGTATCCCATAATATCTTGCCACTTTGTGTGTAGAATATAAAAACTCAAACAGTTTCCAACCAAATTTTCACTAGAAAGTATTGCACCTACATGTACCTAATGGAAGTTCTAACCGAGTTTGGTTGGAAAATAATCTGTTCAAGAAAAGTTTGGACAAATGTTATTTACATGAAACTGAGTTAGTTGTAGAAAGTAACCAAATGCTAGTTCAGCTTAAATGTGGCCAATAAAATTTTTTGGACATTAGTAACGATATTTATCTGTGCCATGATTCCTACAACTCTGTGGCTTATAAAACTTTTCTACCACCACTAGCTTAATGAAATTTACTATGTCCAAGGTCTGCAATATTATTATCCACCATATAAAAACATCTTTTAATATTGAGAAAAAATATGTAAAATTCCTCCTGAAATGCAGAGGATATATCAGTAATTGCTTTTAACAGATTTACATGTACAATAAAATGCTTTTTTGTTACAAATTTGTGCTTTATTCTACCATTGTAAACAAGAAACCTGTAAGCGATGGCTCACTAGTGTATCCCCTTCAGTCAGAATAGAAGGAAAATAAACACAGAAAAAGTGTTCAAATTTCAAGTTGCTGTAATGAGAAGTTGATGAGAAAAGTGTGATTAAAATTTCAACTTTCAAATATAAAATTAAAGAATCCAAATGCATCAGTTGCACATACTGAGTAAGTATATCTTACCTGATAAGTAACAATATCCCTAAGTTCCATTTGAATGGAATGAAAAAAAACAAAAGAATTTTTTTGACAATTGTGACCTATGTTGTTTTAATGTTCAGTTGAATACTCCTAATTCACTAGTTAAGATCTTCCTGTGTATTTGTTTCTAATGTTGTTGATTCCTTTCAACATGTATAGCATACCAGAATTTGCATTATTAAAATGAGTGGAGTTTTTGTATTTACAAAAACTTAAACACCTATGTAATCTATTTCACCAATTAAACACTAGCTTGTTAAAAGTAGCTATATGTATATTAGCCCCCTGCTGCTGGTAAAATTTAAAGTTGTACAAGATCAATTACAGAGATTCAAAATGGGGGTTCTCAGATGATTAAAAATATCAGGTGTAAAATCACTACAGAATTTCACCAATATTAAATCACTGGTCTCTGAAGAATTCAGACCACTATTTATCTAAGACAGATTAATAGGCACAGAGTCCAGGAGTAGAAAAAAAGCACTCTCCTTGTGGCACACGGCAGGAAAATTTCAAAGCTGGACTACATAATTTTGGATGCTTCTTCTTCTGTTCAACAATATCATTTCAGCAAGGAAACTTCACTTCTACCCTGCTGAGTTTCAGCAACACGTGCCCACTTGACCAGTTGGAATTTTCTTATTTCTATTTATAGCAGACCATCACTTTGATTCATGGGATAATAACTTACTAATGAGTACAATACCTACCTGCCTGAATAAGCCACTCTGCCAACAAGTTCACTGTTTGTGCAATAGCTTTATAATTCTCTGATAATAATTCTACAACCTTCTCTGGAGAACCACCAGCTTGGAGAAATCTGTGTGAATAAATATAAAATTTTATTTACAAATCTACAAAAAATACACATACAAAATCTCAAGAAATTCTTAGAATAAACTAATAAAAGGAATACACCCTGATCAACTCAGAAGATGTAAGACTTAAAAGTTGGTTTACAAATGTATCTCCATATCAGATGATAATTATCTTTCTTTCCATGCACATCTGCATACAAATGTACAAGTATAAAGATCATCAAAATCCATAGAACAGTTTATAAGGTGTAGTTGCTGTTGCCAGCTGTGACTAGATCCAAGTTCTCAAGTTAGGTTATCTCCCCTGGCAGTCAACAAACAATAAATATCTTCCTTAATGCACATTTACAAATAATGCATAACCTTACTATAAACTTTCTATGTAATTCTATCGAAATCTAGAGATTGGTTTTGGGAGGGGTTTATGTACAAGAAATGTAAACAGACAGAAGATTCCTATATACCCCAAACTTTGTATAGAAGGTTGTGAAGGGTTTAATAGAAGGGATGATGCTTCAGTAACATCCGATCTTTGTAGATGCTGTGAATGAGTAATCAAGGGAAAGAGTAAACATGAATGGCTCAAAATGGTTCTGTCAGAAGTTATGTATTTCAGATATGACGCATGCAGTAAGTAAGCGATTGCCTGAACTTTTAACGCAGATGCATAACATGCTATAAGAAGTCCCAATATTCCTGCTGGTCAAAACATCAGCGATGTAACATATCAGTGCATTATCAACAAAGTAAAATGTTACTTGAGTGCAAATATCTCCGTACTTCATAAACAAAGACTAAAATTATACTTTGTAACATGTACTTTTAATTTAGATCAGGAATATCTTAATTGCAGACTGGAGATGAGTTAAGTGCAATGTAAATCAGAAATCTTGATGTTAAATAAATGAAATACCACATACCAAAAGAAAATACAACAAATTAGAAGGTTCATTTTAACTCAAATACAATAATTGAATGTTGCTAGAGTAAGAAAATACTGCTTCATACATTTTTGCAAGTTCAATATGACTATGTTACAAAAAGTTTTAACAAAATGGTTGTAATTTGTTCATGCTGCATGCACATTATCTTTTACATAAATATTTTACATTGTGCAATAGTAAGATTCCCCTGAATCACATTTTTTAAAGAAATGAAATAGTGAACAAGTTACGTCTTGAGCATGTTGAAAACTCCAGGTTCCATGATGAAGTCATTGGAAGAAAATATTTCCAAACATCCCTCTTGGATTGCTTGATTTTCTTCTTCATCATCAGCTTCCACCTCATGATCAGACATCTAGAGTAAACAAATTGTAGTATGATTACATATGAAAAGGAGAGAACATAAGTAAATAAAAGTGGTGGAAGGTAACATTTCTCTTCAATAAAATGATTATTGTAAATTTCCTTTTAACTGCATGTATGTACCATACAATACACTTAGTGCATCAGGTTGTCATCAGGAACAAATACATGGATCTCATATATGTACCAGTATCTCTTTATATTTATGTAATCCTAGGGATTGCCACTTTTTGGTTGGTTTTTTTTTTGCAACTTCATTCTGAAAATTTTCTTTCACTTTCAATGACACAGCTTAGTAAGTTTTTAGTTACGTGAAGCAAAACCAAATGGGCAGCCGTAAAAAAGAAGTATCTTCCTTTGTTCTCCTTTAACAAAAATGGGTACATCTCAAAATCTTGAAGAACCATTTAAAGACTTATTTAATAGTTTTTTACATTTAGAAAATCAGGATTTAATCATAGCACAGGAAAATTTAACTTAAAAATTAATAAAATGGCATTTATATGTAGATACATAGATATTCCTAAGATTAACAAGTAAAATCCAAGTGCTACATTTAAAGGCAGAATTACAGATTGTCTTATATTAACCAAAAAAGTTGCAATCCAATCCAAGAATAAATCTAAAAAACTTGAGGAGAAAGATATTAGGTTTGCTGGAACATATGCATAAACACCTTAGGCTTAGACAGGAAGGGTACAGTGTCAGTTTTCAAGATACAAAAAATGAAGTTCAAACCTTTTGACTGAACATTTGGTCACACAAGGACAAACACTTGCAAGACCATTCCACAAACAAAACCAATATCAATGCAACTATTGGCTAGTTTCCATCATTCTAGTATTGTTTGGCTGATTGCATATACATGTACATGTATAGCCTACTAGTACTACTACTAGCACAGAACAACTGTAAGTTTTCTTTGGTTCAGAAAATGTCCAGAAGATTGTAGTGTACATGTACAAATGTACAAACTATGTGCCTTCACTGAATGGCTAAATCATAGAGTGACAGATCTAAATCACTGGTACGAGCAGAAATTATTGATACTATACCCCTCCCCCTATTTTCTGTAGATATGATGAAACAGTCAGACGGTACAATAACAACAATAAACAGTAATATAAATTAACCTCTCCTCCAGGATATTCGCCATCCCATTGCATGTCTTCATCATCTAACTCTGCCATGATAAGATATTTGCAGAAATATAAAGAAATTTGCTTTTCACGTTCTTCAAAATTTTCTGTAATTTCTAAGTTAAAGTGTTCATTTTAAATCCCTTTATTTATGTTTTGTGCATTTCATCTATAGTTATATCCATACGCTTTATATCCCAATAAATTTCAAAAAGTGATTTTAGATATAAATAAGGCAAATTAAAAAGCAAACTATTGTACTTCAATATTTGACACTGCAAGTGTTAAATATTCTACACTTTACCATGGACAGAAATGGAAAGGTTTAAATTCATGTTACCATCCCCGACAACTCAATGTAGGCTTGTTTACATCTGTAATACTGTATAGAATTATCACATGTATAAAAAACAGATGGTAAGCCTTGTCATTCCGATTCACCAACCGACTTTAAGAAGTAAATCTTCAATAAGATTTTCTATGATTGTATACATTTGTCACTCTCATAGCTTAACTTTTTTGATGGCTTTGGTCTTGGTGATTTTTGACTGATCATCATGAGGCTGACAGGATTTCACTCAGTATTAAAGTGCTGCTGTTCAACTGTAAAAGCACAAATCTCCTGTCTTTTCTGCTGAAATAAGATTTATAACAAAATGTATTATATCAAGAAAAATCAGTGAATCCTTTTTTAGATTCAGTATGCATGGCTTTTTTTTCAGGTCAGTGACATTCTGTTATTCCGAAGGTCCAAATTATCATGTTCTCATTTATGTCATGATTTTGTTAAAAATTTACTATGTTTTCTATAAAAAGGCTGGGGGACCAACTCATAGAACCCTATCCCATTGAATCTGCCACCTGCACATATGTACAAATGTAGCTCATGCTAAGATGTTAAACTAGATTCAAACAATATTTTTACTCAACTCTTTCTTCTATGCATGACATGATGAGAATTGATGAAATATTTCTCATTGTATAAGTATACATATAAATCTGCTGTCTTTACTTTTATCATTTCTGGGGATTGTAAGGCCAAATAAAATGTTAATTTGACCTGTTTTCTCTTACATGTCAGGTTTGAGTCAGTTGGGTAACAGGAAATAAAGTATAATTTTATTTGGCCTTTATACCATAATTCTTCATATAGATTTATTTAAATTTCAGAAAATAGAGCATGGAAGTTCAGAAGATTTTCAAGGCAAAGAAATTGAACTTGAACTACATTATTTTCATAATCATTTGTGCAGTAATAGCTTATGTATTTCGAGCTAGTGACTCTTACATCCTCAAACCAGTTTGGAGAAAAAGAGTTGAGCAATATTATTATGCAAACAGGCAATATCCTACTTTAGAAGATAGGCTTCCTTCACCAATAATTACAGACTTGGAAGGAGATGGTGTGAATGAAATCATTTTGATTTCCAATGACTTTAAGTTGTCTTCATTAGCTTTGCCTGATAAAAATGAAGATGAGGATGATAAGACATTACCCCATGTTGTTGTTAAAAGTAAAGTTCAGTTGCCAATTCTTACAAAAGAAGATGGTGGCTCAAGCAGGCCTGTTGTTATGGCAACTGGGTTCACTATTCCATATAAATCAATGGTTCAAATTAGAAAACAGGTAAAATATGTTTACAATAGTTTGACTCACGTTTGGACCATATACTGGGAAAGTATTATTGTTCTTGGGGTACTTATTTAAGTACCAATCTGTGTAAGAATCAGGCAATGGGTGGCACATTATTTTCCCCAATTCAGTCATTTTTGCCCAAAATATATTCAGTACATCTAGAAAACTACCAAAAAGCTGTTGAGTTTATCCTGAAGCATCTGTGACGTAGATATTTTTTGACTGCTTATATAGGGAAAGAGTGCAGGAAAATTTTCTAGCCTTTTTTCTGTAGTGTGTTTCAACTTAATTTGACCTTTCAATTTCTTAAAAAGGCAAATTTTAAAAAAAACTTTGATGGTTATTTCTGGTGGTTATCAGGTATAATTAATTGGTTAATGCAATAAAATCTCTGTGTTTTCTTTCATGTGCCACACCTTATATACATTTTGCCCGATTCTTAGACCAAGAAGTACTTAAGTTGTCAAATTCACCAATTCAAGAAATTACGAACTGCTGTTTTTTTTTCCCTAAACAAAGAAAATTGGTACCCACATGATATATATAAGAAAGTACTTTCACAGTATGATTAAACTAAAAAAATGCTTGATATATTTTTTTTTTTTTTTTAAAAATCCAGATACATGTACATGTATAAAGATGAAACTTTGTGAGGAGCTTGCATGTATGTTTCTTGTGTGGTTTTGGTTAGTACATTGTACTTGTATTTGGCTACAATGTAAAATTTAGCCCTTGTTTATGTACGATCTTACAATGTGTATTTAAATTTAAAGATTGTGAAACATGAAAAAAAAAATTCCAAAAACATGTTTTATAAATTATCTGAAATTTGATTTTTTTTTCAGATAATTGTAATAGCAACTGATGATTGGCAGGTATTTTGCTATTCACATGACTTTCAGTTGCTATGGAAACAAAGATTAATGAATATTGCTCATGTTCGTTCAACATACAAAATAAAAGCTATGGATGTAATGATAACATCACACAATGTACGAAAAGATGATGAAGGACTTGTTATCATTGGAGGAAGTTTCTCACATGTTGTACATGATAGTAATTCAACCATTGTGAAAAAGTAAGCTTATTTGTTTGTATAACATTTTTTTATGTCCGTCAGTCTGTTCTTCTATCTGACTTTTCTGAAACAGATTTCTAAGCTTCTGTTTGGAGGGAATGCATAGATATTTGGTATATATGTAATCTTTTTGAATACTTGTACTGCATTTCCCATTCCAGATTCCAGTGTTCTCTACTTCCTTCCTGTTTTCTGTACAACTTTTTTAAGTGAAGCATAACAGAAATTTTCATAACAGATTTCTCAGTTTCTATTACAGGGAATGCTTAAATATTTGGTATATGCTTTAAACTGTTTCCTATTTCCAGGTTTGATAGAAATAAATGACTTGGGATATTCTTAATATGTTGTAGCAAGGTCTTATTATGTACTGTTATAAAGAAATGACAATTCCTAATTTTCAAAAATTTGATTTTTGATCACACATTTGTAGGTTTATATATAACACACATAACTGTTTTTGAATGGTAGTTTATGATAACCTACTTGTATCATATGACAAACATTTAACACTTTTACAGAAGTGATCATGTTGTAAACTTATTTGATTTAAAAGCAATTAAATAATGAGTAATTTTTCATTTCATGAGCACAAAAAATTGTGAAACTGTCTAGCTTGCTATATAAGATTATTAATGTATATTTTGATACATTCAGAAAAATGAGCTGCTGTATACATGAAATAAAACATTTAGTCTGATAGCAAGAACAAAATTGATTGTTCATTATAGCTGTAATTATAGACATTCATGTCTAACGATCTCATGGTCTTATCTACATTCCACAAGTGCTTCTCACCTTTAGATCCAATGTTAGATTGCTAAAAAAAATTCATTACTGTAAATTCTGACATGTTTGTATCAAAACCAAACTTTGGATGACTTAAAAACCACAATGATAAAAACATGCATTATGAAACTCCTCACATTAATTATTGAAGAGGGATTTTTCTGAAATTTCAGATTACATAATGGTAATAATTTTTAAATGTACATGTACAATATACATGTTGTTTGATTGTACTTGCCTTTTTTTCTTTTGCGTTTTACTACTTGTTATTAAAGATATTAACGTCAAGAATTTATAATATGTAATGATCATTTCAGCTCCACGTCAGAAAATGTCACCAAGGAAGATAACTCTTTAACTCATTTTTCATCCTTTGCTATCAGTGCTAAGGATGGATCTACTAGATGGCACCATTTGCCTGGTGATTTTGGAGAAGTTGATACATCAGTTAAGGTATTATATGTACTTTAGATATCGGCTTAATTTGTATACTTTCACATACAACATGTGGAAGGACATAAGAGATAATTGCAATCTCAAAGTCCACTCAGTATTAATTGACGAAATAAACAGGTCAGACTTGTCTGTGTCTATTAAGTTGATTATCCAACTTACCCTTTGTTTGATTTCTTGTGTATTTCCATTGTGGCATCATATGAAAAACAAAATATTAAGTAGCAGTCTTTTTAAAAATAAGATAAGCGGTGATCCATGCATGTCGAAAACCCACCGAAGTCAGTTTGATTTCTCATTTAGAATCAGTTACAGACCACATAACCAGTCTTAGTTTTTCATTTGTGTGTTGCACTTTTGAGATAAAATTTATATAGATTATACATGAAATTGGCACTCAGAAAGAGTTATCTTTCTTCATTTGCTTCCATTTGGTTGATTTCTGTGGGAGATGAATGTATGATTTTCTAAAAAGTGCAGATCTGAATGGAGAAATATTTATCATTATGTGAAAGTTTAACATATGTAGACTGAATAAGCATCATTTGTTTGGTGGGTTTCTCTTCACCATGAATCACTTTACCATTAGCAGTGTCTTAATTTTATGTGGACTGGTACTTAATCACTTATATTTAATATGGAGAGTTTTCTTTGGACAAATATACGTGTAACACTATGTTTTGCATTACTGTAATTTTTGTCATTAAGTTTAGTTAGAATGTACTTTGGGCATTGTGCTATAATTTTGGATAAGAGCTTAAAGAGCTGTGCATTGCTGGCAGGCACTTCACTATAAAGTTGGTTTTTTTTTGTATGTGACAATATCTACTTCTGTTATACATGTATATGTGGATGATTCCTAGGATGGTATGACTTAGAATGAAACCAATGTCTTGTATGTTGCTTTAGGATATCCATGGAGACCATCATTGGAAACTTGCTTTAAAAAGACATAGACTTCATGTTGGAGAAAGCCCATGGAACTTATATAAACAAGATATATGGAAATATTTGGTAAGCAGTCTCTGTGAGCTCTCATTTTTTTAAAGTAATTTATATGAAAGAAGCTGTGATCATAACATATGGAAGGTTATTTGGCTGATATAAAATTGGGTGATTTTGAGGCAAAAAGGTATAGGAAAAATTTGTGTCTCTTATTTTGGCAGAAGCTAATTAGTACACTAAGCACTGAAGCCTAAGTTAATATTATGTGCTATTTACTTTGGCATTTTTAGACAGACCCGTAAATTTCGCCAAATTAAGCACCCCAAAAATAATACCCACTTATATGGTATTCTATATGAGATTGAGTAATATCAAGTGTTCAGCTTTTTTATTTAAAGTAGAATGGAATAGTAGATAGAGACTACTGTTTCTTAAGGGATCATTTAAGAAAATAAAATATTATTTTCCAAGCCAACATCTCATTCAGTCAAATTCTTCAAATCACATACCTATCTTCCATATGAAATACTCAATATCTGCACAGACTATTGGAGATTTCTGGGAAATTAATTTCTGTAAAATATTTATTTTGCAGCCCCATTTCTGGAACAGTTTAGAAGATACCAAAATAAAGCTAGGCAGATTTAGTAAACAAGATGAGGCTTCTGCAGACAATCGACAAAGATATAAACCGGCATTACGACCAGAACATATCATGGGCTATGCTTATGGCGGACAACGCCCACACACAGATGACGAGCATCTGGAAAATCCTAATGTTATCATAATTCACAATCATAATGGTTTAGAGGTTTTAAGCCTACTGACAGGACAACCAATCACACAGTTTCCCCTTTCGTCTGATGGCGCCATATATATTGACATTGATTATGATGGTTATGTTGATCGAGTGGCTTGGGGTGCAGAAGAGGGGCGCAGCCCTTGTTATGTTGATATTTGGCGACTCCAACCTGTCAAGGAGAAGATGGAAGGATTAGCTGTTTGTAAACTGATAAGAGTTTTTTTCTCATCTTCTTGGGCATATGATGAGGATATTTTAAAGAAGTTACCTCCCCTTATCATTAAAAAGTAAGACTTAACACAAACATTAACATGCCTATACACAAGTATAAGACAAATTAACTAACTGTATATTTTTTATACCTCCCAAAAAAAGGGGCTATATTGCAATCACTTAGTCCTTTTGTTTCTAAGCTTCTATTGGAGGGAATGCTTAGATATTTGGTATATTGCTTTTGCTTGATGATTTTTATTAGGTCTCCTCTTTCCAGGTTCCTCACTTACCTACTTACTGTTTACGGTCTGACTTAATTTGACACAAATGGTTCAGTAGGGGTATTCTTAGCACAATGTAGCGTGCAGCATCTTGGTAATTTTTTTTTATAAGTTTTTACTCTCAATTTAGGAATAAAGATTTAGTCTATCAACTCTCTGTTGTTTAGTAAAATTGTTTCCGTGAAAGAGGACGTCTTGATCAATATTTCTTACACTAATTTTGCTGGTTCTGTAGGAATAGTAAATGTGGTCAGGGATGTAAAAACCTCCCAATTTCTCTTTGCCATTTTATTGCCTTCTAAATGAATTGATGAGTGACTATTAAAACCTGGTAAACACAGTCACTGATGACTTATTATTTTTTTAAGGATTGCTGGTCTTTACCTAAATACAAAAAAAGTAAATGTACTTTTTTAAAAAACAAGTGACTATCAGTAAAATATTTTTGATTTATTTTTTTATGTTTTTATAACCCCCTAGGTAGCCTCAGAATAGCCTGCATGTCTCGGGTGCAGAAGGTTGTGGCTTCAATCACTATTGGAGTCACATCAAAAACTTTAAAATTGGTAGTCATTACTTTTTGTGGTGTTTAAATGGATGGAGTGATGGCTTGCTGGCTCATTGTCAGAATATTGTGTCCAAGTTGGGTGGCATGCCTACCTGGGGGTTGTTGCTTCTGTTAGCTAGTACAATAAAGACTTGGCTCAACATGTTGGATCAGAACGAAGCAGTGTTAGTTTGATTGGTTAATCAATCTTGTCTTGAAATGCATGAAATATCTGCTATAGGATAAAACCATATCAATTAACCATCAATCAAGCATCTTTTATCATTAGATTATCGAAGAAGACTGGCGTAATGAGGTATTTATTAGGACACCACCTACCAACAGAGAACACACCATATGATATAATTACCATGGGAAGCTATGGTCGTGTCTCATCTTATGATAAAGAGGGCAATGTAAATTGGCAGGTAGGTAGTACTTACTGCACCAGCCAGGGGTTTAAATTAGTGATCGTCCACAGTCCAGGACCCTTTATTTCTGACCTAAGATTTTTTTTTAAAATTCATTTACCTGTGTCCTGGAACTTCAACCCTTTTAATTGACACTGTATTGTGGAATTTTGGTTTTCTTCAAATGGACTATTGATTTTAAATTTGAAAAAAAATCCTGGACCTTTCACTCTTGAAAGTAAATATTAACCCTGAACTTTTTGAGAATTGACTACTCTAATGAGTCTCTCATTATTGATTTGTATGCAATAAAACCTGTCTACACCAAACTCTGAATAATCCAAAAAATCTGTCTAAACGAATCAATTTTAAAGTCCCAAAGGGGTTGGATAAAGACAAGTTTCAGATTATTCAGGGTTGGATGTATACAGGTTTCAGATTATTCAGGCTTAGATGTAGACAGGTTTTAGATTATTCAGGGTTTGGTGTAGACAGGTTTCAGATTATTCATGGTTGGATGTAGACAGGTTTCAGATTATTTAGGGTTGGATGTAGACAGGTTTCAGATTATTCAGGGTTGGATGTAGACAGGTTTCAGATTATTCAGGGTTGGATGTAGACAGGTTTCAGATTATTCAGGGTTGGATGTAGACAAGTTTCAGATTATTCAGGGTTGGATGTAGACAGGTTTCAGATTATTCAGGGTTTGGTTTAGACTGGTTTCAGATTATTCATGGTTGTGTGTAGACAGGTTTCAGATTATTTAGGGTTGGATGTAGATGGGTTTCAGATTATTCAGGGTTGAATGTAGACAAGTTTCAGATTATTCAGGGTTGGATGTAGACAGGTTTCAGATTATTCAGGGTTGGGTGTAGACAGGTTTCAGATTATTCAGAGTTTGATTTAGACAGGTTTCAGATTATTCAGGGTTGGATGTAGATAGGTTTCAGATTATACAGGGTTGGATGTAGACAGGTTTCAGATTATTCAGGGTTTGGTTTAGACAGGTTTCAGATTATTCATGGTTGGATGTAGACAGGTTTCAGATTATACAGGGTTTGATATAGACAATTTTCAGATTATTCAGGGTTGGATGTAGACAGGTTTCAGATTATTCAGGGTTTGGTTTAGACAGGTTTCAGATTATTCATGGTTGGATGTAGACAGGTTTCAGATTATTCAGGGTTGGATGTAGATAGGTTTCAGATTATTCAGGGTTGGATGTAGACAGGTTTCAGATTATTTGGGGTTGGATGTAGACAGGTTTCAGATTATTCAGGGTTGGGTGTAGACAGGTTTCAGATTATTCAGAGTTTGATTTAGACAGGTTTCACTGTATCTATACATCATAAATTCTGGAAATACAAGTTTACAGACAAATAATACTTTCCAAATATGCTTACCATATTCAATCAGTGATTTGATTTATTGTTTTTAGCAGAAGGATATTCTGTTTTTATCTCATGGATTCAGTTTTAATGTTTTTTTCTTTATTTTCAATTCAGATAGGAACTCCTGCATCTTGGTATGAAGAAGCTAACCAAAGGAAGAGAGCTACTGAATCTGACCCTAAGCAATTACAGAGATATATGGAGAGTTTTTTCCCAGACAGGCAACTGATGTCTTTACAGGTGTTTGGTCCTAAGGTAAAATATAACTAACAGGTGTTGTTTTGAATATATTGATTTCATTCTTGGAGGAATCATGGGAAATATAGTCATCTCTTAGAATGTTTAACTTTTGTTCTGATAACCCCAATGAAATCATGGCTAATTTCATAAGATGTTCTTTTATCAGAAAAAGGTGCATTTTTTCTTGCATCTTTGTTTGGTCATTTCTATACATGTGGTAAATAAAGTGTCAATATAGAAGTTTCTAATAAGTGGGTTTTTTTTATATTTAACTTTATATCTTCAATTGCCAATTTTGTGAATTCTGTCAAGGACACTACTGTGAAAATACTTTAGTTCATGGATACCAATTTTTGTAGATTAGGAAAGAAACTCAAGTTCATGGATTCTTGAATTCATGGTTATGAGGTTTTCAGTATACACATCAATGGGATTCTTCTTTTCTTTGGAAACCTAATTTCGTGGTTTGACCTACCCACGAAAACCACGAAAATTGGTACCCCATGAACGGTAGTACTGTTACAGTAATTTTCAATACTGCTTTTCAAATTTTTCAATCTCTAGTATGGTAATTTGAGTTCCTGCTGCTGCATTTTGACCCCCACGAAATATTGACCCCGGGGTTAAAATATCATAGCGAAATTTTTTACCTCCTTTATGATAATTTGACCTCCCCCTGTATGATATGTTAACCCCCACGATATTTTGTCCCCCCAACAGGATAGGTTCAAATATAACAGGGGAGTTAATTTATTGCAGGGGTTTAAATTATTGCAACGGGGGGGTTAATTTATCACAGGAAGAGGTTAAATTATCACAGCAGAGGGGTTAAAATATCGTAATGGGATTAATGTATTGCAGCAGGGGGTTAAAATATCGCAGTAAGGGGTTAAATTATCATAACAGGGGGTAAATTTATTGCAGGAGGGGGTTAAAATATTGCAACAGGGGGAATTAAATTTTCATAACAGTGGGGTTAATTTATCACAGGAAGGGGGTTAAATTATCACAGCTTAGGGATTAAAATATCATAACAGGGGGGTAAAATTTCACAGTAGTGGGGTTAAAATATCACAGCAGGGGGGTTAAAATACCATAACAGGGGGTTAATTTATTGCAACAGGGGGTTAAAATATCACAGCAGGGGGTTCATTTATTGCAGGAGGGGTTTAAAATTTGCAACTGGGGGGATAGTAAAATATCGCAGCAGGGGATTAAAATTTCAGACAACCCGTTTTTGGAGTTTAAGAATTTTGTCCAATCCTTCAGAGCCACAGCCACTCCATACAATACAACAGTAGTCAATAAATGGAAGAATGTACCGATTGTAAAAAGTTTTTCTCGTTTCAATGTTCAGATATTTCTTAATCTTTGCTAGGAGATACAATCTTGATGAAATATTAGAGCATATATGATCAACATGACATTTCCAGCTTAGAGTATCATCAATTTTTACACCAAGTAGTTTTTCACATGATGAAAATTTTAAAGCTTTATCATTTACTATTAAGAAGGGTATATCAACATTTGACAGTTTTTGTCTTGTTCCAATAATCATACACTTTGTTTTATTAGGATTGATAAACATACAGTTATTTCTACACCAGTTTTCAACTTTTCTTAGATAATCTTGCACATCCTGTTGTAATAAATTAATATTTTTCCCAGATTTGTGTATCGTTGTATCATTAGCATACATATCAACATTAGTATTATGCATGTCAAGAGGAAGATCATTAATAAATATAACAAATAAAAGCGGCCCAAGTATGGAACCCTGAGGAACGCCAAAGCTAATAGGTTTTTTTGACAAGAAAGTGTTTAAAATATTTACTTGCTGCTTTCTATCCTTTAAGTAGGACTGAAAGAATTACACAAAACTGTCATTTATACAATAGATCATTAGTTTTTTACAAAGTGTGTCATGATCAACAACATCAAAAGCCTTTTTAAAGTCTAAAAATATAGCCAGATTTATGTTTCCATTATTCATCTTGCATAGCCATTTATGCACAATATTCACGAGAGCAGTTTGGCAGGAGTGCTTAGGTCTAAATCCAAACCGAGCTGGATGTAAAAATTCCCATTGAGATAAATATTCATATAAGTGATTAGATACATGTCGTTCAATTATTTTTGACAATGAAGGAAGTATTGAAATAGGTCTGTAATTTGATACTAAATCTTTCTGACCACTCTTGTAAACAGGAGTTACTTTTGCAATCTTTAGTGAATGTGGAAATATGCCTGAATCAATTATACGATTATATATATAAGTGAGACTTGGTGCAATAATATGAGACATTAATTGCAGTACGTTAGGCCTAATATTGTCATATCCAGATGACTTAGTCGTATCTAACTTTAATAGCGCTTCATAAATTTCACTACATGTACATTGTACTGGAGGTATCATAATCTGTTTATGATCATAGTTTCTAACCTTTTCCTTAACATACTTATGTAGTTTATAAAAATCATGATTTGGCACAATCATCTGGTTTCTTAAATTCTCAATACAAGAAGTGAAGTAATCATTGAAAACATTAGGTATTTGCTCTTTGTCTACTACTTTTTTCCCACTTCCAAGTTTCAGTTCCTTTGGTGGAGATTTGACTTTAGGATTTAAACTATGAATGCACTTCCATAAGTTTCTGGAGTCTTTACTATCCTTTGTAAGATTAACATTGTAATTTTGTTTTGCACTATTTATCAGAAGCGTGGTTTTATTTCGCCAAAATCTATATTCTGACCACATACCAAGAGATTTGAATTTGTCCCTTTGCTTTCTTGCATTTAAAATTTCATTATTATACCAATCTGGTTGTTTCTTCCTTTTAACTGTCTTTGTTACAATTGGGGCATGTTTATTTAGAACAGAATTTAACATACGATAAAATAAATCAAGACACACAGAAGGATCACTTTCTTGCTCAATAAGGTAAAAAGGTGTATTCATCATGTCTGAAAGCAAAGACTCCTTATCAAAAAAATTAAAATTTCTGTATGTAATAGTTGAATGGGTCTTTTTTATTTCATGTCCTTTTTCTTTTCTAACTAAACTCACCGGGTAATGATCACTGATAGCAGAATTGCAAACAAAAGAATCTAGGACCATGTTTAGATTGCTAACATAAATATGATCAGTTAAAGTTCTTGTATTTTCTGTTACTCTGGTTGGCTCAGTTATCAATTGGTGAAGATGAAACATATTAATGAAATCTAACCATTTTGGTGTAGGTTTAGACGGATGTAAAAAGTTCATATTAAAATCACCCATAATAATAACATCAGAATTTATATTCATAGCTATACTCATTTCTTTTTCAAAATTATCTATCCAATCTGTTAATGACTTTCGTGGTCAGTACACATAACACAAGAAAAAGGATCTTTTACAGAAAGGTTTGATCTCTAACCACAAAGTCTCAATGCCACCTATTTCTAAATCAGGTCTTCTAGAAAATTTCAAATTATCATGAAGATAAACTAAAATACCACCACCATCATGTAGTTTCATCCTATTTTTTCTCTCAAGATTAAAACCTGGAATAATTAGTTCTCTATCTAGAGTATTTGGATTTAGAAACGTTTCACAAAACCCAATCATATCTGGCTGATTCTTCTGAAATAATAAAGTGTTCTTAATTTCATCAAACTTGTTTTCCAGTCTATTGACATTATGTGAAGAAATTTTCAATCCTTTTGTTTTTCCAAAACCATATGGACTTTCATTGTACATCTTACATACATCAGTTGTCATTACTTCCTGTTCATTCAGATAATAGAAACAATATATCATAGATAAAGTAAACAAAATACATACATGCAACATTATATCAAATGATGGAAGGACCTCAGGAGGTGATATGGTACAATTAGTTACAGGCAATTCATTGACACTGTTAAACTTAATCTGATCTGTAATTAACATGTCCTTCAGTCTATTAGTGTCTAAAGAATCTTGACATGCAGACAAATTCCTTCCTGTAGTGGATGACAAACATAACTGATTTATAGTTTTATCCTTACTTTTATCATCATTAAAATATTTAACACTCCTTTGCAGAAAACCATCTAACAATTTAGGACATGTGCAAGTAGTATTGTTACAATCTTGACACAATGAGAATAATGTAAAATAGTTATTGTTCTTTGTCAAATTTTCAATGGCTATTTCTTCTTTGCCAGATTCTTAGTGGTAAAAACTACAAAATTTCTCTTTGTGGCCATAATAATTACAGGAATAACAGACAACTTTGTGACTGTGCTTGCAAGATCTACTATTATGGTTTGGTTCCCCACATTTAGTACAAAAATTCCCATTCTTCATATCATAACCTAGGATATTGACATAATTGTTTACCGATTGTAGGAAAACAGATGTTCCCTTTCTAGAAAAGTGTAACCCATCTTGGAACAGATAATGCAATACTCTACCATTTTTGTCATGAAAGTAATCATAATGGTCAATGAATTGTATGTTCAGGTCACTACACATCTCCCATAACATTTGATTCAAAGGGTCAACATTAATATTTTTTCTTGGAGTAATGCTTGATATCATTAAGACACAGTCTGGTCTACATACAGCCCTTAATAACTGCAGTAAACTTTCATAGTTGTCTCTTATTGTCGAATAATTTTCTCCTCTTTCTAAGTCATTTCCTCCAATATGAATTATAATAAATTTATAAGATGACATATCCTTCTCCTGCACAGTTTTTATGAGCTTACTGATGTTGGCCCCTCTGTTAGTACTGATGTCTGTGTCCCATAATCCTGATGGATTTATATCCTTTAGCATGGAACTTCCAATAATCAGTGTTTCAGCGTTCTTAAAATCATGAAACATTTCTTTTTCATTTTGTTCAGTGCTGAAAAAAATTCTGTTTGATTGGGTCATTATTTGGACGGACTCCTGTTTCCATTTGGGAATGTGTTGAAGGATATTTTCTTTTTCATCTATACTCTGATCTACAGCTACTGGAGTTGGGTCAGTTTGAACTGAACAACTTTGCATTTTATTAACCTCATTTAGTTTATAGATTTGTGTTCCAATTGATCTTTTTGTTATTTTCATTGAAGTATGTCTGCTTATGTTGGATTTATGCTTCTCATCGCTCTCTGTTTGTGTGTGTGTTGAGGAGTTTCTGGATTTTTTCTTGATATCATTTTCAGTTTGTGTGGATGAGCTTACTGTTAACTGAGGAGGGTGCTCTTGCTTGTTACATTTAGCTAATAGAGATTTCACTAACTCTTTTAAGTCACTTACTTCTTCCTCTAAGGCTTTCAAGGATTTGTTACAATGTCCATCAGAAGGGTTGTTTCTCATTGTAGAAATTGGTGTTGAAGTCATAATAAAATTCTGAACTTCTTGCTGAGGGCATGTATCTGGATTCTGCACATTTAATAATTTTACCTCAGTTTCAGAATCATCATGGAAATATATAAATTTGTTATCGATCACAGTTACTGATAAGTTAAACTCCTCCACTGATTTCAATAATATGTTATCAGTCCTATCCATGGATTCAATTTCCTCACTCAGAATTTTTCATTTGATTGTGAAGTAAGTTTCCAAAAAAACAGAAAACATCTCTTTGAACCATTTTTCACAACCCTTTCCTTGTACATGTAATGATCCAGTTGACTCATACAATGTAAGTACTTTTAAATCATGAAATAAGAACTGTAACACCTGACCATTCCTGTACTTTTCTTCAAAGGGGTTTCTATCATAGTTTTTATAAATAATTTTTTCAAACTCATTGTATGTTTTCTGATTTTTGAATTTTATAACAACAGAAAGTGTTCTATCAGACAATTATCAATTTCATATAAGTCACA
The DNA here is from genome assembly GCA_037379345.1 of Perna viridis. Taxonomy (NCBI): domain Eukaryota; kingdom Metazoa; phylum Mollusca; class Bivalvia; order Mytilida; family Mytilidae; genus Perna; species Perna viridis. Next base: position 35,056,295 of record CM074515.1, on the reverse strand, counting down.
CCTTTTCAGAAAACATTCGTGTCATAATTTAATTTCACAAATATATCACAGATATAATAAAAGGTCTGAAGATTTTTAGTTTAAAGGGATACCAATCAAAAAGGTATATTGCAAAGATTTGACTCTGCTGTAAAATACTCCCCCATATCTACAGGAAGATAAGATATAATTAAAGGTGTCAACACATTTCAATTATGGGGGAGGGGGAGGGGGGAGGGGGAGCCATAAATGGTTGTAAAAACATTGTACATGTAGCACCTTTATATTTTTATTTCTTGATGTATCCATACTTCAATTTGTGTAATTGGATTAAAGCAATTATATTAGAGTAAAGGGAAAAAAAGGACATTAATAACATTATATAGGAAGAAAAACTTCATCACTATCTGTTGTATTTTTCTATCATAAATATTTTAATGTAGGGAAAGAAAAGTTTCTTTTTTGAATTTTAACCAAAAAATAATAGAATTATTTTTTGTCATGTAAATGGTAAAATGGTAATGTTAAGCTTGTTTTCAGCTTTTATCATAATTACAAAGGTTTGAGTGGGTTTTTTTATCAGCAAATAGTGATTCAGATGACTGTGATGATCTTGTTTTTCAAATCAGTAATAAGTTTAACTTTGCTGCAATATTTAACCCCCCTGCTGCGATATTCTAACCCCCATGTTATTATTTTTTAACCCCCCGATGCAATATTTTAACCCTTCCTCCTGCGATATATTAACCCCCTCATGATGACCCCCCACCCCCTGTATCATAAGAGGGGTTATGTTAAAATAACCCCCAGGGGTCAATATTTCATATGATATATTGACCCCGGGTTTAAGATATCATATGATATTTTAACCCTGGGGTCAATATTTCGCGGGGGTCAAACTATCGTAAGAAAGAAAATTAAAGTAAGTACCCTGTAAAAATACTATATTTACAATAATGATTTCAAAATACTTACCTAAACCCTCTTATTCCTTTTAAGGATGCCATGATAATGTCTGGCTGGTCAAATGTAGCCATTGTAGACCTGATACAAGGTCAGATGCTAGCATCCCACTCATTACCATGCCAACCCAGTAGTCCTTTAGTTATAGGTGACTTTGATAATGATGGATTTAATGATGTCATAGTCACTTGCAAAATGGGGTAAGTCAAAATGTGTTTATTTACAGTGAATGAAATATATGTATGATTCAAGGTTCAAGGTTCAAAAGCATTAAAATGATATGTACCCAGTAGTAACCTAAAAAGAGGTTCAAATTCATTTAGGGTTAATTCAAAGTTTGGTACAAACAGGCTTCACTGCATGACCATATTGCTTCACTGAAATAAATGATTAATAATTTATCCATATCCTTCAAAGTATTTTTCGAGTCATTTTTTACTGAAATTTCTAAGATGTTTTTCTTCATATGTTGTACGTATATAAACACAATTTTTTGCTTGTTGAAAATATTATGCCTGAAAAATAGAGAAATTGAGATGAAAAGGTTATTTAGTTCTATATATTGTGTTAAAACAAGTATATATATTTTTTCTATAACACAACATATTTTCAGGCAAGTCTCTCATTAGTTATATAATATATCATTATAATTATAATGGCATACCATTTTGTCGGAAAATTTTGTTAATTTCCTTTAAAATTTGAGACAAAAGGAACAAATAAAAGCCCCTTTTATTCTGGAATTTCTCTGGACCCCCCACTCAACCATTTTTCAAAATCTCTGATTCTGCCCCTGATATTTATATGTTTGTTTTGTAGGTACCTAGGATTTTCACTTCACAGATATACCAACCATGTCTACACTATGCTGTATGCAGGGATTGTTTTTGGAGCTATATTACTACTCTCATGGCTCTGCTCCCCACGTACATACTATGGCAGTGATCAAGAGGAGAGTAGTACTGGTACTGAGGACGATGATGATGATGATTATGATGGTGATGATGATGATGATTGATACCTAGATTAGAGGAATTTTACTAGATGCCTGAACTTCCAGACCAATTGAACATACTCTTAGTTGATAATGGAAGACTGTCATAAAAAAGTTTTTACAAAAAAAGTGAAATGTTACTAAAAACATGCTTGAGAAGTTTCTAGATGATAGGAAATGACAGAAATACAAATATGGCAGATAAGATACAGAAACAAAGATCCAGTGTTTAAGATGAGAGAGAATTAAGAAGAGAAAGTCTAATTTTTAATTATGGAGAGAAAGTGGCTTTTTTAGTTAATGTAAGGGTGTTGTCTGATATTAGGACAAGATCAGTGTGAATGTCTGGATGAGTTACATTTTCAAAATTTGTCCCCTTCACATTGATCAAGTTGGATAAGTAAGGACCATAGCCTGTCAGTATTTTTCAATTTGGTACTTCCATGTTTCATAGAAATATCCTTAATTTGAAAAATCTTATTACATATACTGCAATGACTCTTGATATGCTCAGTAACATAAATAAATATGTACTGTGAAAGTACTATTGTTCGTGGGGTTCCAATTTTCGTGATTTTCGTTGGTAGGCCAAACCACGAAAGTTGGTTCCCAACAAAAGAGATTTTTATTGATGTGTATACTGAAAATCTCAATACCACCTATTCAAAAATCCAAGAACATGTGTCTCTTCCGTAATCCACGAAAATTGGTATCCATTAATTAATGTACTTTCAAAATAATATAATGGTATAAAATTAATAGCATTCTCTATATGCTTTATATGTCACATCAGCAAATGTAACAACTTTCCTTTTAATACTTGCTTTATTTACAGTTTATTTATTGATTTTTTACTTTTATTTGTAGTTTTTTCAGTTATGATGCTTCTTGGGGGATTAGGTGGGTAGCTGCCCTGCATACCTATTAATCCATGTGCATACATGTATCTAATCTTGCACCTGGGTTTTTAAAAACTCATTGATAACCAACAGATGATTTTATGGTATATTTGACCACTGTGGTTGTCTTGTGGTAGCATGCTCATCTTGAGTTCAGGAGGTTTTTGGGTTCTATCTTTGTCCCAATCACACCTTAGACTTTAAAATTAAAATTGGTAGTCACTGCTTCTCTGTCATTTGGCAGATAGAAGACAAAGTGATTACTGGTTTGCATTATCCGAATAATCTGGCCAATTGGGATGACATGTCTACCTGCAGGCTGTTACTTTTGTCAACTAGAGCATTAAAAAAAGCCTTACAGTATTATTAATTAGCAAGGATTTCTTTGCTTGATCTAAAAGTCTCATAGTGAAATGTGTGAAATATTTGCTTGTTCATAATACTTTTGTTGTTAGGGCCTTTCAGAGCTTACTGAAAGGTGTGTTTACACTTGATTAAGATTTTTTGGTGATCTCTGAAAGTATTTATTTTGGATGAAGGCTTTATGCTGGTGCAGTTGTTGCGTTTCACCATATCAGTTCTTTTTTTACTTTAGAAACACAGTTTTGCAATGTCATTGAAGAAATAGCTCTTTAATACTTCATATATGGATTCAATCTTAATTTTATATTTTAAATTTTAGTATATGTGTCTTACTTAGTTCTTTCAAGCATTAAGTTGTGATTTTACAAAATAACAGGATTGGAATAAAGCATTATGGATGTTTGCTTCATGCTTATACAATATAGTTGCAATACTCACAACATAAGTACACACAATTTTTAACTCTGTGCTGGTTAATGATGATCATTTTGATTTACTGAGGTAGATATATAAGGCTATCATTATTTTTTCAGGATACTTCATTCCATATTTTCTTTTCTATTTATCTGATGCAGTGTTTGATATCTGTTATTTTGTTTATAAACAATAAAATTGTTTATTTGTTGCATATTCTGTTTTTGACAATTGCTAGATAGCATAAGCATGCTATAAATGTATAAATTTACACGGTGTACTGATTTTCACTATTTTCATAGTGGACAGAAAAGTGCAAAAAAGAAACAATCATTAAATTGATTTTTGACACTGCATAACAATATTTTTTTGAAACAGCGAAAATTGATACTCAGAAAAATGTTCAGTTGACAGAATTTGCGAAAGTTATCAAATGTGAAAATTAATACTAATACGTTAATTGTAGTTACCTAAATTTTGTAAAATGAGTATATGCTGCACTCTGTATACAATGCAAGTTCCATGCAATGACAGACATTCATTTCCTCTCTTACTTGACACTGCAGACAAGCCTTTCAAAATTCTTGGAGATGATACAAATCAAACCTTATTTTACCATCACATAAAATCATTCACTATTTTCCTAAGTTTGCATGATTCTTGCATTTTCTGAGGGCTGGTTGCAGCTTCTAGAGTGACTTCAGAACATCAGATGCTCGTTGGAGTCTGTATACAATGTACATTATGTAAATATGACACACTTTAAAAGTACAATATAACCAATGCTCAATTGATAGTGCTTAAACAATGACAAAAATGCAGCCAACATGCAACCATCAACTGACAGAGAACACATCAGGACACGGCAAAGAGATACATTCTACTAGAAAACTGAAAGAACTGTGAGCAATACTCAGTTATATGTACTTGATACCCCCTATTCCCTCATTTGATAACATGCACCTTTTGACCTACCAAGTTCATTTGGGTCAAAATCTAAAATAGGAGATGCACAATGGGAATATGTAATACAGATTCTGTGAAAGTTTCATTAAATTCTATAAGGGTAATACCCCTCTGTATATCAGAAAATATAGACAGAAGCAGGAAGACAGGATGGACCCCCTATCAGTATAGAGTAAAAACAGGGGGTGTGTGGGGGTGTATAAAAAAAGAACAACTGCACTTTATTACATGATTCACCTGTACCCTCTTTCTTTTGTTTTTGAAGTCCCATAACTCTGAAAAGAGAAATAGAAAAAACCATGAAAAACATGAAAACCTCCTTCCAACAAGACCAACACTTTATAAAAAATTTTCAAGTCCAAGAAGTGTTTTGAGTTATTGTACAACTTGTGTATGAAATGGAGAATACTTGTCAAAAAGATAGGTGTATAAAAGATGTCCTTGGCAATGATAAGTACTTTCCAGTTGAAATATATAGATAGTACAATAATGTTTTTAGTGCCTTCCTCAGTCAAATATAATTGTGATTTGTTGTACAATGCAATTTTAGTTTGTTTCAAGATTTCGCTGTAACTTTTGTGTTCCACCCCAAACTGACAGATGAATATTGAAATCTCCCCTGAAACAACTAGATTGATTTCTGAAGTATTGTAGTGAAGTGTAGATGAACATACTATTCCACCATTTTAATTTAACAAGTTTTGTAACAGTTTAGGACTTTCTCTTATTACTTATGTACAGTTCTGTCTTAAAAAAAGGCAGAAGCTTATGAATACCGGTAGTGATTCATGTATTTCTTAATCTGTGGTAGCAATTTTTGAATGAAAATCCTTCAGTAGACCTCATAGAAACTATCAAAATTTTAAAGTGCAAATAAAAGTGCCCACCTAAGATATTAACACTTAAAAGGTAATATTCTACTACAGCAAAGTGAGGGAAAATTCCCTGCCAAAATTTTTTCACTATAACAAATAACAAAAAAAATACTTCACTATATAATTAGTACATATAAGTAAATGAGCATACGAAGAGCTGTTTTTAGGATCTAACAAATGTATTTAAACAGTTTTCATTGTTATCTTGAGATCTGATGAATCACCCCTGCCTAGTTTTAGACAGAACCATACTTAAGATAGTTATAAGATTTTTAGATAATACATCTTGTGACATTTTCTATGAACTACTAGTTGGATTCCTTCCATATGTGGTAGGATTGTTCGTTATGAACTACATGTATATATATGTATTTTGATTTAACAAACTTTGTAAGAGTTATGGGACTTTATGGTTGTTTTCTTTCAAGATTTCAAAATCTTACAATCATTATACAATTAAGGCTGTTCCATCTAAAAATTTTATCATTACAATCACCCAACCATTCGTAAATACTAAAGATGTAAAAGTATGTATTTCACTAAAACTGTCATTGACACAACACAGAGTATGTGTGCTACGGCCTACAATAGAATATCATTACTGTAAAACATCTTAATTCAAACCTTCGTAATAATTGTTGCATCAAATATCTGCATAAGAGAGATCCAATTAATAGCTTTGAATGTTGAACAAAAGTATTTTTGCACCAAATGTAACAGTTACAACTAAGTGGTTTTTTTCTTTACAGGTCATAAAAATAAACATGTAATAGACTTATTATGATGATTCTTTCTTCTAGTAAATATAAAAAGGTAGATTTTTTGCCAAAAACATAGGGGTCATGGGGCTTTGGCAAATGAAAGCAATTTTTAAATGAAATGAAATGTATAAGATATAAGGATAGTTTAAGATCTGAGCATAGTTCCATGTCAATCTCAAAATGAGACTTTCCTCAAATCCTTGAGTTTTTGCTCAAATTTCAAGTTAGCTGATTTGTCATAATTTGAGTGGAGAAAGAAATTGAAAACATCCTCAAAATTGAGATTTTACGTGAAACAGGGTTCTGATCCTATAAAATGGTAGCAGGCAGATTAATCATAAGTCCAGCCAGTATTCACATTTATTATTAATGACAGTACAGTAATGTGCATACAGAACAATCATTGGTATGTATTATCAACCATACAGCAGGAAATTGTTGTCAGGTACATAGGCGTAGGAAGCAAAAACTTATTGGTACTGTTTTTGATATAGGGACACAAGGCCTTACCACGAAAATGTGAAAATTATTGGTGCGGCATACCGTACCTGTAAAAATTATTGGTATGGTCAAAGCAGTACCAACTGTACCAGTTCCTACGCCAATGGTGAACAGTCCTCATGACTGCAATCTAACGTGATATGTTTCTGGGAGATTTTAATTATAATCTTTTATTTTGAAGTTTGACTAGACAAGTTTCGAAGAATTTGCTTTAGACTGGCACATTTGATTTTTATTTTTTTCTCTATTTTTCCAAATTTTGCTAAATCTCACAAACTTTCCTCTGTATTTTTCAATTCAATATGAACTTCCTGCTATACAGTATAGGAAAATGAATAAAAAAAAGATAAATGAATACCGAGTACCACTGACTAAATAAGACAGCTGTAATGAAAAAAATAAAATCATACAAGTAAGCAGAGTTAACTATTGACATCTTTCTTCAATGAGACTATTTCAGACTTCCTCCTTTGTAAGCTTTTATGATTAGGTAATAGAAACATTTCAATAAAAATATATTAAAAACATGAATAATTAAGATATAAAATGGAAAAAACATACTGTGTAGTTGGTAATTTTTGAGGGGTGCTAGTTTTGGTGTATTGTAGCAGTCTGCCTAAAATCGCTATGATAAATTATGCCAAATATTTACTCTAGGCTGAAGTACTTAGTGGATCACTTATCATCTGCTAAAATAAGAAACACCAATTTTTTTTGTATACCTTTCTGCTTCAAAATTGCCAATTTTTACATCCGCCAAAATAACTTATGATATATTTAGCTGTGCCTTAGGATTACTGCTTAACCAAGTAATAAACGGTTACATATGTACAGAGCTACAATATTATCTTGAAGCAATATCTAAATGAAAATAAATCAAAAATAGAAGTGTAACAACCAAATGTACCAGTTCTTTTCACAAAATTTACAGCAAGTTAAATAGTTAACTTCAGGAAATAAAATTGAAACTCCATTGATTTAAAGACCAACACCTGCTGATCATTCTAAAGTAGTTCACAGCACCTGACAAGGAGATTAAAACTTTCTATCAGACACAGATTTAAATACCTATCAGAATGATAGAAAATTTAAATCTCCTTGTAAATTGACCAGTTAACTGCCTATGGAAGTCCTCCTGGTAGTGGTCATGCAATCAAGGAAAAACAACTCTATTCCCTGAAGTTAACTATGTTACTCATTGTAATATACATCAAATCATATTACAAGAAAAAGGTAAGAAACCTTGTTTGGAAATATTTTTTCAAGTGCACAACCTTTGTTTTTTGTTTAGGGACAAGGCATTTGGTTTTTATGGATTATTTGTATCAAACCTTCATCTTGAGCTTTTTCTTACATGAATTTCAATTATTTATAATTTTAACAGGCAAATATTTTTTATTTGAAATTCACAAGAATTCTGCTTCACATGAAATTCATGTGATTTTTATGTGATATTCACTTCACATTATTTCAATATGAGAATGTCATGAGAAATTCATGTTCTACTCACATAATTGTCAAATGATGTCTGTCACAAAATATATTATCTTTGTTCAGATGAAAACCATGTGAAATTCATATTAAAGTCATGTGACAATAGTTTACCTATGTATCATATACCATTTCAACAGATTGCTTGTCCTACAGGTTTTACATCAAAACAGTTTCAGATCATGTCTTCATTTTGTATGAAGGCCCATAAAAATCCAATAGTCTCTCCCTTGCTAAATAAATAAGCTTAATTACATACACTCATATACTTAGTTGTTTTGTATACTATGAATGAAATAATGGAGAATGTTAATTAAATTTTGGCTAGAGAATTTTTACTTGAACAGATCTTTAGAGCATATTAAGTAATATTACTAGAGCCTTAATCTGTCATTATTTATAATTAATTTCTATATTTTCAGCTAATTTTAGAGTGTTCTATGACTCCTTGACACTCCTTGGGGGTGTAAATATTGTGCTACAACTGGTTTCCTATTATAAAACAGACTACAGCTCTTGAAATAATGATTTTCATATAAACTGCATTAACATAAAAAAAAAGTTCAATACATTCATATTGTTTAAAAGACTTTTCAGAAGCTAGCTTAGCATGATTTTATTCATAGCATTTTTACTTTAATTTGAAGACTAGTAGTTCAAAATGGCCTTTATAAATGGCCTTAATAAATTCCTTGAAATGAGATTCCCAAGTCAGATCCACATTAAACAATATTGTTCCAATTTTTGTCATGACTTTTTTCAGATCAGTCCAATCATGTTTGTAAAAAAAAAAAAAAAATTGTTCTTCCACAAGTGTCCACCATTGACGACATTGCTGTTCATTCATATTTTCCTTTAAATTATTATTATACTTTGAGTTTACAAATAGCAAAATACAACTATAAAATGATTCCCAATAACAAATAACAAAATAAATAATGACGAAAACTTACATAAAAAGTGTGAAAACTTCCACAGCATTTTCAAAACATTACAGAGAATTATAGCATTATCTACAACAAGTATAATATGTTTAACTTGAGGAAATAGAGACGGTCTTCCCTCAACTGAATGAATAATACATGATTAGCTTATTTATGCAATTAACAAGACAATTATCAAAAGAATTTAAACTTTCTATTATGGATATCTTTGTCAAAGAGTAATCAAGGGAACCAAGGTTATAGCAGTAATCAAAAGAATGTAATCCAGGGACAAAGACCAGACATGGAAAACACACACAACAAAGAACATAAAGTAACTAAAATCATACATACAAAGTAATAAAAGTAAATGAGCAACTCGGACTCCACTAAAAACTGGGAGCATGGACCAGGTACACCGGTTAGACAGAAAAAAAATCTCTATCACATGTCTAGTCCTTATAAAGGAAGTTCCATCATTTGATTGCCATTTAATCATGGGGAGACTAACTCTATCTCCTGAAATTTACTATAAAACTTGCTGTAATATTTTCATAAGGATTATCATTTCATTTTGTTTCATGCAAAAGTCACTTCATGGATTTTTTTTTAAATCTACTAGCAAACTCCTGGAACTGAGTCAAAATTAGACATAAATTTGCATAAAAAGTAACAACATCTACAAAATATTTAACATTCTATATACAATAAAAGTATTAAAAGAAAGAAAATGTATTGTCAAATAGCACAGGTGAATATACAGGTAAACAAAAGATCTGTTCGCACTTAACTGTGCTATTGTTTTATAATTTTATTTCAGAAGTAACATGCTTTCTGATTGGATTAGAAAAATCTTGCATGGCCTAATAGTACAGGTAAATCACATGGTCTGTTAGCACTCATTGTGCTGTTGTTATATATTATTACATTAAAAAGACATTATGTTGACGCAAAGCTGAAGGTACTCAATTCTTACACATGAGAAATTGCAATATATGTTGTTCATATGTTTTGTAAAGCACATGAAAAACATTTTTGTCATGTGCTTTCGAAATGTTAGGAACATTATGATAAACATATGAAAAACAAATGTTTAGATCATGAAATAAAGAATAATTGCAAATCATATTGTATTACTATGTTGTATTAATATGTTCTCCCTAGGTCTTACTATATAGTATTAATATGTTCTCCCTAGGTCTTACTATATAGTATTAATATGTTCTCCCTAGGTCTTACTATGTTGTATTAATATGTTCTCCCTAGGTCTTACTATATAGTATTAATATGTTCTCCCTAGGTCTTACTATATAGTATTAATATGTTCTCCCCAGGTCTTACTATGTTGTATTAATATGTTCTCCCCAGGTCTTACTATGTTGTATTAATATGTTCTCCCCAGGTCTTACTATGTTGTTATATGAATTTAAGAAAACAATTTCAGTTATATGTATTTGTATGCAGGAATATTGGACATAAACATGTTTCCATATGTTTTAAATATATGTTGCGATTTTTCTTGCTTAAATAATGGCATATTCATCAACAATAACAATTATTTTTATCAGGATTGAATTCAGTTAAATTTATTTTTATTCATTTCCATAAGGCAAATATTTTAGAAATACAGACTTGCAAGAACACATGAACCTCTTTTCTTTTTATTTAAATTTTGCATAGTTTTCATGTCCTTTTCAAAATTAAATGTTCTTTCCATCTTTGTGTTGAAAACAATTTTTTGTATTCCAAAAGAATCGTTAAGGTATTATTTTTACAGACTTTTAAAGCTTCACTTTACACAAGACTTGTGTTTTAGCTGAAAGATGATAAAAAAATGGACATTATAAGTGAACCTAAATCATATTAACATGTTGTTGTAACAATACAACAGGTATACATATGATTTAGAGCAGCAACAAACATTTTTAAAACATTTTTTTTTGTATGAACCAAGAAGTCAAAAATAATAAGACCACAGGCATATAAAACCTGTCTATTTAGAATTTTTTCTTTTTACTGACTAAAGCACAACTTCAAGATGGATTATGAAACTATCAAAAAAGATAGAGCACGAGTTTTGCCATTTATAAACAAAAAACAAAGCATAAATTAAAACCTAGTCACACCACGCTGATATGTGCTGATATAGCATAAATAATTCAATGATTACAAAAATATTTTATGATTTTCAAATACTGCAAAAAAACTTTAAGTCGGGGATACCAATTTTCGTTGAATAGGGAAGAAACACAAATTCAAGGATTCTTGAATTCGTGGTTTTGAGGTTTTCAGTATACACATCAATGGGAATTTCCTTTTCGTTGGAAACCAAATTTCATGGTTTAAACAACCCATGAAAACCATGAAAATTGGTACCCCACGAACAAAAGTACTCTCACAGTATAAGAAGGATGACTGATAAACTAATAGGAATACTAGCAATACAAAGAGGATCGATTAACGGGACTGGAGGAAAAGTTAAAGCATCAATAGATCAATAGTAAAGCGGTTGTCCCAAGAAACCATACATGTACATGAAATTTACTGCAAGTAATATAGTTAACTTCAGGGAATAGAGTAGGTCTTTCCATGATTAAATGGCAATCAACTGATGAACGTCCTTACATAGTTAACAATTGACAAAGCAAGTTAAACTTTCTATCACACTTGGATTAAAAAACCTATGAAATGATAAAAAGTTTAAATCTCCTTGTACAATGACGAGTTAACTACCTACGAATATTTCATCAGGTAATGGTTGTATTAGTAATGGAAGATCAACTCTATTCCCTGAAATTAACTATATTACTGGCTGTAATTGACTGTCATTGATCGATGTGTAAGTCTCCACATCAAGTTTCCATGTGGTATGTAGTTCCAAAATCAATATTTCTTATCAGCAATAAAGATGGCATTTAATTATTATTTATTCATTTTTTGGGTTCATGCTAAAGAGAACTCTTATTAGAAGTACTGGTACATGTATTTTTGTTCATCAGAAAAAATGTTCCTTACAAAAGCATGAAATGGTCCAATGGAACAAACCCTACATATACAAGAAGATATCAATGGTAACATAGCCACAATTAAAAAAAAGAAAGGAGTTCAAAGTACATAACCTGGAAAAATTAAGGAAAGTCAGTTTAAAGTAATAAATTCTGTGTTTCCAATATCCATACTTATCTCTTTTGACAGCCAATTAAAATTTCTACATTTTTCTCCCACATCCAACCAATTCACAACAGTAATGTGACTAAATAGCATATCAATACATCAACCAAAAGATATCACTGGAAACACAGGCCTAAACAAAATCACATCCACAAACAAAAAAAAAAGGTATTAAAAAACAAAATAAATCAATTTCAATGATATTTTACCATACAGTAAGTAATAAAAAAATAAAGGAAACAGTAGTGGTCTCCCCTTGATTGAATGATCATTCCCTGATGAAATGTCTTAGATACCTTTAAAAATGAACAATTAACAAGGAGATTTTTAATAACTAATCATTTCATAGATATTTTATTCTAAATACCAAAGAAAATTGTTAAAAATCTCTTTGTTAATTGTCCACTTACTAATAACTTTTCTAAGGAAGATTATCAGGTAATAGTCATTCAATCAAGAGAGGAGACCACCTCTATTCTCTGAAGTTAACTATTACACTAGCTGTAAATATTTGTTCCCATTTATATACATTAACAAAAAATATTATGCTTTTAAACCTGAACCACAACAAAACACAACATAAGTACATAAAATTGTTTGACCAAAGAATTTTTTTGGGGGGTTCCCAGGCCCTTTCCCATCTCTATTATACATTTTTACTTTTTATCGTACCAAAAAAGTGAAGAGGGTTCTTTAATCAGAAAAATTTTCAACTTAAAAATTTTTATATATGATTTTTTTTGCAGTTAAGACAATTCAGCATCATCCTAAAATTTCATCTTGCACAGCAACACAACTGTTCCTTTAATAATTTCACAGTATAGACAAAACAGAAAAAGATCTTTGGTTATATAAATGGAATATCACAGTGCATAATACACACGGATACATTTCTCTACATACTGGTTTTTGAAGAAAGTACAAAAAGGTCAAGGCAAGAAGTAGAATCTTGAAGGAAAATATGACATATAAAGGTTGACACAAATTACTTAGGCAATGTGATCTTCCAGAATAAAATACTTTTACAGTAAAACCTGTCTAAACCAAACTCTGAATCATTCTGAAATTTAACTAAACCAGAGATCTCCAGGAGTCACTGAATACCACTTTCAAAGCATTCTGTACTAGTTCAAACAGTTAACTAGCCATAACCAAAATAAAATGTTAATCTGAAAGGAAGCCAATTTAGACAGGTCACACTGTACAACCCAAACATTCAATTTAACTTAAGGAGGTAGACCTAGGGTAAGACACATAACTCTAGAAATCAGTGATACGTTTGTAATATATTAATTTCACTAAAGCCTATCAAGCTTTTAACTGAAACAGAATGAAATCAGTCCAAGTTACTTTGATGCTTACATGAGATTGATGCAAAGTGCTGAAATACAAACGTTACAATGATTTCTAAGAGTTGTGTCCCTTACCCTAGGTCTACCTCCTTAAATGAAAAGAAATAAAAGTATATCTGTTCTGAGAGGGCTAATAGTTTAACATGTTCGAAGTTTTCTTCAATGCTGCAACCAGGTATACACACACACAAATGGATAGTCATGACATTCCATGCTCAATAAAATTTTAGTGTTAAATCAAGGCATAATTCACACATAACATTCCGATCTGCTTTGGCATACAAAATAAGCCTTGTTTATCAAGGGCTGTTCAAGAAATTTATAACTGTTTAAAAAAAAAACCGACACTTTTCATTTGCCTACCTGGAAGACCACTACAATATAAATAAACATAACTTTATTTTATTTTGAAGAACTTTCAATTCACTTAAAAAACAATTCATAAGAAGCATTAATAAAAATAAACCGAACTCTTCAACAGTTTTTTAAATATATAGCTAACATTTCTAACGACTAATACTGCAAATTATCACAGAAATTGAAACAACGAAGGAAACCATATAATCCATAAGCAAGATATTAATTTTTTTCAATGGAAAAATAGAACATCATAAAAAATAAAGGAACTATAGGCCCTCTCAGTACTGAATACACAAACACATTTAGAGACAGTTACATGTCATAAAACACTCACACACACAAAATGATATGATGTTTACACAGTAATGGATTTAATGTTTCCATAACAACGGATATACAATCTCAGGAATGTTTGTTTCTGTGTCGACAATAAACCATGGATTTCGGTTATTGTGGAACACAACTGTATAACATATAATCTCAGGCAATAACAAGAGGTTCATCATCTGAAAAGCCCTGTATCATGGGCGAATCTTCGTCTTCACCTGAAACAGATGAAAAAAAAAATGATAAGATCACCACTTCCTATCTTTGTGAACATTGATGTATAGCATAGTTGCATAAAAGCAGTCATTAGAAAAAAATAATGCAATGGATGTCTTGGAAGACATTGGCGGACCAAATGGGGGTGGGCAATGCCCTCTCCCCTTATTTTTGAATATCTGGATCCTCTAAGACCAATTTTCAAAATTAATAAAAACAAACAGTAGAAAGCATATTATTGTTATAGTTTAAATGCTAAGTAAGAATAATGTACATGTATGCATTGTATTCAACTTTAAGCATTAGTCTTTATAAAAATCAGACAGGAGGTGATTCATGCATGTCAAAAACCCACCAAATTCAGTTTTATTTCTTGTTCAGAAACATTTACTGATCACAGAACCAGTTTTAGTTTTTCATTTGGTTGTTATGCAAAAGCAGTCATTAGAAAAAATTAATGCAATGGATGTCTTGGAAGCCATTGGTGGACCAAATGGGGGTGGGCAATGCCCTCTCCCCTTATTTTTGAATATCTGGATCCTCTAAGACCAATTTTCAAAATTAATAAAAACAAACAGTAGAAAACATATTATTGCTATAGTTCAAATACTAAGTAAGAATAATGTACATGTATGCATTGTATTCAACTTTTAAGCATTAGCCTTTATAAAAATCAGACAGGAGGAGATTCATGCATGTCAAAAACCCACCAAATTCAGTTTTATTTCTTGTTCAGAAACATTTACTGATCACAGAACCAGTTTTAGTTTTTCATTTGGTTGTTATGCTTTTGAGATAAAAATTAAATAGATTGTGCATGAAATGGACACTTTCCAAGAGTTATCGTTCTTGATTTGGTTTCATTTGGTTGACTGGAGTTGGAGATAAATGTATAAATTTCTAAACAGTGCAGACCTGAATGCAGAAATGATTATTGTTATGTGAAAGTGTAGCACATATAGAGTGAAAAAACATTGTGGGTTTTTCTACACCATGAATCACTTTACCATTGGTAATGTCTGAACTTTATGTGGACTGGTACTTAATACCAAGTATATTTTATTTAAGAAATTAATCATAGAAACTCCATTTTATCATTGTTTTACCATAGGCTGGGCATTTATGTTGCATAGTTTTACCCTGGGCAGTAGCAAGTCGTTAAATAACGACATAAATGGCCAGCCCATAGTAAAACAATGATAAAATGAAGTTTCTGTGCTTTATGTTGATTCTAATATGACTAGTTTCTTAATATTTCAAAATAGATGCAGCCTGTACATTGCACGAAATGTTGGGGATGTGTTTATCACAGCCTATACATTGCACGAAATGTTGGGGATGTGTTTATCACAGCCTATACATTGCACGAAATGTTGGGGATGTGTTTATCACTTTTTCACCATGACTGTGTCTGAAAGAGCTTTGAAGCACGTCATATTAGAATAGCCCATACTGTAAATTTTTTTATTTGTAATTATAGATGTCACAATTTTTTTTTTTTTACCAAGTTCATTGCTTTCAAATGTAGTTGTTCCTGATCTGGTGTCATAGTGACTGTTGGCATAGGCCAGGAAACTTCTCTGGAGTCTCCTGTGTCTAACAATGAAGAATCCCAAGAATATGACAAGTGCTATGACAACGCCTACTACAGAAAGGACTATTGCAATCATTCTGGTTCTAGATATCTTAATATCACCCTGTTTCTGTGCTTCTGGTTCTGCAAAAGAGAAAGGTAATTGATAATAGGAAGAATGAAACCTGTGGTAACCAAACACCTTTAGGACTTTAAAATTGCTTCAGTTTTGACAAGAGATCAGTTTACAAAGGTTCAACAAAGGGACTTTAAAAAGTGTCTGGTTAAGACAGGGTTTCAGATTATTCAGGGTTCAGTTTAGACAACTTTCACTGTATTACATGTATGACCATTGAAACACAAGTATAAAATATATATACAAGAACCAATACAGAAAGGTACAACAATTTTAATATGCAGCCAATTAACATGAAACTTTATTTAAAAGTATACATGTAGAAACCCCCCATTTGTTGGAAAATTTTGCTACTTTTGTGCAAAATTTGGGAAAAATAGGTCAAAGACAAAAATGGCTGGGATGTCGTAAACAGGAAGTAGAAGTGTGACAGACATGAAATCGCATCCCACAAATTGGAACCCCATACTGAAGTTGAAAACTAAATATCTAGTGGCTGTGACTTAAAGTCGCTGAGAAAAATGTTATGAAAATATTTTTCTCGCCAACTGCCTCCCACCAAAACCAACCAACATTTACCATTCTATAAGTCAATTTTCTTGAAGACAACCCGGCCAAAAATAAACAAAAAATTCTGGAACTCAATAATTATAATACACAGCCCACTTGTTGAGTGGAGGTATTGACTTATGATCATGTACCAACATATTATGAAATTTATTTTATTCTTGTAGAAGGGAAAAAATAAAAGACTGTGCCAATGATTATGAATATATTGTTTTAACCTATGATGGTATTACTTACTGTCAGTTTCAATGAAAGGATCCTCAGCAAACTGCCCTGGATATCCATTATCAGCAATTATTCTAATTTTGAAGGAGTATTCTGTCCCTGCTACAGTGTTAACATTGTACCAAGGGTGATCCACATTCACTATATCAAGAGCTTCATATTGTCCATTATCAGTAGATGAACGAAGTTTTTTCCAGTAAAGTTCATATTGCTTCAAACAAGAAAATAAACTTGCTTCTAAAGATTTATGTTTAAACTAGTTCAAACTGAAAACTGAATAAACCAAAATCCTGCCTAAACTAAACACTATTTATGGAGGAAGACCTAGGGTGTAAGGGACATAACTCTCGAAATTAGTGATATGTTTATATCATACTCAATTTCACCAAAGCCTATCAAGCTTTCATTTGAAACAGAATGAAATCAGTCCAAGTTACTTTGATGCTTACATGAGATTCCTTTTATATACATGTTTATGAAGAGAGCATACCACTCGGACATTTCTCTTTTCATAACATGAAGCATCTTAAGCCATTAAAACTGACCTGGGAAACCACAGTTTTGTGGCAGAAACTATCTATACTTGCCTATCATGGGTAAAACTAAAGTGATAGATTCAAAATATTGACAATAAAAAAACACAGAATGACAGAATTACTGAAGGCAAAATTCATCAAATTCATTTAATTAGAGAAGGATATAGATATATTCTTGTATGGAACTGACTGAGTAGTAAATATTATGATTCCAATCTGTTAGTTCATGTGGGAGATTCTCACCCACTGACACTCTCTAATGTTGGAGATTGTTACCTAAAAGCAAATTTTTTATGTGAAAAAATTCAATTTATTAGTACAACTCACAGAAAATTTAATTATTTTAACCAAAAACTTCCCACAAATTCATTTTTTGTTGCAGATAACAAATTATTCACTGAGTTTGTGGAAGTCCCTCCTAATGTGGAAGGGTTAACAGGAATGAGCCTTGTTTAAATAAACCAATTCTGTGGAAAATACTTAAAATACTGCTACATAAATGACATTACGGCATTCTCTTTTTTTCAATACATACCTTAATGTGACCTTTAGCATCCTTGGGAGGTTTCCAAGATAGCTTGATTTTCTCATCAGTCTCTAACATCTGTTTGAAATCTTCAGGAGGTCCATATGGTACTAAAATTGTGGCATTCATATATTCTTAAATGTAAGTTTTTGAAAGAGTCAGACAAAATAGGAAATTTCACTCAATGATGCTTTCTGTATATGAAAATACTACTAATATTTGATCTCTGCATCAATGGATTTGCCAAGAAATTTTTCAATAGAATGTTAGAAAATTATGATTTTTGACAGAGTTAACTGTCTGTGAAATGTTCATTTACAGTGCAATTAATTGAAATTATAACTCAATTTACCAAATTGATATGAAAAAATTCAGCCTTTTTTCCTTGACCCTAATTAGGCAAATAGACAAATTAAACTCTCAAACTGGTAGATTTTTTTCATACCATGTTTCACCCACTGCCTGATTCTTACAGAGACTGACACTTAAGTGGACATGTTCCAGGAGGAGGTAAGAGTTAGATATTATTTCTGAGTCAAATGTTTTGTGTAGGTTAAAATTTTGAAGTCATAAATCTTATGCCATGGTGTCTTAGTTACTTTGGTAGATATATTGTGACTGTGAATATGTTGAAGACTATCTCTACAAAAACGTTTCCACATTTCAATGAAGTTCAGTCCAAGTTTTCTTAACTTAGGAATGGGTTTACTACACTGCATGAAATGCTTGAAGTAAATTCATTTGTATGTGTGAGTGTGAGCAATCATAATCGTGATTACATCATTATAAACTGAATCAAAATTTTTATTAAATTTGGAAACATTTTGGGGGGGTTTCAATTTCCTGGGGTGTTATTTTTTGCACTTTGCTGATCAAACATTTTGCTTAGTTGTAAATTTTGTTGTTTGAAATCAAATTTCCACATTTTAGAACAGTATTTTAAATCAGTTTTTCTCAGATTTTTTTATGTGTGCAGATTTAAAATTATAATTGTAATAGGAAAAAGGCTAAAATCATATTTCTTGACTTAAAACAAAATAACTTTAACATATACTTACAGACAATTATTTTAACTTTTTCAGACCACCTTCCGATACTGTTGTCAGTCTTGACTTGGAATGTATAGTTAGCTCCCCTTGATAATCCTTGGAAACTATAATGCAATGTAAGTTTGGATACAGGAGCTAGGCGGGATATGCTAGAAAGTCCTGTTCTGTCTTCTGTCATGTTAATAAAATATCCCTACAATTTAAACTCAATACTGTTGGCATGGTAATTTCCCTATATGTTATAGATGAAGCAATCACGATCAAAGTATTGAAACACTGTGAAAGTACTATTGTTCATTAGGTACCAATTTTCATGGTTTTTATGGGTAGGCCAAACCACAAAAACTTGTTCCCCACAAAAATGAGATTCCCTTTGATCTTTGTACTGTAAACCTCAAAACCACAAATTCAAGAATTCACAAATGTGTGTTTCTTCCCTAATCCATGAAAATTGGTATCCACAAATTAAAGTACTTTCACAGTTCTATTAAAAAAAAGTCAGTTTTGATTGAAAGAAAAAAGTATACACAAACCTCACTTTAGAACTTGCAGAAGAAAACAAAATACTTCCCTGGGCAGAGCTTAATACACCACATATGGGGCATGTAAAGACACACCATTCAAGCTTGTTACAGCTCTGAATTTTCATTCTGATTTAATATTTTACACAGGATAAAAAAAATTTACAAGAATCAAAGTGGCACTGTTATAGCCCCTTATTTAATCACAGCCTTCCTTTGGAGGCATGGCACATTGGTGATACAACATCATAGGGATCCATTCACTTATAGTTAAGTTATTGTCCAGATATCATGAAAATTGATGTTTCTTACCCTTTTTGGCCCCTATACCCTAAGTGGTTCAAGACACAATCTCCATGCCAGTCTTCTTTTTGTGAAATTGCACCTTGTAGAATAATTTTAAGAGATCCATTTACTTACGGACAATTTATTGTCCACACATAACGAAGACAATTGTTTCTGGTCACTTTTTAGTCCCTTATTCCTAACTTTTAAGCGCCATCTCAGTTTTTGTAGTATAGCACATTGTGGTACAATTCCATAAAGATCTACACAATTTTAGCCAAGTGATTGTCTGGAAATAAATTGTCTATGGTCATCGGCAGATGACGCTGACAACAACAAAAGCACAGACAGCATGATACCATTTTACGAACAAAATTTTTTTGAAATCATATAAAAATTCAACTGATATGGAAGACTCTAGTTATTTTATCTTGAATTTTTAATGGATTATTCAAAAATCTTTTAATGAAACTCACTGAACTCATTGACTCAATTTTTTAAGGAGGTAGACCTAGGGTAAGGGACATAACTCTTTTAAATCATTGGAACGTCTGCATTCAGCATTTTACATCAATCTCATGCAAGTATCAAAGTAACTTGGACTGATTTCATTCTGTTTCAAATGAATGCTTGACAGGCTGTGGTGAAATTGAATATGATGCAAACATATCACTGATTTCAACTGAGTTGTGTCCCTTACCCTAGGTCTACCTCCTTAAACTTCCAATTTGAGAGAAATAATTCTTTTTCATATTTAAAAGACATAGACTATGGAATCTGCTACATACATGTATGTTAGTTTCATGCAATGAACATACAATATGTCAATAATAGTTCTAAACTTATGTAAAAATCTCAATAATCATCTTTTCTTTGGAATTCAATTTTTGAAATGAATGAAATGTGACCTGAAATTTGCATACCTGTTAACTATTTGAATGCTCAAAGAGGGAGATTTCCTTCTTGTCAGCTTTTCAAAGAGGGAGATTTAGAGCGAAGGAAAAAAGGATAATTTTGCTAGAAATCTAAGTCCAAAGATAAGACAAAGATATAAAATCTATAATAATCTTGTTAATCTACTAAGGGTTTCTAATCAAAGTTGTAGTAATTAGAATTACAAAAGAATTAATTATTCATTGGTTCCTCAATGATCATTATGTTACATAAAAATTGTATTTATATCAATTTAATAAGCCATTTAGAACATAATTTGTGCAATATTACTGTTAAGAAGGAGATTTTGGGAGAAGAAATTTGTGAAAGAGGGAGATTTGTGTGTGACTTTCTTAAACAGGAAGGATTAACAGGTATGCCACATGTGTAATCTGTGAATACCTGAATTTTGTGATTTTTTAACACAGGTACTATGGAGAGATTCACAACAAAATTTGTTTGCAGTGAAAATTCATAAAGTAGGGAGAATCTGTAAAGGAAAACATATAAACCATACTTGTAATCTCAAAGCCTTCATATTAGAATCATACTTTTACCTGGGGATAAGGTATGTAACATCCAGCATTCCAAGTTATGTTAACAGATCCAGGGTCTTTACTATCAAACACTGGTTTAACATTCTCTGGTTGGGCAGCATCATCTATAATAATAATAAAAGTTAAGGAGGAAGACCTAAGGTAAGGGACACAACTCCAACAAATCATTGGAAAGTTTGTATTCAGCATTTTACATTAATCTCACGTAAGCATCAAAGTAACTTGGATTGATTTCATTCTGTATTAAATGAAAGCTTGAAAGACTTTGGTGAAATTGAATATGATCCAAACATATCACTGATTTCAAGGTCTATGTCCCTTACCTAGGGCTACCTCCATTCAAAGTTAATTTCTTCCTTTCACAGCTTTTTTCAATGAAATGAAAAAAATATCTTAAATACCCCACATGCTCTCAAATTCAGATATGATTAACGAAGTCTACATACAAAGAGGAAATTGGCAAAGTGGAAGTAAATATACAGTAAAAAAAGGAATTGTAACAGTAAAATTCGGCTTTGAAATAGCAAAATTCCGATAAAAAGCAAACTGGACACTCAGATGAAGAAAGGTCTGGCTGAAACTATATCCCTTCCAGGCTGCATTTCATGACAGTTCAAAGCAAACCAGAAGAAAGCAAAATTACCTTCACCAGTCTGCATGATTTTTTCATCTGAAGGAGGGCATCGTCCTGGTTTTGAAACTGCTACTAGTAACGAGTATGATTCACAAGCACGTAGATTTGTCAGGATTGTGGTATTCTGATTTTGAACACGTTTTTTCAATGCTTTTGTGGCATATTCATCCATATCAGCTGCATTGTAGTCGTAGAAAACAGTGTACTCCTAAAAAAAAAAACATAAAATGCTTCAGAAGGCACAGCTTGTAGAACCATAAGTAGAGTCACCATTTAAGCATGACAAAGCTCTGAATTCATACTGTAATAGGGTATGTAAGTCTCGTCATGTGACCCTGTGATTTCACGAGAATGGGTTCTAGTCTACCATTCAAAAGCATAGAGATTTGTCATTTACAGGGCGTTGAGTTCAGTGTTAAAGGCAAAAACCTTTCTGTGTAAAAAATACCAAAAAAATGACAAATAACTATTTCTATATGATAAATGAAGTAAGAAAAAAACAACCTAGAAGATTTTGCATTGTAATACAGCGTTTCAAGTACCTGGAAGTAAACAATAAAATACAGATAGGTCTTCGGTTTTCAATACGTTCTACATCGGAAATTCCAGTAAAGAAAATGAAACTAGAATGAGACTTGCATACCCTATTAAATATTTGACAAAGGATAAAAAAACTGACCAGATTCAAAGTGGCCATTATCCCTAAATGGTTCCAGTAACAATTCCCAAAATCAATCCAAGTCTTTTTTTTTTTGGTATGACACTTTGTGGTAGAATTTCACATAGATCCATCCACTTTTAAACAAGCTATTGTTCTGAAACCAGAAAAAAATTTGCTTCTGGTTACATTTCGATTTAGGTTACACTATATAAATAGGTCACTGCAGATAACTTTATGACAATTTGTAGAAATAAAGGTATACTGAGACACTTAAACAAGCAAATCCAACATTTTTTTTCCTGTAAAAAGTAAATATTTTTCAAATCCTTACATTATGGAGATCCATGAAAAAAAAGACAGATTTTATTTTCTATTTTGTCATGAAAATTTGCAGCATGGTAACATAATAAAAATACATATCAGTTTTCATAACAAATTTTGGGTGCTTTCCCCAAATTAATTGTTCAAAAACAGGTTTTCTAAAATATCAGGCACTTTAAAACTCCCAGAAAAAATAAGCAGGCATGGTACTGTTGTAAAAAAAAACAAATAAAAGGTGTACCTTTTTCTGCTCATTTGTTCATGATTTTAATTCTTACAGTTTGTGCGAAATTTTGCATTTTTGAAAAACAGCCAGTAGGTACAGGGAAGAGAACCCAATCTGGGAAGGACCTGAATCTTTCCGAATAGCTTAAAGCATGCATTTTACACCTGTTTACCTTCATATGTATTGCATCTACTTATGTACGAATGCTCTACTAATCACAATCAATATTTCCACCAAGTTTCACCTTCTATTTTGAAGTTTTACAAAATTAGACTGGGTCAATTTCATGTACAAAACAGTGCACCTCAATCCCATTTGTATAGTGCAACCTTAGGCTCTAATTCCTTTTTTTTTTTGCTGTATGGAACCTCATAATAAAATTTCAGAGAGATCTATGGAAATTATTGAACAAACACAAATCATCTGCAAAAGACAACACAACAGACAACAGAACCACAACAATATACAATGTTCTCTCCAAGCCATTATAGCACTGTAATTTACAGCACTATGATTCTAAGCACTGTGCTATCAGTAATTAATTTTAGTAAAAATGCACTATAGGTACTGTGCTATAATTTTGGAGGAAGGCCAAAAGAGCTGTGCTATGCTAGTAAGCACTGTGCTATTTGAAAAAATCATAAGTGTGAAATCTGACATAAATTTATGAAATCACAATACTTTGAATTATTTTAAAGTCATAACTAACGACTAATTTTACACATAAGATTTTTTGTGAAATGGACTGCTGATTTGTTAGCATATTGAAATTATTGTGTTTGATTTTAATAACTCACAGAGTTTGAGTTTGTAGGTCAATATTTCGTTTTCATTAAATTTTCTTTGTCTTTTATCATGCCTGCTTTCGAACATTCTCAAACTTTAATTAGTACCATGATAGTTTAAAACTTCATAATACTTATAATCACCTAAAGGAAGTAAACCTAGAGTAAGGGACACTACTCAAAGTGACTGATTTTATTCTATTTCAAATGAAAGCTTGAAAGGCTTTGGTGAAATTGAATATAATACAAACATATCACTGATTTCAAGAGTTATGCCCCTTACCCTAGTTCTACCTCCTTAAATGACACTTCGATTAATGATAAATCTTCAATATTTCACACTTTATATTGTCCAAGCTGGTGAAATGGTTGACGAGGTTGGGTAAGCGAGGGTCATCTCGAAGATTTATTAACATATGGCTATTTAGTATAGTATAGCATAGTATAGCATAGTATAGCGTAGTGTAGTGTAGTGTAGTGTAGTGTAGTGTAGTATAGTATAGTATAGTATAGTATAGTATAGTATAGTATAGTATAGTATAGTATAGTATAGTATAGTATAGTATAGTATAGTATAATATAGTATTTATTTAGAGTGGTCAAGAAATCAAAGTTCGAGAAATCCAAGACTATTTACATTGATAATAAAAGAGAAAATTTTGGTACTTTAAAACATATTTCAGTCAGGCTGTTTGAGTGAGTGAAGTTAGACAGTAGTTTTATATGAAGTGGTCTTCAATTTTGACATATATAATTTAAGCTCATTTGATAACCAGAACTTACAAGCAAATTACTGTTGAATTTCTGTTTAAGATAGAAGGATCTTAAGACTCTGTTCCATACCTAAGAATTTCAAGAAATTAATTGTAGATTTTTAAATGAACTCCACTTACCAACTTCACTCCTTTATGTATGGAACTAGGTGCTTTCCATGATATTTTATATTTTCCTGAATCTACTGAATTAAAGTCAGCATTGGTCCATTTGGGTAAATACACAGTCTTGTCTGGAAGAGAATAACAAAATAATTCATTAGGACTTGCTGCATATTTGAAGTGGGAGCAGGCTCATGTTGGCAGCCCAAAAAATTACAGTGATACATAAAAAAAAACAAGATTGCTATGTGTAACCTACCATAGCAAAAAAAGTTTAAGCCCAAATGTCCCATAACTCCTGTAAAATTTGTAGAAATAAAAATGTGATGCAATAAAAATCAACTACATATCATGACTAGCAATCCTAAAAACCTTTAGAGAGGTTTCCAGGAAGTTGTGTCCACAAAGTCTTCCTATAGTGTAGCATGTACAAATTCAAAGTCCCACAACTCCTGTAAAATATGTTGAATCAAAATGGCAGTGAAATATGATCAATTACATGTGGTGATCAACACTCCCACAAAATTTGAACAAAATCTATTGAGTGGTTTCTGAGAAGATGCATCCCCATTGTGTTCCTATAGTATAGCATATACAAATTCAACGAAGTCCCATAACTCCTGTAAAATTTGTTGAATCAAAATGGCAAAGCAATATGACATGAAAATGGCAGAATCCATGAAACAGTAAGTTGGCATATACCCAATCTATATAAAGCCACATACCAAATTTGAAATCAATCCATCTAATGGGAGTCCAGATAATTGTGACTAATTTGGATGGACAGACAAGGTGATTCCACTCATTGAGTGGAGGTATTATATATAAATGAACAATACAATAATATATATATAGTCAAACCTCGGTAGCTCGAACTCCAAGGGACCATTGAAATGTGTTCGAGTTATCGGGAGTTTGAGAAATTGAAATTCGTATATTTCCGGATTTTTTTCGGTGCCAGTCCCAGTTTGACTTCGTTAGAAATTGCCTACTTCATACGAAGTTGTGTTAGTTCGTGGATCTTTTTCGTTTGCTTTTGGAAGATTATGTTGATTTGTGGACATTAAAAATGCTGTGTTCGCTTTTAAAAACGTTCATAGTTCGAGTTCCTTGGTCAATTATTTGTTTTCATCCGATTTTCTTTCATGCTTTTATCATACCGACTTCGGAACATTCTCAAACTTTAATCAGTGTTATGTTAAAGATCAAAACTACCTAATTAGTGATGACTTAAATTTTACCTGTAATTAACTAAAATGACACTGATTAGTGATAGGGTTTCAGTTTTTCACACCTTTTATTACCTAAGCTGACAAAATTGCTGACGAGTTCAAGTCAGTGAGGGTTATTCTCTAAGATTTATTACCGAACGGACCGACTAGTCAGTTCAAGTGTTCAAGAAATCGAAGTTCATGAAATCCAAGGTTATTTATATTGATTATACATGTATAGGAGAAAATTTTGGTACTTTGAATTGTGTTTGAGAAATCCCGGGTGTTTGAGCCATCCGAGTTCGAGCAAGTGAAGTTCGACTGTCTATATGATATTTACCATTGGCCATATAATTCACTGTTGATGATGGTCCATCACCATGGTTATTGGAAGCTAATACAATAAAAGTGTAACTTTGTGAAGGGCAAAGGTCACATACTGAAATAAAAAGAAAATTTCAAGAATCTTCAAAAAATATTTCAATTGATTACATATTAATTCACTGTACATATTTATTTCATACTTATTTTAGAAACACATTATTTAATTACTAAAATAACTTACAAACATATTTAAAATCATCCTTTTACAGAGAATACATTGTGTTCTGTCAAAAAATACTGGCAAAAAGTTTAAATGTTATATTTACACCAAGCTTATGTAGATATACAGGTCAACACAGGGATTTAATACCTTTTTTACAAAAGGCTCCAACTTTTAATGAGTTAGGATGAAAAAAATGATTCTTTAGAAACCAATAGTCAATAGTCAAAATTTACACTTAATAACAAAGGATATTTTGCATACTTTAAATCATTGTTGTAAGGAAAATTCACTTGTAATCAGAGATTACTGTAAACATACTAATTTTCATGAATTTGGTTAAATAAACATATTCGCAGATATCAATTTTCACAATTTAAAAAAAAAATAATAAGTTCTACATAGTGTTAAATATCAAAATTTGCAGGTACTATTTTTTTCTCTTTCAGTCCAACACAGAAATGATTTTATGTGGTCTACACACAAAGTGGAAATTGGCAAAATCAGAAGTAAATATACACTAAAAAAAAGAATCCTAACAGTAAAATCAGGATTTGAAATAGCAGAAATAATCATGTCTGCCACCACTAAATTAACAAAAATTAGTACACTGCAAAAATTGATGCGTTTCCAGTTATTGATTATTACCTGTTGCAGATGATGCTTTTGGTCCTTTCTCAATGGTCTGTTCTTGTTTCCAAGAGTCTGTAAACTGGATCTTATAATGTTGAACAGTTGAGTTTTTCAACAAGGCCCATGTAATGGTAACACAAGAAAGGTTCTTATTTATAGTTTTTATGTTAGATACAGCCTCAACAATTCTATCACTATGGTATGTCAGCTGGATTATTTTAGATGGAGCACTCTCACCGGCACTGTTCACTGATGTCACCTTTAAAACATGCAAATATTTCAAATATTGTAAATTAAGGAATTATTGCATGCAATAATTATTGCAATTTTGTGATTTTAGTCAAAAATGTGATATGATTTTTTTTAATTTTTTTTTGCAATTCTGAGATTAATCAAAAATTCATACTACTAAAAGTTTCCTAATATAAGGTTTTACAATTATTATTTTAAGACTGTCATATTTTTTTCAATAATCATAACATCACAATAATTTCTGAATTTACAGTATGTAATCTTTTATTTTAGAATTCCACCAATGATTTCATTATTTGTTTTGAAAACCCTACAACCCTTCAGTAAAAAATTTAGTAAAACTACCAATGCAAATGAAGGAGTAAATTATGGGAAGACATGAATTATTGAAGAACAGAATACCATATTGAAAACTGAAATTTTGTCCCCCACCTTTAGTGGAAGGCAGACAAGTAGAACTGTTAGTGACCTTTCTGAGTGATACCCTGGTAACAATACTTTAAGTTTTTACATGTACAACTCTTTATTTGGAGTACATGTATCTCCTTTTGAAAGCATCAGACATTATACAAAATAGTTCTTATGAATCTACACATTATGCATAATCTTTGTGTAAAGTTTCATCAAAATCCATTGAACAATTGATGAGCAGATGCATTTACAAGAGAAAGGGAAACAAAAATACAGTGAGTAAGCTACCTCCAGTCTTACTAGCACTTTACACATTTTTAACCCTTGACTTGGATTATCTCCCTTTGCAAGCATCCAAAAATAACTTTATTTCTTCATACACATCGGACATCCAATGTCTAGCTTTTGTATAAAATTTCATAAAAACAACTTGAGCGGTGTAAGAGGAGCTGCACTTATAAGATATAAACATGAAAAACCCTGAAATTGGATTATTTGACTTTGAAAGCATTCAATAAAAATCACAATCTTCGTTCATGTACATACATCAGAATGAAAGATCACACAAAAATTCAGATGAAAGCTGAACAAACACGCAATTCCTACATTATAACATACACCGAACTTTGAATGGGGATTAAAATAAGATTTCTTTGTTTGCAATACATGTAGACAATAAAAACAAAAGCATGAATTTTTGAAAGGCTAAACTAGCATATGACACTGAGTCCTTATTGTCTTGTTTATTGCTGTACTTACCCATATTTTGTATTTTTCTCCTATTTTAAAATGATTAGGAACAAATGTTGTGGAGTTAACAAGTCTGCCAACTGTGTGGTATTCTGTTTCTTTATGAGTCACATCTGAACAATACACCTGTAAATAAATAAGAAATTCCACTCTCTATCTCAGCATTTATTATGTTTATGTCAGTCTCTGTAAGAATCAGGCAGTGGGTGAAACATTGTTTTCCGGTACCAATTTTTGATAAGGAGATTTCCATTGATGTTTATAATGAAAGCCTCAAAATTACAAATTTAAGAATCCACAAACTTGTATTTCTTTGCTAATCCATGAAAATTGGTATCCATGAATTAATGTACTTTTACAGTACTACAAAAAAATACCATGAATATATTTTTACTGTTTGTTGAGTTTTTTAGGATAATTATATGATTTTAGATTTGCCAATGAGGAATGAAGCTATTTGTACTCAATGAAAGGTAATAACAAAATTAAGAACTGAAAAAATCTAGGCAGCAGTCAAAAGGAAAGTCAGTACATGTATAACAAACAGCAATATCAGGATAAAAACTGGGAAGTTGGAAAACCACCGCAATGGTCCCGACTTGGTACAGGCATTTCAAAATTAAAGGTGGGTGAAACCTGGTTTTATACTGAGCATTGCAAGCAAGGCTAATGATATAAGTCCAGTCAATCAGAATAGGTATCAGACAGGCCTGCAGAAATGGATCAGGGAAGTGAATTCAAAGTGAAAGTAGCCTTTTAATTGATTTAAAATTGAAATTTGCAGTTCATAAACAAAGAAAAAGTTACAAAAAATATTTACAGTATCTTGATCCTGTGTGCTAAATTATTTTATTTTAAATGGCAACCATTTACAAATAATAATATGTGGCCCCTTCCAGCTATGGTCCCTTTTTTCAAGGACTTAATAAACGTAAGGAAGATGTATAAGCGCAGTGTTTGGTTGTAGGCTGTGCCTAACTCATATTAACCTCCACTTCCATTATGGTTCATTATATTCAAATAATAATTTTGACGATGATGTACTGCTGTGTTGCTATGGGTGATGTCTCATTTAACAGGAAACTCTGAGACTTCCTACAACATCCACTCTGAGCCTGTGTTAAGAGTTCAAGCAATGACTTCTGAAATGCATACCTCACTTCCAAAAAAAACTATTTCATTCATGTTTTAGACACTCTACATATGTAGGATTTCGGTGACTGTCATCACACTTTAATGGAAATTTTCTGAAAAAGTTAACTTTTTAATTTGTGATTTGATCATCAAAAATTCAATTTCATTATACGTCCATAAAATTTTCCAAGGTCATAAAAAAACAACAAAATTTGTTTGTTGGTAATATTATAAAGTGAACTAGACCATAACTACAAGGGCAAAATCAATCAAAGTGTAAACGTGTAATAAGATATTGCACAACACTGATCATGATTAAAAAAATACCCCCATTTTTTTCCTCACCTGTGTCAATAGTACTTACATGATACGAAGTAATATGTCCATTATCACTGGAGGCAAGGTACCATCCAACTTTAATACCATCTATATCTATACTGGCTTGAACACTTTTGGGTGCATCAGGTTCTGTAAAATACGTCATATCCACTCGTTTTCACACATGCTATTAATCAATAACATGCATTACTAAACACATATTGCCTGCAGTTGAAGTTGGTAATCTAGATTACCACACCAAGGAAGAATATTGCCTGAGACTGAGACGAAGTAAATGCTATATTATACAGAATATCTTTAATGTTTGGATAATTCTCAAAAATGATCTGTTGCACTGTTCTTTAATAGAAATAGGTGGAAAAATCTTATTTGCAAAATCAATTTTTTTAACAAATTGTTGTTTGATATTTTTGTGTTTGGGTAGAAGCATTAAAATAAATAGCTTTGCAGAGTGGTTTTGGGTACTTCTTGTATACAAATAAGTTTATTATTTAGATTTTCCTATGTAATTGATTCTAATGCTGCTGATATGAGATTACTCCTTGAAACACGCATGTACAGCAAATCAAAATCTGCAATACATATGATAGGTATTTTTGTATTTTATGTGATAATGAATGTGTGCCAATTTCATCAAATGTCATTCATTAGTATCTAAGTAACTGCAGAAGGGACAGTTGTTCCCCTTTTAGTGTCCAATTGATATGTTTTGCATCATGAAAACCCAAAAAGTAATGCATTTACAGTATTCATTACATATTCTCTTTGTGCACCTCTTGGATTTATATCCCTTTGGTGTCACCAACAGTAACTATATTCCATAATGCACATCAACATATAATATCCAACCTTATAAAATGACATCAAAATTCCTTGAGTGGTTTCAGAGGAGTTGTGGTTACAAGGTTGTAACATGTAAATCCCATATTAGGATTATCTCCCTTTGGAGTCTTCCAACACTAATTATGTTCCTTCATGCACATTTACATATCATACCCAACCTTACTATGAATTTTTTTTTCAAGATCCCTTGAGCGGTTTAGGAGGAGTTGCACTTACATGGTTTTAACATGTAAAACCTTTAATTTAGATAACCCCCTTTGGAGTCTGCCAACAGTTTTTATATTCCTTCATGGACATCTACAACGTTCCTATGAAATTTTATCAAAATCCCTTGAGTGGTTTAGGAGGAGTTGCGCTTACAAGGAATGTGGACAGACAGACAGACAGACTGGTTGATTCCTATACACACCCAAACTTTGTTTGATGGAGATACAAAGATTGATAACCATAAACCAGTAGCTTTGTACTTTACAAGCAACTTACCTGCTTCAGTTGTAGAGCATTTATCATTGATGTGGGATCTATACGTTTGGTTGTCTTTTATGGCATAAACTGTGACTAAGTACTGTGTCAATGGTCTCAATCCTGTTACATTACATCCATTGTCTTTACATGTCGTCACATTGTGGACTGACTTACTTTTTAGGTCCCTACAAATGTACATGCACATGTATTGCTTTAAATTTGAATAATAAATTAAATAGAAGTCTTTATATAAATCATACAAATTCTGTAAAATGTCATACACCTTCAAAAAGTTACAAATTTTTATTTTTTTATTAAGTTGCTTTATAGGTCTGTATGATGAAATATATAATTATTTATTCCAATCTGTCTGCTCTTAGGAGATAATTCACATTGAAAATCCAAAAGTTTCTATTGTATTTTAGTGTCATTTACTGTTGTATTTTAGCATCATTTACAGAGTTATCTCCCTTAATTTGGAATTCTACAGTACATTCAATATCATTTTTATCTCCTATGAACAAGGCTAATAAGAAAAGTCACATGTTAATTTCTGTTTATTATGATGTTTTAAACAAAATATCGACAATAACAATATGTACGCTTTCCAACCATGAATCAAATTTTACCTTTTGGCAAATATGCAGACAAAATTATGGAGTTTCAAGACATTGGCACTTCAAAAGTTACCCAATCAGAGGCTCAAACTATATCTAGCAGACATTTTGTTCAATAAAAAGGAACAAAAACTAAAGGCTACCAGGAGCCAGAATGGCTCATCTGGTTTATTTTTTGCCTTTCAAGGCAATACCGGTAACTCTCCCAAAAAATTGACCTACAACTTCAACCACTGTAGACTTAAGTAGGCCTTATCCTAAAGATCAATTCATCAACTTGATCAATGAAAATTTTTTTTCCTATCTATTATGGTTTTCAAAATATTTGCATACAGTTATTCTTTTTTAAGCCCAGTATCGTCCTCTAATTCTAAAACAACTGGGGCCATAACGAGGGTAGAAAACTCACTCAAATTCTAGCCAGTCCTGAATACAATTTTTACAATATATTTACTATATGGCTATATAAATTTTTGTTAAAATTAGCCAGCCATTCCAAAAATAGCCAGTCTAGGGCTGGCGGCCAGGCTACTATTTTAAACTCTGCCATAACCCCCCAAATTCAATACCAACCTTCAATTTGACTTATCCCGAGTTAACCCCAACTTATCATTTTTTACTATTGTATGATGAAATCTATTTAAACCAAACCTCTTTTGGACTTTAGAACTTGTTCAGTTTAGACAGCTGTTCTGTTACTCAGGTTCAACAAAAATCAACCTAACACTAAGGGATTTAAAAAGTGTCTGGTGTGGAGAGGTTTGCAGTTTATTTAGGGTTGGATTTACACAGCTTTTATGGTGCACTGACCTTTTGAATTTGTGTACCTTCAATCAATTTTTTCCTCAAATTTTACAACATAACATCAGAATGAATGTACTTACATATAAGATAAAAGATATTCCTCTGAACCTTCAATCTTTGGCCATACAACAGTTATATTGGTTCCATGAGTATCTATACACTCTAACTGAGGTGCAAAGTCTTCTGAAAATAATTGTATATTTCTATTTAAGCTGTCTTCTAAAAAAAATCTTCACTGAGCTGCCCTATCCAATAGAAATGTAAAAGTATTAATTTTCATGGTGTACTAATTTTCGGGGTTTTTTTTTCGCAGTAAAATATAAAAGTCCCAAAAATAGTACTCACAAAATTGATTTTTCACTATATACATAATATAATGCATATCCTTTTCTGAAATCACAAAAATTGATACACATGGATATGTTAATGACAGAATCCTTGAAAGTAACCAACCACAAATATTAATACATATTCCAGTAAATGTACTAAATACTAATTATCAGTGCCCTACTCCTCGGGGAGAATATTCCAATTCTCTCCAAATTTGAGCCATGGCTGAAGTCCTTAGATGTTTTGCTTGGCACAGCTTGATGTAACTGCAGAGGTGTCAAAGACTGAACAGTTGGCACATGTACATACATATCATTCAAGCTTGATACAACTTTGAAGTTTGACATTTGGCAAAGGATAAAAATTTAACCAGAACTGAAGGGGTCCCCTTTTGGCCTTTCATTCCTAAATAGTTAAGGCACAAATTCCAAAATAAACCTCTACCTTACTATGAAGGAATAGCACTTTGAGGTACAATTTCAAAGACATCCATTCCCTTTTACTCAAGTTGTTATATAAACTGTTTTTGGCCCCTAATACCTAATATGAATAAAGTTTTAAAACCCACAAATAACTCCCAGCCTTCCCTAATTGGTGGCATGACACCTTATGGTTCAGTTTCAATGAGACCCATTTACTTATATTCAATGTATCTTGAATTCAGGAACATGCTAGTTTCTGGCCCCTTTTTCATAAATGATTCCAGTTAGAACCCCCCAAAATCAATTCCAACTCTTTTCTTTGGAGGTATGGCACTCTTAGAGATCACTTTTAGTCAAGTTTTTGACATCATAAAAATGCTTGTTTCTGACCCCTTTTTGACCAATATTTCCTATAACCCCAAAAGAAATGTCAAATTTCCATTAATGGTACGCCACCTTGTGGTACAAATTCAAAGAAATCCATACACTTATAATAAGTAACTGTCAGACTTAACGAAAATCCTTATTTTTGGCCCCTCATTCCTAAACCATCAAGTGACAACCCCAAAAATCAATCCCAGCTTTTCTCTTGTGGTATAACACCTTGTGGCACAATTTAAAGCAATTCACTTATTATCAAGTTATTGTCCAAACTTAACTTAATGAAAATCCTTGTTTCTACCTCTAATTTGGCCTTTAATTCCTGAACTAATAATCCCCCAAAATCAAAATTATGGCCTTCCCTTTTTTGAATGGTATCATGTGGTACAATTTCAAAGAAATGCATTTACCTATAATCAAGTTACTGTCCAGGTATCATGAATATGCCTGTTTCTGGTCCCAAATTCCTCAACTATTCTAGAGACAACACCAAAATCAATCCCAATCTTCCTTCTGTGGTATGGCACATTGTTGAATAATTT
The DNA here is from genome assembly GCA_037379345.1 of Perna viridis. Classification (NCBI taxonomy): domain Eukaryota; kingdom Metazoa; phylum Mollusca; class Bivalvia; order Mytilida; family Mytilidae; genus Perna; species Perna viridis. Next base: position 35,021,652 of record CM074515.1, on the reverse strand, counting down.
CATAAAGATCTATATACTTGTGCCAGCAAAATACTATATACAATCTCAAAAAATTGGGGAGGGGGTGTAAAAACAAGTGTATATAGACAACAACACACTAAAAACTCAAACAACAACAGAAACCAGAACAGAAACATAAATAGAAAAGACCAAAACATTTTGCTGTCAACTAAAATAGCATGAAGCAAGATTGAGGACATACGTTATATTCTTGGGTGCCTTTGCTAAAGACATATATCTGTAACAATCAATTGTATAAAAAGATTACTTACTTTCTCCACAGTCCAATTCATCTGAAGAGCTGAAACAATCATACTGGCCATCACAGACATACAGCCAGTTTAAACACTTTGTTTCTCTAGGACATTGGAAGGTCCCTTTACATCCTGGTACTGTAGTATTTCCTGAAATGAATTAAGGCTTTAATTAATCATTTCATATTCAAACATAATGTTGCATGCATTGCTGTGTTAGGTATACACTGCTCTTAAATAAAATGATATCACACAGCAACCAAAATTATAGCCAAAGAAATCAATCCATCCATTGACAGCCAAGATAATTGCGATAGAATTTGGATGGACAGACAGACAGACAATATGATTCCAATATCAATCCACTTGTTGAGAGGGGTATAATTAAAGATAACCAATTATGGCTAAAATTCAGAAAACTATATCCACACCAAAGATACAACTTAATATTTTCACATATGATAAACTATGTAATAATGAATGTATTCACTAAATATGAAGTTGCTTTTTTTGGGAATGGACACCATTTTCTTGCCAAAGATATGACTAGAAAGAGACCAAAAAGTACAAAATTTGACAGAATATCTGAATATAGGTAAACTTCAAGCAATTTTTCTGTCCTTTTAATGCAACAAATTATCAGAAGTCTTTATTTTTTCTCATTTGAGATGGATTTAAGTCTCCAAATTCACAATTAAATTATTCAACACTTTATGATAAAATTTTGGTTGAATTTTGGGCCAATAAGACCCTTTATCGTCCCTTCTCCTTTACTGTAAAAGTTTGAACCGTACTAACCAAATAACTTCCAGTAAATGAATTTTGATGTTAGCTAGTAATAGTACATGACTAATGTAATAAAATGCTTTGCAGGGGGCAAAGGTGTAACCCTGAACAGTGCAGGCAAGTATGGACACACCATTCAAACTTGATACAGCATCAAATTCTTATTATGATTAGATACTCGACACAGGATAATTATTTGAATTTTTGGCCCCTTATTCCTAAATGGCTGAGACTGAAACATCCAAAATCAATCCAAACCTTTCTTTATGGGTATGGCACTTGTGGTACAATTTCAAAGCGATTCACTCCCTTTTACTCAAATTATTATCCAGTAATAGAAAAGAACCTTTTTACTGGCCTCTTTGTGGCCCCTTATTCTTACTTGGCTCAAGTCACAACCCCAACAAGCAAGTTGTAGCCATATGTCCTTGCAAGTTGAAGTGCAAAAGTCCCATAACTCCTGTAAAATTTGTTGCAGAAATTCCAGTCTTCCTTTGGTGGTATGACATCTTGTAGTACAACTAATTCGCTATATATGAGATCCATTCATTTTTACTCATGTTATTTTCTGAACATAAGGAAAATGTTGGTTTTGGGCCTTTTTGGCCCTTAATTTAAAAAAAAAATTCAAGTCTTAACCCCCAAAATCAATCCAAGCCTTTCTTTCCTGGTATGGGACCTATGGGTATACAATTAAAAACGATATATTCACTAACAGTCAACTTATTGTCTGGACATCAGAAAAATGCATGTTTTGCATTCGTTATTGTGAATTTTTCATCTTGCAAAAACAGCAAAAAATTATATACCCACCCAAACTTTGTTTGCAAGGGTTAAAATAACCAGCGTTAGAGTATTTGAACTATCCCATTACCTGATGGAATTTTACCACAGTCTAAGGCAGTTTCATCTGAGCGGTCTGCACAATCCTGTTTGCCATTACAGAATGCATCCATCGGAATACACTTCCCTGAGGTCATGCACCTAAACTGATCAGTAGTGCAGGCATTTCCTAGAATTTATTATAATAATGATTAATATACAGTTAATGCTGTTGACATGGTGTCAATAATCAAATCAAATTGATTAACTCTAGAAAACAGTCAAAAGTATTACTGTGAAGTAACAAACTCTAGAAAACAGTCAACAAGGAATACCATGAGGGTACTTTTACTCCTGGGTACAAATTTTTGTGGTTTCATGAAAAAGTACTGGTTCTTGAATTCTTTAATTCCAGGATTTTCTGTTTAAAAAAAATTGAAAATGTTTTCTTCTTTTAAGGAATAGGCTGAACCAAAGTCTGTGCTGGTCAAGGATAAAGTGTTCATCTACTACGGTACACATTAGTTTGTGATCACTGCTTAAAGTCATGGTCAAAAGACAGAAATTCTAATTTTAATTTTTAAAATCATTTTTGTCAATATATTTCAATTACTTTAAATAATTGTAATACATTTTGTAATCAATACTGACTGGTTACACAAGCTTTTCTACAATAGTAACCTAAGTTAAGACTATACCGGCATTTCCTTCAAAACTTCAAAAGCTTCTTAAACTGTACTTATAAGGCTTGTATCTACACCACAAGAAAAAGTACAGTTACTCTTTTAAATTTTCAGCCTTATTTCAAATATCTTATGTTCTTTATTGTTGTGTGTGTCTATTTTCTTGCCTAGTCAGTAAACTTGGATTAAGTCTTTTGAATTACTATTTGAATCCTTGTTCCATGACTCCCCTTAAGTAAATCATAAAGGCCAGTTTCTATAACATAAATTTACCTTGACAATTGCGTTCATCCTCCCCTGATGTGCAATCTGGGAACCCATCACAGATGGCTGTCTGTTCTATACATGATGAATCATTACATTTATATTCACCAAAGTCACATGTACCTGCAAAACAGAAGATTTTACATTGGAACCTGTCTAACCAAACCCTAAATAAACCAATAACCTGTCTCAACTAGACATTTTCTGAAGTACATATTGATTTAAATGTATTTTGAACCTAGGTAAACCGAAAAATTCACCAGGTGTTTCTAGAAAAGCAGAGGACACTTACCCTACCGGTGCACCTGGTCCATGCTCCCAGTTTCTAGTGGAGTCTGAGCTGCTCATTTTCTTTTGATGCTTCGTATGTATTATTTAAGTAATTTTACGTATTTTGTTGTGTGTGTCTGTTTTCCCTCTCTGGTCTTAGTCCCTGGATTACATTCTTTTGATTTCCATTAGAATCTTGGTTCCCTTGATTACTCTTTACGACTACAAATGTATGCATATGGTCCAGGCCTCTAAATGACTTTAGACTAAAAGTAGGGTTTCATATTGGTTACAATTCTTTTTTTTTAAAAATAGGCATAATAGGGAATATTCAGGATTTTATAGGACAACTATTCTTAGCCAGCAGAGCTATAACAAAAATAGAAATCTTTGGCATATTTATTGCATTTTATAGGGATATTAAAGGAAAAATGTTTTTTTTTAGTAAAAAATGTAGGGTTTATAGGAGATTGCAAAATAGATAAGGATTTTAAAGAAAATATAGGGTCCCCCGAAAGCCTGGTGGTCTGAACTAAACACATATAACCTAAAAACCTGTAAAGTCAAGTACGTTAAAACATCACATTTAAATCAACTTACTAAAGCAGAAGAAAATTATGTCCCAACGATTTATTATCAGACATGTCTTACCACAATTGAGTTCATCACTAGAATCCCAGCATTGTTCATAACCATCACATCTCTGAATATTTTGTATACACTGACCACTGTTACATCTGAACTGATATGGTGCACACATAGGTGAAGGTGTTGTGGTATTTGCAACTGGAATTAAACCAAAAAAAACACAAAGTTGCACAGTTTGTACTAAGCATGCTCTATAATGCCCAATTAATATGAGGCCACATACCAAATTTGAAATTAATTCATCCATCAGGAGTTGAGATGATTGCGACCAAATTTTGACGGACAGACAAGGTGATTTCAATATACCACCCACTCATTATAAATACTCAATCAATTAAAATTAAATGAGCAGACTTAAGTACAAACTAAACAGAGATATATACAACAAACCCCTTAAAAATGTCTAGCTAAATGAATTATCTAAAAGTACTTACAGACTGCCAGACTGAACCTTACAATATTGTCTCCTCAACCTTTAGAGGATGAGTAATTAATTATTGAAAAACTGACAAACTGAACCATAAACTGTTGTCTCCTTAAGCTTTAGACAATGAATAATCCAAAATGGCTGACAAACTGAACCATACACAGTTGTCTCCTTCTGCTTAAAATACTAAAAACTAGGTGTTTTGGGTTTTTTTTTTAATACATATCAATCCATGTAAAGTTCACACACTGTCAATAGTAGAGGTGATTCATGGTGTAGAAAAAAACAGAACAATGTACCATTTTTTGGTGTGTATGTACTATATTTTCACATTATAATTGTCCTTTTTGTATTCAGATCTATATTTTTGAGAAAATCATCCCTTCATCTCCCACTAAAATCAACCAAATCAAGAACAATAACTCTTGAAAAGTGCTGATCTCAAACGCAATTAAATAATTTTCAGATGATAATTATCTCAAAATGCAACAACAAATTGACATATTTAGACTGGTCATGTAATATTTTACAGTTTCTGAATTAGAAATAAAACTAAATTCGGTGTTTTTTTTTTACAGGCATGAATCACCTCCTCTCCGATTTTTATGAAGACTGCTACTAAAATTGTTAATTTCCCTTCCTTTAAAAGGTTACAACTTTAATGGGTGTACATGTATACATGTAGTTGTTTAACAACATGGACAGGGTAAACACAAACATGTCAATCTCTGAGTGAGTTCACTTAGAATTTCCCTCTTTAGTTAATGACCAAAAAAAAGGTTTTGTGCTTTGTTGGTTTTAAAAGTGTTTATAATGACTTTGGTTAGATAATTACATAAGGAAATATATTTTTCTACCACAAACATCTGATACCCATACTACAATTTTGAAACTGGCAACAAAATGTTTAAAGTAGTGGCTTTTGTCAAGGTTGAATGAAAAACAGAAACAAACAAGATTATTATTTTCCGTATCTTACCCCATCCACAATTAAGCTCATCACTGTTGTCTCCACAATCATCGACATGATCACATTTGTTTGACCACCATATACACTTCCTGTTATGACATTCAAATTGCCAGAAGAAACATCGTCCCGGAGCATGTGTAGAGGTTGTTACAGGGGTTGTTGGTGTTGCTTAAATATAAAGTACAAACTGAATAGGCATTTGTATACAATAACGGTAAAAACAAAATTACCAAACACTAATGCAATCCATAATCAAGTCCAGTCCAAAACAAATCCGGCAAAATAGATACTAGTATTACACCACCAGAGCAATTTACACTGACTCGGATTTATACTGCAAACATTTAATTTAAGCAGTTAAAAAGTATTGGCCATATATTAACATTTGATCAACTGTCTTTGTCTGAAAATAATTTCATATCGTGACATAAAAAGCACTACAATGTTAATGTTTTTTGTTAAACAGTGTATTGACTAGGGAAAAAAAATGATATCCAAATTTGGTACAAATCCAAGAAAAAAACATTAGCCTTACTCTTTTTAACCCAAATTTCTTGGTCTCATCCAAGTATTGTTTTCATTTCAAATAAGCAGAGTTATTGTCTATGCATCAAGGACTAGCCGCAAAATTCATGATTTTTTTTTTTCATTTTCCTCACTTAAGTACTTTGTGTTAAGTACTTCTCTGTCTAAGAATCAGGCAAAATGTAAGGTGTGTCACATGAAGAAAAAAAAACAATGATTGTATTGCATGATCTAAGTAATAATACCTCAGAATAAATAACCCAAAAAGTGTTTGTAAAGTTTGCCTTGATAAGATACTGATTTGTCAAGTTTAGTTGAAATGCACTATGAAAATAAGGCAAGAAAATTTTCCTGCACTTTTTCCCTATATAACCAATCAAAAAATATCTACTTCATAGATGCTTCAGGATAAATTTAAATAGCTTTTCAGTTGTTTTCTAGATGCACTGAATATATTTCAGGCAAAAATGACTAAATTATTTGAAAAATGATATGCCACCCATTGCCTGATTCTTACACAGAATGGTCCTTAAGATTCATGTCATAACTCTATGTTTAATTGTAAGATTTTGAAAGAATCAGGCAAAATGTTAAAAATCAGAAACATGCACGTCATAACCCTACCGATCTCACAATGTAATTTCATTCATTGATGATTTATCTATTTGAAAGGACCACTATTTGATCACTGAAGCACTGGATTTGTTCACAATATTTTCAATAGAATGTTAGACAAAATGAGGTTTTTAACAGTCATTCATTTTCAGTGCATTTCAATAAAATTATAACTCAATTTACATAAAAAGACATGGAAAATCTGGTCCTCTTTCCTTGATTTTTATGGTACAAGTAGTCAAATTACATTTTCAAAATAATGCTGTTTTTTTTTTTCATACCACGTTTCACACACTGCCATATTCTTACTGAGACTGACACTTATGTAACCTGACCTAATACAAGGTATACAAACAAGATGAAGGTAATAATCATGACATTTTAAAATTCAATCCCACCATTCTACTTCATGTAATATGAAGCAGGTATATTCTTAACAGGGTTATTTTTATAAGCCAGTGGTGTGACACCTTTTAACACATACTTGTTGATGTCATACATCCAATTTCATCACTCCCATCTCTGCAATCTGGGTCCCCATCACATTGCCATGTGTTGTAGATACATTGTCCATCTTGACATCTAAACTGATATTCTGAGCATGAAGCAGAAGTGCAGTTATCTTCATCACTTTTATCTGTGCAATCCATCAATCCATCACAGACTCGGGACATTGGGATACACCGTGGCTGATGCTTAACACACCTGAATTCATCGTCACTGCATACATCTAGAAATTAGAAGCATTTTTGTTTTGAGTACAGTGAAATCTGTCAAAACTGAACCCCTTCTGGACTTAAGGAGGTAGACCTAGGGTAAGGGATACAACCCTTACAAATCATTGGAACGTTTGTATTCTGCATTTTACATCAATGTCATGTAAGCATCAAAGTAACTTGGATTGATTTCATTCTGTGTCAAATGAAAGCTTGTTACGCTTTGGTGAAACTGAATACAATATAAACATATCACTGACTTCATGAGCTATGTCCTTTACCCTAGGTCTACCTCCTTAAAAAAATGGGTAATTTATGGCAGGTGGTTTGGTTCACCAAAGTTCAAAACACATTTAACATGATGTAAAAGGACTTAAACAGAGTCTGGATTATAGAGGTTTTCGGATACTTTAGGGTTTGGTTTACACAGGTTTCACAGTATATCTTTTAGTGACAACCAGCCAGGAAATGACTCATGGTAGAATAACTAGAAATACTGACAGCAAGCTAAAAAAATAATACCTCTATTTCAATTGGAGTTAAATATTTAATGTTAACCTTTAAATGTCTCTCTCAAGCCTTGTATGTGTTGGGGAGGGGAAGTGTGGGTATACTAACAGACAGACAGATGTCCATGTATCTCCCAAGCGTTGTATGGCTTGGGGAGGGAGGCTTGGACAGACAGACAGAAAGATTTCCATATATCTCCCAAATTTTGTATGTGTGTGGTGGGGAGGGGAGGTTGTGGGTCATAATACATGTACTGAAACAGTTTTTCACTCAGCAATCTATCATAGGTATTACCTGTTTCCCTGCACTGAGGTAAATTTTCATCACTTCCATCTCTGCAATCATCATCAAAGTCACATGTCCAGTTTTTGCTAATACAACGACCATTTTGGCAATGAAATTCATCTGCTGTACAATTTCTGTAATCTGAAATTAAAAGATATAACTCATTACACAAACTGACTACGGATTAAAATTAGGGATGTTAATTTTGTCTTGAATGACTACTTGAGTACACAGTAGGTCTTTTGAGCAAGTACTCGAGTACTGGCTCAGTAGGCCGGGATTACATCTCTGATATTACATAATGCTGGACTGTACTGTTAGGTGTAAGAAAAAAAAATAGACTAAAATTAGACCAGTACCAGTTTTTGTTTTTCTAATTAAATAGCAAGTATGTATTTATGTTATTCATGGTATAATCGTCTTATAGGGGGAACTGAAAGTTACTTTTATCCTAAATGTATTTTTTTTCTAAATAACACCTGCATTCAATTAATTCCTCTGGAGGCTGTGAATGCGATCAAAAAGACAATTCAATAATTATCATAATAATTACATGAAAAAACATATTTACAAATTAGTCTAAAGGTATTATCAAAACATCATTTTGACTCAGGTCAAAACAATTGGACAGGTTTGGGGTGATTACAACTAACTATTCATAATCAACAAGATAATTATAATAGGATAGCAGTGCTCCAATCAATGGCTAAACTTTTAAATAAGAAAAGATCGCTGATTATCATGAAAAAACACAACGAATGGAAAAACCCACAGAAGAATGATTTTTTATAGAGTACTTGAGTAGCTATCGATACTTGGTCCTATCGAACAATACTCGAATAATCGAGTACTCGTTGAAATTCCTAATTGAAATTCTATGGCAGAATTTCATGCATTTCAGGACAAGGACGATTGAATAATTAAACAGACACTGCTCTGTACAAGTCTAAAATGCTGAGCAGGATTTTTATTATGCTAGCTCAGAGAAGCAACAGCCTGTAGATAGGCGTTCCATCCCATTTGGTCATCACTATTCCGACTATGAGCCACCATTCATCATTCCATCCACTAAAAACTTCTGCGTGCTTGGCAAAGAAGCAGTGACTACCAATTTTAAAATCTCGGACTTGGCTATGAATCAAATCATGACATAACCCACTCAAGGTGAGCATGCTACCCTCGAGACCACCTATTCCTCAACTGAATACTTGAACTTACCACAGTTGTTCTCATCCGTTCCATCACCACAATCATTGTCAAAATCACACTTCCATCTCTCTGGTATGCAGTGACCATTTCCACACTTAAAACTGCCCTTCGCACAATTGGCATAAGCTGAAAATGACCATACAAAATATAGAGTACACCACTTTTTAAGTTGTGTATTTGTATATAGTATTTTCCAATGTTTTGGTAAAGTTGCACTATGGCTATTTAAAGAAAATACCAAAGAAAAGACTAACATGTTGATAAGCCATGCTTATCCAGCTATGAAAAATTCAGCAGATTCCACTTAATCACATACCTGTTAACTGCATATTCTTATTAAACGTATAGGAACTTGTACCAAAACCATTTCCCATCTTATTTATATGAAAAATTCCTCTTTATTTCAAAACCTTAGACAAAAAATGAGAAAATTCTTCTTATAAATTCCATAAATATTTCTGGAAATTTACTAAAAAATGTACCAAATGGGAAAGGAAATAAAATGTTCCATGTTATATTGTGATGATATAACTAATATTCAGGACAATACTTTTTGTTTTTGTGAAAATATCATGTGGAAACCTACTGTGTATAAATAATGCATTTGACTTTGCACCAGATGGTGATTCATAAATTACCCCTGTAATCTAAGGGATATGATTACATATGGATCAACTAATATTATCATTATAATATATAAAGGGTAAGTGAATTAAGGATGTTCGCTGCTCATGTTCAGCCTTGTTTGTCAGATTATTGGACTCCTCTGGTTTTATCAATTTCATAGCATTAATATTTTTTGCACAGTGCCCCCCAACTTTTCTTTCAAAATTTCATTAAACACACCTTAAAATATTATTTGGGAAGTTTTTATGAAATCCTCGTTTTTTCCTTCAGTGGTTTTAAATAAAACCTACTAAGACAAATCTTATGGAAAATCAAAAAAAATCCTTTCCCCACCTAATTTAAAATGTTATCTCTCAAAAACAAGCACAATGACCCATCAATTTTTTCTGCTTAACTTTTTCAAGTGAAAAATCTTAAATGATCTCAAAATCCTTTGAATTCCTAGTTATTCTAAAACAGACCAGCGACCATTTTTAAAGCATTCAACAATCTCACTTTTAGCTATGAATCAATATAAGGTTACAAATATATCTTGTACTTACGACAATCTAACTCATCGCTACCGTCAGAACAATCACTGTCATGATCACAAATCCATGTTGATGGAATACAGTCTCCATTATTACATTTAAATCTTCCAGCTGAGCATATTTTTCCAGTATCTAAACACAAGAGAAAAATCAATATATATCTATAATTTGAAAACATATAAAAAAAACTTTACACATATGGCTTAATCTAATACAAAGAAAACCTGTCTAAACAAAACCCTATTAAACCAGAAACACTGTCTAAACCAGTCTCTTTTACAAGTCTGTTTAAAAGACAGTACAAAACAAAGACAGATGTATCAAAACTAATTTTAAATACATTTTTTTCCTGTTGAATCGCATAGCCAATTTGTGGGGGAAAAAAATATGCAATTAACAACAGAATTTATCAATTCAAGGGAAAATTCTTAATATTTTTTTATTTTTAAGTGGGACATATTTTTTTATCATTTCTGATTAGACTTCTGCCATACTGTCTAGTCCAAAGACAGAGAAAATATTGTTGTAGAAACAAAGTACTTTAGAAAACTGAAGTATTTCACTAGGATGTACTGTTGTTTTACCCATTAAGGTACATTTTGAGTAAATTTTGAAAATTATTTATGCAATTAAGAATTTCTAATTTTCTAATTTTTGGCCTTATGTTATGCAAATGACATGATTTTTTTAACATGGATAAGATGGGCAATTTATTTGTTCCTTAGATTTCTATGCAATTAACAGGGATGTGCAATTAAGTGGAATCCACTGTATATGCAGAACACTATTTTCATTTGTGTGTATTGGCAAAATTTCTAACAACATGTACATCATTTATTGGGAGAGTACAGAGTATGGCCTTTATCGGCTTTTTAAAGCTAAATAATACAATGAAAAACTAACCTGGTACACAGGCACTACCACTGATCTTTTCCCCATCTGGACATATGCATCTTTCATCCCCAGTGCTTGGGGTAATACTTTTGGGCATTAGATCACCACATTTACATGTTCTGTTTTTCTTAGACATGTCATATATTCCAGGTTTAGGTAAACAAAGTTGGGAACACCCACCATTTGAACTGCTACAGGCAGTTTGTTCTGAAAATAAAATTTACAAATTTTTGTGTTTTATAAGAAACTACAAGTAAAATATAAGTCTTTAATACTGTGTCTCAGAAAAACAATCTTTATTGTTTAATGTTTAAGCTCAAGGAAAAGGGGAAAAATTAGATAAAGGCAATCAGATAAGCAAATTGTGTTTGCATACAGGAGCTCAGCTATATAACATTTAAATAAAGACTTACTTAAGGAGGTAGTCCTAGGGTAAGGGCCATAACTCTTACAAATCAACAGTACGTTTGTATAAACAATTTTACATAGATACCATGTAAGCATCTAAGTAACTTGGATTGGTTTCATTCTGTTTCAACTGAATGCTTGATAGGCTTTTGTGAAATTAATTACAATGGTCTCACTAACCACTTCTAATGTTTCCATTACTTTACATGTTAAAAAAGTAATTTTCAAAGTTTCACTGTGAATTCCCAGGACAAATGACATCTTAAAGTTGCATACCATTGCAAAGCTTGAAAATAAGGCTTTCAATATAATTTTGCTACTGGTACAATGATTATTGAAATTCTTCACAAAATTTACTTGAATAAATAATACTGAAAATCCACATTTTTACCTTTTCTATTAACTGATAGCATGGAGGCAAATTACTCACACATGTAAACAATATTCATACACTTTTGCAGTAAATTACAAATATGATTTTAAAGTACACATTCTCAGCTTTATTTTGACTACTTTTGATCAGAATACACACAAATAATGCACTTACAATGCATAGATCTAGGTTCAACGTGTTTTTGGTACTACATAGGGGATGGCCATTTGACCCCGAAGTGGTTAGTGAGACCAATGTAAACATATCACTGATTTCAAGAGTTACTTCCCTTACCATAGGTCTACCTCTTTAAAGGGTCCTATGGACCCAGTATGAAATGACCTACGACCAACAAGTAAGCACAATGAAATAACTTGTAACCTGTTACATGCTTCAGGTATAAGATCAATGGTTTAACTTTTTTCAAACCAAGAAGTTTTATTTTGCCTCATGCCCATTACCATTCAATTAGCAACATATCATTAACATTGGGCAATAAAGAGGTAAAATAAATGCCTCCTTCATTTTTTTCATTAATAATGACCTGAGAATCAAGAAATTATCTGTGAATGGCCTAACATATGTACCATAGAACCAAGACATTAACTGTGTATGGCCTAATATATGTACCACAGAACCAAGAAATTAACTGTTAATGGCCTAACATATGTACCATGTTGAGATAAGTAATCCAGGATCTTCAGATCCATGACATCTGTGATGTTAGATCTGACAGCAACAATCCCACGCCCTGTCCTCTTGTCAGCTGAGAATATACCTTTCTTCAACCAATCACTCCAGTATATCTTGTCCTAAAATTACAAGGTTAATATAACTAAATAATTATCAAGTTTCCACCTACAGAATCATATCATTGATAAAAGTCTTGCTTTGACCTAAAAAGGTATGACAATTGATTGAATCAGGATTCCAGGAGAACCTCCAACTATATGAATTCATGACTTCCTTCCTTTTTTAAATGACCTTCAATGACTTTTAAAACTAAGTTTAGCTTGAAATGTCTCATAATAGGGAATTCAACACCATTTTCAAATATATTAATTAATTAAGTGTCAGTCTGTGTAAGAATCAGGCAGTGGGTGAAACATGGTATGACAAAAACCCATCATTTTGATAGTTTAATTTGACTATCTGCACCATCAGAATCAAGGAAAAAAGACAACATTTTCCATATCATGTTGGTGCATTGACTTATAACTTCATTGCAATGCACATTATGAAGGGCAGATAACTCTGTCAAAAACCGTACTTTTCTAACACTCTATTAAAAATTTTCTGAGCAAAGCCAGTGATGCAGAGATTAAATAGTGTTATTATCAAATAGAGAAAGTATCCTTGAGTAATATTACAGTCAGATCTCTGGGGTATTGACATGCATTTTTCTGATTTTTTCCCCTTTTGCCTGATTCTTACAAACACTTACACTTATGACCTTCAGAATAAAGTATTTTCCTCAAAACGAGAACTTCATCCTTCAAGAACATCCTTTATAAAATCTTACTAAGTGAATGGGGGAAAAGTGGCTAGTGAAAAGAAGGAAATTTAACATTTTTTCAGTGGGTTGTAGCTGAAAAAAAAATTGGCTCTTTTTTTTTTCTAGCCTTGTGCAATACTTTTGTAGAAGCTGGGAATGAATGGGAGTGCTTAACATAAATGGAAGTTCTCACCAATGACAAGCAAAAAACCACTACAAACCAGAAAAATTAATAAAACATAAATTAAAGCAAGTTTGCCAATGCATAAAAATGGACAAAAAACTGTGAATAGTACAGATCAAATATGAAAAAAACAACAAATCTTTTTATTAAAATACTTATTTTCTATCTATGGTCTCTGACATTCTTCAAGAGTTAATAGCTTAACAATTGGACCAGGAACTATTAAGCTAAACAATTACAAATGTATAAACTGTTTCCTAAAACAAAGTATTTGACTTAAGAAAGCCTGTTAAAATTACCTTGTAAATACCAATAGCATATGGGTGTGGGGCAAAATATGTGCCCTTTACAAGCTGTTTGATATTACTACCATCCAAGTTAGCTGATGATATCCGGTCTAGGTGAGCATCAGTCCAAAATATCCTCATGGACCTATGATCTATTGTAATTCCATTGGGCCAGTAGACGTTCCTAGTGCCGCTAATAATGACTTGAAGATAGGTTTCGTTACCATCCATCGGGGCTTTTGTGATCCTAGGATTTGATCGTGACCAGTCTGTCCAATACATGAAACTGTAAATATAAAAATGGAACAGATATTTATCTATTATAATGGTGCTCTTCTTTCTATTTTGTGGGACTGCTTATAGTTCATATTGAATATACTGTAAATGTAATAATTTTCGCAGTTGCTAATTTTTGTGGTTGCAAATTTTCACAGATTATGTCAAGTGAAAATATTTGCAGGTATCCATTTTCACGGTTTAAAAAAAAATGATGATTAGCAATGTATAGTGTTAACAATCAATTTCATGGGTACTATTTTTTGTAGTTTTCTGTCCACAATAACAAATAATGGTACACTGGGAAAATTAATATTTTTACAGTAAGTATTTTTTGTAGTATTTTATGAATCGATCCATAAAATCCTTCACTTTGTGATTTTTAATATAGATACTGTCATGAATATAGACTTAAACTGAATATAAAATTCCAGATTCCCGAGCTAACATCAAACTACTGTAAGGCCATATGCCTAAGGTCAAGTAAGTTTATGAACTAACATCAAAAGGGTTCCAGATTTTCTAAGAACTATTAATTGATAATTTTATTTAAAATCAATGCAAGGACGATGATTCTTAAGAGTTCCAATGGGAATTTGGGAAGGAGGACAGACAATACCATTATAACATTCCTTCATAACTCTTTTGGCAAGGAGATAAAAACAGCTTACCCAAAGTGAGGATCAAGAACAAGACTTCTTGGACGATCCAAATATTTATCTGCTATTAATCTACGACGGAACTGTCCATTCTTTCTTGCTACTTCTATTGTTTTATTTCCAGAATCCACCCAATAAATATTTCCACCTGTCCAATCAAATGCCAGAGATTCCACTGTAACCATACCATGAGCTTCAGCGACTACAGTCATGTTTCCAGTACCATTCAAATTCATTTTCTGGAAAAAAATGGTAACATCCCCTCCAAAATTAGGGTTGGTAGGTAGGATGTGTTTCTTTTTTTAAATTTATGAATGTGTCCCAGTCATTAATACCTGAATTTCTTGTATGTATACATGATATAGTCTTTATACTGTCTAAATATATATGTATACTCAGGTATAAATACATTTTTATGCTCAATAAATTGCTATGTTATTGACCTATACATTGGAAAGGGATTTAAGTAACACTCCAGCTAAGAATCATGCAATATGTGATTCATGGGTAAAAAGCCTATATATTTTAATATTTGATATTTTGTTTTAATTGCTATGGTAAACAGAAATAAACATTTAGTTTTTCATATAACCAGTCTTCTAAGAAGATAAAAATTATATAGAATGCACTTAAAATTTCAAAATTGAGGGAGATAACTCTGTAAATGACATTCAAATACAATAGAATCTATTGGATTTTCAATGTTGATTATCTCTTAAGAGCAGGCAGTTTTGAATGAGTAATTACACATTTCATAATATAGACCCATAAAACAACTTAATTACAAAAATAAAAATATGTAGCCTTTTTTGGGGTGTACCATATTTTTCAGATTTTGCATGATTCTTACAGACAGCTACTAAAACACAATGAAAGGCAGAATCGATGGTGGAAAATGCAGAATTTCAGGATTTTTAAAAATTTTATTTTTGTTGATGCCATAAAAAACTTAGGGTTGGGCAGTTTAAAATAGGATCAGTCAGGTTACCAGAAACACACATTTTTTTCTTAAGGCCTAATCAGGTTTTTCATAAACAATTCACATCTCCTCAATTTTTAAGATTCACATATACTGAGTTGGCTAAGTCATTTTTGAATAAAATAAAGGACAGAATTTTTAATTATAAGCTAAAAACAAAACTTACCATAATTTTACTAGGTTGGCCACCAGCCCAATACACAACATTTTCTCTGTAGTCAAATGCCACAGCATAAATACTGCTATCAATACCAGCTAGATTAACTATACTTTCATCTTTTCGTCGTCCAAACAGATATCTTCGTATGTAAGACCGAGATGAATACAGTAGGAACTCTGTTGATTCTGTTATTATTAAGAGTACAATATTGAGCTAGAGTATATTCATGAGCAGAGGTTGGGAAAGAAATTTTGAGAAGGGATCATTTTTCAAAGATATTCAAATTTGAAGGGTTATTTGTTCACCAACCATATAAATTTCTGTTATGTGAAGGAGTCATTTTCTGTCAGAAGGGGCAAATGACCCCTTACCCTTCCCATCCCCTGCATGAGAGTAAACTTATTTATTATCCAATTGCAAGCTTCAACCAGCAACATGTTTTTTTCTTTAAAATTGTATATATTTTAATATATTATATTTTTATATATTACATAAACTATTCACTACACTGCTCCATTGGATCACGATACAGGGGAGATAATGTAAGGATGTAAAGGTCAAAACAATTCCCAACAATGTTAGAAATTTTTCCAAGGAGAAAACCAAGTTCTTCATACATCTAGGACTAAAGACTATTGAAAAAAAAGATATGATTAGGACCAACTAATTAATTAATGAATAAACATGTAATTATGAATCCTATGATAATTACCATATGTGTTTTCCATAGGACTTATTATTTAGAAAGTGTGTGTATGAATACATATGTTTTCATGTGTTGGGATTTGCACAAAACATATACTTAAATATTGATCCTAAACATATGTTTTTTTAACAAGTGGAAAAACATACTTAAAACCAGTAAAGAAATAGGTAATTTTGTACATATTAAGTCATATAAAAACATATATTTTCCAAAACTTTATAAAATACTTGTATGTTTATCATATGTAACAGTTTTGGCTATGTGAATTATCTGGTATTAAGGTTGCTTTCTCCATGAGACAATCATGCTAACAATACCACCACTCAACAATTTCTGTCAAATTTTTATATGCATAACATAAAAAATTACCAAGTTGTAGGTATAGTCCATTTCTATAGCATTATGAAAAAAATTCTTTAAAAATCAGATTTTCATCAGAGTTTATAATAATTTTGACAAAGATATTTCTAACATCATATGGACTCAGAAAACATTTACTGTAAAAAAACATCATAAAATAAAAAAGTTTCCCATTACCCCTAATGCAAAATTTTAACCTTATATTATCATTTTTATTGTGGGAGTGCTCAGGTGAAAGGAATAGCTCAGGTAAATGTAAACAAAAATAGAAACCATGTGCATTTGGTATATTTTAGCTTGATATGTGTTCAATCAATTGAGGGGCTTTTGATATTTAAAATAGGTCATCACATGTCATGCTTAAAATAGACCAAAAGCACATAGTTCGTTTTTATTTATATTTAAATGACTACTACTTTTATCTGATCACTCCTACAAAATATATGGAAATTTTAATTAAATAACTTTTTTTATTTCTATACGAAAGTTCTTGGTAAATGCTTCATGAGTTCGTATGATATGTGTAAGCCAAATTCTTAAAAAATTTTGAAAAAATCTGATTTTTGAAGACTTTTTTTTCATAATCTTACAGAAATTTAATGTACTATAAATAGGAAGTTGAGAAGCAAGGAACCTGGGGAGATATGATACAAGTCATCATGCGAAAGAAATATTCCAAATATCTTAGCATTCCCTCCAATAGAAAGAGTAATCAAGGGAACCAATGTTCTAGCGGAAATCAAAAGAAAGTAATCCAGGGACAAAGACAAGACATGGAAAATATAAGGTAAGCATCCTCTGCTTTTCTAGAGACACCTGCCAAGTTGCATATAAAAAGTCAAGTCCAGGGTAGAGGAAAGAGGAAAGGAAAACTATGACACGATAAACAAATCAGTTTTCATGGTGCAGATGCATACAGCGTAACGATCCACAAGTTCATGATGACGACCATAAAACTTCTGTAGTGATGACTTCAATATATAGCAACATAATCATAGAAGATGAGAAATCTTGTACAGGAAAGAGTACCAGATGGGCAAAATAGTTACGATATAGCTGCCATTATAATGAGTGGAGCTAAATTATATTGTGTTACATTTTCAGCTATGCTACATACCTGCTACAGGACAGGATAACATATAAGGGGCATATCTGTACTCCTGTCCACCATGACAAGTATCTCCAGATATTCTTCTATACCTGTTAAAAAATAACAAGTTTTGATTGTACACCAAAAAGAAATAAACATTTTCAAGACCAATTACAGGTCTTGAGTTAAGACACTAAAAGATAACAAGAAATATTGTCAGCAGGCTGGTAAAGAGAATACCACCTGCATCAGCTGGAGTTAAATGTAAAAAGCCTCAAGTTAGATAATTTCCCTTTGTGAGTCCTCCAGCAATATTTTATATCTTCATGTGAATCTACACATGATGCAAAACCATCATATAAAACCTCATCAAATCCCTTGAACGGTTAAGAAGGAGATGCACATACAAAAAATGAGGAAAGATAAATGGACAAACAGACGGACAGACACGTACAAACAGACAGACAGGATAATTCCTTTATTAGTTTGTTTGCAGGCCATATAAAAATGTTCAAATATAAAACCAAAATTGAAAGTAGAACTTTTTTAAGGAGGTAGACTTAGGGTAAGGGAAATAACTCTTGAAATCGGTGATATGTTTGTATTGTATTCAATTTCACCAAAACCTGTCAAGCTTTCATTTGAAACAAAAAGAAATCAGTCTAAGTTACTTTGATGCTTACATGAGATTGATGTAAAATGGTGAATACAAACATTTCAATGATTGTGTCCCTTACCCTAGGTCTACCTCCATAAAATGAAAAATTTCAACAATGCTTAGGACACTTACAATTACAGATCTTAAGACACAAGCAATGATACTGGTCATATAATGGGCATTATCTTGCTTTAGTTCAGACAAGGTGATATGCCCCCTTACCCAAGCTGTATCGATAAAATAAGCCCTCTAGGCATTGATTAGGTTTATAAAAGCTACTTACCCCTTGCTGTAAGGATAAAAAGTGCCTTCAGGGCAAGGTCTTGGTGGACCATGGGTTTCTATAGTTGAGTTTACATCAACCTCACAACCCTGGGTCATCCCTAACATGTTCTCTGATAACTTAAACCCAAGGTCACTGAAAAAAAACCCCAAAAAATCATCTTCATATATATTTCAAATCAGTAAAATTAGACAACTTGTAATTAGGACCACTACAGTATCACTAGATCATATCACATAGTCCCCTAATGAGATATTGCAAAGTACCTAGCCTTCCAAGAAGTATAAAACAACCAAATCATATATAATAAGCATAAATTCTGTTTCATGGATCCTAAACTCCTACTATGCATTACAATTATATCAATTTTTCTTTTTAAAAAGATACTGAAGTTCAACAGTTCTGAAGTTCAAAATTCAAATGGAAATATTACTATTGCTTGGTAAAATTTTGGGGTTACTTTTGTAATTAAAGTTTAACCATTACATGAAAAGTATAATTGAGACTGAATGCTGTGGAGTTATAATGTAATAATTAAATTCAAAATCCCAGAAATAGCTTACCATTCAAAGTCCTCCCTAGTACATGAGCAGTTCTTCTCTACAATTTCTCTGTCATAATCACGACCATTAAAACACTCTGCATGTGCAATACGTCTCTCAAAAACTGTCTTTTTACCCAGGATGCATCCAAAATATGGCTTCTGATCAGGGAAAGACCACATCTTATAGTCATTTTCATTGCACTTGTAGGCTAAAATAAATATTGTAAATAATCGACTAAATGATCACATGTAACTTGGTAATTGAAATACCACTTCACTTTAAATCAAAGTACATCACCTTGTAGTACAAGCAATTAACTATTACCAAAGTCTCTGCATTTCAGAATATAACTATTAATATGTAAAAATATAACAACCAATAACTTATAAAGATTGTAAACAAACACACTACACAATAAACTCTCTATAGACTGAACCCATCTTGTGTTAAAGATTTTGTTCAAAACATGGTTTAACCCACCTTTCATTCTGAAATTGCTGTACCAAATCAGGACCATTGTAGTTGTTTTCCAACTTTCCGGTTTTTGCCCTGATATTGTTATTTGTTATAAATTTACATACTTTCCATTTAGACTATTCCTTTTGACTACTGCCTAGATTTTATCAGTTAGGTAATTTTGTTATAATCCTTCATACTTAGCTGGATCGTTATTGTGCTAGCTCACAGAAGCAACAGTTAATGAGTGTGTATGTGTAAGTTACTGAGAAACAAACAAAGTGAAGCATTTATCATAAACCTTACGAAAAATATCTTTTAAGTCTATCTGTATGATAAGCCATTGATGCTTTTCCACATGAGAACCAAATAAGGTAAATATGGATGTCATCTCTCCAGGTTCTGTCAGTATACCATAAACACGAATTTTCTCATCATGGAACTTGTAACTTGTCCAAGATTCTCCCTCATTCCAAGAATAGCTGTAAACAATGAAAGGTTGATACTACATAGGGTGCAGTCTGGCAATTATTGAGGTTTAGTAAATCATACATTGAAATTCCTTGATGAAATTCAAAAATTCCGAAAAAATATGACATTTTTATTTAATTTCTCTATGCAAATCATTTCTGAGCAATTTCATAGCAGAAAAAAAGAAGGCCTAACACCAAATCCAATTTAACTATAATATCTGCAATTAAGGATAGTACATGTAAATAGAATACATACAACAATTCATCAGTGGTTCTAAACTGAGGCACAGATATAATAATTCCTCCATGGTCTCCCATTGCATAGTATTGGTTCCCTTCAAGTACCTGGGAAACAGTAGAAAAGAAAAAAAGTCATTGTCAAGATGAAATGATCAACTCTTACCTCTAAAATCAAAATGCAAAGTCCTCAAGTACTGGTATATGGTTAATCAAAAATAAATTTGAACAAGCACCTCATAGCCATTTTTCCCCCATAGATGCATAAAAAATTGAAGTGCAAAAGTCCCATAACTCCCAAATATTTGTTGAATCAAAATGGCTGCACAATATGATCAGCTTCATATGGTGACTAAGATCCTGGAATTCAAACAAAATCCAACGAGCAGTATCAGAGGAGTTGCATCAACAAAGTGTTCATATAGTGTAGGATGTACAAATTCAACAAAGTCCCATAACTCCTGTAAAATTTGTTGAATCGAAATGGAGGCACAATATGGTGCAAACTGCATATGGTGACTAAAAATCCTGCAAAATTTGAACAAAATTTGTTGAGGAGTATCTGAGAAGTTGCATCCTATAGTGTAGCATGTGCAAATTCAACTAAGTCCCATATAACTCCTGTAAAATTTGATCAACTACATATGGTAACTAAAAGCCTACAAAATTCGAAATACAATCCTTTAAGCCGTATCCCAGGAGTTATGTCCACAAGTGTAACCAGACGGACAGACGGATAGATGGACACCGGTATTTCTATGTCCCCTTCTACTTAGAGGCGGGGGACAAAAAGTAACAAGAGGTTGTATGTTAATTAGTTCTAAGAATACTCGCTCTCAACCTGGGAAAGAGAGACATCAAGGATATAGGTAAACTGCAAGTATATGTACCACAATTCTGAAAAGGGGAGACACTATACATGTCATCATGATAAGACTTGAGAAGCTGAGAAATCAGTTACAAAAAAGTAAAAGAGACTGACAGATATGGTGAATGCAATATAGCCAGCCCCACTCTAATGAGTGTGGGTATAAAACTTTGTTCAAAACCTTGCATTATTGGATTTTTTACAGAGCTGAAGCAGGATTCTTAATACCTAAAAAATTACATATTTTGGTCTAAATTGATCTAATCAATAGCACAATATAATTCTTTATTTGTAGTAAACACAATCAAACTTTGAATCTATCAGACATACTTTAACTTAACTAAATTTTAACTGCAGCCAGTTGTGAGAACAACTTTTTTCAAACCATACGAATTAGAAATCATATTTACAATTCAATAACTGTTATTTCATCATTGAGAAAGGAAGTTATTGTTCTTCTCTTTTTTTCTTTTTTTTTTTTGTTCTTTTTTTATGTGACATGTTAAATTCAATGACAGATTCAATAAAGAACTGTGTTAGAATCTGTTTCTCCTGTTAAACACTGCAATCCATGAGGGTTATATATTGATTCTTCATCAGTCTTGAGGGGATTACAAGACTATTCCACTCAAGATAGTTAAATTTAGATTTCAACCCATGAGCTTCAGCGAGTGAGTTAAATCTAAGATTTAACTATCTAGAGTAGAGAAATCTTTCCGAGAATCTGTTTCTCCCACAAAATCTGTAGAAATCTTGGAAATGTAAAATGTAGGGAAAACTCTCACAGAAATTTAATCACCAACCAGTGTTTAAAAAGTCACATGCATTTTTAATGAGTGTCTTTGAATGGGAGAAAGATCATTCATAATAAGTAATGATCCACCATTGGTCATCCTCCAAAGAAAATTTGCCATACATGGCAGAAACACAAGTCCAACTGAAATTAATGCTTTACCTACCTGGTGCCATGAGTATCCAGCATCTGATGAAACAAACATGTCAGGATCGTGTTTGAGATTTGCTCCGATCACACCCATACCAACAACAATCCCAGGAGCAGACTTCTTTGACATGATATTCGATGCTCTGCTTCCTGGGTAAAGCCTGCTGAACTCTTGTGTTAAATGTAAGGAGCAATTTACATTCTGAAAAAAGATTTTCAACATGTTTTTTTTCTACTCAGGCACAGTATTCTTGAAACATTGTATTAGTAAATACAAAAATAGTGATCTAATGGGCCTGCCATATTGTGGGGCATTATACCTTTGTCAATGTGAACAGTATTGGAGAAGGCTTTACACACTGTATAGTGTATATGTCTTGGGATACCTACAGAAAAAAAAATACATTGAACATTGGAGGAACCGCACATATATGGGTAAAAAGTGATTGTAGGTCTATTTCTAACCTTCAATAATGAAATCATCTGGAAATAAAAAAAAATGTTCAGAACAACACAACTTTAAAACTATGGCTGACATTGTATTAAAAATCAAATATTATATAGACTTTTTCAGGCAAGCGAATCAGGCTCTCTAGAGCTTCTAGTTTAAAGTACTTAGAAAATGTGCATATTTTTTTTTTTTAAATCCTTCAATATGTGCTCAAGCTAGGCCTAAGGGACGACCAAACAGACAGAAAAACATCTGTCAATGAAAATGAAAGGTATCATATATGTGGAGGGAGTATATATAAATTAGACCATATTAAAATTAAATTTGTTTTCCCCTACCGTACCTACCTAAATTATTTTATTGCCAATCTATGACAAGATTTTTTTTTGTCATAGTTTTTTCACAGAATCATGTAAACTTTGGGAAATAAATAATTTTCCTACCTACCTACCCAAAGCCAGGAGCTAGGGTCTGGTAACGGGAAACAAACATTATATTAAGTGTGGCCTTATCTACAGTAATATCTGTCTTTTGTGACCTTTCAAGGACGAGCAAAATCATAATGGTCTTCATCTGGTTAATTATACACAGACAATTTCAACTATAGTCTCTTAAGACAGGTAAATCTTGAATACAGGTGATCACAAAAGACAGGTTTGGAGTATTTGATTCACTGTAGTTTTTCTCTACCTTGACTAATTTTGTGTAATATTAGTTATTTCATGTTCTTTGTTGTGTGTGCCTATCATCCTTGTCTGGTCTTTGTCCCTGGATTGTGTTCTTTTTAATAACTTCTAATTCTGGTTCCTTTGATTTCCCTCTTAAATCATCCATGAAAATTTGTTTTAGTTTGAAGTATGCAATCCTCATATTGGGAAATAATTACATTTATTGTGCATATCATTAAAACACTCTAATCTCATTGGAAAATTGGTTTTACACATGATGTTTCAAGAGTCGATGAAACACATCTCTAGCTATTCATATAAGCCAGGCCCACAAATACCAGACCAGTTTTATTGATTGTTATGTACTGCATTTCATTTTTGATGTTTCATCAGCATGTAAAAGCATGGACCAGTTGCACATTTGTCATGAAGCGCTAGAGCACTTCACTGAAAATGTGCTACAGTCAACGCTTTTACATGCCAAAGAAATATCAAAAATGAATGTTCAACTCTTAAGTAAAAATATTAATCTTAGCTGTAATTACTTGTTGACCTTAAACTTATGTGACCCCAACTTTAAACACACATATCATAGATTTTATTCTATTTCAGACATTTCTACAAAGATTAGCAATTAAATCTAAATGTAAAAATATAAACAAAATCCAGCTTAGTGAGAAAACAGTACAATGCGCCATGAAAAGAGAGAAAAGTTCTTCATAAAAATAATAACCAGTTGAGTTAATAAAATAAAAATTGAAATCATTAGAACAGGGAAGTAAACAACAGTAAAACAAACCATGCATTGCTTAACACAAACAATAACAAAATAGAGATATTGTTACAGAGAGTGATAAAGTTATCTTCAAGAAATAGAGGTATTCTTCCGAAAATGGCCCTTTGCATGTTGAGACGACCCGTGTAAGATGAAGTCATGCACGCTCACCTTAACTCGTTCTCTTAACAAATGAAATGTTTTTATAAAACTGGCAGCTTCATAGATATGTTGAAAACAAAGGCAGGAAAAAATATGGCATAAGTATATACAATATTTCTAGGAATATTGCCCCTATCTAGGAGAAGCGAACAAAAGGTTTTTGTTTTCATGGAAGATACAGGTACTTATACTCACTACAGATCAAAAAGCGGATTATCTTTCACTTGTAAGAGAAATTCTTGGTCTTTCCACTCATTCAGCTATGCTCCACTTGTGAAAAAGACTAGAATTTCTTTTAACTCATGAAAGATATTGAATCTTTACTCATATAAGAACCAATTAGTCCCTCAATTGAATAATCATTACCTGTTGAAAGTCTTAGGGAGTGAAATTAACAAGAAGGTATAAACTTTCCCTATTCCATAAATATTTGAATCTTTGTCTGATAGGAAGTTTATATATCCTTTACAATGTCCAGCTAACTACCTAAGAGAGTTAGTCAGGTAATGTTCATTCAACAAAGGAAAGACGACTCTATTCCCTGAAGTTAATAGTATTACTTGCGGTAATTTCATACTCTTATTTTAAACTACTGTGAAAGTACTTTAATTCGTGGATCCCAATTTTCATGGATTAGGGAAGATACACAAGTTCGTGGATTCTAGAATTCATGGTGATGAGGTTTTCAGTAAACACATCAATGAGAATCTCTGTTTCGTTGGGAACCAAATTTCATGGTTTGGCTCAACCACGAAAATCACAAAAAATTGGTACCCCATGAATAATACTTTCTCAGTAATCAGCAAAAACATCATTAGATGAGCAGGTGTATATATTTACGAGTTATGCTGTAGTTAAGGATAAGGCTGAGATTAAAGTTTAAGTTATGACCAGCTAAACAAGCATTTAAAATGATTTTCAAAGAACTCACAACACAGATAAAGCAAGGAAAAAATTAATTCCTTGGTTCACAGTCTATTTAATATTTCTTTTTTGTGTGACTTAATAAAAGACTGTTGCATTAAATAAAATGATACATGATATTTTTACTATAACTAAATACATTTTTCTGCAGTTAAAATGAAAGAAAAATAAACATTTCATATCCTCAGAACCAGGGAATTATTTTGGGAGTCATTAATGACACCGCATTTATCACTCTGACAAACATGTTTACCTTTAAAGCTTTTGTGCTGTTCTAAAAATACACAAATATGCTACATGTATTTCAATTCTTATTTTTGACATCACAATATGTTTATTTTTTCATTCTAATATGACATGCTTCAAACCTCATTAGACCAAAGCCGTGGTAAAAAAGAGTGATAAACATAAGACCAACGTCTTACACTGTGTCTATTCAAAAATATGGAGAAACTAGCCCTATTAGAATCAAAATGATTTATTTCTTAATTTAAGATTTTTTTGTGAAATCACAAACTTACAGAAATACAACCATTAGTACAATAATTGTCTAGACCTAGTCAAATTCATCTGCAACCCATATATTGCCCTGAAAATTGTTTGAAATTCAAAAATTCAGAAAAAATTTGAGGCCACATTGTTTTACTAGGAATCTTATATGTGGACAATGATTTTTTGTAAATAAAACATGCAAGTTTAAAACTTACTTTCACAAACTGTATGCATTAAATTAAGTGTTTAACATGGTGGTTCAATGGTCATACCTTAAGGGGGTAGATCTAGGGTAACAGACTCTTACAAATCATTGGAACGTTTGTATTCACCATTTTACATCAATTACATGTAAGCATCAAAGTATCTTGGACTGATTTCATTCTGATTCAAAGGAAAGCTTGAAAGGCTTTGGTGAAATTTAATATGATACAAACATATCACTGATTTCAAGAGCTATGTCCCTTACCCTAGGTCTACCTCCTTAACTTCTACTTTTTTCCAAAACTAAAAAACTTACGGTTGTACAGTTGGACTTTTTGCCATTTGAGTCCAAGGCTGGGGCCATTACGGGTCTCCATTCTCCACCCTTGTCAAATGTGATCAGTGACCGTTGACCTTCAATTGTCAACACTGTAGCATTGATCTGTTGGTTGGCAATGTATACACCTCTAAGGGCCCCTACTTTAGTCACATCAGCAAATGGGTCATGCGAAAAGTACCTGTAGGAAAAATAAAAAGTTAAAGTAACAGGGGTCCTCTGAATTAAAAAATGATCATGTTTACTATGTAGTACAGTGTAAAAAACTGAAATTTGCAATTAAAAATAGCATGACCTAAGGTGATATTGGGATCAGGACAAAAGCCCCCTGGATAAAAGCCCCCTAGGACAAAAGCCCCCACCCCCACCCACCATGAAAAATTATTTTATCAATTATGAATAATATTTCTATTAATACTAAAAGTGTAAAATTTGAAATTTAATTTCTTTGCAACTTAATAAAATGATTACAGTTGTCAAATATACACTCTTTAAAAATGAAATACATCTAAAACAGTCATTTTGTTTTCATTGTAAAAAGTGTATTACTGACAGATTTTTTCATCTCAATGATGAAATTTCAAATGATTCTGGTAATAAGAAACACAATATCAAATATAATAGGAATATACCCTTAAAAAATACAATAGAACCATTTTATTACACGACAGAAACTTCCTAAATACACTAAACACAATTAAAAAATACACACAAAAAATACAAAACCAATATAAAAGGAACACACAACAAAAGAAAAAATAAACCCAAACAAACAAACAAAAAAAATAATAAATATACATTTTTACATTAAAATAAAGCTTCTTATAAGATGGGGCTTCCATCCAGGGGGCTTTTGTCTTGGAGGCTTTTGCCTGGGAGGCTTTTGTCAAGGGGGCTTATGTCCTAGACCCTGTGGTATTTCACTTAATACATGACTAAAACAAATCTCTAACATTTTTATAAAAAAAAAAGTGTATATGATAATGGATAATATGGAGATGTTGAAAAATGATTTACATGTTATTTATTTTTTATTCCTTTGTTTTTCTTAGGTACATGTATCTTGTAAATAACTGATATATTTTAACAATTCCATTTTTTATATTAAGAATTTTTTTAGTTTTAAGTCAAACTTTAGCAATTTTTTGGAAGACCCTGAAATTTTTGTACTTCTTAAATTCACAATCCTGGATCCACCTTTGGTTAATATGACCCTTTTCATTCAGTTTTATCAGATGGTTAAAGTTTATAGCAAGTAAAATTGCAAGTAAAGTTCAAGGAACCAAGTTGGTTGTGCCTTGATTACCTGATGAAATTAGGTAGTAAACTAAAAAGACCATTTCATTGATATGTTAATTCTGATAGAAATTTTCCAATCTCTCCTACAAATGTCCAGTTAACTACTTAAGACAGAAAATCAGCTGATAATCATTTAATCAAGGGGAGATTAGCTCTATTCCATGTATTTAACTAAATCACTCGCTGTAAATTACACACATACGTATAAAACTTACTTAAGCCAAGAATCTTTGTTAGCACCTTTTGGACTGTAGTAAATGATATTCTCAAGAGACAAGGAGTATTTAGTTCCTGTTATATCAGATATATATAGATGTGAACTTGTAGCATTGTGTTGTACACATAGAAACACTTGCTCTTCCGTGGCGTCAGCTATAAAATAATCCTATAAATAGAAAGAAAAAATCCTGATTTATTCAACAGGTCATAGTTTTCCTTTCCTCATTTGTCTACCCCGGACTTGACTTTTTATGAGCAACTCGGCAAGTGTTTCTAGAAAAGCAGAGGACACTTACCCTACTGGTGTACCTGGTCCGTGCTCCCAGTTTTTAGTGGAGTCCAAGTTGCTCATTTGTTTTTGTTACTTTGTATGTATAATTTCAGTTACTTTATGTTCTTTGTTGTATATGTCTGTTTTCCATGTCTGGTCTTTGTCCCTGGATTACATTCTTTTGATTACCGCTATAACCTTGGTTCCCTTAATTATTCTTTTAAATACATGCATACATAATGTATGAAATTCAGAAATTTTTTCAATGTTTTTTTTGTATTACAAAATCATGACAACTGAAACTCACATGATAAAATTTCCAACATTTAAAAAAATTAAAAATGAATATTTCAATATTTAACTAAAATAACAAAATTGCAATAATTATTGCATGCAATAATCATAAATTTACATGTTTTTTTTTAAATCACTGCTTGATGTTATGCTACATGAAAACAATAAAATGTAAAAATAATCTAAAAAAAACTCTATAAAGTGACACTGTTTTAGATTTGAATGATGTATTAAATATAAATATAAAACTTGCCACATAAAAATATAACTGTTGAAACCCTTTATTTTTTTTTTTAACAAAAGAGGCCATAAATATTTATAGTGAAATTTTCACTATTATTCATTTTGTATAATTATTGAATACAGTGTAAAAGATTGTTGATATATTCCTATTAACATTTCCTTCTACGAATACAATGTCCTTACCTGTCGTGAAATGTTATTACCAAATTCAGCTTTAACAAATGGCCTTCGCCTGTATGACACCCACAGTTGGAGGGTTTTTCCACTGTGACTGCCAAATAACCTCTGAAAAAATAACATAATTGACTTCAGGATAAGATGGCGAAAAAAGAAAAATAATAGGAATTTCTCTACATATATTTTTCATAATTGGTTATTTTTTGGGATTTTCTAGCTTTGTTTTGTTCAGGGATTACCCATGTCTGTCGATCCAGAATCTTTTATTATTATATCAAGACTTTTTTTCACTCTGTCTCAAGAATACTTGCCAGCCAAAATTTTGTGATTTTTTACCTATCTTTTCAAGTGTACAGTTTTTGGTAGTAGAAAGGAAAACAGGTATTTAGGAATACAAAATGTATCCTATATTTTGATTGAAATAATTGTAATAGGGGGAAATACCCTGTATTGTCAGAAATTATAAACAATAATTGCTCTTATATGAGTTGTCTCTCTTGTCAAGGATAGCTACAAGTAAGGTAGCATAGTCTCTACCCAAAAAATTTGAACCAGAAATTCTGTCAAGAAATATTGCATGAAAACCTCACATTTTTATCAAAAGAATTCAAAATCTGAAAATGTTTCACCATAAAAAAAATTTTGACTAGTTTATTGCATTACTTTACAGAGTTCAAATTATTGTTGGTACAAGGTCTGGGACACTTAATTTCTTATACAGGAAAATTGAAATTTCACATTCCTAGGTCCGGGACCTACTATACTTTGCATTCACTCTCATTGAGGACCTCTCACTTTTCTTCTGGAGGACCTTTTATTCAGGATGCAAAAAGGTCAAGGATCTTTCAATCTTACAGAGGTAGACCTAGGGTAGGGGACATAACTCTTGAAATCAGTTTGTTTGTTTGTTTGTTGGGATTTAACGTCCGAGCAGCAATATTTCAGCTATATTCAGACAATGAACATGAAATGGATGACAAAATGAACATGAAATGAAAAAAAAAGGATGGGACACAAGGATGACAGGGTCAGCAAATTTTGATTGCCACTGGAAAAAGGGGGGATGGGTAAGGTAGGGCAATTTAGCCTCCTGTGGCGGAGCGCAAAGGTTCCTACTCCTATCAAATACCACAGCAGGGTTCTTTAACGTGCGAGGAACGTGGCATCTTTCCCAACACGGTGCACCACTATGGTTTGCGGTCAGGTTTTCCGTATTATGGCCTGACAACCCCAGCATGTAACACGCCAGGGGTACCCCATTCCACCACCTGGGGCACACATCCCAGTTGCTCTGTGGGCAGAGCGCCTAGCCCCCGGCTAGGCTTGAAATCAGTGATATATTTGTATCATATTCAATTTCATCAAAGCCTATCAAGCTTTCATATGAAACAGAATGAAATCAGTCCAAGTTACTTTGATGCTTACATGAGATTGATGTAAAATTCTGAATACAAACGTTCGAATGATTTGTTTGAATTGTGTCCCTTACCCTAGGTCTTCCTCCTTAAAAGTATGCTAAAAACCCTGCTTTACTGTCCACTTACAACATTTTTGGTAGCAAACATGTACTGTCCAATCATCTGGAAGTCTTCAGCATTCATTATCAAAGGTTCTGCATCATGTATAAAATAATCACTACTTTTAATGACTGAGCTACCTCCATCCATCTGTACCCTCTCAATAAAGATATCATCAACACCATCAAAGTCTGGATCTCCCCTTAAAGATGGCACAACATTTATGAATATGTAAATTCCAAAACTTGAAAGTTTCTACACAAAAACCTTGTATTTCTGTAAACAAGCATATCATTTCTGGTAGGAGGAATAAATAGAAACTACCTTTACTTTCATAGTTAACAACAAAATGTAAACCAGTCTTTGCTCAAAGTTGGATGATATACTAGTAGTCAAGTTTTAATACTTCAGTATATTATGTGATGAAAAATTTCTTGTGCAGTTCTTATAAATTGATTATGCTATTTGTGGAATTGACCACTCTTATCATAATTAATGCCATAAGTTAGTTTTACTTAAACTAAGCCAAGGATTTAATACATCTTTTGACAATATAATTTATATCATTTGTTGGGTAAAATTTTTTGGTTCAACCAATATCATGAAAATTGGTACATTACTCAGATATTCATCAATCATTTTTCACTATATATGCAAATGGCTTTTCAGTTAAGCATGTACAACTGACAAAAACAAATAAAGCATGTCAATGAAACTTTGTTCTAAAAAAAACACATTTTTCTCAGGGATGCTATTAAGCATAATGTTTTCAGGACAATAATTTTTGTGGTTTTCGTGTATTGAATTTAAATAAAGAGAGAAATACTGTAATTGTTTTTTCTGTGAAGTAATTTAACCTGCATCCATATTAAGTGGTCAAAATTTTACCAAACAGTGATTTTTTTTAAAATACCTAAACAATAGATGACTTTCATATTCACATGGAAAAGTTCTTCAATTACAATGTATATTGAGGTCAAATGAGGTCAACAGGCATAAAATAGGGAAACATTGCAATGGGAGCCAAGGGTACAGAAACTTTGTTCTATTACTACAAATTATTTTCAAAAGATATATAAGAAGCATTTCAGATATTTTTATGACAGGAGACATATTTCCACACAACTTTTACTCTTCTTGTAGCCTTCAAATCCCTTTATTTTTTTTTTGGTCCAGTATAAAACCGTAAACCAGTTTCCAGCAGATTTAACATAAAGGATCAATGTGAAAGACATCCATAGAAAATTTATGAATGGAATTTCTTCCACCTTACATACCAATAGAAAGTCTTCACTCCTTCTTGCATCATCCTCCAATGGGTACCAAAATTTGTTGACACATACAACTGAAAGATACAAAGTAATATCTTAAACTGCCATACTTAAAAATCAGAACAGATCTGAAAAGTCTATCAGTTGCTACCTGTAATCAGGGGATTTAGTATACTAAAAGTCTAAAAAAAACAATCAGAGAGAAATGGCAAGGTTACTGTGAAGTACAGATTTATTATAAACTGTTTCTATCATTTATTTTGATGACAGACCTGAAATTGTATCCCAAAATATGGGATCCTATACTGAACTTGCATATCAAATATTTAGTGACTGTGATTTACAGTTGCCAAGAAAAATGTAATGAAAATATTTTCCCTGAAAAACAATGGACACAAACATTGTTAAAAAAATCCCTAAATATTTGAGTGATTGTACGATTAGTATAGGAATGGACATATGGACAGACCATTATTTATTATAAGTTCGAATTTCAGACTCAGAAAGACATCTTACTAACCTATACCAAGCCCGATATACTTACCTTTATTTCACAAGAACAGACACACAGACTTATAATGTACAATCTAATTTTTACTTGATAAATACAATACTACGAAAAGCCTTAAAAAATTGGCACCAATTACCTACCCTTTTCCTTGAATCATGTTCTTCATCCATTCCCAAGACAACATTTGGTTTAGTTGGATGAATTAATATTGTGGACGGTTCGAATTCCACTGGATGTGGTGTATAAGTCCGTCCATAATCTGTGGTTGTAAATATGTACTTGTTGATTTTATCAGCAAATATATACTGTAAAAAAAACAACAAAAAACTTATTTAGACTTTTTGGGAAAACAAAAACAACAGCATCATTGTTTTTGAGAATTGTATCTTGTGTGTTGCCTTTAAAAAAGGAAGAAGCCTGTGCATTTAAGTGCCTTTTTAGCTGTAATTCATTACTGTTAACAAATATTTCAATATATTGAGGAAAGCTTTTCTACACCAGAAAAAAATTGAAGTCAGAAGCAATCAAAAGTACAGTTGTAAGTTAAATACACATAATAGTGTTATTTCTCATCTTATTAAATACATCATAACATCATTTGACTTAAACCTTTAAGAAGCTGTCCATGGAAAAATCAGGCAGATCCTATGAGATGAGTTTATCCCAGTGAATTTTTTGTTCCAATGTAATACATATACCATATGTATGTCAAAAACTATACAGTTTGTTTTGAATCAACAATGGATGGCTCAGAAAATGATTTAAAAGTTCCTTAACAAAGCAACAAAATTTTGCTAACAGAGTTATCTCCCTTCTTTCAATGAATTTCAATGCCTTCTATGTACAAGTAATTAATTTTTCTTTTGTCACTGCAGTTAATCTGAAACCAACATTCAACTTTGAGAAAAAATGCAATTGTGATATAAAATGGGTAAACATTAACAATGAATAATAATACTTTTTTAGTATTTAGTAAGTAAAAAAATAAACCACTAATAGTATGATATACTGCTTTTTAAGTCTACAGTAACAGTACAATATGCAATAATACAGTTACAGTCTATTTTAGTTCAATGCAATATGTGTACAATAAATCAAAATTTTTCTATGTTGAACTCGGACTTCTAATAGACCTCTCTCTATCCATATCCATTTTTCAGGTCAATAAATATTCAAATTGACCAGTGTAAATATAGAGCAATATCTATAAACACTTACATGAGAATTTAAAGTTTTACTATTGTAGTAATGATCAATCACAACCCTTTCTCCAGAGGGAATCGACAAATCTCCAGTGACATTCTTGAACGTCTTCCCATAGTCTCTTGAAATGAACAAATTGCTACCCTTACTTGTTTCCTTACGGGAATCCCGGGCAAGTGCAATAATTACATCACTTCCTTGCCCAGCCCAGTGGACTATCATCTGAGTGTGACTGTCATTTAGTTGTGTCTGAAAAACATTACAAATATGTTCATACTGAAAAATTAGAACTGTGCAACAGTGAAGCCAGTCTAAACCAAACGGTTTGGTTTGAAAACCTGAATTAACTGAAAACTTGTCTGAACCAGACACTTGTTGAAGTGCTTTTGTATCTATATAAATGTTTTTGAACCTTGGTAAACTGAACCCCTGTCTAAAACAAACACATTCTACAGTCCAAAAAGGGTTCAATTCAGACAGGTTTTACTGTATTTTTTTTACTTTCTGTGCAGCTGATATTAATATGACTTGATGTCAGTACTATGTTATTTTTGTACTTACCTGTATCCATTTAAGTCTTATTCAAATCCATGTATTTTTTTTTCTGGTAAGATAATTTGTGATGCTAACCAGCATGTACTATGCATAAAACTATTTTCTTTTCTGGTTTTAAAGGGACAAGTTACTGCAGATTATGTGAATGTATAAGCAGCTTGCAATTGCATCTTGCATGGCCCATCCCTTTTTTAAATATACGATCATGAACAAAAATATTCTATACTTTTCATCAGGTTTTTTTTTTAATTCGCAGAAACATGTACATAAATATATCTGTTCAATAAACATGTACATGTAGCTCAGCAGTAGACTAGCTTACTTCCTTCTCCAGAAATTTAGGTAGCATACCAGCTAAGAATCATGCCAATGTGATACATGGTTGGAAAGCCTACATATTTTTATTTTTGATATTTTGTTTAAAATGCTTCAGTAAACAGAAATTAATATTTAGTTTTTCATATACCCCGTGCTCTTAGAAGATAAAAATTGTATAGAATATACTGTAGAATTCAAAATTAAGGGAGATAACTCTTTAAATGACACTCAAATACAATAGAATCTATTGGATTTTTAATGTTGATTATCTCTTAAGAGCAGACATATTTGAATGAATAATTACACATTTCATAATGTAGACCCATAAAACAACTTAACTACAAAAATAAAAATATGTAGCCTTTTTTAGGGTATATCACATTATTCAGATTTTGCATGATTCTTACAAAGACAGCTACTTAATGTTGAAAAAAAACATCAGATAACCAACTGAGTACAGCACGAAACCCTTACTAATAGTAGTTCAAGTAGTCAAAAGTATGTTTATCAGTAATCTGTACTTTTTTCCTTTGAACTTGTTGACAGATATTTTTCTATCTCTTGTACATGACAAGACATTCAAAAATATCCTTCAAAACATTGGGAGTGGTTGGGACATCAGTTTCTTTTGAATTATTGAAAATGTCTCAAAATTAAATGTACATAGTAATAACTAAAAGTACAATAACTTGATTACCAATAAACAAATAACATTTACTTTCAATTTTGAAACTGTCAGTATAAATAGAAAGTAACTAAATTTTATATTTATCTGATAGTTGACTATTGGCTAGTATATGAAGTTGTGAATGAAGAAATAAATCACCAAAACTCCATTTTATCATTGTTTTACCACTGGCTGGCCATTGATGTCAAAC
This sequence comes from Perna viridis, assembly GCA_037379345.1. Taxonomy (NCBI): domain Eukaryota; kingdom Metazoa; phylum Mollusca; class Bivalvia; order Mytilida; family Mytilidae; genus Perna; species Perna viridis. The sequence goes on along the minus strand of CM074515.1, from coordinate 34,986,408 downwards.
TGTTTACCCAGAGTGATAGTAAGGGGTTAAATAACAGCATAAATGGCCAGCTCATGGTAAAGCAACGATAAAATGGAGTTTCTGTGATTCATTTCAATTCTAATATGACTAGTTTCTTCATATTTTTTAATCGACGCAGACTATGTGTTGCACAAAATGTTGGTCATGTGTTTATTACATTTTTTTTACCATGGCTGTGGTCTAAAAAGCTTTGAAGCACATCTCATAAGAATTAATGGATAAATAGAGGACTAAAAGCAAGTATAACTCCTTTAGTCTTAGTGGAAAGTTCATGTATGTACATAAAGTAAGACTAAAAGCAACTCTTACTCATGTGTTAAGTTCATACATAAAAAAAGAGAAAGAAAGTATGCACCCACCCCTAAGTGTGACAGACGTACAGACAAAGGGACAGATAGATAGACAGAGGGAGCAAAGCAACTGAAAGACAAGCTTTCACCATTTGTGACACCAGTAAAAATAGCCAAAGAAAGATAATGGCATTAAGAAAATTGTACTTTAATATTCAAATGTGTTTATTATTTAAGTAGGACGGGAAAAACATGAGAATAGTAAATCTGATATGAATTATGCAAATACTAATGTAAAGTATAGTTTCTGTATCAGTTTTCCATTACAAGGTAGTTTTATTCACTTGACTGCACATTTCTATTATAAAATATAATAACAAACATGATCAATATGTCTATATTTAGTGTATTCTATAGGGTGGAAATCTGTATTGTGGATCATGTTTCTGTAAACATCCGTGTTTATTTTTGGATTTAACAATTTTAAAAATTTGACAATTTTTTTTATAGTTAATAGCACAGTGAATAAGGAAGAATGTGAGAGTTTACCAATATAACACCTGTGATCTCTCAATTAAACATTCAATGTACACATTGTACAATGCTCATGTACACTGTAAATTTACATGTTCATGTTATTGGTTATTGGTTGTAAAAAGTGCAAAAAGCAAAAATATCAATGAGAATTAATTTTTACACATTAGTGGGTACACAATTGTGTACATACATGTACATGTATATGTATATTCTTGCATCTTCATAATGTGTATATAGTACATATGCATCTACATGTACATGTAGATGTATAATCATGAGGCTGGTAAATCAAAACAGATCTTTAAAAATAGAAATGCAATCTATATGTAGTTGCTACAAGGCATCAATTTTTTTATATTGCTTTGCAGAATTTCAAAATTTCATTAATGCTATGATACAATTTGTTTTGGGTTTTATTGGCATCAACTAACGTCATACATGTAGTGATGTAAATTGTACATAATAACATACATGCAGTGATGTACAATGTACATGATAACATACAATGTACATGTCCACGTAAGGAGTTAATTTCATAAATATTTTTCATTGGTTTTATTTTGTTATGGACGTTCAATAGAACCTTCTATTTTAAATTCATTTGAAAATAATCTTATATGATTGATTGATTGATTAGTTGAGGTTTTATGTCCGAAGACAGATATTTCATGCATATCAGGATAACAGCCAGGGACTTTAATCAATTAAACAGACCCTGCTTTGTGCAAGATGACCCTGATGACCCTGTGACACTCCCAGAAGAAGCACTAACAAGTACAAATGTCATCTTACTAGGACACAATATTCTGACTCAAAGCAAAATACATGTACATGCATTTATTTCTCTATCTCTTGTACTTGTATGTTCATGTACATGTACCAGTATGTAAACCGATAGAGCATGGTACAATGTAGATGAAATAATATTCCAAGAGAACATACATGTAGATACTGTTCTCTCTGCAATTTGAATGAGGTTGGTGACAAGTTTCACTTCATTATGAAATAATTTTAATCAATCTAGAAAGATAGATATTACTACAGTGTAGTAGTAAAAATTTTCATCGACATCAATATTATTAATTTCAAATATGCCATGAACCTAAATGAAAAACTTAAACTGTTGAAACTATGTATATTTGTCAGAATCATGAAGAAATATGACCTATACATGTATGTACTTGTAAAAAAAACTATTGAACTACTAAGGATAATTTCAAAGGGTAACATAAAGTACATGTACATACTATGATACAAGTATGTAAAAATTTCACATGTGTACATGTACATGTAAATTTCATATTTACTGATACGTGCAGTGGCGGATCCTGAGAGAGGTGCAGGGAGTTGGTATGCCCTCTTTATTGGAAAATTTGTCATTTCAAAATGCAAAAATTTACAAAAAACAGCATATAATGATCCAAAAGGGGAATGGAGTATCAATTTATTGAGCATTGCTCACAGTTAGTCAAGTTTTTTCTAATTTTCCCTTAAATGATGTTAATACATGCATGATACATAATACATGTACATGCCTTCAAATCTGACTCTAACTTAATAGAGTACCATTTTTACCTGGATTTAAACCTGCCTTAAATCCAGGAATCATTTAACCATTTATTCAACAATGAATACATGTACAAATTACTAATATATATTGCATTAGGAACATAACAAAAGGTATCAACCATCAACATCTGTAGACTTGCAATACTGAAGATAAATGTACATGTCAATTTGATTGTACATGTACATGAAAAAACTACAAGTATGCTTTTGACTGACCATTATTTTATACATTTAAATGTTTATCCCCAAATCAAAGTTTACATTTTTGTTTCAAACTGTTATAGTTGTATGCACATTGTGTATTGTAAATATACAAGTACATTTTGTATTTTTAAAGCAAAATTAAAATTATCTAGTAGATTTGTTACCTACACAAATGTCACATATTGTTTTGAACTTATGTGTAAGTTAAAACAAACTTATGTTCTGCACATAACTACATGTACATGTACAAAAATTGTAGTTGCCAAGTGTTCAAGGACTTGGCAAAAGTTTGAAAAATCAGAGGAAAAAACAACAAGGAAAATGCAGCCTAAATCAGCTCCAAAATATGTGAGTCCCAACACGAATTGCATGAGAGATAGCAGTATTGTGTACATGCACATTGAAATACAGAAATATCAAGTACTATGTTTACAAGGAAGTTTTATTTTTAATTGTTATGAAACAGTGTAAACACTCAAACAGGTAAATCGACATGTTTCAGCTTCCATTGGTTTCAATGAAATAATGTCAAAATTACAACTTTGATAAAAAAAAAAACACAATACCTACCACGGTGCTATAATTGGCTGCTAAAGTGTGCTTAGCGGTCGAACGACGAAATCTTTCGTAACCATTTTCGTTTTTGCCCTGTAGATTCCCAAGATCAGCTTCGATTATTATAGTCTTTTCTCCGAATTGATCACTAAATTTTTGTTTCGGAATGTGGAGAGTTCTTGCTGCAGATCCATAACGATAACAATCAATCACAGTAATTAACAATAACAAACAAAACAATGAAAGTAAAAGTTTGTTCACATGATCATGACAATCTGCCATTTTTTGTTTACTGTTATAATTACCTCCCCTTTTGTATGCTAAACCGTACCAATGATTCACCGTCCCAGTCTGATTTTAAAACAAACAACATGTACACTGCCAATAGAAGCGAACACTGGAGGATTCAAAATTCTTGAACCTATTTAACTTTACGAGCAGTTCAAGTTATATCATTTTAAGATTTAGCAGGTCTAATTTAGAACATGTATCACTTCTATATTCATATCAATAAATATAACCTTTATATTTCTTAAAATAGAAGGCATCTTTATAACCACTCTTATTGTTTGCTTCTCATTTTTGATTTTCTGATATCATTGATTCATCTCATTTTTCACGTTTAAATGTGATTTTTTAAATTAGATGTATTGAATAAAAAGAAAAACAGCATCAAATTTGCGACAAAGATACAAGAGTTATGTATGTTTGAATGTAATTAATGCGAAAAGTTATGTTTATATATATTTTTTTCAGGTCTTGCATGATGAATTTTAATATTTCTATACACAAACATGGAACGAGATAATTTTTTTATCAATATTTTCTACCAAAGCTCTTTTAAATTCCGAGTCTGACATTCTTTTGGCAAGTTACCAAGTCTTTTATTATAAGTTTTTTATTGTATGGGTCAATGATCTATGGCGCGGTTTTAAAATGACATGCATTTGACACTTCTTTATTTAAGCAAGAGTCTTTGTGTGAATCAGGCAAAATGGCAAAACCCAGAAACCGATCTTACGACATAAGTTTACTAATACACAACTCCTCTATCGGAAATCACCACTATTAGAATCTCTTACTACAACTCTAAGCATCTTGGAAAATTTTCCTTTATTAGAATGTTAAGTTTTGACCCTTATCTACATGGCTGATAAGTCTGATCTCGAACCTGTGATTTAGACCATTAATTACCACAGGAAAAACATTGCGTGTTATCTTTCAGAAGAGAGGATGTTACGAGAAATTGTCTCAGTAAAAATTGGAATTAATTAAGTTTAAATAAGGTCTTTTGCCAAACATTAACATTTCGCAAGAACAAAACATCTGAAAATCTCCCGCTTTTAGAAAGGATCTCTCGTTTTAGAATTTTCGAAAATTATGTGCCCTTGAAATGTTCATTCGCAGTGCGTTTGAATGAAATTATAACTAATTTAATCGGTACCATTCAACCATTGTGATATGGAAAATTTTGCGCTAATTCATTGATTCTGATGGTACAAAAGTCAAATTGCAGTACTAAAGTGGTGGATTGCCTGACTCTTACAAATGCTACTGACACTTAATTATATGGATATGAGGAACATTAAAAGTATTTATATTTAAAGTACTGAATTAAATTCGTGCCAAACGAATAAGAAAGTACATGGTATTTCCAGTTATTTATACATATCATACCCGAAACCGGTATGGAATGAAAACCAGAAAATGGTATGTTTTTATACTTGGTATTACCTTTGACAAACAAGCTATATATAGTTAGCTTATCTGACCTGAATACTCGGTTATATAATATATGCACGAACATCTGCCCGGGCTTTGATTTACAAGGTCGGACCCGGCATACGCCCTCTAAAATTGGTGAATAACTTGAAATCTCGATTTTTCTTGCATCGCCACGCTTGACCTTAAATTATATTTACGCCCCAAACCTGGAATCTTGTTTCCAGATGAGTAAAATCTGGTAAGCACAAGTTTAACTTTATGTTTATTCACTTCAACCACTAAAATATATCTTGTCTCATCTGTGAGCTATAAACTTAATTCATATCCAACAATTAAATTGTGATGACGACCATAAAACTTAAGTGATGGTATCAACAGAAGCTGAACATAGTCTGTTCATGGACCAGGTGCACCGGTAGGGTAAGCGGCCTCCTCTGCCTTTCTAGAAACACCCGCCGAGTTGCTCATAAAAAGGCAAGTCCGGGGTAGATGAAAGCGGAAAGGAAAACTAGGACACGTTGAACAAATCAGTTTTTATGGTGCAGATGGATAGGAGAACTACATCAGCAATCGATCCTGACCCACAGTAAATCAATAAAAGCACGATATTATTTATTTAATTATTACAATTTTCATCCTTTTGCGGTAATTGGTTCCTGTGTATCATGCAAAGAAGTTTCTTGGTTGTTTTCTTTGTCCCAATAAGGACATCATACGGTAAGTTAAAACAAGTAGCGTAGGAAGTACTCGTAGAATTAAAAAAAAAAAAAACAGAAAGTTTGAAAATGTACACACAGGAATAACAATGAAAAAAATTTCTAATAATAGATTGTAGAAATAACATGAAAAATTAACAAAAATATTTTATTTAAAAATAATTAACTTCCAAGAAGTAATATCATCTTTTTATATACATATATATTACGAACATTTTTTGTATTATGTAGTATTTTTCAAAATTGATACAATGTGTTCTAAACATGTTCAAATAATAGGAAGAAATGTTGTCTGTTACATTTAATGATAATTGTTTTATAAAATTCAATGTCGTTTCACTCCATATTATCATTATGCTTATTGTTTTGACAGTTTGTAAAGGTTAAGAGTTTTGCTGATTGGTTGGTCCTCGATATGTTCACGATCATTTCTCGTGGATGAATTAACTTATACTATTGAATTTAAACTATGTGCATGATTGTTTTAGGTGCACACCCTGTACCACGAATAAAGATGTACCAGTGCGTGTTACAGACGAATCGTTAACCCTATGCTGTAACGCAGAAAACTTGTACGGTTAGCCAGTTTACTTTTTCCGGAATTCGTCAACGAACATCATTAATACCTTTAGGATCCACTCCCAGTCCCAGTACGATATACAAATGCAGTTGATACATGGGGCTGTGGATATTATGGAAGAATTTCTACATACAAATTAACAGACAACAAAGGTATTAAACTAATTATTTTTGTAAGAGAATAGAGTTGGGTCTCTAAATCCATTTTCTTCACCATCAAGAAATTCCGAACATTGGGGTTTTCCTCCACAGACCCATAACCGCTTCCTGATTCAGTTCGTATCACTCCTCTAGCTTATTGGCTCTGCTATACAGAATGTGAAAACAATTACAATACATAAACCCTATTTATCTATAATTCATGGAGTTGTTTCTATTGTACTGTACTTCTTCGCATAAAGAGGCTTGGTTACGTAAGTACTTGTTCTATTTTCAGTTGTAACGAAGAACAGTGGATACAAACTGACGAGATTAGGAAGTGATGTAACATTGACATGGAACGTTACAGCGAAAGATGTTATTATATTTGATCCAACTGGGCAGTCCATACAAGCGTCGAAATGGGAATACAGTGGGAGCACAGTGAAACTTGCCATTCGAAACATAACGAGTGAGAAGAATGGAACTTATGTCTGCGTGTCTAATAACAACAACACACGAGACGCTCTCACAGTTGTAGTTACATGTGGGTTATAAACATTTATAAAAATATATTTTCCATTATTTTATTAATAATTACTACATAAGATCAGCTGCCTGTGTACGGCAAGTAATATTGTATATTTGGTTTTGAAAAAATGGATAGTCTAAGTACAATAATATGTCGGCAGCTATAGTTGCCCAGCAATTAAAACTGTTATATTCATCTATTTATTAAACAAAAAACTGTTTGTTCGGTGAACTTTAGTGATAACAAAGAGATTACTCATTTCCAGAGTTTTACTATAGTTTTCATATAAACCTACATATATGTAGGTGCACTGATATATAACTACATTAATCTTTATACATTGAACGGCTAGACCTTTTGAATTTCCTTTTCTGAAGATGTTTTGTTTTTATCAAGAACTCAGTAAGGGTATTAGGAATGTAATTGGCGTGTAATAAAATAAATTGATATTTAGAAAAATCTCTACAACCAAAATGTTCATTATATGGGATGTTCGAAACACCAAGTGCTTTTTGAAGAAGTAAACTTACTCCTTTTTTTTTAAAAAAAAAAGCAAAAACAAAAACAAAGAAAAACTAGGAAAATGAATAAATTTATTAAGGTTATCATACAACAAAAATTGATACACATTCTTACAGAATATATATTGTCTAAAAATGTCAATTGAAAAACTGCTATTTTTGCTTAAACCAATTTGGAATAAATATTGCCATGTGTCAAGTGTTTAAGGATACAAAGTTATGACTAAAAGACTAATTTTTACTTCTTTTTTTCAACAGATCAACCGACTGCTCCATTCATAAGAGCATTGACACCAACATTTTCTGGATCATACATGAAAGTTTCACTTTCATGTGAAACGACATCACCCTCAGCTGCGCCTCCTTTTTATAAACCCCGACAAAATGTTTCATGGGTATACTCACAAACATTAAATCATAAAATTTACCGACCATGGTATGGAAATACCCTTCGAATAGAAAGAGTAATCAAGGGAACCAAGGTTATAGCGATAATCAAAAGAATTTAATCCAGGGACAAAGACCAGACATGGAAAACAGATATACACAACAAAGAACATTAAGTAACTAAAATCATACATACAAAGTAACAAAAGTAAATGAGCAACTCGGACTCCACTAAAAACTGGGAGCATGGACCAGGTGCACCGGTAGGGTAAGCGTCCTCTGCTTTTCTAGAAACACCCGCCGAGTTGCTCATAAAAAGTCCGGGGTAGACAAACGAGGAAAGGAAAACTATGACCCGTTGAATAAATCAGTTTTCATGGTGCTGATGGATACACCATAACGATCCACGAGTTCATGATGACGACCATAAAACTTCTGTAGTGATGACTTCAATCTTGTAGCAACATAACCCTGTTCCAGAAGCCTATTTGTTAGAGTTCTAGCGCGATATAAAAAGTCTGCGTAGTTTCGGCAAGCTCTGGCATAACGTATGAGTTATGACATGAACACTCCATACGCAGGAGCCGAAGGGATGTTGCCACAGATGAAAGGAAAGTTGACAATTCTGAATGAAAAGTCATCACGTTTGTCGTAAAGTTTGGTCAATAGTTTTCCTTTACCATCGATTTCTAAGTGTAGGTCAAGATATGAGGCTGACTTCACAGTGTCTGTAGTATCCTTTATCTCAAGTTCTTTTCGGTAGATGCGATGTATCAAATCCCCGAAATTAGGATTGTTTAAAGATAATACGTCAACCATATAGCTGAAACTGAGATTGAAGGATCTAGCCAAACGATATTCTTTCTTTCTGATCAGATCAGCCTGAATTGTGATTCTATGATACCAAGACCTATATTTTGCTCCATAGAAGAAGTGCAAGGAGAATGGTCACCAACTTCATACAAGTATCCACACGAGCTTTTTTGTCGTATTTCTAAACAAGCACAATCTCCAGCTAATCGATTTATTAGTTATTTCAAAACTTTTTATGCGGAAAAGTAAGGATTCACGAAAATTTTAATGCCTTTGGTCAGTAAGCGACTTTCTAAGCGACGACATGTCATTTTTAAAACAACGTTCCTTTATCTAATATGGACGGAGCGTCCGTGTATGATTAATGCAAGACCAGAAAAAATATTCTGACTTGTCGACACGGAAGTAGACCATTGCGCATGCGCAAGTGCAGAGCTGCAGTTTTGTGGAAAATACAAGAGCCTAAAATCATATTATGTTTTATATGACGAATGCAATATTAATTAAAAGAAATCCAGTTAGTTTTTTTCGGTATTGTAGGTTCGCTTAAGCCTGCAACTGCAGCACCATCTGTAGATTGTATTGCAAACCAACAGAAAGAATCTGGAGTCATTGTAGGGGCTACATTTGGAGGTAGTTTTACTGTATTTTCAAAACAAGAGGCTGCCAGGTATCTGAATCACTCACCTTGTTTTTTTTTTTCCTTTTAGAGGCAATAATTCTAACAAAGGAGTTGTCTGACAATTTTGACTTAATGAAGACTTTGGTAGGACTTGTCATAAGGATCATTTTATCAATAAAAAGTTTCATTCTATCTATAATTATAGTTTTCAAGATATTGGCTGAAAACGAAAAAAAAAGTCATGTTTCACCTCTTAAGGGCAATAACTCTTACATGGAGTCGTCTGACAATTTTGATCCCTGGGAGACATTTGCAGACCTTATAATAAGGATCATTTCAGCAATTTAAAGATACTGGCGAAACCTATCGGTTTTAGAGATATATGCAAAAAAAGCACTGTCTGACCCCATGTTCTATTTTAAGTAACGGCGGTCATGTTTTTAACACATCAAAAAACCAAACGGTCATTTTGTGCAGGATACTGTAAGAAAGAATCATCTGAAGTTTCATCCTAATCCATTCAGTAGTTTCAGAGGAGAAGTTGTTTGAAGAAATTGTTAAAGACGGCGACGGACACCAAGCCTACGGTCAGGTGAGCTAAAAGGATATGTTTCTTCAATGAATGCATACTTTTCTATATTTACGTAGGGTAAAGCTTATATTTTAATTTAGGCAATGAGGTTTTTTTTCAAAAGTATGCGTGCAGATATTTTGCATGTGCAATCTGAAATAAAGAACTCATCACTCGTGCATTCAGAACTATTTGATGGTGAATTTGACACCATGAATTTGATTTTAAGTGGATGGGTTCTCGGGAGAATTTTAAAATAAATATTTTGATTCACGCTTTTTTCGACAAGGAATATTATGGTTTTGAAGGTGTGAGAAAAAAATATTCTTTTGAAAATCAAATCACTCAGATCCAAACATAATGGTCATAAATGAAAATGAATAATTTGATCCGATGTATGTATACGCCCCCTCAACTTCAAATGACCCCTTAGGAGTTTCGTACCTCAATACTCTAAGTCAGAACATATCTTGTCGGCCTATCTCTAAAATTGCTGTAGTATTATTAGGTTCTACATGTACCTTTCTATTTAATTATCTTATAGTTAAAGATTAAAAAAAAGCGAGTGTGTCACCACTCTGAAATACGTAAATTAATACGCATAGTATTTCTATTTAGTAATCTTGGGAGTTGTGGTTTTGGCAATCTTGACCTATGTGTTCTGTTACAGATACGGTAGAGGGTAAGCTAATTTATAAGTTTTTATCTACGTCTTTAAACTTGTTCACTGCTCTAATCATAACCACTCATTTCTTCGCCTCGGCGATTGCAATTAAGAATAGACTGCTTATGTAATCATGTCTACGTGTAAATATGGAGTTGTTTTGAAATATTTGTTTAAATAAAAGGATATTATAAAAAATAGAATTAGTTAAAACTGTATTGCATGTGAAGAATGGCGCCTAAGAGGAGCTAGTAAATGAGTACCTGCGACCATCAAATTAAGATTGACGAGGATAAATATTTTTACAATACAGTTACACCCATTCTAACGCTTCTGAGAGGTTCATTCGTGTCCAACCCAATAACGACGTACGTCACCCAGTGAAATCTGTCGTTGCAAAGAATGTAGCATACGATAATAGATTTAGACATTACAACTTACTTGTTTTATCCAACTTCTCTATTCCTAAAAATAATACAATGATTCAAAGCGTCGACCAAGCCGCGTCCTAATGATTTTTAATTGATCTAATTTTATTTTCAATGACAGTGTAATACATCAAAGTCCATATATTTCTTTTTAGTTGCCGTAGTCATATCCGAAATGTATGCTGCCTGCCAAAGTGTTGCGAAAAAGGTACCTTACTTCATTTAATCTTTTCTTCAAAGGAGTATGTTCAGAAAATATCAAAATCAGCCCCAAAAACTAAAGTGTTTCAAACAAATTTTAAAAGTGCATAATTCATTAGTTGAATACGTGCCGTCAGTAAAAACAAAGTTTCATTGCAGTTAATGCATGTGTTGCACTAAAAATTGTAGATGAAAAAACGGCAAAATAAAAAAAATAATAAAATTGCTTACCTCATGAGACATTTTTATGTAGAAAATATAGAGTGCATTTGTCGAACTCTTTGATATTTATACAAAAAATAGCCTACTGTACTATCACAACTCCTGACAAAAGATTTTGTTGATCATAGCTTGCACTCTATATATTATGCTGCATGTTAGCGTAAAACCCCGTCTTGCTTGGTTTGCACATAGTTTTCAGTTGTTTCTTTTGTAATTTGTTGCACGAATGTTATAATATTTCATAGTACAGTTAAAACATTCTTAAAAAGTTGCATACAAATATGAACATTTGGGGTGCTAAATCATTCTTCGTAGCGGATCCAGGGCAGTGTTCTAGGGTTGGCACCCCTTTTTTATTGTCGGAAACTTTTGTATGTTTTGTGTAAAATGTTGGAAAAAAATGAGCATATGATAATCTGGAACATCCCCTCCCATCATAAATCTGGACAGAAACACTCTTATATAAGTTACTGGATCCGCTCCAAATACTTAGTCTCCAAAATAGTTTATGACTTCTTTTGATTTTTTTTCAGACAATTTCACATATGTTTTGACAGTGCCGAACTCAACCAACATACCAGAAAACGAACAGGAAGGAGGGATAGAACGTGATGTAATTCGGCTCTACAATATATCAGAGATACCAGTTCATCAAAACGATGAGGTCATAAAACCAGGCCCTCCGTCTCCTGATGTCACAGAAGAAGCAAATGAAAATGATACACAAGGTATAATTACACATCTCATTTACTTATACGATATTCAATAGGTATATTCAATAATCAAAATAAAAAAAACAGATATATGATCCGACTGTATCTGTAAATTTTAATTCATAATTTTACCAAATTATACCTACACAGCTGAGGGGTGTGTGGGGGGGATTTATAAAATTATACCTACACAGCTGAGGTGTGCGGGCTGTAAAATGATCGCATGCTTCTTACCATTGCTTATGAATAGGAAAGCAGAAGGACCTTTACTAAATACAGCATATCGATAGTACCACGTCAATTTTTGTATTAAGAAAAAAGCAGCATATCTTTGAGCAATTGCGTATCCAAGTCAGGACCCTTGTTTATAATCGAAAAGTTAGCTGATTATATAGAATAAATTGAAAATCACTGTCGCGCTACAATCCTCTTCCCTATCATTAAGCCGTGAGCGGGTCCGCTTATCGGGACTTTGTGGATCGGTCGTTAGTGTACTTTCCATTAAATGTTTCCAATTTCCCGAATTAATCTGTTTATGTTGACCCTTCTAAGATATTTCGCATGATAGCCTAGTTCATTTATAAATTTAATATAGAAAAAACAGAACCAAACGATGTCGTTTCAGTTTTAGAGAATTCAGAAAGTTATGTGGATAATCGCCCGGAACTGGTTGTTGAATTGGAAAGATGTAAATATAGCTTATTACGATACCAATCGGAACTTCTCAGCCTTTCTCGATACACAAGAGAAAAACGTGTAGTGAAAATGGCCGAGTAGTTCCAATATTTATATCGTGAAACCGAACCCCTAACCGAACCCCTTTTGGACTGTCCATGTGTTTGGTTTAGAGAGGTTTTGGTTCACCAAGTTTTAAACAAATAATAGCATTTAAATTTATATTTAAAGGGACTTTAAAAAAATTATGATTTAGACAGAATTTCGGATTATTCGACGTTCGATTAATTTAGATAGGTTGCTAAGTTACCATGAATACACGTAGTAGTATATAGTAGGTATGACGCAAAACGATTAAGCGAAACTTCATAAGTATCTTAACTAAGATTTCTTTGCTTTATTTCAATGTACTTGCATTTTGCATCACTAAAAAGTAGAGAAAAGTGTTATAAAATGTAGAAAAAACATTATGTTGTTTTTTTTTTGTTTGTTTCAATGAAAAGCCTTCGGTAGTACGGTCTATAAACATTGCTTTGAGACTACCTTCAAATTGAACATTTCACGTAGAGATGATTGAATGATTTTGAAAATACATGTATTTAAAGTTGAACTAATTAAAATTTGAATGTAATAATGGTGCGTTCACACGGTCAAATAATGCGCATTCAATGCGAATTTTAATTCAGTTGCGCATTCGCACGTATGAAACGAATTTCCAATGCATATTGAAATAATGCGCATTATTGAATTAGCTTAGGATTCGTTTTCGATATTGAATTCGCATTCAATTTGCATTCAAAAGTCGTTTTAACGGATGACATTCTTAAAATAATTGCGTGATTTATCAATGCGAATTTAATGTTTTCACGTGTGTGAACGCAAAGCGTATTCAAATGCGCACTGAATGCAAATTCCGCGTGAACGCAGCATAACAATGAAATTAGGAATAAAATCATCTCAAAAGAGTACAATCATGTTTTTCATCTAGGTTTGAATGGTCTCTGTAGATTGATTGATATGAGAGAGATTCCATTTGATGTCCGTAGAAGCCACATATTTGATGACATGATAAAACTTTATACCGACCAAGATATTCTACGCTATCATCTTCACGTCTGTTAAAGGAGAATGTGGATCAGACTGGGGTGGCGTTAATCGTGACGTATTTACAACGTTTTGGAACACTGCTGTAGAGACGCACTTCCAAGGACTGTACGTACACGTGCCACACCCTTTCATTGATCGATATGGGCAACGAGAACCAGTTCATCAATCTTGGTCGGATACTAACACATAGTACCGCCATCCTCGGTTTCCTTCCAGTTAAACTTAGTAAATATTCTCTCATGGTAATGATTTACAATACAACAGTAGACAATGGCGCATTGCTTGATGATTTTCTGTATTACGTTGATGAAAAAGAGAGCAAACTTCTTAAAGATGCTCTTGAAGATTTTTCAAAACTTACCGATGAACAATCTTCTGAAATTCAAGAACTGTTAATACGTTTCGATATGGGCTGTGTACTCAAACAAGAGTCCTTTAAAGATAACCTTCTAATGGTTGCAAGAAATGAACTTTGTATTAAACCAAGATCTTTGTGTGAAAAGATGAGAGAAGGTATTCCCAATGACCACTTTGAAAGATTCAGGTGTCACTTGTCGGTTGATCACATCGACCTTCTTCATTCAAGGCTAAAACCAACGACAGAAAATGTTTTGCGCGTTATCGAACCGATCGTCGCTTTTGGTAGTTTGTCAGTACAACAGCAAAAAAAGTTTACGAATTTTTCCGAGATTTTATAGGAATTCTCAGTGAAGATGAACTTCAAGACCTTTTACAGCTAATTACCGGACAAAGCTGTGTGCCAAAGACTAATATTACAGTCATCTTTTCTGATTTGACAGGTATTCAGCGGCGACCTTTATTCCATACTTGTAGTTACACGGTGGAACTTCCGGAATCCTACTCCGATTATCGTGACTTTGATAATGAGATGAAAGCAGTAATGCAGTGTTCCCAGTCAAAGGAGTTCACTATGGCATGATTTTGATAGAAGTATACAGAATAGGCCGTTTCTTGTTAACTGCGGGGTTATCAACTAGCACGTTTGACATAGCTTGGGGTACAGCCAAATTTTAAACAAAGTGCTGATAGCACTGGTAGTTTTTGATTCTTGTGAAAATTGTAGCATGAAAAATTTTTCAAAGATTATATGATGTTAAATAAAATTGTGATCATACATTGCATTTAAAATACTATTAAGAACTGTCCTTTTTTAATATGTATAAACTGAGAGTCAATCCATACAAAAATATGCACTACTAATCCAACTTCTCACACATTTACAATTTTTTATTCCATTTACCGTTTTCCCCAATTTTAAATCTACCCAAAAGTTAATTTGCATTTACATTCAAAAGCTATATTAACAGAGTATTTTACTACATAACAATTATACTAAATAAAACCAATATTAGCTTAAGAAAAATAATTTTTTTAACACAAGATTTTCAAAATCTAGCTTTTATCAATTTGAATTTTCCCGCCAATTTTACTTGGTTAAAATCACTGCTTATAAATGGTCAAATGTTATTGATAGGATGGGGAATTTGACTTATAAGTGTGTTAAAATGAAAATATTGAACACATTTTATCTTTCCAGTTACATATCTGCAAGAAATAAATTCCCTAAATGTACATAAATTTATTACTAAATATCTTTCAAGGCCAAAAAGGAGTCCATCAAATCTTGAGTTTAAATATGAAGACTAGATCTTAATTTTATTTGCATAAATAATAGAATATTATTGAGCAGGTGATTGCAAGGAACATATTTACTTGTTATAAAGGGGGTATTGAGAGATATAAAAGGTATTAGATTATGTTACTATATTTTGTGTAGTGTTCAGAAATAGTAGGGAAGTTCCAGTGATAGACCTGTGACATAAGGTATTTTGATACTGAAGAATCAAAAACCCAAAAAGGATCAACTACATGTATTAAGGTTTTGAGAGTAATATGGAATCTATGCTATAAAAAATAATATTTACTGATTTTTATACGACCTAAAAAATGAGTTCGTATAATGTTATGAGCCTCACGTCGTCTGAGGACACTACGTTTCCGTGCGATAACTTTGTGGTAATGAAATTTTAGTATGATTTTACTTACCACTGAAGGAAGGTTCCTATTTAATTTAGAGTTTGTGGCCCCTACCGTTTTAGAATAAGGGGCCAAAAAGGGTAAAAATATGTGTTTTATTAAATCCATGTAGAATGTTTGTTTTTCTTCTGATTGTGATTATTCCTTTTTTATTGAGTTCCTTATTTAATTCTGGTAAATACATGTAACAAGCAGATTTTATGGGTTTCGTAAAGCTTTTTAATTTAACTTGCTAGAGTAATTTATGTTTGCAACCTTTAGTACATATTTTTTTTTTCAAATCTATAGAGAAATGTAGGCATAATAACACTTACAAAACACATCCCTCGGAAATTTCAATTTCGAAATTTAAGGGAGATAACTCAGTTATTATTCAGTGCTTTTTTTCATCAATTTAGATCGAAGATCAGAATTGATATAGCACTCGCCAGAGCCTTTAAATTTGTAAAGCCTGATAGCATCTGAAATTATCTTACACGACCGCAGGAAAGTAGTTCTATATTGGCATACTCCATTAAGATTCAAATTCAGAAATTTAGGTCACCTTGATTGGTATTTATTATATATCAAACTCAATTCTATATATTATTTACGCCAATAAACGACCTTTACTGAGAACTGAATATGCTTATTAATTCGGTTCGCATTAACAACGATCCAATTAAAAATAGTTCACATCTTACCTCATCAGTACCTGTTTATTTCTATGCATTTACCCGAATAAACCAGTCGTTCAGAGTCGCCTGTTTATTTTTAATAATAATTCATTTGATGCTTACCGAGAAATGAAACCCTGCGAGATCGTAAATAGTCAGCAATCATAGAATTGAAATATAAAAAGGAATACCGAGTACCAATTGAAATAGCTGTCCTCTGATATTTCATGCAGGCCCTGGCGGATAAAAGGGGTGCATGTGGTTCCGATCAAGAAACTTGACTAAAGAAAATGGGTTGAAGGTATTATTTGCCGCTCATAATTTGGTCATTTTTACAAAGGGGTCGGATAACCCCCCAGATACATCCTGACGTATCTCCCACTGTAGCGTGTATTTTTATTACGGTTACCGCCTCGGGACATCGGAAGCCAGGAGATGACAAATAAAAATGAAACTCCGCATGGACGATAGCGTAAGAATTTCCGTCATGCATTGTGTCATTTTTTGGTCTGGTGTTGTTGCTTTTTTTCTTAATCATTCTTAATCTATTTGACTATTTTGGCAAATGTTACGTATATGTTATTATAACAGAGCTGTGGGTGCATGGCCAATGTTCCTGCACTAGACACGATTGTTAAAATTATATTCTAAGACTTTATGGTTTACGGGTGTGTTACTGTAAGTGTCTTTGGAACTATGTGTCCACTAACTAAGTGTTTTTACATGAAATATGCATGTCGGAGGAATAATTTGTGGCAATTGAGCTATATAGCTTAGTAACTGAGAAAAGTAGCTAGTTGAGAGGATCATGTATCTATGGATATGATTTATTTCAATGATTTAACACACAGTTACGACCTGAGGGTCGATCAATTGAATTTCGACCTAATTATTTAACAAGAGGCTCCCAGGTGCCTGAATCGCTCACCTGGTTGAATTTTGCCTTTCAAGAACAATGAATTAAACAAGAAGTTGTCCAACAATTTTGACTCAAGAAAACTTTGATAGGACTTATCATAAGGATCATTTCAGTAAATGAAAGTCTAAATCTATCACAGTTTTCAAGGAAAATAACTCTTATAAGAAGGCATCTTTTATGCCTGAAGACTTTTGTAGTCCTAAGAATAAGGATTGTTTCAGCTATTGAAACAATTTGGCTTAACCTGACCCCTATGTTCTATTTTTAGTAACGGCGGCCATGCTTTTCAACAGATCAAAAATCCCCACATCAGTTCTATACATGATACCCCAAGGAGCATTCATACAAAGTTTGATTCCAATTGGTCAAGTAGTGTCAGAGGAGAAGATTTCTGAAAGAAATAACATTAAAAATAGCAAAAAATGTTGAAAAAGGGCAATAACTTCAACATGGCAAAATAGATTACAATGAAAATTTGACCGTAGATAGATCTCATCATGCTGAACACTTTAACCCCATGTCAGAATTTGGCTAAACCTAACAGTTTTGGAGTTATATGCGAAAAACTACTGTCTGACCCCTATATTCTATTTTTAGTAATCGCGGACATGCTTTTCGACAGATCAAAAATCCCCACAACAATTCTATGCAGGATACCCCAAGGACCATTCATACCAAGTTTTGTTCCAATTGATCCAGTAGTTTCAGAGAAAAAGTTTTGAAAAATTGTTAACAACACCGACAAGCGACAACGGACGCCAAGTGATGGCAATAGCTCACTTGGCCTATCGGCCAGGTGAGCTATTAACTGAGAATGGCCAACAAGTAGATTGCAGTTCAATTATGCACTATGTCCAAGAGTTCTGTATACATTCATCTAGGTGTTCCATGTAAACTGATATCGAACCTGAATATTACACAAACTGGTGCACTGTTATGATGAATCATGAATTTGTGTGTGTGTGTTTAAATGACCTTTGTAATCAGAATGGTGAATTTAAAAAAGTAAAACAGAAAGTTCAATATTAAATATTCATAACAATAAGATTTTGTTGAGATGTGTTTGAATTCGATCCCCGTACTTTCCTTTTATTCTATATTTTTGTACTTTGATGAAAAAAATTCAAACGATCAATATAAACAGATTCATTATATGAGTACTTTGATTTCAAAACTTGTCAAGAGAAAAGTTGCTACAAAAGCACAAATAAAATATTTAACAAAAACTGAGGAAAGAACTAATTTTGTATATGACGTGATACAATTTTTATTTTAAATAAATGATTTATTCCATTATCTAAAGTTTAATGTACATCAAGTATTAAATCACAATTTTTATCATATAAAACATATTTAGCAAACATACTCAACAATACATGTATAACAAAAACACAAGACTTCACATTCTCATTTATAATCCAACACTGAAAATATCACTGGAATTTTATCATTTGTTACAAACCTAATTTTCTTCCACTTTTAAAGCAAAATTCCTCTTTTTCATATTTTGATTTTACCAGTTTAGCCCCATCCTTTGCAAGTCTCTAGTCTCTGGTTCCATTACTAAATACATTTATAAATATATAAATAAAAAAATATGCATCATCTTCTACTTTTTTACTTTCAAGTTTCATAAAAATCACATTTTAAAGTTTTTAAACAGGAAAATATCATCCTGTGTACAATGGATTTACCAGCAAAATATCTGCAGTGTTGTCACTCACAATACATCTAAATCATTCCAGAACAAACACAATTTTGCACAAAATTTCTGAATTTTTTAGGATCTTTACGTGAAGACTAAAACATGAACAATTGTATTTTTTTAATAAATGATACAACTATGTTTATAACATCACCAAAAAAGTCTTTTTTTTCTTATCAAAATCACTATTGTTTTTAAAAGTCTCGTATCAATTTTTCGTCATATGGAAAAAAAGTAATCAAGGGAACCAAGGTTATAGCAGTAATCAAAAGAATGAAATCCTGGGACAAAGATGAGACATGGAAAACAGACATACACAACAAAGAACACAAAGTAAGTAAAATCATACACACAAAGCAACAAAAGCAAATGAGCAACTCGGACTCCACTAAAAACTGGGAGCATGGACCAGGTGCACCGTATTTATTAAACAAAGAATCAATTAGCATTTGCAATCATCATTCACACCAGAGCTTTCAGACCATTGGATAGTATTGACAATGGCTATGGTTTAAACAATCATTCTTTAATAGAAAGAGAAATAATTTTTCATGGGTACAAGCACTTAAACTTAGTATATGTAGTAGCCAAATTCGCTGGCCTTGAACTTTGACTACCCAACAGTTTATAAATAAATCCTTCAGGGAAAAAATGCATGATTCTATACATAAATAACATGAAAATCCATTTATATGCCAAATTAATTAGAACCGAAATTTCCTGATCTTAATGGGTGAAAATCAACACCTTATTTATTGCATTACTTTAGTACATTCAGATCACGAATGTGTTAAAAATGCATTCTTTTCGAGTATTAATCGTCAAATAGTGTCAAATTTCTAGATCTACAAAAAAATTTAAATCAAATTATTGTCAACCAGGATAAGTATTGGTTGAATAGAAAAGATATATTTAATATTTAGTCATGCACTACAAGGTTTAAATTGAATGATGATATTCTTCTTGTTCTATTCCTGTCCCCTTGGTATAATGAAGGACATATTATCAGCTGTTACTCCCCATGATACACGATTCAACTGGAAAATAACAATCCATGCAGTTAAAATAGCAGTCCATACAAACGTTCCAATCATTGATCTGAGCACATCTGGAAATATAAGAAAAAGAATAAATACTAAATTGTAAACAATCAGCAAATGATAGAAATAACTGTAGAGGTCAAAGTTCCTGACATTGACCTTTGACCTCTAGATTGGGATCCTATAAATAGTAAGAGAAATGGAAACTCAACTGCAGCTAACTAGTTACATTATTTAATTATTGCAGTCTATGACTAAAACTGTTGGCTAATACCCCAAATAAAAATTTCAACAAATTTCCTCTATTTATTAAAATGGTTCACAAGGCATAGCTTGATACAACATGTACAACACATGTAAATATTCATATTAAATATTTGTCAAATTTCTCCATAATATGAGGTGCATATCTGAAATATGTATATTAAGTTTAACACTGTGCAAAGTTTGAATAGGTTGGTTCAATACATTTTAAGTTACAGATTACAGAAAACATGTCATACTGAGTCAAGCAACTACTTAAGCTGCTTTCACTAATGGTTGTGCAGGTACAAATTTGAGTAATACATACAAGACCTGATCTGTTTCTGTTCTTCATATTCATCTTTGATGAATGCTTCTTTGAAAAACCACACTGAGTTGATAAACCACAGGAATGGCAGGAGTGCAAAGCCCCCTTAAAGTGAATATGCAAGGTAAAAGATTAGAAAAGACATATCAATAAATGAGTTGCATGTTTGAAATTTGCTATGCAATCACAATAATTTCCTCCAAACCACCATTATTCTTTAATTTTTATCACAATGGCCTGTAAATGACATTGTAATTAAATAATTCTTTATTTCCCCAAAACTGACACTTCAAGAAAAGTTTGGGTACAATTTAGGTCAGTAGGCAACATTTTTTTTTCATGTAGGTAAAATTTAAGCATGTGATATACATTGCATCTCAAATGCATTTTGAAAAGGAAACAAAAATAAATTTTCAATCAAAACTTTCATTAAAAAATTACAATAACGTTTTTTTGTGTTGGAGGAAGTTGACTGGATTGGTCAGCATTGGGAAAAAAAGTATTCCTTATGGGGTCACTTATTTCCTTATAGACATTTCTTAGTCAATGATGGGTTGGGAGCCAAACATACAATGTACAAGTACATGTACAAAAATGTATCAGTGATTCAGTATAAAAAAAGTTAAGGGTTGCAGGATCAGAGGACATTTTGCTAATTACTGAAGGCTTTTCATTTTGAATTATCAACAATCAGAATGTAAGTATGTCACATACCTGTAAAGTACCTTGTACTTTTATTTTACAAATGTAGACCAAAGCAAAGAAGAGTTGTACTTGTGTTGTGACAAACTAAGGATAAATTGGTTCTTCTTCAGTTTTAAGGTGTCTGGCACATTAACATGATGAAACAAAGTGATGAGGTTTATTTACAATGTACATACTCGTATACAATTTTTTAAACCAACACAATCAAAATTGTGATGATATATAGAATCTTTATTAAACAAATTTCTGGCCAGAACAGGTAATATACATGTAAAAGGAAGTTTAACATACCTATATAATACTTCCTGCATAGGTCTAGCTTGTTTTCATTGCTTACTTTCCTTAAATCCATTTTTCTAGTTTAATTAGATTGACATCCAAAACAAATTCTTTCAATCTGACACTTCATGTGATGTGATAATTTATCTAGTCCAGCTGAAAATGAAAGCTTATCACCAGTTATGTCACTATGAATTGGAAAAACACATGAACACTGGAATGGAGTAACAAAATATATGTTGCTACAAGGTTGGAGTAATTACTCTCTGAAGTTTTATGGTCATCATCATGAACTCATGGATCATAACAGTGCATCCATATGTATCATGAGATTTGTTCATCATGCCTTTTTGCTTCTACCCCAGGGCCAGGCTTGCCATTTTATAAATTATTAACAACTCTGCAATTACCCTACTGAATTACCATGTATGTTCTCCCAGTTTTAAGTGGAGTTTTTTTTTAATTACTATTATTATTATTATTTGAACGCGTTATTTGGTTACTTCATGGATTTTTACTGTTGACGTTGTGTCAAAGTGTTTTCTTTGTCAAGACTTTACCATCGGCATCGGATTTTATTATTTTGACTTCTGCTCGAATTTTGGTTTTCTGGATTATCTTTCTAAACAAAATAAGATTGTGAAACTAACGTGTTAAGTACCATAATATGATTATGAAAGGACATTTCAAAACTCACATTTCTAATGTTTTCGACGTATTTTCCCCTTTCATGTTTGATTAATTTCCGGATTTAAGGTGTGATAAACGTCATCAATAAATGTGTACCCTTTATCGGACGTGATAATTAAAGACCCGAGAAGTCCGGGAAAGATCGGCGACTATCAGAGAAGTCCGGAGGCAAATGGAGCTTCGGGTTTTCGTTTTCTTAACTTTTCATCGTAGTTTTCATGATTAGTAAGCAATATGCATAGTTTTATTGACAAAAAAAATAAATCTAGTGGTTCATATCAGAAATTAAATTAAATTTTAAATTTTAAAACTGTATGAAGTCCGAACAGTGAGGTACGCAAGTCGATTCCGGCGAGATCATGATTTAAATACGGAGAAAGCAGTTGTAATCGATCATTTATTCTTATATTGAGACGAATCAAAAGAAATAATTATGATTATGTCGCTTTTATGTATTGTTATGTAACTTCCTTTCTCATAAAAAAACGAAAAGAATGGTTCATGAGATCTTAGAAGAATTGGTTGCATTTCTTTTATGTATTTTGTCTTCTGGAGCAACTGTTTAACTGGTCACGAAGATTAATCATTTCTATAGACAATCAAAGTACTCATGTACTGAATCAATTTATATCGATAGTTTCGATCATTTTTTGCGTCTCAAATTATTGTCAAAATTGAAAACATGTGGATAAAAGGAAAATACGGAGACTGATTTCAAACATTTCTAGACATAAGCTTATTGTTGTAAATGGCCATTATTGAACTTTTTCACTTATTTTTAAATTCATCATTCTGATTACGAAGGTCATTACAAACAAACAAAAAACACATACACACACCAAATTCATGATGCACCGTGGCATTGCGCCAGTTTGCATAATATTCAGGTTCGATGTCAGTTTACATGGAACACCTAGATGAATGAACACAAAACACTCCAACACACATACATTAACATAAACGCCAAAGTCTTAGGCGTCTGGGAATACCACTTAATTAAATCAAGTTTTGAAATTAGAGAATTCATAGCCAAGCTAGTTCAGGGCAAGTGACCATTTACCGGGAATTGGAACTGGTCGTCATAAGAATGACCGAAGAGGAAATAGGTTATGTGCTCAATGTAACAAAAATATAAAGATGAGTTTCATTTTATTGAATGTGAACAAAATATAGCATTGAAAATTCAACTTTTTTCTAAGATAAGTGATACTGTTACATTGTTAGTATAGATATACCCATCAATCAACGAAACCCTTCTTAATCCAAATACTGAGCTTTTGCCTGAAATTAGCGACTTTCTGACGCAATCTATAGAATTGCGTAAATGAGGTTTATGTCGGTCAAGAGTTCTTCGCTATACCTAGATGTATTATCTTCTTTATATTTTTTTTATTTGCTTGACCAATATGGGTGTTAAGTCGCAAATAAAACAATAAAAATATTAAAAACATTTCATCTTTTAGGACGAAAAGAAGTTATATCAATTGAGATGTAGACAGCAAAATATGTTTTCAATAGTAACACACCACTAATTCAACTAATGAGCATTTCGAGCTTACGCAAAAAATAGTCCTACACAAATTTAAATGCACTTGTGTATTATGTGTCACTGTGAATAAAGTGAACATCAAATCTGCACAAGTTAACTTGTTTTTAGCAGAAAATCATATGTTCCTCGTTTTTAGCAGAGAATCATATTTTCTTTGTTTGTATATTGCGAAATGTAGGGAATTTCCAGTTCTGATTTCAGATCATTGACTTCTAGGAAGCGGTGTCGCACTGCAAGGTAGTAAACCTCCTGTTTTTTTTTCAGCACTTTAAACAAACACGGACAGCATTCAGGTGATATATATAGTCTTCTTCAGGTCAAATTTAAAATAGAAGCTCCATAACACATTGAAGTTAATGTAATTAGCATTGGAGTCTATGGAAAGTGACATTGGTGGTCTGCAGCCTTAATGTACGGAAGCGTATTAGGGCCACATAAAAACTTATTTTATTTTGCATACTTTTTTTCTGTAAAGTTTACCTTTTTACTGTAAATTATATACTTTTTTCTGTAAATTTTATACTTTTTTCTTAAAACTTTACATTTTTTTCTGTAAATTTTATACTTTTTTCTTAAAATTTTACATTTTTTTCTGTAACTTTTATACTTTTCTGTAAATTTTACACATTTTTTCTATAATTTTTACACTTTTTTCTGTTAAATTTGCCCTTTTTATTCTGTAAAATTTGCCCTTTTTATTCTGTAAAATTTATACTTTTTTCTTTTAAATTTGCACTTTTTATTGTAAAATTGACACTTTTCGTATATGTGTACATTTTATACTATTAAAGGACTGCAAGACTAATGTTATTTCGAAATCATTCATATAAAACCATATTTTTCACTATTCTGCCCAAGGTAGGTGGTATCCGTGCATGTTCAAACACCGAATCAATGCAAACAAATCTCATTTTTTTAAGCTAAACGAAATAAGTATTTTGGTAATCAACATTTCACATATTTATTCATGACTCTACCACTATAGATTACAAGTTTTCATATATATATATATGTAGTGACATTTTTTTGTGATCGTGAAGGAGGAGGCGAAGAAAATTGTTGATGGCGAAATTGATCGTGAACAAATTCTTTTTACTTTTAGTACTCAAAACTCACATTTGACACATCTACAGTAATTGTTAACATTTTAAGATCAAATACCAGCGAGCAAACTCACCTCTAATCACTATAATGGAAGACACCACAGTAAAAGTGACGCAAAGTATAGAATAAGAAATATTAAAAGTGCATACTTAAGCTATTTAAAAAATTGACAAAGGAGTATGTGACTGCATATGATTTATAAACTGCTTAACACATTTTTTTTTTCGCAACATTAAGAGTAAAACAAATTAAGAAACTTACATTGTTAGGAAATGCCAATTCAAATAGATACAATTCAAGAAGTTGAGTATTTGCTTTATTTTTTTATATCTTCTTGTCGTTATTTTCCCTCTTGTCGCTTTTTCTGAATTTTAAAATTCATTAAACATGTCATAATCTGGTTTCTTTTTTTACTGATTCTCGTAATTACGCCCCGATCATAACATCCTGGATCCGCCCCTGACTAGTGACCTAATTGTACATGATGCCACTGAAAAATGTTATACACCCCAAAAAAAGGCTACATATTTTTTGTAATTATGTTGTTTTACGGGTCTATATTGTGAAATGTGTAATTATTCAATCATATCTGCTTGCTCTTGGGAGATATCCAACATTGAAAATCCAATAGATTCTGTTCTGTTGTATTAGAGTGTCATTTACAGAGTTATCTCCCTTAATTTTGAAATCTACATTGCATTCTATATAATTTTATCTCCTATGCACATGGGTTATATGAAAAACCACATGTACGTGACTTTCTGTTTACTGTGACATTTTAAACAAAATATCAAAAATAAAAATATGTAGACTTTCCAACCATGAATCGCATTTTGCATGATTCTTATGTGGAGAGCTACTTAATTGCCTGAACAATTTAGAAAAAAATGATAGCGACATTTATAAAATATATCCACTAAACATAATGAAATGCACAGGGTGAAGTATTGTCTTTTGCATTTTCTGAAAAACTGTATACATCAGAATAAATGACACATCCCATATTATTTGTAAAAGGTAACTGAATCATTTTGACAGACGCTTTCTTTTTGAAAAAAAAAGTTGCGATTTCTTGATTATTGATGTGCATACTTCACTTTCGTTGCGATTCAGCAAATTTAGTAGGAGTTATGGAACCTGGACTAATTTTAAACTTTCCTAAATGTGGACTAATTTCCTTTGACACCACTTGGCCAATTGCTTCCGTGATAATAAGAATACATTGTTATGAAATGCATATATGAATAATGTACAACCATTTAGATTCAATAATTTTTTGAAAGTTATTGGACTTCGACAATTTTTAATATTTCTCAACCCCTGAAGACCCACTCCAAGTGGCAGATTTCTCCCATATTTGTCAGGGATGAATTGTTATGAAGTGGAGGCAATTATATATGATACATCGTCTTTTCATTCAAAAATATTTTGAAAGAGTCATCGGACTATTCCTAAAGCGATCGAGATATATGACAGCCTATATGAACATCTTATTCCAAACAATAAAATGTTGACTAACCAAAAAGCTACATTTTAGTAATTCTAGTAATTTCTTCATATTCAAAAACGGGAATCTAGTGTTGAGTCAAAGATTTATATATGTTGACAAAATTAAAAAAAAAAACGTATGAAAATCTTTTTAATATTCGATTTGAACTAAGAGATCAATTACATACTTTATTAAGTTTCACTTTTTGATTCGCATAATGGAAACGGAATATTCATCACATATGGGTTCCGCACTTACTAGTTACCATCATATTGTTAATTTTAAATGGTAAATAATGAGTACATAACATAATTATGTTCGTCGGTAATTACGCAAAGACTACGTATGCATTTTAATTGCACGTTGTCTTTGTGATCTAACTTCCATTTTTGCACACTTATAGAGAGCAATCTGAAATTCTCGTTCACTGCCGCCACACTACAGGTTTTGGTTTATGAAACGAAAAAGTCCAAGAATTCCAAGAGAGCAACGGGGGTAATGGCTGGTTTTATGTCTGTCAGGCTCGACAACCCGTAAACAGTGCTGTGGGAATTCCCGTTGTTTCTTGTCACTTATTTTTTTGTATTTTCCTCATCTCCGATTTCGTTCCACTCCTGTATTAATACGTTAGGCGACCCAAAATCGTGTGACGCAATCAAACTATCAAACTTTTCGGGTAAATATTTTACTTCAAATTTCCTATCGTGAGTCAAAGTGATGTTAAGAATTTTTGCTACTATTCCAAGATATACATCATCTATGAACACTGGTTTCACATGCGGGAATGCAGCAGCCATATCTTTAACTACATCCATTGAAATAAGCATCGAACCCCCGCTTATATATGGCGGCCATAGTTTGTCTGGATATTCCTCCTTTGATATGTACCATTTAGACTCCTTACGTCGGCGCACCACGGCATTTTTGTATCTATAACCCCTAAAAACTGAAGAGGTTGAAATATTACTGACCAAACTTGATAGATTTGGAATGTTAACAAAATAGTCATCATCGACAAACATAACAAATTTCGCTTGTGAACAATGTGAAACCGCCCAGTTGAACCCCATAATCGTCTTAAGAGTATTATTTTTGTACTCATCAATAAAATTCTCTTGAATTATGTCTCCATACATCTCGTACTCCATCTCAGTGAAACTTTGGACTAAAGTCGAGTCACCAAGAAGAAATGCTAATTGAATTGTAGAATTGTTCGTGAAATTTCCCCATGTTGATCGAATTGCCATACGGTGACCGATTTGAAACACGTTCGATTTCACCAAAATTAATAAATGAGGATTATTTTGATCAGCATTCGAATTACAAACACCTGACGGTAGGAGTTTGTATTTAAATGGATGTGGGTTTATCACTTTGTCAAAGGAAACACGGGGGTCATGAACAGCTGTTGTTGCATCCTCCGTTGTAACTTGCGTTGTCGTTGAAACAGTTGTGGTTACGGTGGTACTAGGTTTCCTTACTACAGTCGTAGTTACCACAGGCGGAGGATCTGGTGTTATTTTTTTGTCTGTTAAGGTTGTCACTTCAATTTTTATTTGATGCGAAAGAACAACAAAGACAGTTCCAGTGAGCACCACAGATAAGACAATTTTTGGTAAGAATCGCAGGAGTCTTAAAATTTTCCTGTTCATGGCGAAGTTGACTGGGTATACTAGAATACAGTTCTCTTTTAAATATCTGCAATCAAAAAAGAAATGTTCGTAAGGTGTAACAGATTTTTTTTATGGATTCTTGCTTTTATTATATCCACCATTTAATGTACCTTTGCTTTTTAATTTAGTCTTTCATAGGCGAATCCAAGGGATTGCGGGGGTTTTGTGGCCCGGTTCCTTTTTTAAATTGCAAATTTTAAAAAAAAATGAGATTTTTTTTGTTTGTTAAAACATTGAAAACCAGGGATCTGTGAGCTACTACTCACTGAGTATACATCCGCTTTCCTCCTTTTTAAGTCGGTTAACAGGAAGTAGTTGTCCGACAGGGCCGAAATCACTAGCTGAGGCTGCATACTAAATATCAAGTGGCTATAATCAGTAGCTAAAATGAACTGTCCCGTACTACCATACATCGTGTACTGAATTACAGCCCTAGGTTAATCCTTCGAGGAGGAATGACCCGGCCAGCGAAAGCCATATTTTTATATAGCCAAGCTGGCCGAGTGGTTTAAGGCGCTGGACTTAGTGCGGGCGGTGTTGCCATAGATGTCACAGCGGTACGAGTTCGAGTCCCGCGGAGGGAACGACCAAAACTTTGCTTCGCAAATTTGACAGTTCTAACATCGTTGGGAATTTTTCAGACCCTTCTATATATATATATATATATAAAATCCTACAAGTAATCATTATTTTTTTATTTAGCATTGTACTTATATAATGCATATATTTTTTTTACATTTCCTTTACGGAAATTTGGGTCCGTGTTATGACTCTTTTGTCACTTTCTGAATCCGCCGATGTATGTTCGTCTTCATATTGAAATTTGAAATTTGAATTTTATGGACGATTTAGAATTCGATATATCGATCTATTATATAGATAGCAGTTAGTTTAATGTCGCAGTGGAAAAATGATGGTTTTTGGTCTCGTAATTAATGCATAAATATTTTCACTGCTAATAATTGCCCCGTCCAATGTAATACTAGTATAATTTTCCAGGATTTTAGATTAAGGGGCGCACAGTATAATTTCGGCGAGCGGAGCGAGGCAAAAAAATTCTTGAGGTTAATTTTTTAAAGTATTTTTCTAGAGTGGGTGGAGTGTAGATATCTTTTGTGGTAAAATTGGCGAGAAATTAAAGTTTCAATCTAAAACCGCCTAAATCTACCCCTGACAACCCATGCTTTGCAAATTTTAGGGGGGGGGCACGCCCGCCACGCCCCCGCCTGAATCCGCCCGATTTTATTCTGAAAGTACATATCATGGTACTACGTTTACAATACTTAAGTACAAATTAATTCGAGCAAAACTAATAAACTCTCAAACATAATAGATGATAGGAACAACTCGTAACCTAGGATATTCAATAACATGCAATGCACGTAACATGCATAATCTATATATATAAAGTATTTCCCGCAAACTTAGTAATTAGGAATTATGCAAATGTTCAAATCCCAGTTAAATTCAATATAAAAAGTTTAGAGCTTTCTTTTCAGAATATAGACGTTCTAGTCTCATACTAAAAGCCAATCCATAAATTACCTCTCTAAATCATAAACGTATAAACCAAAATAGGCATTTTTGATAACTACCTGAAAGACGGCGATATTACTCCTCCTCCCTACATATGACGAACTACTGGACAACGAATATTGTCCGATTCGACTGCAGTTAGTTCAGTGTGCGAAAGCATATATCGTTAAATATAGTCCGTTCATAATTTAAAGTCCATATCTTCACACTGCCCCGTCGAATTTTACAATATGATAGAAGTAATGAAGTAATAAATGAATGAATGAATGACTATGAATGGTTAAAAAAATATCATTCAAATCAATCCGCACCCTTCCAAGTCAGGGTTTTGAGTCGACCTTCGCTCCTCCGATCGAACCCTAACTTAGGAGGATGGTCAACCCGGTGACATTAATATCAATTGTTCCCTGTTCGAAAAAAAACATCGATAATTGTGGGATGAATTCGGTAACTGTCACAACACGATTGATGTTGGAAACAACAATAAATTAAAATATGCAGAAAATTTATTCAATAAACAGGATAATCAATAATTGGTTATCGTGAATATTCAAAATATAATCACTCGTGTCAAGAACGCATTAAGGGGACGACCATCAGATTTTTTTTTGGGGGGGGGGAGGGGGGTAGCAATTTTTTTCAGATCAGAAATTTTATTTCCAGCTTGGTGCTTATCAGATTATTTATTTTCATCATAACCTTGGCTAGATTATCCATAAAACTGGGTACTGAATGAAATCTACAATTGCTGTATTCAACTACACATTCCGATTTGTGGTCCTTACGGATCTCGCACGACCGACCCGTGCGTGGATTGTGTCAGTAGATGTCTGTTAGTAGTTGGAATGTAGCGAAGCAGAGCCTTCGGGATACTTGACCGAAGAACTCAGTCAGAGTATGTCCTACTAGCCACCGGGCTGCTCTGTTGACGCTCTGGCCGACTCCCTGACCCCAAGTGGGTCCGAGGGCATTTCCACGCTTTACTGTTGCGGAGTACGTCAACGCGAA
The DNA here is from genome assembly GCA_037379345.1 of Perna viridis. Lineage (NCBI taxonomy): Eukaryota > Metazoa > Mollusca > Bivalvia > Mytilida > Mytilidae > Perna > Perna viridis. Next base: position 34,955,636 of record CM074515.1, on the reverse strand, counting down.
GAGTGAACTACACATTACCCAAGTATAGTCATTTATGTACAAAGGATTCATCTAAATTGCGTACCTGATTATTGATTATTTCTGTTAATTGCATAGCATTTTCAAGAACCAAATCATTTCCCATCTCTTCCATGTTAAAAATTCCTCTTAATTGATAGGTCTAAACAGAAACACCTGTTCATTGCATAATTTTTGCACAAAATGTTATGACATTGACACTTTCTGGTCTTAGATAAGATAGATAAGATATGTATGACATTGACACTTTCTGGTCTTAGATAAGATAGATAAGATATCTATGACATTGACACTTTCTGGTCTTATGTAATGATGTATTTTTAACAATTACTCAATTAAAAGGTGTGGCTAATTCAGCTGTTTGGTACTATTTTTTTATAGTAAAATTAGTCAAAAAGCCATATAACTTTATTTCTTTGTTTGTAATTACATTATGTTGGTTAAGTCAATGCCATATAGTTGTATATAGGAACAGGAAGATGTGTAGGAGAATAAGACCATTACACCATACCAAATTCAACATACCTGATAATAGCATATCTGTTAATTGCATATTTATTTCTGACAAGTTGGGTATGCGATTAAGAGGAATCAATTGTGTTTAATATTGCAACTGGAAACTATTAGGGTGTTAAACAAAACTTGTAGAGTATTTAAACATGTTTACTTTTGTTTACTTGTTTTTACAAATCCGCCTTATTCGACACTTGTGGTCATATCCAATTAATTATCCTGTTATTAGGCCCCTTCTGTTTTTACAAAAAAAATCTATTTTCACTAATTAAAAGGAAATAACAGAGGGCATAGGTTTTTGTCAGATTTTGATGTTAAACATGTCACTGTCAGTAAATAAAGAGAGTTAAGATGACTACCCATAGTGGTGGACATGTTATTTGCCCGGGTGTTGAAATCAGTCAAACTATGGATGTATTTATGGATTCATCGCCTGTTCTTCCCGTGGATCAGAGCGTTATTGATAGTTCTCAGTTAAATGGAACTTTAGGAGAGTATTCACCCCAAAACACTGACTTTATCAGAGTTTTCACCGAAATTGGTACCCCAAGCCAACAAAAGGCAAACAATGGCCACGGTGAACTCAACTCTACCTTAAACCAAACTTTTCAAAGGGATTATGTTCCTCAACAAGAATTCGTTGCAAAACTAGATCGGGATCTTGCAGATCTCCCAAAAGATCCATACATAATAAAACTTATTGAACTAACAAATAATTCGGAAGATTGCCTTACATGGTATCGAAGTTCGCTTGCTAGTCGAGCAAAATCATTACAAGGGTGTCCCACGGGGAAATTATTTACAAGAAAAACGACTACAAAAAGCTCTTCATTAACAAAGTATGCTAGAGATTGTCATATATTATATATATTTCTACAAGGCGATAAAACTCAAATTGAAGAAGTTTTCAGAAAAGACGATGGTCACAGTAAATCCATTGTTACCGAAACTTTTAGCGAGTCCCTTAATACTGAAATTATCGAGATGCGTGTTCGTTTAGATGCTCTTTTGGAAAGGGTTCTGAACTAGAAAAATCCGAGCATTTGAAAGAAAAACCAATTAAGAATCTACAGTTGTTAAACAGTAAGCTACGTTCAGAATTGTGCGATCTAAAAGATCGATTCAATACACATTTGAGTGAATGTGAAAGTCAATACAAAATGACACTAAATTTAAATTAATCTCACAACAAATCAAACCACTGGATGATTTTGACTTAAACAAATTTAAAACGGACATAGATCTTATAAACTCAGATCTGGATAGACATGTCAAGCTACAAGCTATGATGCAAAAAAAACATTAAACGAGTTAAAAGTGTTGAACAAGCCGTCTTATGCTTCGAAGTTGTCCCCGGAGCGAGCCCCTACAAGTCAAAAACACGTCGGCAAATACACACGAAAAAGTGAGTACAGTTTCGCCGCAGATCAATAAACAGTTAGACACAAGAATATCTTCCGGCGAAAGTAACGGTACGAATCGAGTTTTTTTAAGTTATAGCGATGACATGCTACCGTCAGAATCAAGTGGTGTTAAACAAACTTTGTTAAACTCCGAATCGAACAATATAAATATAATTGATACGAATAAAGACCAAGTAAATTTTAGAATTCCTGTTCGTGTGCATGGAAATACCGAGGAAACAAAACCGACCAACTCTGATGTATTCGTTGGTGTGTCTCCCAGAAAACGTTCGGCAAGGTTCTATTTATTAATTGACAATAAGTCCACGAGGTCTGGTATTCTACGATTTCTCGAATTAAAAGGGGTAAAACCTACATTTTTGCAACTCTTCCATGGTAAATATGGATCGTCTCGTATTTCCGCAAAATTGAACGTATCAGAAGATTGCGCTGACATTATTGAAAACAATACTCATTGGCCGTCTGGTGTACGATGTAGAAGATGGTTAAGCAACCGCGACTGGCAACAGAAATGGAGTGAAAGTCCAGAAAATTAGTCGGTTATATACAATAAACTAGTCCCCATGTTGTTCATAATGTTTATTTTTAATATTTGTTGTATTGCTTTTGCTATAATGAGCCTTGACATATTAACATGGAATGTGGGAGATATAATGTCATCCACTGTGTGCTTGGCAAATTTACTTAATCATACAAATTGTGATATTGTAATTATATGTGAGCATAAACTTAAACCAAACTTTCTTTCGTATATGGAAAATATTGATAAAAGGTAACGTAGTATATCAAAAACTGACAAGCTACATGAACGATACTACTATACACATGGAAAAGGTGGTATCTCTTTAATGTATAAAGCTACTTTACAATTCTCAGTTAAAGAAATTGTAGATACGAACTCTGATAGAATTGTAGGTATTGAAATGAAATGCAAAAATTCTAGATCAATTTTTATTTTTGGCGTGTACTTACCTGCAGATAGTTCAGTTGATAATTATAGGCAAGAGCTAAATGCTCTTGATGACCTGTGTTCGTTTTACACTAATTATGGTAAAATTATTGTTGCAGGAGACTTAAACGCTAGTTGCATCAGTAAACACATGAATCTTACAAACACAGTAAAATCAAAAGAATTACAAAATTTCGTAAAAAGACATTTTCTATATCACCCATTTACTGATTCATTTAAAGCTTTGCGGAAAGGTCCAGACTTTACATTTCCCTTAAAGAACACCATGTTAGACTATATTTTACTTGAAGAGACGCCAGTCAGACAATTAAGACAATACGAAATTCTCGAAGAAGGAACGTTCAGTTCGACATCGGATCATCTGCCCGTGATTGCATCCGTTGTGCTAGAAGAAAATATTCATATTGAGTCAAACAAATTTTCGAAGTTGCCATCGTGGCACAAAGTCACCGATCAGCATGTGCGTAAATACCAAGACAGTCTTCGTGAACCGTTAAATAGACTTATACACGATCTTCAACACAACGACAAAGACATAGATTCCTTTTATTCGGATTTGATGACTACGATACTTGATGCGGCAAAAGAATCAATACCATGTAACACATTCAATCCATATACGAAACCATATTGGAATGCAGACGTTAAAACAGCGCATCGTAAAGAACGTGACATGCGTAAAATATGGTTGCAGAATGGTAGACCAAGGGGTATGCAATATCCGTCTTACTTTAATTATAAACGAGCGAAACGTAATTTTAGGAATATGCAGCAACTTGCTCATGATCAATATATGGAAGAGACATACGATGATATAAACAATGCAGCTGAATGTGATATAAGGTTGTTTTGGAAATTTATAAAGGGACAGAAACCAAAACAGTCAAAGGTGTGCCATGAGATAAACTTTAATGACACTGTTCATAATACCCCCGAATCGGTTTGTAATGCGTTTGCCAGTTACTTCAAAGACTTATATACATCGTCCGATACTTCTATGTTTGACGAATCAACATTCCGTGAAGTGAATAAAATGTATGACGACATTGAAACTGTGTGTGACGTTGTTAAAGAACAATACTTACCCGGTGGTATCATAACTGACGAAGATGTTGCGGCGGTTATCAAACAATTAAAACGTAGAAAAGCTAGTGGAAATGACTTGGTTCAAAATGAACATTTAATTTTTGGCGGACCGAAACTAATTGAATACCTCACAGTTTTTCTAAATACCATGATATCTAAATATGAAGTACCCAGTGATTGGCGAAAGGGTCTTTTGGTTCCGTTATTTAAAGGTTTTGTCTTCTTGAAACAATTTAAAATAACATTGAACAATACAGTAAAGTATTTGCCGCATTCCCAGACAGTAGAAAAGCCTTTGATACGGTATGGCGCAAAGCACTTATGGTCAAACTTTGTAACTTAGGTGTTAAAGGTAAAGCTTGGTCCTGTATAAATATGTTATATAGTAATACACAAAGTTCGGTTATTGTAAATCAATGCAAATCGAAGTATTTTGAAGTAAATGAAGGTGTAAGACAAGGTGGTGTGTTATTTGGTTTTTTATACCTTGCATTTATTAATGATTTAATCAATGAGCTGTGTAATTCTAATCAGGTAACAGGTGTAAATAGTATAAAATGTTGTGCCCCTTCGCTTGCTGACGATATTACATGCATTGCTACAACACCTAAAGCATTACAACGAATGCTTGATGTGTGCACCAAATATGCGAATAAGTGGCGGTCTCAGTGCAATGGCAAGAAATCGTGTGTGATACAATTTTCTAAATCGTTCGTAAAATCAGACTTAAAATGGACAGTTAGCCAGGAAATAATTCCAATTTTAGAAAGCCATGTGCATTTAGGGATTGAACTCAATGGTAAATTAAAGTCTCTCTCAAGGACAACGAACGTTTGTAGGAAAGGTAGAAACACTTATTTTGCAATTGCCAATGTCAGATGTGGAAATACAAATCCGTCAGTGCTTATAAAATTATATAGATCTGTTGATATACCCACCGTTCTATACGGTTGTGAAGTATGGAACAATTTAACGAATACCGAGCTAGCACTTCTAAATAGATTTCAACATTTTGTTGTCAAACATGCACATAAGTTCAGCACATTCACACGATCGGACATTTGCGAAAGTATGGTTGGGTTACGCAGCATAACAAGTGAAATCGAAAAACGCAAACTTTATTTCTTCGGCAAACTTTTTAGCTGCTTGGCGAAAACTATCTTCCTACACAGACGTTTTACATGCTTAACAGACAATCGAAATCGCATAAGCTTTATCCCAGATATTTTAGATATCTTAATCAAATATAACCTGTACGAATGCCTTGCGATCTTTATCAGAGACGGTGGCTTTCCTGGCAAATTAGAATGGAAACACATGGTGGTAAATGCGGTTCATACAAAACATGATAATGACTGGAAAACACGTATAGACTCACATAGTGGGTTTAGTCGATTCAGAGAAATCAACAATTCCATTGCTGTTGCTGACATCTGAAAATACCCTACAAACTTTTTTGATTTGCGTACCGCTCACATTATTGCTAAATACATTTCCTGTGTACCAAACCTAATCGAACAATCCTGTAAATTATGTGATCAAATATTCACCGACATGCGTCCATGCTACCCAAAACTGTACAAGTACTTCAGCCTGATTGGTTTGATAAAGAATGTCAAGACTTAAAGATTAGAAAATGTAAACTTCTAAATTATTTTGGGGCTACTTCTGATAAAAAGATATTATCTGAGTACATAGAAACAAAACATTTTCAAAAATTATGTGATGTAAAACAAAAAGATAAAAAACAACACAAGAAAGAAGAAATTATTAGTGCAGCTTCTAGTAATGATGCATGTAAATTTTGGAAACTTGTAAAGTTATATGTAAATTTTCAAGGTAAATCTGAAACTGATATTTCTTGTGTTGAGTGGAATCAATGTTCTAATGATCTGTTAAATCCAAATACTACAGATAAAGATATTGATTTTTCAGACTTTGTAAATTTTTTTGTGAACAATCATGACAATAATTGTCAATCATGTGACGAGGAGTTATCTTTCTTAGACAATGACATTACTGAAGATGAAATTATATGTGAATTAAAAAAGCTGAAAAACAATAAGTCACCTGGTGATGATGGTATACCTGGCGAATTGTACAAGTGTTTGTCTACTAGAATGTCACCTGTACTTTTAAAATTGTTTAATAAAATTTTACAAACTGGTGACTTCCCAGAATGCTGGGTCACTGCTATTATAATTCCTTTATATAAAAAGGGTGATAAAAATGATTGTGGAAATTACAGAGGTATTTCTTTACTATGTGTCTTAAGTAAAATATTTATGGGTGTAATAACCAAACGTCTTACATTATGGTCAGAATTAAATGAAAATATTGTTGAAGAACAAGCAGGTTTTCGAAGTGGCTATTCCACTATTGATAATATATTTATTCTTACAAGTATTATCATGAAATATTTATCAAAAAAGAGAGGTGTATTGTACTGTGCTTTTATAGACTTTTCCAAAGCGTTCGATTGTATTAATAGATCAAAACTATTTTATTTATTGATAAATAAGAATTTACATGGAAATATAATAAGACTTTGACAAAATATATAGAACTGTTAAAGCAATGGTTAAAAGTACAAATGATTTAAGCAATAGTTTCAGTTGTAATACCGGTGTGAGGCAAGGTTGTGTTTTGAGCCCTTGGCTGTATGCGATGAATCCAACCGATTGCCTCAATTGTGTTATAAAATGATGTATGAAGCAAACAGTCATAGGCGTAAAAACTGGTGTACAAAAATACAAACTGTATTATTTATGTATGGTTTTGGTGAAGTATGGGAAAATCAGTGTAGAAAATGAAGTATTATTTTTTTAGATTTTTAAACAGAGGCTTAAAGATGTATGTTTGCAGAATTGGTCAGAATATTTATCAAATTCCTCTAAATGTGAGTTTTATACAAAAGTTAAAGATGGAATATATGTAAATGAAAACATTCAAAAGTTGTCTTATAATCTACGTTGGTATATATATTCTATTTTATGTTCAAATCATAAACTTGCCATAGAAAAAGGTAGACATGAAAACAAACCACGTGAAAATAGGCTTTGTCAATTATGTAATTATCAAGTGGTAGAAGATGAATATTATTTTGTTTTAATATGTCCAATGCTAGCTGATATTCGAAAATGTTTTTTACCTTCTTGGTGTCAAAACCATGTGTGTACAGAGAAACTTGTAACTTTGTTCAAGTCAAAAGATGTGAACATTGTAAGAAATCTCGCAATTTATATAAAAAAAGGCATTGTTAGTTCGAGAAGAAATGCTGTCAATTTGAAAATACTTGTCAATTTGATATTTTGTATTATGTTTTTAATTTTTTTTTCTTTTTTTTTTTGCAAACATAAATATTGTTATGTGTAATGTCTGTATGAGCTTATAAAGCTATTGTATAATATATTGTGTTAAATATTGTTCAAATGATGTAGTTGGCATAAATTACTAATTACTTATTGTAAATTGGTACCGTGGGCTGGAGGCCTTTATAGTACAATAAACTTATCTGATCTTATCTTATCTTATCTTATCTTATCTTATCGTACAAGTACTTCAGAGTTGTTTAATGTTTGGATGGACCTTATAACTGAAAATTTTCCTCTAGAGTTGTACGTAGAACTAAGCGAGTATGATGATGAATCGCTTGTCCGAATTCTCCTCGGTAGAAAAACTTCCACTGAACTCTGTGATTCCGATATAGATGAATTCAGACGACTCTGCTACATCCATATTTGTAAAGTCAACAGGCGAATATTTAAGATGCTTACGTTGTTGCAATACATTTTTGTAGCTAATGCATGTAATGTCACCAGTACACGAACATATCTTGCTCACTTTATTTGTATATAGATATGAATTAGTAATGCAATTCATTATTATTATTATTTAATACTTCCTATTTGTGTCTTAAGGCTAAAAACCACTAATTCCACTTTCCACCGGCTTCTATGCTAATTTCACAATATTCAATGGCTTCTCTGGACTTTACCTTAACTTTAACATGCAGAGGACTATATATCAGCATGATTCTACATATGTCAGCTCACAATCCTCAGAATGGCATGTGGGGTTAGCAGACTTGCAGTGCAGTACTGGTCACCGGAAGTGAAGGGTCTATAAATAGCATGGGAAATCCCAGTGTTTTCACAAGATAGGGGTATACTTAAAAATCATTATGGAGATTAGGCTTCACATCACAAGAAGCAAAATGCACCTATAAAATGTACAGAAATGTTTTTTACAGACACACCTGTTCATTGCATAATTTTGCCCAAAATATTGTAAAAATTGACACTTTCTGGTCTTATGTAATGATGTATTTTTAACAATTACTCAATTGAAAGGTGTGGCTAATTCAGCTGTTTGGTATTATGTTTTTATAGTAAAATTAGTCAAAAAGCCATATAACTTTATTTCTTTGTTTGTAATTACATTATGTTGGTTAAGTCAATGCCATAGAGTTTTAAATAGGAACAGGAAGATGTGTAGGAGAATAAGACCATTACACCATACCAAATTCAACATACCTGATAATAGCATATCTGTTAATTGCATATTTTTTTCTGACAAATTGGGTATGCGATTAAGAGGAATCAATTGTGTTTAATATTGCAACTGGAAACTATTAGGGTGTTAAACAAAACTTGTAGAGTATTTAAAAATGTTTACTTTTGTTTACTTGTTTTTACAAATCCGCCTTATTCGACACTTGTGGTCATATCCAATTAATTATCCTGTTACTAGGCCCCTTCTTTTTTTTACAAAAAATCTATTTTCACTAATTAAAAGGAAATAACAGAGGGCATAGGTTTTTGTTTTTATTGTCGCCAATATGCCAGCACCTCAGGGTATTGTTGAACTGCCTAATGTTGGTCTTATAATCAGATGCTTTGTAAAAAATTATCATTTTAAAAAATTGTCAAACAACTGTAAATCTTTATATCTAGAAACAGTTCAGGCCAAGGTCTTCAGAATGCAATAGAAATTTTCTTGAAAAAATATGCATTCAATGAATATGGTTACTATAGAAACCATGCAAAAAGATGCTAAAATTTGCAAAATAGTTAATGAAATCAGTATTAAATCAAAGACTAAAGTCTTCAAAGTCGCTGATTTTGGCTTACTTTCAACATCCAAAACGATACGAATGCAATATGCTCTAAAATCGGGTGACCTCCACTAAAAATATTGGTTCCCTTGATATGATTGCGTACTCTATAGTAACCGTAATGACCCGAATGTTTTAAATCATCCGGAACAATATTAAACAACTGGAAATGACTATATATAGATATCGGGGTCCTGTTAATATATATGATTTTATATAGTCAATTGTAACGAACGCCTGTGTTTGAATCGGAAACTGGGTAATATTACGATGACCTATATGGTCCAATAACGAGCCCCTGTGTCTGAATCGGAAACTGGGCAATGTTCAATGCTAAACGATCGTCCTCGTACAAGCAAGACACACGCTTAGAAAACACCTGTAAGATATTTAAGAGATACATTTTTATCTCGTATGTATTTAGAACTGTGATGCTATGGCAGTAAACACGGCGAGAATCTGCAGCATTATGTGGTGTATGACTACATATTTATGCAAATCATATGCGACTATTAAGTACTGAAATTAAGAGAAGTCGCTAACAGTATTAACGACTTAAAAAGACAAAATTCCTGCAAAATATCTTATTTTTCCCCCATGCCCTGAAATTGCCAAAACTCCTTACTTTGAAAACCCCTACTTTATACGGGCATCGACGGTTCGATTTTTAGCTATTTCACTTAGTAGTCCACTTATCAAATTTAGCATGGTAAAAAACCATTGGGACTCCTCAGCCTTTCTAACCTCGGAAGAATCTATTCGGAATTTGACAGATCCGATTCTAGTATTTTAGTTTTACTGGTTGAAATTTTACCATTATTTTTTTCCTAGCTTCTTGCTTCGCGCCAAAATTCTTGAGTTATTGTTCTTTATTTCTAGTGATATCTAACCATTTTTTAGCGCAACCTGGTGGATAGAACTACTCTAAGTCGCGTATGACTACAATTCTGGCAAATTTTTCAAGAAGAAATTCTCCTTTCTGTATTCGAGGTTATTCTTTGGTGTAGAGGAAATGGCCAAGTAGTTCCGATTAGGTTAAAAATTGACTTACAGTCACTTTCACATTGAAGGCATATTGGCATTGAAAAAGAGCCCCTTCAACATTGAAAACATATGAAACATTGACAAATAGTTTTACAAGTCTCCCTTTTAAGAAAATGTTTAATATGCAATAAAATCTCCATTTTTTAATCACCATAGCAACAACTAGTTTCCATTTATGACATTTTTTTTTCATCTCTAGTCGAAATTACGAAACTACACTAAATTGTGGAGTGCTGGCTATACAGATTGGAAATAACTCCGTAAAAATAAGCAAATCGTTTTATTTTGTTACATTCTGGTACGTGTATCAAACTCAAATCATATCAGTGATAAAAAGTTTTGTTGAAGCTACTGTATGTTCATCGAATTCATTCCCATAAAAAATTTGAAATTTATATAAATTGCTTCCTTTTTTCGAAGTTAAATATTGGATGAAATTTCAATAAATCAAAATGAGCTAAGTAAACTGTTGAGAAGATGTTAGGTATCCCCTTAATACAGTGGTTTAGTTCAGGCGATTAAAAAAAAGATAAATATAAATTTTTATCAAGTGTTGGAACAGAGAAACTAATTGAATTCATCACACTTCAACACTCGTGATCATAATTAAATTTGATAATTCACTCTTTTTATTAACTATCCTGTTATTATCATTTTTTAAAAGACTTTTTTTTTCTGAGAAATGGCATTTTAAAGGAAAAAACAGAGCTGCGTGGTTTTTGCCTTTATTGTCGCCCATATACAGTGGTTTTGTTAAGGCGATTAAAAAGATAGATGTAAATATATATCAAATACATTTTGAGAGGTGTGGGAACGGATAAACTAAATGAACTTTAACATCTGTCATGTATGTTGCTTCGGTATTATGAATTGCGTAATTCAGAGCGACAAAAGGTATTCTAAGGAATAAAATTTTGGCGAAAACGAGCATACAGTAGCCTGGAGCCATCTTTCAGAATTTCTGGATAAAACACTGCCATAGGTGGAACCAGAAATTCTGAAAGGGGGGTCCAGGCTATTATAGGCTAGAAACCACTAATTCCACTATAGGCTTCTATGCAAATTTCACAACATTCAATGGCTTCTCTTGACTTTACCTTAACTTTAACCTGCAGAGGACTATATATCAGCATGATTCTACACATGTCAGCTCACAATCCTCAGAATGGCATGTGGGGTTAGCAGACTTGTAGTGCAGTACTGGTCACCGGAAGTGAAGTGTCTATAAATAGCATGGGGAATCCCAGTGTTTTCACAAGATAGGGGTATATTTAGAAATCATTATGGAGATTAGGCTTCACATCACAAGAAGCGAAATGCACCTATAAAATGTACAGAAATGTTTTTCCTTTCAGAAACTGTTTCAAATTTTTAAATAAGATGAGAACTTTTTTCACAGCAGTATGAGGAACAGAGGTAACTTCTGCGTAGGACTATTTTTGTAACCTATGTGCTAATTTTTGCCAAAATTTTGCCCGAAATTGTCGAAATTTCCCAACAAAAAGGGTCCGGATCCGCGACTGCATTGCCATCAAATCCCTTCCCATCCTCACAACCAAATACAGCTCAACATTTAAGCAGCAGAATTTATAAAGTTATGACTGAAGCTGATAATGTAAAAAAAACCCCACAAAATTCGAAGGCTGATCGAAACAATCTACTTTTATTTCTAATTCAGAAAGTTACAGACCGGCCTTAGATAGCGTTTGGTTGTTGGATCTTTGAGATAAAAAATATATAGATTGCATATGAAATCGGAACTTTGGAAGAGTCTTAATGTTCTGATTTGATTAATTTATGGAGAAGGTGAAATGTGGTTTTCTCCAAAATACAGATCTGTATATAGTAAGGACTGTGGTAAAATATCCCGTATGTAGACCGAAAAGGCATCTTTTTTTCGGTGGGGGTTTTCTCCACATTGTATCATTTCTATTAGCAGTGTCTTAATTTTATATGCCATTGGACTGTTATTCATAATTTTACATGTAGATTGAACGATTTATAAACTCCATCGACGGTTTTAGTTTGTATATCCTAGTACATGTAAATAAAAAAAAAATCTGTGTTCGTCTTGTTTATGGCCTTGACAGTTTTAAAATTGAATAAACATGTGATATTAATGAAGTAAACATTCTTCGAAAACAAAAGCATCAGAAAACTATGATGAAAAAAAAAATTACGAATGGAAACTTTAATATCCTATTAAAATTTGCATACTTACGGTTTTTTGTTGTGATATTGTTCGTATTTCCCTAACTACTGCGGTGTGTTGTATCCGCTAATTCTCGGTTTTATATTCCGTATGTTAAACAGAATTGTGTAACGATTTTTTTTATAACTGAAAACAAACACGGTAGAGAATTTTAACAAGTATTTTTATAGTCACTCTAGTTCAACACGTTATGCATCTGTCGAAAGAAGACTAATTGAGCCTAAACAGACGAGTTTTGAAATGCCGACTGCATTGTTATCTGTTGACGATTACTGAGTGGTTGACAATCCTTTGTGGGAATGTTCAATATTTCTCTACTTTTCAATATTTATCTCTTATGGATATGAATTTTCAATTCATTCGTTGCCAATTCTTTCATTTGTTATTTGTTTAATCCCAGGCTATCAAAGACATAAACAAAATTGTGTATGACCGAGTCATGAATTAGAAACCAAATAGTATTACTGTGGCCCAACCCTATTACGTATTAAGTTATTAAAGATAAAGATGTTTCAATATTAAAATTTTGATCATTTCAGTTAAATTCTTTTATCGCTAAAAATGGGAAATATTAAGGCTATTATCTTGTCGCTAAGTACATCTTGTCAAAATTATAGGTTTGGACCGATCAACTCGAGAGACAAACAGAAATTTAATTGTTCAAACTATGTCAGCGTATCTCAGAAAAATAGCATAAAATATAGTAAAATTTTCACCTGTTTTATGCTTATAGATTTTTTATTTGACGTTTAAATTTTTATATCACTTTGAAGAAGCCTAAAACAAATAGGCATTCAAATATACATTTTCATGCAGAGACGAAATATATTGGTTTCTAAACATAACAGACAATACATGTACACAGTACATTGCCGGAAAATACCGAGGACTTGGGCCAACAAATTTGCATTTTTTGGTAACCATAACGAATTTTTCTACAGATTCTAATGAAAATTTCGTACATATGAACACTTTTTTTAAATTGACCTACTTGTGGTCAGAAATCCGGGGCAAAATAGCCCAGGTCCTCAATTCGTACGAGCTTTAGAAGCAGATCAGATCGCAGTTTTTTCCCGGTTCGCAGCGAAGTACAAATGAATATTTTCCGGCAATGTAAATGCATTGTTTTTATCTTACAAGTAAACAATCATCTCAAAGCTATCAAAAAAAAAAAAAAGAAAAGAGAGACAAATCGAATAATTTTCCGTCACCTCTTGAACGTGAACGTATTTCAAAGTACCTTCAAACTGGTTACTGGTGTTGCTCAAAATTGTAAACGGTTAACCATGCTAGATATACGGCGTTGGTTTCCTTGGCACCCTGTATTTGTATACTAGAAAGCCTAGTTTCAGGACAAAATTAAGTATATACATAGGGGCACGGATAGAATTTAAGCCCTAGCGAAGTTTTGGAGCTGAAAAATTATAAAAAAGCCATGTATAGTAAAATGTTAAAATAGTGTAAAGAGCATTTTAATACAATGTTTGCCTATGTAATGGATCTTACTCATGACCTCAAGTCCCTGTGCTAAAATAATCACTGTAACTTACTGAATGAAACATTTTATGAGATCTGCATGAAGACCCTTTTTGTGAAATGTAGGGAATTCCCGTTCTATTTTTAGCTCATTGTCTTCTTGCACCCGGAGTCTCACTCCAGCATGATATTTTCAAGGCTTTTGTGTAAACATGCAGCTTTCAGGTGGTGAGTTGTCTTCTTCAGGTTAAACTCAAGGTAGAAGGTCCATAACACATTGAACTTAGTGAAATTAGCATTGGAGCCTATGGGAAATGACATATTAGTGGTGTGTAGCATTCTTTCATCAGCAGTGAAATATTAATTATTTCAAAGTGTTTTATCAAAACTCGTTTAATCCGTCAAAACGTTTTGTTTCATTTTAATCGTTATAGTGACTAAGTAACTCGTTATTACAATAAACTTATAGCTAAACTCGTTGTATCCACTTATTTTACTCGTTATGACTAACGCGTAACAATGTGTTACTAAGTCGTTATATTAAACAAGCCAGTTAACTTGATTTTTTTTTATCACAAGCGAGTTAACTTGATTTTTTTTATAACAAGAGAGTTAAGTTGTATAATAATTACGTGACGTGGCACATATACGCTTCCGTACAATTAGATAGCTAAATAGTCATAACGAATAACTTATAACGAGTAAGTTAAGTTGTAATAACAAGTTACCTTAGTCATTATAACGAGTTTCTACGTCGTTATAACATGTAACTTGGTCACGAGTTATTAAGTCGTTATAACGAACAACTTGGTCGCTATAACGCATTCTCAAGTAACGAGTATCTAGGTCGCTATTACGAGTTATTAAGTCGTTATAACGAACAACTTGGTCGCTATAACGCATTCTCCAGTAACGAGTATCTAGGTCGCTATTACGAGCTATCAAGTCGCTATAATGACTTAAGAATGAAACAACAGGCACTTTAAATATGGGCTTCTATAGATTTTCGACAATTATAACGTATAATATACGCATTTAAGGTCTTTAAAACCCGTACAACAATTTTTGACAATCAAAAATGCATTATTACCTAGTAAAGGATAAGGATCTAATTCATTCGGATTTGATCTTGATCGGATATTCATCGATCATAACCTATTTTGCATGAGTAATTTATGTGCATCCAACATTGTGAGAAATACGGTTTTAAACCACCATATCGAGCTTTTTATGGTAAAGATTCCAATCTTCCAACAGGTGTTTAGGAGTTCTAAACCCATGGGATGAGAAGAGATATCCCATTAGATCAGGTCTATAAAGTGTATAGAATCTAGACTCGTGAGTCCACGTGATGCCGAGTTTCTTGCACAGTATTCCTAAATAAACGTCATCAACGAAAATGGGCTTCACAAATTTGAACTGATTGCACAATTTATTCACAATATCAGGAGTAACTATCAGTGATCCACCACTAGCATATGGCGGCCATGTTTCCTCTGAATAAACAGACTTTGGAATGAACCATTTCGAATTTTCGTCTCTCACCGGTTTTGCATTTTCCCATACGAATCCCATGATAATACTACGCGTTCCTGAGTCGTACAATCTATGCAGATGATCCCAGATATATTTTATATTCACCATATAGTCATCATCGACAAAAAAGACATACTTAGCACCTGGGCAATGAGTTGAAACCCAATTGAACCCCATGATAGTCTTCAGTGTGTTATTTCTGTAGTCATCATCAAAACTTTCTTGAACAATGTCCTTGTAAACGTTGCTCTCCATTTGGACAAATGTTTTCATTAGTGGTGAGTACCCGAGTAAGAAAACAACTTTTAGTCCAGCCTTACCGGTAATTCCCCACGTGGCACGAATTGCCATTCGATGCGCGATGCGGTTGACATCAGATTTTACAACAACCAACAGAAATGGGTCTGATGTTGCGCCACTTGATATGCAAATGTTTATTGGAACGTGGAGGTAGAAATATGGATGTTCATACACGATAAGCTTCTCTTTTTCGATTGTTTGATTTGTCCCCCATTTAGGCTTCGATGTTGGCTTTTCAGTTGTCTTCCAAGAGGAAGTTTCTGGGGTTTTCTCGACTTCTTTTACAGTTGTCTCAATGTTCGCTTGCTTCAAAATAGGAATTTTTTGTAGGTTCACTACCCTGTTAATTGGCTGACGCTTCACTTGGTCCTCTGATTGTCTTATCGTGAGTTTAATTTTACTATCATTTGGCTCTTTCGTCTGAGAGAGTGCAATAATTAAAAATGTAAATATAAATAGACACCCAACTACGGTAGGGATCAGTGATAAAATACGTACAATCTTCCTCCACATGTTCGCTTTTGATTATCATCTTTTACATTAGATATGGACGAACAACAGCCTGAAATAAAGACATTTTCGTAAGTTGATCAGCAACAGTGTAAGGCATATTGAAATTATGTTTAATCAAACAAGTAAACGAACACAAACTTACAATAACTACAATGATATTATGCAATACTTCAATCATATTTTTTATGAAATGAAAACACTGAGAATTGTTTTTAAATTATCACGGACAGCGATTTAAAAAATCTATTAAAACAAGGGATCCCCGCATCGAATACTTCAGAAAATTTATATGTCCAAATCTATTTACTTTTACTAAGGAGTAAAATCAATCATTTATTACTGTCGCGAGATAAATTGTGAAGTAGCGACCATATTTGATTATTCAAGTGCTTGAGATTGGTGTCTTAATACAATTTTACAAGAAGTTTCTCAGTTGGGGCGTTGTCTTTAAATTCCCTCCCTCTACAAAAAACGGTAAAAGCTAGGTAAGATATCAACAAACTTTGTTTTCGAAAAGGCATTGCTAATATGCTTTTTGGAACTTTCGTATGGGATTAATGTGTCTATGAATGTGCATTTTAATTGCATATTGACTTCGTATTATAACCTGCATTTATGTACACCAACATACAGGCGAGTTGTGACTTGGAATAAAACGCAAAGTGTGTTATCGACCAGATATGAATAATGTAATGCGCTTTATTGGTGTTTTGGGGTGTTCAGGGCCATCATTTGCCCAAATTCTGTATAAAATCAACAAAACTTTCTAACAAAAAGGGGGTTAAAACTCCGTTGTCCTCAGGATTCGTTACTGCTAGTATCAACACTCGACCTAAATCACCCCGCGGGCCGGTGGCCCATTAGGTGATATAGGAGTCTACGGTTGATACAGCATGTGACACAGACCATGACATCTACTATTCGTCATATATAATGTTAGAACTATCAAATTTGTGAAGAAAATTTTTGTCCTCTGTGGGAGTCGAACTCGTACCACTGTGACATCTATGGCAACACCGCCTGCACAAAGTTCACCGCCCTAGACCACTCGGCCAGCTGGGCTATATGAATGTGTAGCTTTCGCTGACCGCGGGTCATTCCTCCTCGTAGGATAAATCTAGGGTTGTACCTTAGTACACGATGTATGATAGTACGAGACAGCTCGCCTAAATGTTGTTATGTAGGATGGAAGATCAAATCGGGCGGATTCAGGCGAGGGCGTGGCGGGCGTGCCCCCCCTAAAATCTGCAAAGCATGGGTTGACAGGGGTAGATTTAGGCGGTTTTAGGTTGAAACTTAAATTTCTCGCTAATTTCACAACAAAAGATATCTACATTGCATCCACTCTAGTAGAATATTCTAAAAACCTAAAAAAATTTTCGCCTCGCTCCGCTCGGTGAAACTTTAACTGTGCGCCCCCCTAATCTAAAGTCCTGGATCCGCCCTTGCAAATAAAAGATTATATCATACATCACAATATTTACCGTCTCTCGTGTGGAAATTAATGTACCAACCTTATTTCAATTAGTATCGAACCCCACTTGTTGTACACGCATGATGGCCATAGTTTATCCGGATATTATTCTTTTGATGTGTACCATCTTGACTTTTTGCGTAAACTCATCACGGCATAAGCCACATTTTTACGTAGCGATAGACTAAGTCTCTTCTGTATTCATTTTTGTATTTTTTTTAGAAACTCATCTCCCCACTAAAACCATCCCAGTCAAGAGTGCATGATAACTCTAACAAAGTGTCATGTTCATACACAATATGTATCATTGTGCAACAACCGAATGGAAAAAAATTGATAACTTGTTATGTGGTCTGTATGTTTTTTCCCAGTGAATTCGGTGTCTTTTTTACATGCATGAATCACCTCCTGTCTGATCTTCATAAAGACTGCTACTTGAACCTTGGAAACTGTAGATATATCAGAACATGGAATATCAATGACCAATCTTGGTACGCTGATAGAAGTAGTACTATTGTTTTTCATTTCAGACACACCATCGCCACCTTCCATTGAAGCAATGCGAAACCTTGGACTGTTACATGTATATCAAAATGAAAGTATTCAGATGGCATAACTAGATAGTAGCACTAAACTTACCTTAAAGAATTGAAATTGAATTGATAATCTCAAATATTACATGCTGTTCAACCCTTAAGTTTCCTGTCTGTCAACTTTCAAGATATAATACTTGTAAATTATGTCAGTAATGGGGTATTAAGTCATAAATGTTTATTGTGATCGGGAACTGACAAAAATCATATATAAGGAGTGGAACTTTCAATTTACTACTTCACTGGGAAGTTACTCAGGTTAGTGAAGAGTTATATCCATATGTGCAGACATACCAGGAAATACATAAGCTATATTTTCACTTCCCGGAAGCCAATGCAAAGCTGTCATCCGGTGTTTAAATTGTTAGATTGTTTGTCTTTTCAAGATGAATCTTATTAAAAGCAAAATGTAAGTATTAAATGCAAATCAGAGATTATAATTCCAGTATAACCATGCAGGTGGTGATTTGTGATAGAACAAACAGGTCGCATTGCAGGTTCAGATTGTGATAAGATCTGGTCATATAAATGTAGTGTGAAGGGGAGATAACGCATAAAATCCCAATAAGAAGTATATAAAGATTTATCGCTCTTGTTCAACACATTTTTAATAGTCATAAGAGAAATAATTCTCCTACACGAAATATAATGCTTTAAATCTATTAAAGGTAATGCATTAACCTTGAATCTGCAAGGGAAATAAATGTAAAGTCATGTGATAAAGTGGATAACCGTACGACAACGCCGCTAACTGCAACCTGAAATTTGTTATTACATATACTAGTAATACATGGTATATTCCAAGTGAAACACTTAGCCATGAACAGTAAAAAAAAATATCTTAAATTTAACTAAATTGTTCTGTAGGACGTTGTCGTGCTGAATGAATGACCTAGACGAAAGCCCGCCAAAACCCCGAAATATTTTGAGCGGGAAAATATATGAGCGGGTAAAACTGCAACGACACCTAACACAGATGAAGCAAATACCCATAAGAAAATAATTTCATCCTAATTCAATACTTCAATCGAATGAAATTATAAATATAAGGCACATAAAAGGTTAGCTATATTTTTTAGTAAATCGATGTTATGGGACCTGCCTGGTTTTTAGATTAAGATGTTTTTAAATAGATCTCTTCAATATCAAGTAGTGTTTAAATGTACAGTACAGCAGAGCAGGGGCGGATTCAGGCGGGGGCGTGGCGGGCGTAAAATTTGCAAAGCATAGGTAGTCAGGGGTAGATTTGGGCGGTTTTAGGATAAAACTTTAATTTTTCGTTAATTTTACTACAAAGGATATCTAGTCTAGAGGAATATTTCAAGAATTTAACATAAAAAAAATTATGCTCAGAGAAATTTTAACAGTGCGCACCCTAATCTAAAATCCTGTATCCGCCCCTGAGTTCAGTGAAGTATTTTTAATTCAGTGTGTCGTATAATGTGCTTGTTTGCTACGGTAACATACAATATGTGGCTGTCACGTGTTAAGTGTTTCGCTCTCGCTCACCACTAATATCTCAAACTGGGATTTAAATATAACTAACGCCTTGTTGTTTTATTAGTCCCAATCTCTAACGACAAATCAATGCGATAGTAAGAACTCAATGTTCACAAGGGCGTACAATACCATAGGGATATTGCATGGACATTGTCCCTGCATGGACGATGAGTATTTGGGGTTTTTACGGTCTTGACTATCTTTACGGATCTCGCACGACCGCCCACTACGGGGATTCTGTTAGAAGATGTCTGTTAGTAGTTGGAGGTAGTGGAGCCCAGCCTTCGGGATACCTGACCGAAGAACTCAGAGTATGTACGTCCTACTAGCGGCTGGGCTGCCATGTTAGCGTTTCCCCACTCTAACAATTTGGGAGTACGTCAAGTGTGGGAGTGTAGAGTGCATGGAATTGTTAATGGAATATATAAATGCGAAATTGTTCCCAACTGAGCATACGTCAGCAATAATGGCTGTTTTGGTGGCGATATATCCGGGATCCTACGAGACGTAGACATGTCTATTATTGACAAAAGCTCCCTTCCGATTTTGATAAATTTCAGATCTTTCGTTCCCGTGTTATGAATTTTTTTACTTAAAAAGGAGGATTTTCAAGTTTTCGGACAATAACTCAAAAACACTTTCATCTACTTTAATGAAACTTTGGTGAATTGTTCATATCTATTGACGTAAGTTCCTTTTCGATTTTAGTATATTTCAGATTGATCGTTTCCGTGTTTTGAATGTTTATACTTAAAAAAAAATGGGGGATTTTCAAGTTTTCGCACAATTACTCAAAAACACTTTCACTAACTTTTATTAACCTTTGATGAATTATTCATATCTATTGATGTTTTGTATAAATGTCAAATTTCACGTTTCAGTGTTATGAAGTTTTACTCTTAAAAAAAGCCAGAAACGACCAAAGAAATTTTATTTGTTGAAAAATCGTTTAAAACAGAACATTTGTTATGATGATCGACTAATAAATATAAATGTACTTGGCAATTTTGTCAGAAAAGTGTGTTTTAAACAAGATAGAAATGTATGGGTGAAAAATCAAGACAACAAACTTAGTTAAACTTGAAGTAGCCTTGATAGCGCCAAATTTTTTGTGCATTTTTTTTACTTTTTTTTTTGGGGGGGGGGGGTATTTTACAGGGCTCTCAGTATTTTTAGTTGATCATATAAATTCATTAAAAGCATAAGGACGCGTTAAAAGGGCTACGGGCGTATCATGCGCTTAAAGCGCAGCTCTTTGTTTGATCAATTTTGACTACGAAAATCGCCACAATTCATCAAAAGAACTCAGAAGTATTAGTTATCATAAAACTATACAGAAAATACCAAATAAGTCAATCTTTACTAAAGCATAGATATTCTAGTGGTTTTTACATTGAAAAAAATGTCAATTTAAGCGATTTTTCGGTGGGAGAGGGATATTTTGTTCACTTTATTCCAAACCCTTGGTGTTACCACAACTTTCTTGGTTTCATTGGGACGCGGAGACGTTGGGCTTCATAATGATCCTTATATGTATTCATTTTTTTTCACACATGCTATCCGGCCAAGAAGACTTCGACTCTTTGAGACACAATAATCTTGGCTTTTTGACCCAAGTGGGGTACAAATACGGGCTTATACTGAAAAAGAATCCTAGAATATTCTTTGGCGACAAATTGATTCGGTAATGGGAGGAATAAAGGTACCTGAAAATCACCATGAAAGTGTGATGGTGGTGAGTGGGGGCACGGTGGACCCTCGATCCCAGCCCATGGACTATAACACATTTATCTATGACGGCAAAATGAATATTGAGCGTATTATGTATGGCAATGGTTACTTAAATTCTGATCAAAACACTGATTACTTCGTTATTGTACAACGCTTTATCAAGCAAACTAAACTTTCTAAGATTTAAGGTTCATCATTACCTTTTGACATGTATGGCCCCGTCACTAATTTCCCTCTGACTACAGACAAACCTGCGTATCTAGATGAAATTTAAGCCATAGCAGCCCTTCAATATGAGAAAGTTAATTCATTTTATGAAAAATAATATCAGAACTGACCTGACTTTTGCAGTGTTATTTTTAGTTCTGTAGAGAGTGCAAAAATAAGATTCACTTGATATGGTCCACTCATTTACACAGTTTTAGTCACCCAAATAGGTGGCTATTGTCCTTCTATTGACGAGCTTGTCAATGTGAATAGAGTTTACCTCTAATACGTAGGGAACACCTAAAAACATTATTCAGACTAAGTTCATTTTCGCCCTTACTGCAGCATTGATGAAATTAAAACAGTAAAAGTCATGCCAGTTCTTCATATAATTATTCATGTAATGAATACATCTTTCAAACACTTTCAAACACAGTGCTTTTTCATTTATTTGCAAGTAATTTTTGGTATAAAATACTGTTATGTTAGATCTTCTTTGATGTGTATATATTTTATTTTATAAGTGTAAATTTTTGTATATATATATGTGTGTGTGTGTGTGTGTGTGTTTGTGTGTGTGTGTGTGTGAGCGAAATTGTTCCTTAATTTTCATTTTATGGCTATTGTTCAGTAACTAAGAGCAAGTTCGTGCCTTTTTGCTTTCGATGACGACATGGATTTTATGCTACTTTTGTACAAATTTCATAGCGTTCTTTAAAAAAAAAACGTTGTTTGTCTTCCTATCGTAGAATGGGTTTTACCGAAGTCTCATATTTTTGCATCAGAATATATTTCATAAACGAAACAACTTAAAATCTGTCCATACAGAACACACAATCTTGATATCTCAAATATTTAGATTAAAATAAAACTTGTTTGTATATACATTATAAGTGTTTGTTGCAACTCTCTATCGTCTACCCTTGGGGGGATATAGGAGTCTCGGGTTGATACAGCATGATGCAGATTTTGGTATTTAACATTCAGTATATATTGATAGTGCATAAAATACAGCGTTCGACTCAATATGTTCAAATCCTAATTCTGTTCCAGATTTGCTCGCCATTACTTTTACAGAAGAAATTTGTTCGGAAATAAGTCAAACCAATTAGACAGACATGTAACTTTTTACACGATAACTAATACAAATACAAATAGTAAACTAATAGTATTTCTGTGTATACTGTTTTATATTTTATCAAACCTTGACGCAAAGTAACTTGCTTACTAAACTTGGACAATAATAATATGACACTAATTGGTAAAGTATATACTTTCTACTTACATATATACATGGGCAAAAAATACCAGTTATTGTACTTCATATATTAATGTACATATTTACATATAAAAAGAATAATTAACATACATAATTCTTTAACAAGATAAATAAAGGAATTTGAAGTATGCAAACCAACACTTGCCTAATAAGATCTAGAATTCGTACATAACGGTTAAAACTAGACTAAACAATTGAAGAAACGCACACTTTCTTTTCCAGTTTTATAATTTTCACAATTTCAATTTTAAGTAAATTCATTTGATATACTAAATAAACATACGCAAAAAATTGAAGGACTTTGTGTTTCTGTTGTAGCAGAGTATTCAGGGGAATCAATATTCTAGCGGAAACCGAAAGAATCCAAGATAAAGACCAGACATGGGAAAGAGACAGGCACAACTAAGAACAAAATAACAAAAATAATACATATAAAGTAGCAAAAGTAAATATGGAACCCGTCTCCACTAAAAACTGGGAGCATGGGCCAGGTGCACCAGTAGGGTGAGCGTCCTCTGTTTTTCTAGAAAAACCCGCCGAGTTGCTAATAAAAAGGCAAGTCCAGGGTAGACGAAAGAGGAAAGAAAAATTATGACACGTTGATCAAATAAGTTTTCATGGTGTAAATGGATATCCCGTAACGATCCACTTCTGTAGTGATAACTTCAATCTTGTAGCAACATAACCCTGTTCCAGAAGCCTGATTGTAAGAAGTTTAGCGCGATAAAAAAAAAAGTTTGCGTAGTTACGGCAAGCTCTGGCATAAAGTATGAGCTCCATACGCAGGCGGTGAAGGGATGTTGCCACAGATTAAAGAAAAATTGACAAAACGGAATAAGTCATCGTGTTTGTCGTATAGTTCAGTCACTAGTTTCTTTTACAATCGATCTCTAAGTGTTGGTCAAGATATGAGGCTGACTTCACAGTATCTGTAGTATCCTTAATCTCAGTTCATTGGGGTAGATTCGATGTATAAAATCCCCGAAACTAGTATTGAAAGTGAGATTAAGGGATCTTGTTAACGATGTTTAGCAATAGGTGATTTCATACACTGAAGTCGAAAATAAGTCAAATTTAAGTCACTTTCAAAATATTTAATTTTTGTGAAAACAACCAACATCAAGCTGCATTATAACGTTTTTACCTGGTAAAAGTACGCATTTTGCTATGTTTGACCAGACAGCTCAATTTCTCTCCTTTTTTTTTTTTTAAATTTCTCTTGAAAAAATCAAAACTAAAAATTTGGAAAATCTTAATTTTCACGGAATTTGAACGAGAGATTTGCGCGCTATAAAACCTGGTCCAAACCACCTCTTATTTTGAAATGCCTGTACTAAGTCAGGACCATTGCAGTGGTTTTTAACTTTCTGTTTTTACCCTGATATTGTCCTTTCCTTTTGACTATACTACACAAATTATATAAGATATAAAGGTAAGCGGTGTATTCCTTTAGTTGCTGAGTATATAAAAGTACAACGTCCGCATACATTTATGGTAATTAAAAGAGATTTTGCATCTATTATAACCATAAAATGTGCATCTTTTTCTGTTGTGGTTTTAAGAATATTGGCTGTTCTAAGTGATGCACAGAATAATTGAAAATCACGAACGTAGTTGAAGGTGAAATTCGATAATAATGTTATTATGTATAAAAAAAAACAACACTTCAATTACCCCAATGAGAAACGTTGATACTATGTTTGAATGTAACCGCATGCTTAGCACCACCGCGGGATACTGTAAACTTGGGTACGAACTTGCAAACAAAAGTTTTAATATACAACTATGGCAGATAGTATGAATTAAGGGAACATAAAACAACAGCTTATCCCGGACAGCCCGTATATATACAAATAAATAGGCGTTTACCACCCCCGCCCCCAATCCCGGACAAGTAGTAGAAAAGTACCAAAATGGAAGTAGAGGGTTTATCAAATTTCAATTACCACCACCAAATTTTATATCCATCTGTAGTGCATTCCATATTAAGTTGAGCTGTATATAAAGACCACCTGTCTTATGTGACAATGAATTTGAATTTGCCTTCCCTATGTTGGTCATTTAATACATGTTTGACTGTATATATGGGGTGGGGGGGGGAGTACAACCATCTAAAAATGTAACTTACCTTTCTAAGAGAATTTGCGTCCACGTATTATATTATCATCCATGGTTTAGTCATCCGATAATTCTAGTAATTATGTGTCCCACATGAATAGACAGTGTAAATGATTTTCCTACTAACACATCAATATTTTGAAGTCCGTGCAACATGTCGCATTGTATAAAGCGCAAATCTAATGTATCTTTGTAAAAGATATTTATAGATTTTCGGATTTTGTTACATCTTTTATTCATGAAATCATCTATTCCCTATATTAATCTAGTTTATATTGAATATTCGGAATACTAAAGATAATGTGATTGTTATTTTTATTGACGTCATTAGTAAAAATTGATGAAGTTTTGATAGCATCATTAACATCTTACATGTCATTTTAAATGTAGAAAATTTGAATGACATTCTTACGATTTACATATATGCAGTTAAGTACATCTAAATAGACAAATAAAGCCCTTATCTGACACAATTTAAAAAAAAATACACTGTTTACTCACATCAGTTAGATAACCACCCAGTTAGCTGGAAACCAAGGTATAAAATGAACTCACGAAAAAATGGTTGACAAATAAATATACTACACCATTTACAACCCTTCCTTTGAAATTAAAAATCCATAGGCACTTCAAAGTTGAGGGACTTCGTGGTTTAAAAGTGAATAGGGAAATTACCGGAGCCCCCTTCGCCACGCCAGTCGGGGGTTGGGGTTGGATCGGAATTTCTGGATCCGCTACTGGAATCCCTACACAAACGTACAGAGTCCTGATACGCACAGAGAAAGCATAATTGTGTGCACAAAACAGTTATAATGTTCTCGCATCATATTTTTTTTAGCACACAATAAAAGGATTTCGTTTTTCCGAATAAGTTTTTTTTTCCGCTGCTACGCGGAGTCGTGACATAGACACCGTCCGTCCGAATATTGCAAGCGCTCAAAATCAAGCCTACGTTTCTTTTCCAATTTTCATATATTTGATACTTAAAGTTGCTTCCACCATCTTGTGACCAACAATTTGGACAAGTTTGAAACACAGGAGCTGACCTCTCATATTTGTAAGAAAAACTACCCTTAGAACTTTTAGTTATTTTTTTTTATCCATATACGACATTGCTAGCGCTATCACGCCTACCTACGTGAGATTCATACTGAATGGTTTTATTACAAATAGCTCGGACAGGTTCAAAATAAGGTGCTAACCGATCATTTTTGTAAGAGTTATTGCAATTTGAACTAAGAACAATTTTCGTAATCTTTTTCACCCGTACACGACATTGTAAGCGTTCCCAGCATTGTGAATGTTCAAAGAAAGCAGAGAAAAATATTGGAACACTGTTCCCTTAACTTCTTGTGCATGTCACTATCAGAGATTCGAAGTTTTGTAATAAATTCATTAGCTTGTACATAAGACTGACTTTGATAATTGCCCGTGTTATAAATACCTTTCTCACTGACGAAGTCATAAAAATAAATAAATAAAAGTGTGCTTTTGACACAATATGGAACGGTCAAATCTAATATCTTTACAGTTTATATTAAATGGCAATTACAGAATAATAAGAATTGAAAACTAAGCAATCAAATTAACCAAAAAGCAATCGAAGTTAGAATGTTTGTTTCGGAGCTGTTCTGGGGAGAGCAAGACTCTTCAATTGGTCATAGCTTGAATCTTTAGTAAATGGCCTATCTCCATAACCCCGTGTTCTCTGTACACCGAAATCGTCGCTTAGTTCACTTTTCACATCGTCGCTTGTTATCGACTGGCACCTCTCTGGCTTACGGTCACGTGACTGGTTTTGATCGAAGGGTTTTGGAGGTTTGTCATTGTGAGGTCGCTTTTCTTCTTTCGCAGTTGTCTGTTGTGGCCTGTCTACCTTTTTAGCAGGAGATATTTTTTGTTCCTCCTTTTTCTTTTTGTCTACTGTCGGTGGCTGTTGTTTTGGTTCTGTTTTAATTTCTTGCTGTCTTGGTGGTAGGGGGTTTCCCCGTCTGTCGGCGGTAGTAAATATATCAAAAGAATCCTTTGATTTTTCATTCTGTACAATGGCATGGAAATTGTCGTTTTGTTGTTTTGCCAAAAGAACTCTCACCTGGATAGATTATATTGCATTGAAAATAACTTTCTATAATTCTGTAGACTTAATTATTATCACAAAATCTTATGTCTAATAGCATAAAAAACCAATTTTATGAAAATTATAACTGCTTATTACTAAAGAGATTTAAAGAGAAGTATAGCAAATCATACACGTGACATATGTTAGGAAGACACATAAAGATCTGACAGCGTTGTGTTCGTAGTTTTGTTTTTCTTTCTTGAAACGCTACTTAGGACACACTATTTTAAATTTTCATTAAAACATGTCGAGATCACGACTTACTGAAGGGCATCCTCGTAAGTGGAACTCCTCTTCACCACTAAATTCATTTCAATGAAACTTTGTATTATGCTTAAACTTCATACATGTATCTAGATGTGCGTGATTTCAGATATATTAAAGAAGAGATATACAGCTGATTTCCTCAAGTGAGTTATGCTCACACTACAAATTTCCGTCAATGATCATACCAAAGAGCTACTGTGCTCGAAATTGATATTATTATTTCAAAGTTCTGACAAAAAAAACTAGGAATATAAGCATCAACATTTAAGACCTATTAGCGCTGTAATACATAATATACTTATAACCAAATTTTATACCCTTTTTTTTTTTTAAAAAAAAGCCCCACGCAACAGAGTCAGGGTTAGATTTCCACCCATGTGTCCTGGAATGTTGACTCCAGAATAACAGCTTCACTTTTTTGTCAGAGTTCTTACAAACAGGGGAAATGTTTCTAATTTTGAAAGCCTTGATAGAATTTGCTTTCAGAAAATCAATTGGCAGGACCACAGAGTAAATTTAGACGGGACTTAATGAAAAGTGTTAAATTCAGATTTATTTCGTACCTTAGAGATAAGTCGCGCGCTCGACATTATAAGTATAGCAAGATATAAGGTCGTGATCTCGACATATAATAATGAAAATCTAAGTTTACCATTGTAACTATGAGTTAACCCTCCTATTGTTCATGTTATGTATCGTAAAAATAAAATGGTAAGCTGTTAAAAATTTCAAATACGCCTAGTATATTAATGAAACATATATTACCCTCGAAGAATCAAATGGCGCACAGCAGCAACACACAGAAGCTGAGATTATCGCAAACACTATCTCACAGAAGGCGAAGAAGGTTACTAGAAGCGGAACTAGCCATCGAAATCCAACTGGCGTCAGCTGGTGTCGCTGTAATTAAAATTCTTAGTTACTATTCAATATTATGATCATTGTTGTAGTGATTAAAATATGAAATGTCACGTTTGTACACCCCCTTCCCCGATTTTCACAGACTAAATGGTATTTTGGTGATATATGTCTTGGTAGTGAAAAAAATTAGCGAGTATGGAGCTTTTCAATTCACAGCTCAAGGCTGCACAATGGTACAAGAAAACTCAGCCCTCGTATATGTAAACATGTCATGTTACCATAGGGTGAAGTTATCAAAATTTTCCCAAGTGAGGTATATATTGGTAAAAAGACCATAAACTGTCCGGTCTGTGGTAAGAAGATAAGACGCCACCATGGAATCGAGTGGATCTGACATTCAAGCACAGATATATTTCATTCTATAAATAACTTACCAGGTAAGAAGATGTAACGGTTACGATAAAACAGAGTGGCCCTGATATACCAGCACAGGTAATACTTAAAATCAGAAAGGTCATTTTCTAGAAAGGAAATTAAATTACTTTATATAAGTGAAATTCAACATTTATCCGGGTTAGCGTCATATAAATTCAAAACACTACAGGTAACTTTATATTATATGACATTCATTCAAAACACAAATAACTGGTCGTTAAGTATGGAACCTACTGTGTGCACACTGGATGCTAACTTTTGCTCTCGCATATGTACGCCGTACTTCAAGGCTTTTTCATTAAAATTTAGAAAATGAAATAGATAATTAAGTTTGTAGGCAATACTTCGGTATACTAAAACAAATAAAGGGTTTAAGTCGGGATTTTTTTGTGTGTGAAGCGAAAATCTACGGAAGCCTATAAGGATTATTAGAAAAAAGTAAAATATGTCGAAATTACGACATAACATGTCGAATTTACGACATACTATGTCGAAATAAAGACATAACATAGTCGAAATTACGACATAATATATCGTAATTTCGACATTTTTTTTTCTTCAAATGATCCTCATGGGCTTCCGTAAAAATCCTATGAGAGTGTGAAAAAATAATGATAATTTAAGTATGTTTTTATTGTTAAAAGCTACTTACGTAGTAGTTAATATTGGCGAGCTTTTTCTCAGATAATACAGCCGCAAAAGCCCCTGTCACACAATACTGGAAAGACAGAAACATGATTGAAGTGAAGAAAAAAAACTATTGTTTATTGCAAATATTTTACTACAATTATTTTAACCCGTATATTTGATAACTCCATGAGTGAAAGATCATTTTAGCGGTTTGACTTTTCATTTCCGATCTGAGATTTACAAAATTGAAGCTTATAGATACGGAGTTCTTTCTGTCGTTGAAATTTTCAGCTTTAAATGGACTGGCAACAGAGGAAGGCTCGGGTTACCATCCAATTTCTTTAGTTTGTGATTTTAATTTTTTTGTGTTGGTTTATAAGACATTCCGTTCTGGTATTTTAATTTTTAACTTTATATATTTTTACACATAGCTCAAACTTTTTTCATGAATACTAGACTTTTTATTTTACATCAGTAGTTAAGGATATAAAATTTGAATTTCTTCATGTTTTTATTTAAATGCTTGTCTCAGTCTCCGATACATGCGAACAACCTTTTAAATGTCATTGTTTTGAGAAATCTTATGGTAAAAATAACACAAATATTTTTTTATACAATCATAAAAAAGTCAACGCACCCATATTCCACACCAGACTGGAGAAAAAGTCTTGGTCAAAGTGTCCACTTTAGCATACACCTCTGAATCTTTAAGAGCGGGATCTGGGACAAACTCGTTTTCGAAGAAAATTAACATCAGAAAGTCTATTAATCCCAGAGCTATACATATACCCCCAATGCCTATTTGAATAGATCCAAGAGTCTTTAGAGCAGAAAAAGGGAAGTTCTTTACTTTTCCAACGTCGACTCCTTCAATCGTCATCTTATCACTATTATTGTCTGAAAATAATGAGGAAACTATTTGGTTGGAAGATCACTATGGTTCAATATGTTCCCCGTTGGCAAATCAAGGAATTTTAAAATAAAGGGTGTGCCAGAGAAAGGTTTCAAAAAGGGGAGTCCCAGGCTATTATTAGCTCATTTTTTGTCCAACAAAATGGGCGTTCCGGGTGTTGGAAGACCCTGGATCCGTCACCATCCCGTAAATGTATATTATGAATTTTCTATTTTTTTTTCTAATTTGAATATACAGCAAGTAAATCAAACAAAAATACAGCCAAACAAAGAAGAAGAAAATAATTATAAGACCGGCTAAACAGTTTAGAAATGGAAAATTCTTAAACTTTGACAAAAAATATAACGACAAAAATACATCACCCCTTTTTTTAAATAAAGGGTTTTTCATAACTAACTAAAAAACATATGTGAAGTGTACATATAAATAAAAAAATGTATATAAATACATACCTGCCATTTTGTCTTTTAAATCATGAACAGTCAACGTTGCCTTCCTAACATTATTTTGATATGAAATATTTCACCTCGAAAGAGTTTGATAATTATAATAAAGGCGTATGTAAATTAATCTTATTGGATCCTGTAATGAGTCAATAATACATTTTGGTTTGTTGATAAACATACAAAGGAAAGCAGAGCCAATACACCATACCTTTTGAGTAGTATCAAGAAACATACTGATAACACAGAACCGGTATAAAACAGTGACATCTTAAATATGCCATGTAACTATATAGAGAGTATAATGTACTGTAGTATATTGTCTTTTAGATGGATTTTCATATTATATCATCTATATCTTCTTTGCTGTTATTAGTGTTTTGGCAACTGATTTTAACAATCTAATTTAGGAGGTAGATCTTGGGTAAGGGACACAACGCTTCCAAATCATTTGAACGTTTGTGTAAAGCATTTCACTTAAATCTCATCTAAACATTAAAGTAACTTGGATTTATTTCATTCTTTTTCAAATGAAAGCTTGATACGCTTCAATGAAATTGAATATGATGTAAACATAATTACTAATTTCTAGAGTTATATCCCTTACCCCGGGTCTTCCTCTTTGCTGATTTTACCAACTCTGACTAGTGGTTAATTTTGTGATGTTTGTCCGTAATGCAATATACATGAAACAATTAACCGACATTGTAGAGGGGAATTTTGGCTAGCTATACAACACAGTTTAACCCGCCATTTCTATCGGGAATGCCTGTACCAAGTCTGGACCACTGCGGTTGTTTCCATCTTTCCGGTTTTTGCCTTGATATCGACAGTTGTATTATGGACGTACCTCCTTTTGACTATTCCCGGTTTGACTATTCAGTAATTTATTTATTACCCTTTATCATGTCAGGCTTAGAACTAATTCAAAAGATTATAGCAATCTGCATGTTGTAATCTACCTATGTTTGCAAAGCATATTTGAGAAATTGAAGTGATCTTAAGCACCGTCAGACCTACAATACCGAATCAATGTATTCGTATTTATTTTTTTTTTTAATTTGAGGTTACCAAATCTATCACCATTCTTTTCAAATATTTTAAGATTCTCTTTGCCATGCCAGATATACTTTGATGTATGGAAGCTTACCGGGATACCGCAGCAGAGGATTCCCTAGCCGTTCATTGAAAATGATTGGGGGGGGGGCATTCCTGAAGCGGGCCGGCCAACGCAGCTGAGACTGTGCGAACTGTGTCGGGACTACCGTAACGAACAGTGTGTATCTGTGGATTGACAAAGTTAGTCCCGCCTCACGTTTTTTGTTTTTTGTTTTGTATGTTTTTGTTTTGTTGTTGTTTTTTTTTGGGGGGGGATGGGTCTGATTTTTTAAGTATGACGTTTCTGCTTCTCCTCCTTAGAATTTTTTGTCCAGGCAATAACTTTTATCTTTTAAAATTTGATATTTAATTTGTTTTAAGAATTTCTAATAAAAGAATTACTTTTATGATGGCATCAACAAAGATCTGATATTTAGGATCAAGTTTTGACTAGCCATATCTATAATGAGAACAGCAAACTCATATCCAATTAAAATGTGGATCTCCGGTCAGATACAGAACCCTGTACGCAACTGCGTGTCAGAAATATGGTTTATATGGAAACATTGATGCGGCTGATCAGATCCGCTTCTAGTATTTGAAAGACAAGGGAATTCTCGATCCACTTAATGAATTTAATTTAGCGATCATTTTCTTAAAAAATCACATTTTAAGACAATTTCATGTCCTTAGCTTTTTTATCTTTGGATATACTTAGCTTTTGGTATTTGATGTGTATAGGTAATAAAGGGCAGCTAAGTCGATCGAGAATTCCCCGGTCTGTCAGATGATAAAATTAGTTGTAAAAATAACATAATACGTCCTGCAAGTTTCTGTATTCACTGGTTGTGCGTATCAGGCTTTCTAATCATTACAGCAAAATATATACAGGCCTTGGAAATATTATAACAAACAATTAAGTAAAATTTGAAATACGCTAAACAATGCGTTCTCAAGTAACAGTGCAACAACTGAAAAAAATCATGAAAAAAAAAAATTTCAGTGCGAAACCGCTTTTTCTTTTCCAAATATTTCAAATAAGAAAGTAAGGTCTTATTCGTCACGGATTTCATAAGGTACCAGTATCGTATTGCATATCCCTGAGCAGGTGTACGTCAAAACATGGATGCTATAAAAATATAGTGCATTTTCTTTTTGCCTCTCTACAAACTAATATTTTGTCAAACGATATGAACAATGACTTATAAAATAGAGCAAACATCACACTGTAAGATGAAGAACTTTTTTAAAAGAAAACCTAACATAGTATCATAAAAATGTTCCACTGAAAAGGTTGGTTTGGTGAGTGCAAAACGACAGTGAAAGTAGGGAAAATGGCTATTTATAGTTCGAGACTACTTTTCTGTCCGATCTTCGTGGACTCGCCCTATTTTCTTTGCGGGAAATTATTTTTTCACATGTCCTTAGAAATGCTACATAAATGAAAGTTTTATTGAATCAATTTACATATTTTTTTTAAAATCCTAAAAATATGCACTTCACTATAGAAGTCTATGGGAAAATTAATACGATACTGAGACCATAACTGCACCCTTTCGGTAGGGGAATATAGCACAGGGGAGTGCAACGGCACGGGAATTAAGGTAACCAAGAAACTTGCGGAAACCCAAAGAACGAATCCAGGTACAAAGACCAAACATTGAAAACAAATATAATCAACAAGGAACATAAAATAACCAAAATAATACATACAAAGTAACAAAATTAAATGAGCAACTCGAACTGGGAGCATAGATCAGGTGCTCCGGTAGGGTAAGTGTCCTCTGCTTTTCTAGAAACACCCACCAAGTTGCTCATAAAAAGTAAAGTCAAGGGTAGACGAAAGAGGAAAGAAAAGCTATGAAACGTTGAACAAATCAGTTTAAAGGTCTTATCACAATAAAAAAAAAAAACACACAAACTCTCGTCATAATAAAGAAATATCTACCGTGAGGCAGTTACGGTGTTCCATAGGTACCTACTATACAAAAAAATGAAGCAAGTTAAGGAACAAAATACCATGAACCTATCAGCCTTTTTTCAGCTCACACTTCAGTCCTTTAAGCCATTCGTCATTCATTCACTTATCATTCTCTGCATGATAAAGTAGTTGGTTATTGAACATTTGGTTACATCAAGGATTTTTTATGGCAACCTCTCTCCTTAAATGGTGCAATAAAGACCAAGTGGCATTCCAAATATGTCGGTCAATTACTTTTGAACCTCTATGTTATAACTCAAGTACATTAATGATGGTGATCTACTTAATAGGAAGGTTTAAGTGTTTAATAATGGGATTGGCATACTTTGCAGATAAAGTGAAATTTTGAATAAAAAAGGAAATACATCTAAAATTTTACTGCGAAAAAAATCTTGCACTTTAATTATGTATGATATGGTTTGGTTACAGCGATATCGATGATAAGGGTTAGTAAAATGTATTGGCTGACCTTAAGTGTAGGGGTACCGAGTAGATGAACCAACATTTGCTTTGAGGATTTTGTTAATTTCGTGCATTTTTGGAACAAAAATTTACCAGTAATAGCCTAAATCCTCTGTTCCGGCAGTTGGGGCCAACTTTATTCGAAATCTCTTTTTGTCTATTTGATGGAGAGAAAAAAAATCCGACTTATCAATATCCAAATAAACAGGAGGAGAGTCAGTGGAAATTCGAATTCACATTCCAAATGTTATTGATTCGCACAGTTTATACCACGAACACAACTATGTAGGTATGCTACTCGTTTAAATTTCTAGCCAGCCCCCCCCCCCACCTTAATCAAAACTATCTCAAACTAATCCATTGTACATGCTGACATATATAACGTATGACAAGATAAATTTTCGTTCAACTTAATGTCGATAGTTATCTAATGTTTAAAAGATCTCATAAAATGACAGTGTTAACTCGTACATACGTACAGTTGCAGTGTTCCATCAATATTAGGGAGCAACAATTTGATTTTGAATGGAACAGTGGGGTGTGTGGGGGGAGGGGGCTTAAATGAAATTTTCTATCCTGCCTTTTTATTTTGAGAAAAAAAAATAGGTACTGTATTTTTTTCTTTGGCGCAGAGCTTTTTTTAATATAGGACAATATTTTTTCCTGCCTTTTTACTTTTTCTAATGGTCTGTCCTGCAATTTTATTTCTTTAAAATTTCGATCCTGCCTTTTTATTTCAAGTTTTATCCTAGCCCCCAAAATTTCGATGTTTCTTGGGTTGTAAGTTAAGAAAGAAAACTTTGACGGGAGGCTTAGAATTATTGACATTTCACAACTTAAAAATTAAATATTCCCTTCCGTGCTATTTTTGGCAGGCTCAGTTGATACCTCCGCATGGAAGATGCAACACTTTCCCATAAATATTAAGTTGAAAATTGTTACAGGTTTTGCAGGAAAGAGTAATCAAGGGAACCAAGGTTCTAGCGGTAATCAGAAGAATGTAATCCAGGGACAGACCAGACGTGGAAAACAGACATACATAACAAAGAACATAAATTAACTAAAATCATACATACAAAGTAACAAAAAGCAAATTAGCAACTTGGACTCCACTAAAATAAAAACTGGGAGCATGGACCAGGTGCACCAGTAGAGTAAGCGTTCTATGTGGCATCTACCTCGTTGAAGTGCTGATTCAACTGGGCCTGTTAAGAAAAATAGCACGAAAGGGTCTATTGAAAGGTAGATTTTCTTTCATTTCCGGATACTGTGATAGCTTGAGGATGTTTTTGACTGAATAAAAATGTTAAAAATGGATGGAACCATGAATACAGTTGAGGTTAATACGTATAAACACCAGAGGTGGATCCAGGATATCAGGACAGGGGTGGCGTAAATAAAGTCAAAAACAAATTGTCCCGGATTTTGTGCTTGAGGGCATACACCCGACTCGCCTTTCCTTGGATCCGCGCCTGAATACATAAATACATATGTACAGACTACATCTTGTTCTTGTTTTTACAAGTGAACAGCGCATCATACAGGCATTTTCAGTTTCATATTTCTTAAACGTCAAACTTTCATTGGATGCTTTCTGGCGGGTAAAGTTGGCGCTTCGCTGTAAGCAGATGGCGGGACCGGAACTGAATCAAAAAATATTCTTCCGTAGCTATCTCGATCGTCTTGCGGTATAAGTGTATCACCATCGAAAAATATTCTTCCGTAATCATTGTCATCTCTATAATTGTTTTCGTTGCTGTTTGTGTGAAGTGTCTAGAAACAGATTATAATGTAATATTGTTAAATGCCGACAATGTCAAGAAACAAGTAATTTCAATTAGAAAATACATCTTATCGCCATACCAGAATAAAAAAAAAAACTAACAAATAGTCGTGACGATAGTATCGCACTGAAAGTACAAATACATCGGCGTCACTGTTATGTTTTAAGTCAGATGTCCCACAATGGAAAAAAAAGAATGGATATGGTGAAAGACAACCATTGCACCAGAGTATAACCTTCAATACTTTCAGAGATCATCAATAGGTCTTCAACAACTGACACTTGTTGAAGACCTATTATGTAATATTTCAAATGTACTTTTGTTGCAGGGGACTTTCAGAGATTACTTAAACACCTTTATGTAAGCTCTGAAAGACCCAGTAACAAACGTAGAAAGAGCGATGACACTTCTCCAAAATAACCTAAAAGGTGAAATAGCGACACAAAGACACATTAATGATCAACCTTTCCTGGCTGTGGACAGGGCAACGTCTCCGGTGGGGTTAAACTAATATCAATTTTCGATAGAGTTTTTCGAACGCCATTAGTTATCAGTATTTAGCCAATCGGGAAACAGGATTGCGATCAGGTGACTAACGTTTCCACGGAAGAACGTCTTTAAGGTCATATGGCCAAAAGCAAAACTATACCGACTGCGTCGGAAAAAGGTAATTTTTACGAATAAATATATTAAGTGCAGTTGATAAATCAATAAGTTTGTGTTTTATAGACTATATTATAAATACTGGATGAGCAATACTATTTTCAACCAAGAACCGCAAGTGCTACTAGATTTCTGTATCAAAGTTTTGTAAAACTGAAAACGCATAGTAAATAAATGTTTTTTAGAAGTGTGTGATACCAATAGCTTTTCTCTGAGGAATCTCAATCACTGTGGCGTTTATTAAAATCTGACACTTTATTACAAATACGAGCAATATGAACCAGTTGTGAAATGTAAATACCGTAGGATGTAGTCCGAATTTCCTTGACCCTGCAACCCTCCTCTTTTTAATTTGGATATTGATATATGTCGGGTACATATCAATATCCAAATAAAAATAGAGGAGGGTTGTAGGGTCAGAGGAAATTAGGACTTTGTAGGAGGGTGCTTGGGAATATCACTATCTAGGAATAGCGAATTAAAACATCATCTTTTTGTATGAAGACTGTCATTTTCAATCTTTTAATAGGAAACATTACATATAATTCCAAATGGATTCCAGTTCTTATGAAATATTATATAATTTTGGGATTATTGGAATCAATTACTATTTTATACTTATTGACTGGGTATGAGGGAAATAGCAAGTTTATTGTTCCCCTCGGTCTTGCATCGGGCAATAGTCACAGTCAACGGGAACAATAAACTTGTTATTTCCCGAATACCCAGTCTATAAGTATTTTATTATATCGAAAACATCAGACTTGTAACACATTTACTCCATATCCCTCCATTGTTCATAGTTGAATGATCATCTCAAAATGATAACCCAGAAAAACGTTTTTTTACAATATTTTCAATTTGAATGTCACTGATATTTCCCCTCATCACCTCAAAATGTTCAAAACCCAGAAAACCATGCATCTTTTGACAATATTTTAATCTGAATGTTGTCTCATTGACCTTTTCACCAGTAATTCATAGGAGTTTGAATTTGCAGAAAGTAGCCTTCAACATCAATTACATGATGTCTGTAAGATAAAGAACAGAAACAATGTACACAATTCAACATTGTCTCGCAAACATTCAATTTCATCTGTGTTAAAGTGCAAGACTTGTTGAAGAGGGCGCAAGTGTGCAGTATTAAGTAAAATAAAAACAATAAAGAGTTAACAATAGTATTGAATAACAATCAAATGTAACAATTATCTGTTTTTAAAGTTATAACCAGTTACTTCTGAACATAAAAATTAACTGTCGGATTGTTAATTGTTATGCCCGTAGGAAATCCACCAAAATTACATGTCGGTGCGTTTGTAAAGTTTTGAAAGTTATTTTGAATTGGCAACTAATTATTATTTGCCTCGAAATTAGTTATATCATTCAAAGCGTTTACTAACTCATAATTTTGCCATTTGTGATTCAGCAGACAAAACTAGCAGACGTGATAATTTCGGAGTTTTCATTAAGACAGGGTGAAGTCCGAGCGTTCCGAATACATATAAAACTTTTGTCCAATCCGGTGACGAAACTAAAAGTCCGCGAAAGCGGTTGACATTGTTGGTCAATAGTCTGAAAAATATGGACTGCTCAATAGTCAAACACTGAAAAAGGAGAAAAATAGCGATTTTACTGTAGAAAATTTTGTATTGATGTTTATATACTGAGGTATAATATTTTGGGTTATTGGACTCAAGGACTGACGACCAAATATTTATGCATGATTATTATGGCAAGCTGTTTTCATATCTATTCTATGTTAGATATCACATATCACATTATACATTAGATATCTATTATATCATTAAAGATATCAGATACAACATACTATATATCTCATACAAATGTACACTACTGCTTTATAAGATATCATATATGATATATCTTATACATAAAAATATGTAAGATATCTTATTTAATAGATAAGATATCTAAAATAATACATGATTCATCTTATATAGAATATGATCCCAGTGTGCGTTTAAACGAACCCTCCTAGCATGTGTTCATCGTGCGTTTAAACGAACGCAAAACGATATGTAAACGCATGGTAAACGCTGCATGAACGCTAAAATGGGAAACGTGAACTTTTTAAGGAGTTTATCATGATACCACAACATTTACCATTGTGTCGTATTGTTTGTACACCGATCAAACATATTCCGCTCATCGGAAGTGACATTACGTGTAATAACCCGTAAAGATCACATCTCGACATTGTTTGGGGTTGGCTTTAAAAAAATATTTAAACATGATAACAAATTGTTTTTAATAAATAATTGATTTGTAACAACCATTGTGATTTGTTGTTTCTCTTCCAGTAAATCAAATTATTTTGTATAACATGCTATAAATAAGAAAATAGAAATAGCGTATAGAACAATAATGGATCCAGAGGGGGTTCTGGGACTGAAACCCTCCTATTTATTGGAATGTTTGTTTAAATTTCGTGTAAAATTTTGACAAAAATGAGCAGATAATTATAGCTCGGACCCTCCTTTTTTTCTTGACCCCTTTTTGACCCCCTTTTCTTCTAGAGCACTTCTGGAACCCCCCTTTTCAACATATTTGGATCCGCTCCTGTGAATTTAAGGAGTGTAATTATTTTTGTTACATATTCATCGGACAGGGACCCTTTCATTTCAACAGACAATTGTTTACAACAAAGATTCAAACTTACACTGGGATCGTATTGTACTTGGCTGTTGTCAGTTCTGCCGTGGTCCTGTAGATTTGGAGTCATGGATTTCGAGCATTTCATTTGTATTTGTGGAAAGTTCGACGGCAATGTTGGCTACAAAGAAACCCGAAAAAAAATCGGACCATTCACTCATAAGACAAACAGACTTTTATGTCAGGTTTGAAAGTGAATGATCCAATTGTACACATACATAAATTCTGGTCAAAATTGTGTCATCCTTACATTTCCAATCCTGAAATACATGAAATATTATCTTGGTGACCCTCATCCATTTAAATGGCATAAAAATGGCTGCATTCAACCAACAAAGTGATTTTAATATAGAGGCTACTGATAATCCACATTCTTTCATTGTTCTGATTATGAAGTTGTAAATGAAGGAACAAAATAACATCAACAACAAAACAAAAAACAAAAGCAAAAAACAAAAAACAACAAAACAACAAAAAAACAACAAAAAAAAAAAAAAACACACACACACACACATCAACAAAAACACACAAAAAAACCTCT
Organism: Perna viridis; assembly: GCA_037379345.1. Taxonomy (NCBI): domain Eukaryota; kingdom Metazoa; phylum Mollusca; class Bivalvia; order Mytilida; family Mytilidae; genus Perna; species Perna viridis. The sequence goes on along the minus strand of CM074515.1, from coordinate 34,915,656 downwards.
TTAATCGGTTCTGTCTATAGATTTTACGATTGGTACGTGGAAGCTGCTACCGTTGAGGTCGTAGGAAAAACCTATTATGATTCATGAAAAAAAGTTTAATATATTGGACATGATTATTTTGCCGTTAAGCTATACTAGACCCAACTCTTACCGTAAATAGACAGACAGATGTAATTTTACAAAACATTTCAAAATTCTGAAATGGAAAAAAGTTGAATTAAAAGAATTAGCTGTAGTGACGACAAACTGACCCATTGACTGTTTCGTATCTTCTGGTTCCTTTAACTGAATGCAATAGTTTAATACAATCGGAACACCTCAGTCTTTCTAGTTACACAAAAGAAAAACCTCGGCGGCACTAGGTGGACGGATCTGTCCAGAGGTTGACCGATCCGATTCCAAAATTATTGTCAAACTGGTTGAATTTTTAACATTACTTTTTTCTTCGCTCCTCGCTTCGCGCCAAAATTCTTGGATGAGTTGTTGTTCTTCATTTCTAGCGCTACCTGCTGGATAGAACTATTTTGATTCGCGTATGACCACCATTCCGGCAAAAATATTCTCCTTTCTGCATCCGAGGTTATTTTTTAGTGTAGCGGAAATGGCCGAATAGTTCCGATTGTTTAAGAAATAATTCGTGGAGAGGATAGATTTGTACTGATTTTAATATGGGTACGGCATTTATATTCGATTATTTAACACCGAACGAAAGCGAGTTGTTAAATGAGAATATAAATGCCAACTCCATGTTAAAATGAGTACAAATCTCCCTTCGGAAGGAATTATTTCCTTTCTAATATGACAAATACGGTAATTTTTGTGACAAAAATTTCCCTAGGCGTGGCCAAAATAACGGCTGTTCCCCCCCATATGAAAGTTGGATTAAATTTGTATATTTATGTCATCAAATGTCTTAAACGTGTGTATTCATATAATTGATTTCAGCCGTTAAATCTTCGCGTAAACGTTTTTAAATGAGTGTTTTGTCTCGAAGCGACAGCGAAAGAAAAGAGTCGGTGCGCAGATGCTAAAGGTGGGGTTTACTGACATTTACTGTTTGACGATATAAAGACGTCATATTATAAAATTTAATGTTGTCTTACCATTGTAGATGATTTTTTCGATCCAGGTAATCGGTTGGAAGCCGGATCAACTGGCCGATGTGTTCGCGAAGGAAGCGGTAATGTACTCCCCTCTCTCGACTCATCTGATCCATTGCCTGCAAAACGTATGATTCGTACTGAGTTCTTTAAGTACAGCACGAGCCTTATATCAAATTTGCCCAAGCCACATATACTGCGTATACAGTAAAAACCTTAATCTGAGTAAATGCAATCAAACGGAAAATGGTTAAAATCTCGACTATACTCATGAATATCCATTCTAATACTACAGCTGAATTAAATCAAAAAGTAATTCGTTACAAGTTACGAAAAAAATACAAAAACAAATACAAAAACCGAGTAGAACCAATATCAATTAATTAATACAGCATGCAATTAAAACAAACTCACTCAGACCTCATAATCAAATCCTTGATAACATAGCATAAAGTAGTTTAGGATTGAATTTATAAAAAAAAACAAAAAAAAAACGGCAAATTTTTAAAATCAATACCGGCAACACGTCTATGTTCTGCTTCATTTTTGATAAGTCAAATTGAAACGTACCATTACTGCTACTTCTGGCAGATATGACGTCATGGACAACGGACAGCATTGCACAGTCTGGTAAAAGTCTCGACTTTCTGAAGATTGCCAAAATAGGGGGAATCTTGATGGCTGGAATTGCAATTTAAAAAAAAAATAAATTTTATTTCCAACATCATCTTTAAGCAGTAACTATTTTATTTGCGAATAGGGATTTTTTAGGGGGGATCTATAGATTTTAGTAAAATTTTGTACTTGACCATGGATGATAAAGAAAAATCATTATTCCCATCCATTCTTTTATTTAACGATTTAGATTTTCAAATAAAAAAAATAAGTAAATTTGAAATTGCATTTATCAATAGTTCTTGGTAAAGATTTCCTATACTTTGTAAATAAATTCCAAATCATCATCCAAATATACCAAAGAAGATGCTTTCAAAATGCTGGCATTTGTGTTCAGTGTGGTGGACGCGTTTTTCAACAAACGGAACAAATATGCTCCTCTACTTGGTGACCTGTCCCTTCAGACTGATGAGGCTGACTTGATAGCTGATCTGATCCAAAAGAAGGAACGTCCTCAGCTAGATCACAGTTTCCTATGTATAGATGACGTATTATCGTTAATCTATCCTAATTTCGGGAATTTGATACATCGCATCTACCCCAAAGATATTCAGCACCTGCGGTTGGAGTTTTCGTATCACAACTTACGTTATGCCAGAGCTTGCCGTAACTCCGCATACTTTTTGTATCGCGTTAGGCTTCTTACAATTAGGCTTCTGGAACAGGGTTATGTTGTTACAAGATTGACTTCATTTGCACAGAAGTTTATGGTTTATCATGAACTCGTGGGTCGTTACGGTGTATCCATCTGCACCATGAGAACTGATTTGTTCAACGTGTCATTTTTTTCCCTTTCCTCTTTCGTCTACCCTGGACATGACTTTTATGAGCAACTCGGGGGGGGGGGGGGGGGTGGTTCTAGAAAAGCAGAGAACGTTTACATTACTGATGCACCTGGTATATGCTCCCGATTTTAGTGGAGCCCGAGTTGCTCATTTGCTTTTGTTACTTTGTATGGATGATTTTAATTACTTTATGTTCTTTGTTGTGTATGTCTGTTTTCCATGTCTGGTCTTTGTCCTTGGATAACATTCTTTTGATTACTGCTATAACCGTAGTTGCCTTGGTTACTCATTGATTTCGGCTAGAATCTTTGCTCCCTTGATTACTTTTTCGCACCATTTTTTTCAGTCGTGATGTAATTGGATACATTTATATATTGCTATGATCAACTGTGTAGAATTGTTTCTTTGCATCGGCTATTTGGTTGAAAAGAACATCATTCTCAAATGATTTCAAAGTAAGTAATTCAGGGATGGATTAGGCCATCCTTTTTGTATAAAAAATTTAGTTAATTTCGTTAAAATTTGGGCAAAAAATTAGCAAATAATAGCCTTGAAATTCCCTTTTTCTGGAACCCCTGTACACCCCCTATTAAATCTCTGTGACCGTCCCTGTTTATGTCATGTAGCTTTACGACCAAGAAACATACAAATAACTTATAAATGTCTTGAATTACATACGCCGTCTTGGTTTCTTTTGGTTGCTCACTCTATCCACTGCATCTGCATCCGGAAGTCCTTGGTTCCTCTGAAATACTGCCTGATTGATATAAAATCCTCTCCCTGTGTTTATTGTTGATCTAGATGACAAAGACGGTGAATCTACTTCTTGAATATACAAACATGACGAATTTTAACTTTGGTTGATTTTCGACTTATTATGGGGTCTTTTATAGCTTGCTTTATGGCATGGGTTATGCCCATCATTGAAGACCGTATCCATGGTGACCTGTAGAAGTTTAATTGTTCGTTGTTTGGCATTTGAAAGATGACTGTCTCATTGCAATCATATCTCATCTCCTATTTTTTTTATATCAAATTTCCGCCCTACCTTAGTAACTCTTGTGACTGTTTTCCTTTCTTAGATTTCAATAATAATTGTTAAAAATGAGAAAACATCAACCAAAAAATTCTTTGTTTTGTTTGTTACTGGTTTCGTTTGTGATATTTTGCTTGATTGGCATCTCTCCCCCCTCCTCCCAAAGAAAAAAGAAAAAAGAAAAATCCAAAACAACTACATTTAATATAAGAATAAAAAATCTTACCATTTTGCCTACGGTATCGCCGGTAATGCAGTACTGCTGTAACACAACCGACCATAAAAACAACAAAACAAACGCCAAGAATTCCGTACATTGTCTGAAAGACTTTATGGGTTCCTACAATATTGCAAGAGAATATCATATTATTATACATTAAAAATTAATATATCTAACTATTTCAACTACATAATGGTGTTAATTTATTTAGTTTTGATCTGTTCGAATATGAATTAATCCGGACCTGACATTTTACAAGCAACTAGGCGGTTGTTTCTAGAAAAGCAGAGGTGAATACCTTTCCGGTGCATCTTCATGTAATCAATGCCCAATTATTTAGTGGAGTCTAGGTTGCTTATTTATATATACATGCATGTGTGTGTTGCGTGTTACTTTGGATATTTCGTGTTATTTGTTGTGTGTGTTTATTTTTTTTGTCTAGTCGTTATTGCTAAATTATGTTCCTTTTGGTTACTGTTCAAATCATGGTTGAATTTTTCTTAAATTCCATTTGAACATGTATACGTAGCAAGTATGGAACATAATATGATACAAATAAGCAAAACAAATTAATTCTAAAAAGCAGATCTTGCGTATTAGGAGAAAATAATTTTTTCCCGATATTTTTTTCAGTAAAAAAAGGGTCCCATAGAAATACATATGTACCTGTAGGCTCTTTTGTTTGGACTAGCAAGGGTTCGACATTTGAGTAGACGCTGTGTCCCTTCTTATTTTCTGCATATAAAACAAACTCGTATTCAGTTGACCACTTTAGGTTAAGAATTCTCACGGGACTGAAATCAAATCGAACAATGCTGTTTTCAGAGTCGTGTTCTCTTTGCCAGTATCTGATTGCAAAGGATTGTTGAAAGCCTCCGTCAAAACCAGGATTAAAGGATACTGTGAATCCTCCACTGGTTACGTCATATATTGTCACGTTGAACGGTTCAGATGGTGGACCTTTTGTAAAAGAACAAGTATTATAGTTAAGAAAAAAATTTGACAGAAATATTTTTTCGATAAACAAACCACAGTGTTCAATAATTGTGATAAAACAAACTTTAGTAATGTTTCATAGTCCGATCTAAGGAAAGGTGGGGGGCTAATGAAATTAAAAATGTATGAAATTAAAACATTTTTGTGTGTATATGCATAACAAGTTTTTAACAGAGATTTTTAGTGGGCCCCTAACCCCCTCTTAGATGGTTCTCTGGATCCGCCACTGTAGGTTTCAAAAAAAGTTTCATTTACTACATTAAGCAGTGATACAAGAAAATAAGTATACTGAGTATTTTCCAAATAAAAGAAAACAACTTCAAAATGATTTTAGGAATTACAGTTCTATCGTGGCGATTCATCTATAACTGCATGTGCAGCCATGAACATATCAGCTCTGGGACAATTGTCCGAATACAGTGTCAAGTATACATGAAAATATGTTTTAAAAATACCCTCTTTTGAAATGGTGAAATCGAAACTTGTGATCCCTTTGTCGTTTTCCATTTTCATCTTGTACTCTCCGTAGTCTGCCTCATTGAAGCTGTTGATTCTCCAACAAGTTGTATATCCGAGAGTGGTCAATGTGTATTTTTTGAATTGAAATGTTATACTCGAACTCCCATTAAAAATCATGGTAACAGCATTACTGTTTTTTATGTAGTCTTTGTTAAAGACCCCCACAGAATGGATATCTGGGTAAGCGTAAAAGCTGACATGAACAGAGACAGGAAGTCCGGATTTTGCTACGAAATGATGCCGCGCCTGAGATGAAATGATAGGTTTGGCTGAAAATATAAATGCAAAATTATTTTTATGTTACTTCATGACGTGTAGTCTGAATCTTCTGACCCTGCAACCTTACTCGTGTTTATTTGTATATTGATATTGGGTTAAACCGACATATCAATATTCAAATAAAAAAGAGGATTGCAGGGCCAGAGGAAAGTCGGACTCTATGTAGTGTTGCTTAAAAAAGTAACAAACTTAAGTTATTACATACATATGATTTACTGTTATAACAACAGTAAAAAAACGTGTTCTCACTTTTTTCTGCGTGACACAATTAGAAAAATCGACGTTCAAGAAGCCGACGTAAAAATAATAATAGAGTCGATCGCATTGTTTTTTTTGGAGCAATCCAAAAACAATTTGATTAAAAATAAAAGTTAACAAAAATAAAGAATATTATTTAAACTCACTTCGAAATAAAACGGGTTTTGTAATGGCATGTTCTGAATCATTCCAAGCAGGATGTGTTACAACACACGAGCATTGGTATACGTCTGTTTCATTCCCTGTTAAAATGATATTAATTTGGCTTATTGTTTGACCGTTGGTACTTGTAATGTCATCCTTGTGAATGTGGTTCAAACAATTCCAGTCGAATTCGGGACTTGGGTCTCCACCAACAACAATACACCTGTGCGTTATAACATCGCCAGCCCTAAATGGTCGGACTCCTCCAACGAGTTCTGTAAATGGTCCAGCGGTCGGTGGAACTAAAAAAATGTATCATGGATACTATGGCTTGAATATCTACGTTATTAGATAATGATAACTAGAAAACACCATCTTCCTCCCCAAACCATAAAAAAAAACCATTCCACCTCACTCCCCCGAAACCATATATAATTCAAATGGAAATATGAAATATTATATGACACGGCTTTGCCTGATTAAGAATGTATGCAAGTGTTATCGCATTCCATTCATCGGTTTCATAGGACCTGTTATCAAGTCCATTCTTTGCATTAGAAAAACCCTGGAGGTGCACAATTGCATCACCCGATGAAGAATGTTTGTACAAGTTTAACCAATTTCATTCGGTGGTTTTGAAAGAGTTCAAACGGACGGACGGACGGGAGGTCAGCACAACTACTTTATGAACAGCTTCGTTTACATAAAGTTTATAAATACAACTCAGATTCCGAACGAACAAACAAAAAACAACAACAACAACAAAAAACAATGGATATGGTGAAACTTAACAATCACACCAGTGTATAACGTAAATAAAGGCATTTAATTCAAAACTGCAAAGAAATGTCGTCTTTAACAGTAATAGCCTACAACGATTTCTGAATAATATTGATATATAATCATTATTGACAACTCTTGGACAATTCTGAACTAGATGGTATCAGATGACAATTCTACACCACAACATTTTTTTATCCTGGCAGTTTTGACCCTTTGACTGTCAGTACTGACAGAGGAGTAGAAAGGTTGGAACACAGCTGTAATCCTCCCCGGATCCGTCATTGGTAGGGTTAAGTAGACAGATTAATTTATACACGATCTCATTAATAATATTGATATCAGGAAACTAGCCTTACCAAAAAATGTTCGAGTCAGTTTACAATAAAAATGTCCTAATTATATGAAAAAATCTTGTTAAGAACAACAGTGGCAAATAAATAAAGAAAATCCATGGCTGCGTTTTGAATAATAGTGTCTAAGTACTAATTCAAATGACACTGTCAATGTTAGGGGTGATTCATGGTGCGGAAAACTATAGCGTTGTATCAAGGTCAAAAATAAGCATTTACGCATCTGCTTAAATCGAATTTTGCACATGCTTGATTATGCTATATTCGAATTTTGCCTATGCTAAATTATTTATGTATATGCATCATTCGAATTTTGCTATGCTAAATTATTTATGTATATGCATTATTCGAATTTTGCCCATGTTTAAATATTTCATGAATCGAATTTTGCATATGCTTAAAAACTAAAGCATATCCTTAATTCGAATAAAGCATCAGCATAAATACGTATGTTTGACCCTGATACCGCACCATAAAAACCCACCGAACAAACAATGCTGTTTTTTGTCTATGTATGCCATATTTGTATATTACTTCAGTGATTTCTGCATATACAGATCTGCATTTTGGAGAAAAAATATACATTCATATGCCACATAAATCAACCAAATCAAGTCCGATAACTTTCAATCTAATTAAAAAATTAAATCGTTAATTATGCTACCCTCTCGGCACATGTCAGATCGTGTATTTTAATCAGGTTGGATAACTTTTGAAAAGTAACAATCGTTAAAATCTAATATCAAACAAAGACTTGTTATACGGACTGCAACTTTTTCTGAATTTAAATGAATGTGGTGGGTTTTAACATGCATGAATTACCTCCTGTCTGATATTAAAAACATTAAGACTGCAAGTTAAACAAGAGGCTCCCAGGAGCCTGAATCTCTCACCTGGTTCAATTTTTGTCAGATCGTGTATTTTAATCAGGTTGGATAACTTTTGAAAAGTAACAATCGTTAAAATCTAATATCAAACAAAGACTTGTTATATGGACTGCAACTTTTTCTGAATTTAATTGAATGTGATGGGTTTTAACATGCATGAATTACCTCCTGTCTGATATTAGAAACATTAAGACTGCAAGTTAAACAAGAGGCTCCCAGGAGCCTGAATCCCTCACATGGTTCAATTTTTGCCTTTCAAGGGCAATAACTCTAACAAGGAGTTGTCCGACAATTTTGACTCCATGAAGACTTTGGTATAACTTATCATAAGATCATTTCATCAGCTGAAAGTTTCATTCTATCTATTATAGTTTTCAAGATAATGGCTGAAAACTGCTAAAAAGCACAATTTTTTGCTTTTCAAGGGCAATAACTCTTAAATGGAGTCGTCTGACAAATTTGATCCTTGGAGACTTTTGTAGGCCTTATAATAAGAATCATTTCAGCATTGAAAGTCTCATTCTATCTATCAAATTCTTCATGACATTAGCTGAAAACTAAAAAAAAACAACTCATTTTTCTCCTCTCAAGGGCAATAACTCTTACATGGAGTCGTCGGACAACTTTGATCCCTGGAGACTTTTGTAGGCTTTATAATAAGGATCATTTCAGCAATTGAAAGATGTTAGCTATAGAACCTAAAGGTTTTGGATATATATATATATATAAGGGTCTGAAAAATTCCCAACGATGTTAGATCTGTCAAATTTGCGAAGCAAATTTTTTGGTCGTTCCTTCCGCGGGACTCGAACTCGTACCGCTATGGCAATACCGCCTGCACTAAGTCCAGCGCCCTAGACCACTCGGCCAGCTAGGCTATATAAAAATACAGCTTTCGCTGGCCGGGTCATTCCTCCTCGTAGGATTAATCTAGGGCTGTAACTTAGTACACGATGTATGGTAGTACGGGACAGTTCATCTAGGTGTTATTATGTAGGATAGAGGATCAAATTAATGATGCATGTCACAACAAATCAATATTATACAACGTCTCAGAATCAGGTGGTGTTGCCATAGATGGTCACAGCGGTACGGGTTCGAGTCCCGCGGAGGGAACGACCAAAAATTTGCTTCGCAAATTTGACAGTTCTAACATCGTTACAACGGCCATGCTTTTTAACCGATCAAGAATCCAAACAATTGTTTGGTTTAGAATACCCTAAAAACAAGAATATAACTTTCATTGAATTCTGTATAGCAGTTTCTGAGAAGATTTTGGAAAGTAATAACATCAAAAACAGCAAAAAAAAAAACGTCCAAAAAGGACAATAACTCCAACATGGGTCAATAAATTTTCACCAAATTTGACCACAGATAGGTCTCATATGCTGAATACTTTTACCCATGTCAGAATTTTGTTAAACCTAACAGTTTTGGAGATGTGTGCAAAGAAAATACTGTCTAACCCCTATGTTCTATCATTAGTAACGACGGCCTAATTTTTAACCGATCAAAAATCCAAAGTCATTTTGTTTAGGATACTTAAAAGAAAAAGAATACCAAATAACAGCAAAAACAGCAAAATAAGCATCCAAAAAGGGCAATAACTCCAACATGGATCAACAAATTTTCACCAAAATTTGACCACAGATATATCTCATCATGCTAAATACTTTAATTTAGGTAGAATTCGGGTAAACCTAGCGGTTATGGAGCTATCCTATATGCAAAAATTTGCTGTTTGACCCTTATATTTTACCTTTAGTAACGGCGACCATGTTTTATAACCGATCAAAAATGCCAATGGTCATTTTGTGCAGGATACTCTAAGGAACAACCATTATAAGTTTCATGCAAATCTATTAAGTAGTTTTAGAGGAGAAGATGTTTGAAGAATTGTTAACGACGACGACGGCGGACGCCAAGTGATGGCAATAGCTCACCTGGCTAGGTGAGCAAAAAATGACTGACGCACGCAACAGTTTTCTGTTGAAACGTATCGTAGGTCAATATTCCACAAAAGTAATTTCGCTCGATTTTAAAGCGCTATCTGGCAAAATTTTGGTACAAATTATAATTGATAGATGAAACAATAAATGAAGAAAAATATTTTCTACTTAGTCAATATGAGGCTCGACCTGGCGGGCTCATTAACATGATCATGGGGCGGGTACAGGAATTGTAGAACGGAAGGAAGACCGCTTAACCAAAGAGGGCGTGCACCATCACGCTCTAGCGATTTTCTTCCATTTCAACCATTTTTTCCCAAAGTTGGGAGGCCGCTAGTGTCGGACCAGGATACACTTGTGTAATCCGTGACAAAGTCACTATTAAACCATAATCATCCCATGCAACGCCGTCACTTTTGTTTTTCTTTACGTATAGGAAACATTTCCCAATATGACTATGAAAACTATGAAATACATGTATATAAATGCTTTTGAAATAGAACAAACTTACCACTAGCAGAGACAAATGATGAACAAAGACATACAACCAGAATATATGAAAAACCAATATTTTCTGCCATTTGATATCATACACCATTTAATTAACCAATATAAGGAAATAATTCGTCCATGTGACTTAGCTATTGCCTGATTGATCATTTCCGTTTATTCGCGGAAAGTGAACAAAATTCACACGAATCTAATCTGAATCGAATTATTACTTCTGATGTTCACAAGTATAACATTCTAGTGATTATCATTTTAAGTCCAGAAAGGTATAACGTCAAAAGTTGAACACCTAGTTTCAAACAATGACCATCATATAGGTTTCTTAAATCAGGGAAAAAAAATAAATGTAGCACTTATGATAGACAAATAAGTACATGTATGTTATAAATATATACGAAAGGAATAATGATATGTAAATTTGGTTTTGTGTACTTTTTGTGTATTTCTTACCCTACCGGTGCACCTGGTCCAAGCTCCCAGTTTTTAGTGGAGTTCCTTATTTACTTTTGTTACTTCCTGTATATTATTCTAGTTTTATTATGTTCTTTTTTTGTGTTTGTCCGTTTTTCATGTCTGGCCTTTGTACCTGGATTACATTCTTTTGATTTTCTCTAGAATTTTGGTTCACTTGATTAATTTTTATTACTTGAAACGAATTTACAACATATCAAAATTTGCGATACATGTATTTATATTTATATCTATAAAACAGGAAATTAAATAGAGGATACAAACACTGTACAAAATTAGCAGAGTAAATATGCAACAAACGTTTTTTTTTTCAATTTAATAAATAGTTTTATCAAATAAACAGGATTGAAGTGCAATGTAGAAATACACTTTTTTAAACAATTAGATACGAGGAAATATGTTAGTCTACGCAGCTAATTTGTGGACGGATTGTTGTGAACCTTGTATATTTTGATATTGTGAATGAGCTTTGATCGAGCAGCGTCTGGAGTTAGTTTATTCCGATCCATGTTTCCGGTTATTCAAAAATCTTGTTGTATTATGGGGAATATGAAAAGACTAATTTTAATATGTTAACTCCAGGGTAGTCGATAGCCAAGCTCAATAATCACTTCCGCGTGTTTTATTATACCCCAAGCCATACCTCGCCGGAAGTGTATTCCACTCAAGCTCATCAACTGTCCCACAGTTCACACGAAATGGTCTATTGCACCATTCAGCCTCCAGTGATGGACATAAAAATGGATAGATTAGTATAAAGCGGTTACAAGCAAGACAACGGATGTTGTATGTAGCCGCAACCCGCGACATTGGTAGGACTAGGGAACGTAAGACTGCCTGCCACCAATTCAAAGTGTATCTTCTAATAGTGTCAAGACCAATAACCTTTCATTTTTATTCATAGATAAAAGTACAAAAATATTAGTGGATTTCTATTATGATATATAATATAAAATGGAGCCTTCAGAAAAATGCTTCGTCTAAATATTCGAATACCACCCTTTTCCTGCAAGAGAGACATAAAAATATATAAAGTAACACATTTTTAAAGTTGTTTTTATTGATTTTAAAGTGACTTTAAAATGGCAGCGGAAGGCGCTTAATAATAGAGAAGTAAAAAAAAAAACATGATAAAAAATTAAGGATCTCATATACTAAGGATCCTAAAAATGTCTACAATATGACGGGTTTCGGGCACGTGGATTTTCTCTTAATACTGTGACATCGTGATCGACTTCTGAACAGAAATTGTGAAAACTCGATCGGCCCAGGTACAAATTGTGGGTGCGAACTTATGTTTCTTAGGGGGCGTTTAATTTTTCATCTGTATCGTATCATACATATCATTTTAAAAAAAAAAAACTTATCAAAAGGAGATGGAAATCAAACCCACCTTGGCTTCCTTGGTTTTCCTTCTTTATTTAGTTTTCTGGATTTTTTGTTCTTTTTCTCTCCGTGTGCAACAACCATTCTATAAATTTATATATATATATGTAATTAAAAAAACACTACAACAATAAAGTTGAAAACGATATCACTTTCCATATATCCGTTACACCCTTCATTTCGTGCATTATAAAGCTAGGACATCGTTGCTTCTAACAGATAATTCGACTGTGCGGATATAAACCACTAAAATCCAAAAAAAATCTTTCGTAACACAGTGTAAGTCAGTCATTTGCACGATATGATTGAGGCTGACCGTCAGCTGACAGTTCCTATTAAATCTAATACAGTTTGTTTGTTTTTGTTTGTTGGGGTTTAACGTCCGAGCAGCAATATTTCAGCTATATTCAGACATTGAACATGAAATGGATGATAAAATGAACATGAAATGAAGAAAAAAAAAAGGATGGGTCACAAGGATAATAGGGTCGACAAATTTTGATTGCCACTGGAAAAAGGGGGATGGGTAAGGTAGGGCAATTTAGCCTCCTGTGGCGGAGCGCAAAGGTTCCTACTCCTATCGAATACCACAGCAGGGTTCTTTAACGCGCGAGGAACGTGGCATCTTTCCCAACACGGGGCACCACTATGGTTTGCGGTCAGGTTTTCCGTATTATAGCCTGACAACCCCAGCATGTAACATGCCAGGGGTACCCCATTCCACCACCTGGGGCACACATCCCAGTTGCTCTGTGGGCAGAGCGCCTAGCCCCTGGCTAGGTTTCTGAGCACTATTTAGTCGCTTTTTACGACAAGCTTAGCGCTGCTGCAGACCTATTTTTTTAACACCCGGACCTACACGGGGCAAAAATCTAATACAGAGAAATTAGTACATTTTATCGGCTATCATTGGAAATCAGCAGGTTTGATAGAATATGAAGATGGTAAACATCAACTTAATATTTTTTTTTCTATTAAATCAATATTTAACGATAATAGGGTATTTTGCTGAAAAGCCGTATTTTATGGTATTGCATATATTAGAGCGTTTCATATTTTTTGTTGCTTTCAATGGAATGTGGCAGGGAACTTACAGTTGACATTCTCCGGTTGGTACTGTATTTAATACGAAAACAGGTCCTTTATAAGAATATGTTTTCTTGGTGCATCGTTTACTGAGTCCCACTTCTGGGTTCCAAGCTCGGTCGCTACCGGATGTCGAATCCTGTTTTGGGTTTTGGGATGATAATTCGTTATTTCCGGAACCTTCAGCGGCGTTGCTAGTACCTAACTCTGATATGGTCAATAATGGCCGGAAAGAAAGTGATGGATAATTGACGTTCCTACAAAAACGAAGAATCATTAACTGTAATACAAATGTATTACATATAGATTTGATACCAAAAACCTAATATAATATATGTACATACTAATAGTTTTGTTAAATAACTATCGTATGTATAAGCAATACTATAACACATATGCCGATTGGGAAGCGTCTGAAAATATTACAATACCTACATACGTGAAACACGCCATAATTAGAGCCATTATTCGAAGACTAACATAAGAATTTTTTTCAACTTTGTTTATTACAGTTTACAACAACAGACAATGACAGAAAGAAAACACAGAGGAACTAAACAAAACATTTTAATAATATGTGGCAGGTGTAAGTTAACATGTAAGAGGACGAAGTTGAATATTTAGACATACTTAAAAATCTTCTTGTTATTTCCTTCTACTGTCGCCTTTTCTAAACATATTGAAAGTTTTTGTCACCAAGTGACGCTTCTTATCACTATTTAATGAGACCGGTATAACTTAGTGTTCGTACTTCGGACATTCTGACTAAAGCCGTCAGAAACGAAAAAAAAAGTATATGACTTTAAATAACTATTGAAGACCATATAAAAACGCTTTTTAGAGAAGTAGATACGAAGATAAAGAACTTAGTATGTGAAGCTCCGATAGACGTGACTTCCTGTCAGAGCTATGACTTTATTTCCATTAAATACCGTTGTAAAGGACTTCGTCCTCTAAAAACAGCACGTGTGTAACCATTTTTGTCCTTGTTTATGTTTACCTTAGCGCAGTCTTTACTCTTTTCTTAAACGACTTCGTTTTAGCTGAATTTTCCTGGTGCATGTTCACAGAGGAAAAGACCCTGAAATGTAAAGCATGTAGAAAAATTATTTTTTAAAGTCTTGAAATAATTTGAATATAAACCAGAAACATAATCTACTTGGTATCTTAAAATTTATAAATAACTTAATAGAAAGGCTGGGATTGATACATATTCAGCGTCTGATTCAATTGCCCAAACAATTGTAGCAAATTCATATAGTCTTCGATCATAGACCTCCAAATATGTGGCTGTAATATTTGATACATTTCTTGGTCAATGATTTCTTTGATAGAAATTATTTGTAGAGAACCGGAGAACTGACTGTAATAAATTGACAAAATAGAGTACCTATAAGTGCATGTAAAATTTGGAGTCAGAAAACACGAAAGCAAGAGAGAGATACTAGAAATAACTCAAAATCGAAGAAAGGCGACGAAAATGCAAGTTAAGTATCGATGGTAGTCAAAACAACAAGGTGCACAGAAAAAACGGTTCATAGGTTTCATGAGATTCTAGGACCAATAAGTACACCTAATTAATGGATTATATCAGTTTCAACGCTAATTTCTTTTTTTTTTTTTTTTTTTTTTTTATAAATTACTCACATTTCACATTCTCCCTTTTCTACCTCAATCACCAGCGAGTCCCCCTCGTATCTGGTCGTAAACCTAGGACAGCTAGGTTGGGCATTTTCTGTTACCCTAGGAACGCCATATACCTGTGACAAGACTCCTAGCAGTACTGAAAAAAAATCATTTAAAGAGTTACGTTGCGTTAGAAATCTATAGCATTATGATATATAAGATAAAAGTCTAGTTCCTGATAACTAATATAAGCGATTTTCGTTTTAAGTTAAAACTATCCATTTAATATCTCCATGATTGGTAAAGTAGGCGGATACAATACTTAGATATATATTAAAAAAAAATATCCAGAATAAGATAAAAAAAAACAAACAAAACTTTTTAGGTTTTGACATTACCAAAGCAATTCTTTAGTAAACACGTGTTTGTGTGGTTATGATGGCGGGTAAATAAAATTTCCACTAATGCTTTTAAAAGATAGCATTTTCTGTTCTTATTCTGAATCCATGTATTATTTTTAAAATGCAACCTACCTAATGCTAAAGTCGAATGTAGCATTTCCTGATGCCTTACAATTTGTCCTTTACCCTCCCGTACAAGATGCGAAATACTTTATATACATGTAGGAATGTTTTGGTTGATCTTACAACGTCATTGTTAGACTTCCTGTGATGTACATTGTTTAAACATCAAAATAATTAATTTCTTACCCTTTACTATCAATCACTGTCATCAAAATGTTGTATCTGTATACTGTGATGGATTGTAATAGCTGTTTGTACATGCCAAACCCTAAGGAGTTTTCTAATTGATATTCATCACTTGTGAAAAGTTACGTACGTTGTCGTTCGGGCATATTAAAAAAATATAATTAAATATGGTCAACGAAAGTAAACTAAGCGTGGCGCACCATTTGTGAAAAATTTTGAATAAAAAGTCTCAGTTTTAAATTATATTTTCATAGTTTAATAAATATTTTATTCAGTATAAGGCTCAATATGATCAGGCAGCAGGTAATGCCTATATGAGCACTGTCCTAAAGTACAAGGTACAACAGTTACATTCGATAAGCAACACAATATAAACTGTTATGTACATTGTATGTAAATACATATAACATGTTTAATAATTAGCATGGCTACTGTTGAAAAAGGTGTTCATACATTTGTTGACATATTTTTTGTTTTGATATGTATTTTTTTCATATATTGGTTAACAGACGATTGATAGATATACGACTGTATGTTATGATCTGGCTTTAACTAACTTTTCAAAATAACACTAGTTTACAAATTATTACAGTGGGTTATCACATTTCATTGTTCAGTGATTGTATTCCAATACAATATTAATTTTAAATATAACTGACAATTTTAGGTCAGTGTTTAAATTTTGGGTAAACCTTGTTTATGCTAGTTTTCTTTCACCATGCAAATTTGTATACAACACAAAATATTCAATGCACCTAGAAGTAAGATAAGAGGCTAAACCATTTATCACTTACATTAGTATCATAATATTATCATAAAATATCATTATAATTAGCTCTCATATCTTCAACAGTTGGTATTTTACAAAAGCTTTTAATGTATATACTTCGTCTGATAGTTTCTGCACTGGAACTTTTTCCGTGGAATAAAAGCTGCTCGTATTTGCAGTGTAGCTGCTAAGTTGTAAATGCGTGTAATACAACCGAAAAAAATGGTACGCAGGTGCCCGTTCGTTGAGAATCCGAGGGAAATATAGAGTAATTTCCCTTACTACAAACATGCGCACTGACCGTAGCAACGGTGTAAATTCAAGATGGACGGCGAAGAGGATAGATCCAAGTCAAAACCAGAAGAAACTGGTAAATTGCACCAAATTGAAAATTTAATTTACTAAAATACAACCGATTAAATGTAAAAAAAGAGCTGTAGGTGATCTACAAAAAATGTTTTTACTCACGAGGTTTCTTTTCTTGGAAAGAAAGCCTTGATGTCGACGGGAATGATTATGTCAGTGCCCGTTATTGAACACAGTTTTCATTTGTTATTGCATGATTCAAAGATTATTAACCATCATTTGGAAGGCATATATGATAATATTTACAATTTCGAACTTTCCCTTTTTCCTATTACGTCATGGGTCATGATGAGGGATCAATTTGATTACAATGTACAATATAGGTTATACTATTCTTGTAAACAAAGTTTCTATCGTGATAATATCACAAAAGTGGATACCTGGTCTGCTTTATTTTTATAACATTCTAAAAATTTTATTTTAATATTGATATTTTGGATTGGTAGTCAGGACAGTGTGCCGTTGAATTTGTTTTGTTTTCATGGTTCAGCAGAGTATCATACTTCAAAGTCAAACCCTTTTGATAACTTAAAGGTTGAAATCATGCATGTCACACCAATATGTGATAGTTCAATTCCTGATTCATATTCCTGTATGCTAAAAAAATTACAAAAATTTCTCTTAATCATTCTACCCAAAGGGTCCGGAAATTTTGACAGTCCATGTCGGTCATTTTATCAAACTTCAGCTGACGTTTGTGTCAATCTTTTACAAGCTGAGATCAAGAATAAACTTTAAAAAAAAACCAAATTTTTGTAGTTAAAGATAAATATTGGAAAATGTGTTATTTCATCACGTATTCTGTCTTTTACAAAATATATGAAAGAGCAAACAAGTTTGGTTTTTACCGCACGTGGATGTTCTAACATGTAAACAAAACATCGTATTTCTCCGACTTAATCATCACATCGACAAACAGCCAAAAACTTCCGAGTGATAAAAAATGACTATTTATAAGAGAAAAAATTGCGAATACATTTTATATTTTATAGAATGTATATTGATTTAAATGGGTTGTTGACTTCTGTGTTAAAAAGATTCAATTGATAAATAAATAATTACAAACTACGACTGATTGTAGTTTCAGCAACATGTGCTTTCGTTACCACTTAAAGATTGGCGGGAAAATGATGGATTTGTCAATTTTTTTCTTAATTAAATCAAGTAATAAATGTATGAAAACTCTCCAGGTCATTTCAATTAATTTGTATACGCAATGGTGCTGCACATGTACTTCTAAATTATTATGCAATCAACTAATCAGTTACAGTCACAGGTGGCCGCACATTGGCTAATATTGACACACACCTATCAATTAATTTCCAATAAGCAATTAGGAGACAGGTAGGCAGAATGTTAATACACTAATAGAACCACACAGACTGTAATTTATAAGGATTGACAATTTTTTATGTCCGATATTGGAGAATGGCCGTTGGTCATTTGCAAAATGTTTCAGTCAATGACTGCCATTTTTTACTGTTTCTGGACCCTTGTTCTACCCTGTGTTAATTGTTGATGCATTGAACATGTACTTTTACTCATTTACATGTGAAATCGCATGTGAAGAATATATACATTTAATATATTCTGGAGCTTGTTACTCTTGGAACGAAATAATAGCACACTTAGTTTTCCACCTGAATAAAAAATTTAATCTGGTCTAAAAATCTGTGTCTACTACCTTTCTGTTCCAAAAGTTTCATAAATTTATCAAATGTTATTTATAACAGTGTGGGAAACCACCACTACATTTTAAAAGTTTAGCTTGAATATGTCCAGTGAATTTTGGCATGATATGCACAATTTTATTGATTTATAAAGCATTGTTTACGATCTGCCATTTCAATACCCAGTAAACGGGATGTGCCAAAACCTATGCGATGGTTCCGATCTCGTATCAGTATTCAAACGAAATTATCTTGGTACAATGCAATTTAAGATTTGTTACCTTGCAAATTAGTTGTTTATTGTCAAAATAAAAATGAACAAGAAGCAAATGATAAACATTTTCTTGTTTCATGATGATGAATCTGTTGAAATATAATTTTATTTTTAAATTATGAGTTAAAAAATGGAGTACTTATTTTGTTACTCTAAAGTACATGAAAAACTTCAATGGGAGGGAATATTCAAAAATGGAAAAGTTTTTGATAAATTTAAAAACAAATGAAAAGATAGTTGAAGAAAGAAAAAGAAAGGTAGAAGGGAGTCAAATCTAGGAGAAAACAGATGATAACAATGAAGACAATCATACATGTAACATAACTCATTCCACTTCTCATATTCTACAACTCAATTACATATTCATGAACATGTCTTTAGAAGTACACAGTGTATCAAGAAAATAAAAATGTAATTTAGTTGTAGAATATGTGAAATGAGTCATGCTACATGTATGATTTGTCTTCATTGTTTAGATTCATTTTCATTTGTTTCTTCATCATGTTATAATTTTCAATTACCTAATTTATATTGTTTAATCAAAGACAAATATCTTATATAAGGTAAATTAAGTAATTAAAAATTATAACACTATGAAGAAACAAATGAAATTTGACCTAGAATAAACTTTTATAGGATTTAAATTACTTTTTCTGGGCAGCCAATCTAGCAAATTGAATATTTTTCTGGAATTTTATATGTAAGGACAAATTAATCACATGACACCGTTTCTGTTAATGATTAACCAAGCTTTGCTAGTCATGTACATTGTGTAGAATATATAAACCATGAAATAAAAAGATAAAATATAGTTATTATACTCCCTGCAAAGACATGTCATATTACGGTCTGTTCCTCTGTCCACATTAACATGTCACATGTTTATTTCAGAACCTCTTTTTCAATGAACTTCAAACTTTACACAAATGTTTTTTATGATAGTCTAATGGTCAGTATACTTTTTGAAGAACATTTGAGTTTCAGTTTCTGAGATATGAGACTTTATTTACAAAAGGGGTGGGTCAAGAATTTACATGTCATCCCATATTTTGGAAAAAAAGAATGTTATATATAATTTATTTACAATAAACTTCAAACTGTATACAATTGTTTGTTGTGATTGTCTAAAGATCTGTACTTCTTGGAGAAAATTAGATTTTTAGTTTTGGAGTTAAATGGGACTTTTTCATATTTTTTCATATGACACACTGTAACTCCATCATGGGGAAGGGTGTATCATGCACCCCATGGTGCAGCTGTTTTTTTTAAATGCTAATGTATGTAATGTATTTGAAAAAAGGTGTAGGATATTGGAAAAATAAAACATCGAAGAATTTAAAGCAAGCTACATCACATTTGAGAGCTGAAGCAATACGCAGGTACAGGTTGAACCATGCTGGCGATCCAACATATGAACCACATGTGCCTGGTGAAAATTGCAAAAATATACCACATACCAGTCATTTGCCTCCAGTGAAGGAAAAGTCTAAAGAAGATATTGACCAGAAAGTAGAATCCTTTTCAACAGATAGAATTCTTCCACCCATAGGCATGGTTGGTAATGAAAGAAAATCTAAAGTAAAGAATGTCCATGATAGTCAAAATCAAGAAGAGACTGAGCCTTTTAAGTCTCCTGTAGTAAATGAGGTTGGTCCAGATGAGGCTATCTTGCAAAATAATGGCGTGAATGAGTTGTTGCCTGGACCTGTAAGCTACACCAGTTATTTAGATAACCTTGCAGATAGGCCTGTCAATCAAATTTCTGAACTAGTAGTCTGTGAAGGAAACCGGAAAGGTCAGGGCACGCTGATATCTGAGTCCAGTAATATGAATGAGAATGAACAATCCATTCCAATGAAAGAATCAGTTGTTGATATTGGTAAAATAATAAAAAAATTTGACAAAGAAAATGTCAACTTGGTCAGTGAAGACGAAATCAATGTGATCTTACCTGAAAAGATAGGAGGTGACCTTGTACATTTGAACAAAGGTCTTGTGTCATCAATGATAGCATCAACAGTTGATTCGGCTTCAGTAGAACATGATGAACAATCTGATAATGTACTTATAGCGTGTAATAGATACACAATAGATTACAGTTTAAACCCTGAAAAGAAGAATGTTACCTTGATAGATGATCAAAATAAAAGAGGCCATTTTCAAGAAGCTGAGGATGATATTGCCATAGGTAACTTGAATGACTCTTTGTCAAGTGATGCAGAAGAAAAGGTTAAAGGTGAAAAAATGGACAACTGGAGACAACCCATGGTGGAACATTTGACATTTGATGTTACAAAAGAAAATAAAAAATATGGTATTTCTGTGCAAATATTCAACACTTTTATGCTTAGAGCTTCAACATTGTAGATCTTTAAGCATGTTAAATTGCAATATCGAAGGAACTCACTTAATAACTTCTCTGTTTCAGAATATATTGTATAAACTGACTATTCTACAAAATGACTGTCATTTTCACTTTGTATGTACACTGAACAGTATTTTTTTTCATATGAATACTATATTTTCATTCAGCTCTTTGCAGCAGATGTATTGCATGTTCAACATGAACTTTTACAGCATGAATAGACCACTCAATAAGCATGATTTTCCACAAACTTGAATGATTCACATTTTTCATGCATGTCTTGTCACTTATGTTTTGTAATGTATGAATGCACATATAAATGTTTCTGTTTGAAGTAAAGGTTATTTGTTTGACTATATTTTATCAATGTTTTTTTGTTTTTATGTTTTACTGGCAAAATATTTGATTTTATGTACTGTTTTATTTTTATAACTGTCTTCCTTTCAACTTTAATTAACTGCAATGTATTAGATATAGGTAGTTCTGGATAGGTGATATTTCCTTGGCCTTTTAAAGTACTACAGCATTAAGCAAATCTATTGTTTTATCTGTGAAGGTGTTAAATACGTAGACATTTTTATTTGTTTTTTTTAAGAAACAAATATATTGAATAATTTATAAATTTGTTACCAAATCAATATTCAAAATTTTATCTTTTTTTTTTGCATACATTTAAGTATGAATACTTTCTTGATAGGTTTACATAAGGCCGAAATATAAATTATCCTAGATTCTGACCCCTTCTGGACCCAATGTTTTTTGCCCTCCCTGTAAAATTTTATTTTGTTTCTTATTTAGGTAAATTTTTTTCATATTGACAGCATTTTTCACTTATCTTGATAAAAAATAAAATTCACGCATCCGCCCCTAATTTTGAAAAATGTTGGATGAGAATCTAGGATTTTTTTTTATAAAGGCCGAAGTGGACTCTTAGCATGTCACTTGGAAATTATTATTTTGTATTTATTGCATGTTGCATTCAATGAATGCTCAATTTTAAATTCAGTACTATTGTTTTTTATGTCCATGCAGCTAAAAGTTCAGGGCATATTAGTCTTCTCTCATTTTTAATTTAAATGTAATATGAGTTTATGTCAATTTTGAAATTATTTATAAGTTTAATTCGCTTGCCTTGTAATTGTAGTATATTTTGTTTCAATTTCATTTGTTGATTTGTAAATTTGTTGATCTGTGAAAACATGATTTGTATAACAGCACTTCATTCAATTTTACTAACAGTTTGAATTATGAAGAATATTTTCTACTTTGAACTATTTTTTATTTATAGATCTTTTTATAGCTAGGAGAAAGTTTAAAACAGAATGGTTATTTTTTAGGCGAGGAACAAAAAGAAACAGTAGAACAACAACTCACGGAAGAAAAACCAAGTGAAGGAGACAAGACAGAAAAACCTGATGAGAAAACTGAAGGTATATTCTGTCTATGAGTCATATTTTGTTAATTTTAATACACTACTTAAGTCTGCTTTCAATTACCAGTCAAATCATAATATAATCTTCCCTGATGAATAAACCGATAGTAAAAATGTTCAAAATATTTTTTGGGTTTGACGTTTTTTTTTATACCCTTTCCATGAGGAATACAGATCACCCATTACATTAAAGTTTTTGATATCACAGGCTTGCATTAGAGCAAGTTTGAAGGTTATTGGGGTTGTATTGGGGTTGTTTATATAATTGTACTTGTGTTTATTTATATATATACCAGTAGTTACAAACCAGTAGTTACCATATGTATTACTTGTACAATGCAATTTATTGGTAGAATCTACTCCAAAGGAACCAGAGCAAAAACAAGAGGAAGTAACTAAACTAGAAGAAGAGACAACTGATAAAACGGAAGCATCAAAACAAGATGAGCAGAAACCAGACACAGAACAAACAGAGACAAAACAAGAGGAAGGAACTAAAGTGGCTGATGGAGAGAAAAAAGAAGAGGTAGCACAAGAGGCAGGTGGAGAAAAGAAAGAGGAAACTACCACTGAGGCTAAACCTGCTGAAGGGGACAAGAAAGATGCTGAACAGACCGAGCAGAAATCAGAAACAGACAAGAAAGACTCAGATCAAGCTGAAGGAGAGAAAAAAGGTTCTGATCAAGCTGAGGGTGAGAAAAAGGAACCAGAACAAGCTGAGCAAAAAACTGAAGGAGAAGAGAAAAAAGGAGATGGAGACAAAGAAGAAGGAGGAGAAAAGGTGGAAGGAAAGGGAGAAGAAAAAGAAGGAGATGAAAATAAAGAAGATGGTGAAGGAGACACAAATCAGAGTGCTAAAGAAGGGGTTGAAGGTATGTATTATAACAAATTACTTAAGTAAACATACTTATTCATTTAAAACAGTCAAGTTCAGGATTTTAATATTGTTTAAAAACAGTATGTTTCTTTTACATCACAATTACTACATGTACATGCAATACTGAAGAACCACCCCTTCTATTAAACAAAATGTAGAAAAAATGTATCTCAATTCTGGCCAAACAAAATTTATGAGTAGATTTTCATCACCCCCCAAAAAAAAGGTGGGGGCATAAAAATTAAAAATACTGCAAAAGTTCGTGGATTCTTGAATTTGTGGTTTCAAGGTTTTCAGTATACACATCAATGGAAATCTCCTTTTCAATGGGAACCAAATTTTGTGGATAGGCCTTCCCACGAAAACCACGAAAATTGATACCCCACATACAATAGTACTTTCACAGTAAAATCCTCCTACCTAGCCCTTATTTTTGTTTATGTTGCATATAAATCTACCATTGAAGTATACTTGGCCTTAGCGGAACGTAACATACTTTTTTATATGAACATATAATTTTATTCATGTTCTAATGATAAATAATATGTGCATGAAAGTTATTTAAACATTGATTTTGTAGAAGAGAAAGAAGAGGATACTTCTGAAAAGATAGTTGAAAAGAAAAAAGATGTTAAAGCCATCCCTGATGATTTCTACTATGAATATGATACCTTTGTTTCTAAGGCTGTTGTATCGGAAGGCTCTGGACTGCCACAAGATATGCTCAAACTTGTGTATCCCTTTTTTTATTAAGAAAGAAATAAGGCAGTTCAATTGGCATAAAATACTGAATATACTTTAACCGCAGAAGAGTAAAATATTTTTAAGGACCAGTCCATATAAAATTCATACATTGCCCATATAGGAGTGATTCATAGTGAAGAAAAACCAACAGAACAAATAATGCTTTTTTAAACTACATATGCTATATTTTTATGTACAGTTGTACTTTCCATATTCAGATCTGTACTTTTGAGAAAGTCATGCATTTATCTCCCACTAAAATCAACCAAATCAAGAACAATAACTCTTGCAAAGTGCTAATTTCATGTACAATCTATATAATTTTAATCTCAAAAGTGCAACATCCAAATGAAAAACTATGACTGGTTATGTGGTCTGTAACTGATCTTGAATAGGAAATAAAAGTGAATATGGTGGGTTTTTGACCTGCATGAATCACTTCATGTCAGATTTTTATAAAGACCGCTACTTAAATATAAATTTTTTTTAACTATAAATAACTATTATTTTAACATTAAGTTTCAACTTAACTTTCTCTATGAATTATTAATTTGGAGTAATGTGTTCAGTGCCAAGCATTAAATTTCATTTCAGTTGTAATAAAAATTCATATTTAACATGTATTAAATTGAAATACTTTGGGTAAAAAACATCAGCATATATAGTGAAACTTGTCTAAACCATATCTCCTTTGGACTTTAAAATTGGTTTGATTTAGACAGGTGTTCAGTTTATAAAGGTTCAAAATACATTCAAATTGCTATAAATGGATTTTTTCAAACGTTTCTGGTATAAACAGTTTGTGTGATTATTCAGGGTTCAGTTTAGACAAGTTTCACTGTTGTGTTAATTTAATAAAAACATTTTTAGTTTTACTTTTTTCATTTTGAAGTATGAAAAAAAACCCATTTAGTTCAATGAAATAAACTCTTATGATGGAGTAATATAACTGTCCATATACATGTGCCAAAGTCTTTATACCGTTTGTTTCTTTTAAACATCACAGTATATATCCTTAACCCCCATCAGTCACTCTTTTGGTTATGACTGTACAAAGAGGAACAATTTGTACCTATTGGATGATCATACAGTGTGTTTTGCTGCTGGTAATCTGGTCCAGTTGTTAGATCTGAATACCAAAGAGCAGAGGTACATCAGAAGTACCAGTGGTGGTGGTATAGGAGCCATTACAGTATGTAGATAAACTTTAAACATTTTTTGTTGGATAGTACATTTTTTTAAATGATGTCTTTGTAAGAATCATGCAAAATCTGAAAAATGTGATACACTCCAAAAAAGGCTACATATTTTTATTTTTGTAATTAAGTTATTTTATGGGTCTGTACTATGAAATGTGTAATTATTATTTTAAATTTGTCTGCTCTCAGGAGATAATCAACATTGAAAATCTAATAGATTCTATTGTATTTGAGTGTCATTTACAGAGTTATCTCCCTTAATTTTGGACTCTACATTGCATTCTATATAATTTTTATCTCCTAAAAACACAGGTTATATGAAAAACTGAATGTTAATTTCTGTTTACTTTGTCAATTCAAACAAAATATCAAAAATAAAAATATGTAGGCTTTTTACCCATGAATCACATTTTGCATGATTCTTATCTGGAGTGCTACTTAATGCTCTGACAATGAAGTTGGTGGTTATATAGATAAATCTGTGCACTGGTCCCTCTATAAAGAACTGGGTTTATGTTTTGCATAGTAATTTTACTTTGAAGGAGTGGTCACATCAATGAGAAACTGGGAGCACATGTGCAATTATACATCATATATGTAATAATTCAACTTGATTATTTATTTCTCTTCTGGGCAAGATATATTATTTTCCATAAACTTGGCACCGTGATATCATTAACATCCTTCAGTTAGCAGTCTGCAATTTAAATAATTCCAAACTGAATAAGGCATTGATAAAAAAATTTAAAAAAAAAACAAATCTTAATTTTTATTGAAATTGGTAAGAAATTTAATGATAAGGATTGTTTGTATCTGACCAAGTTATGCTTGCATAACCAACTTTCGGCTGGTTTACACTTGTTCATGAACCTTAAAATTATGAAGGTTAAACTGCTCCAAAGTTGGTATTTCGCATAACTTAGTTAAATACAAAAAAATAATTCTTTAATAACTGAAGACTAGAACATACAAATTTGGTTAATATTTTATACTTGAGGACAAATGATAAAGAAAAGGAAAAAAAGCAGGAGAGAACTTCTGTAAGATGTGCAAAACTTGTGTCTCATTTTACCCTGTTTGTTAAAATAAATAAAGTAAGATTTTATCATGTACATGTAGAATGTATAGTCACATATTGTGAATGAACAGCATCATGTCTATAGCTCTGAGGGGAAATGTTTCTGTGTTTTAGGTACATCCTAGTCAGAAGTACTTTGCTGTAGGAGAGAAAGGGAAGACACCTAACATCAACATCTTTGAATATCCATCTTTAAAACTGTATAGAATTCTTAGAGGTGGGACAGAAAAGTCTTACGCTTCACTTGATTTCAGGTAGTTGTCTACTGAATAAAACAAGGATTTATTTCTGCTTTTTGCGGATTTCCTCTATTTCAAATCAGAATTTTAACAATATAATTCTTTTTTTTACTATATGTTTACTTCTGATTTTGCCAATTTCTGCTTTGTTTGTTGACCTCTTTAAATAATCCCTGATAAAAGATATGTTCAGTAAAATTAAGACTGCAATTCATTATTTAAGCATTGAATTAAGAAGACTAGAGTTCAATTATTTTTACCATTCATGCAAGCCAGTTTTAGAGATTTTAAAAGGTGTGACAAGAGCTGTTCATACATATTGCTGGTCCCCGAACAAACCAAAAAAGTTACTAATCATTCAACCTTTGTTTTTGTAGCCCTGATGGTAACCTGCTATCCTCACAGGGAGGTGATCCTGATTTCATGTTAACATTGTGGGAGTGGCAACAAGAACAGACTGTGCTGAGGTCTAAAGCTTTCTCCCAGGATGTCTTCAGAGTGACTTTTTCTGCTGATTTGGAGGGTCAACTGACAACTGCTGGTACCTCTCATATCAGGTAATAGGAAAACAGTTTTTGATAAGTCATACTAAATGTTTTTGTGGTTCTTAGTTACCTGAAAATCTGTGAGGAAAGAATTTTCTTTTTACTTTTCTACCCCACCCCTCCCCCCAATAATAAGAGTGCATTTTGTATAGATCAAAGCCGATGATGCAAGTGATAGAGAAAGTCCTATTTATTTTCATTTATGAGAATTATTGTTTAAAAAAATGTTTAATGATTTACTCTTAACAGAGACCAAGGAGGACTATTTTTGTTATTTTAAACTTAATTGCATGCCTTTTTGAAATTTATCTGTTAGCCTTACAACCTCTATGATAAAAGAATCAGGGTACTGAATTCCAGAATATCTTTCATTTTTTCAGGTTCTGGAAGATGGCAGACACCTTCACTGGTCTTAAATTGCAAGGTCAGCTAGGAAAGTTTGGCAGGACAGAAATCACTGACATTGAAGGTTATGTAGAGCTGCCTGATGGGAAGGTTTTGTCTGGTGCGGAATGGGGTAATATGTTATTATGGGAAGGTGGTCTGATTAAAGTAGAGATTACCAGGAAACAGAAGAAAAGCTGTCATACTGGACCTATACAACAGATCTTATTGGATGAAGGGGAGCTTATCACTGTTGGTAGTGATGGATACATTCGGGTAAACAATGCATTTAGATTTGAGATGTTACTTGTGTGCATGTTGTCAATTCTAATATCTGACTGTTAAGAGTTGAGGTAGAGTTTTATGGAAATTGAGAACCTGGATGAGTGAAATCATGCTCTTTTTTTGTGATGAAATTTAACATGCTTTATCATTTAATTTCCCATACTACAGTTTAAATCTAGAATAAAGATTGTTGAAGAAAAAGCTACATAGAATACCACCACTGGAGTTGTTCAAAACAAACTGAAATGCTAATTTTATTTTCAATTCTAATAGAACTACTATCTTCATATTTTTTACTAGACAGCCTGTGTGTTGCACCAAATGTTTGTCATGTGTTAATCTATTTTTTACCATGGTTGTGGTCTAAAGAGCTTTGAAGCACATCATATTAGAATTGATATTATACCCTTACTCAACAGATGGATGATCTGTTGGAATCACCGGGTCAATCTGTCCATCTGAATTTTGTTGTGATTCGCTTGACTTGCAATTGATGTATTTATTTATAAATTAATTTGAGATAAATACTGTAATCTGATTGGTTAAAATAATTTTGTTATATCTCAATGGATAAAAAAAAATGTTGACATGCCACTATTCAGTTAAATTCAGAGCCACTTTTTTCATGTTTAAAGATAAAAATATGTTTTAAAATTAATTTATTAGAATTGGCTATGATAAAAATTTTGTCTTTTGAAAAATAACATAAATTTTCTATGTACATTCCACTTCGCGCAATAAACAATATGCACATGGAAAATTTATGTTATTTTTCAACAGACAAAATTTTTTATCATATCCAATTCTTAAATATCAAATTCCTGTTTTGTTGGAATTAATCATTTTCACTAATGGAACAAGTGAGGATATACCTAGCTCAACAATGCATTTTCACTAATGGAACAAGTGAGAGTATACCTAGCACAACAATGCATTTTCACTTATGGAACGAATGAGGGTATACCTAGCACAACAATGCATTTTCACTAATGGAACAATTGAGGGTATACCTAGCACAACAACGCATTTTCACTAATGGAATGAGTGAGGGTATACCTAGTACGATAATGCATGCAACTTAATTTTTTTTTTAGGTGTGGGATTTTGAGAGTATTGACACTGCTGACACAACTGATGACTCAGCTACATTTGAAATGGAACCAATGAATGAACTGAAAGTAGGAAATGATGTCAATCTCAGGTCAATCATTAAGAGTACTGATGCTGAGAATGAAATTACTGTTTGGTATGCACAGGTAGGTGGAGATAACTCTATGGAACTTATAAGGTACTAAACCTGACAGATATTATTTTTTCAAGTATTTTACATATGCAATAATACTTTTATTAAATCAGGAAGTTTATTGCTTTATGATTATGAAATTTCATACATGTAATGATAAGTTCCATGAATCATTTACATGCTAGTTTACAGCTTAGAGAATTCATCAATTAAGGAGGTAGACCTAGGGTAAGGGACATAACTCTTGAAATCAGTGATATATTTGTATCATATTCAATTTCGCTAAAGCCTTTCAAGCTTTCCACTGAAACAGAATGAAATCAGTTCAGGTTACTTAGATGCTTACATGAGATTGATGTAAAATGGTGAATGCAAACATTCAAATGATTTGTAAGAGTTGGGTCCCTTGCCCTAGGTCTACTCCCTTAAAAAAGGAAAGTGACAAGTAATTCAGTTTTATATAAGCAACTTATGAAATAATTTATTTCCATTGTTGGTTTTACAAATACAAATAATGACATTTACAAACACTCTTTCTAATTACCTTTATTTTTTTCCTTCACAGGATGCTAATGGAGGAATATGGAAGTTAGACCTGTCATTTTCACACACCTCTTCTGCCCCTGAGAAAATGTTTACATACCATGCTGGTTCCATTGCTTGTTGTGATACATCCCCAGCTAGTCACATAGTGGCTTCAACTGGAGCTGATCGTAAGTAAAATTCAGTACATAACGCTTTAACTGTTATTGTGGTGATACCTCGTCTCTTCACATGGTGGCTTCAACTGGAGCTGATCGTATGTAAAACTCAGTACATAACGCTATAACTTTTATTGTGGTGATACCTCGTCTCTTCACATAGTGGCTTCAACTGGAGCTGATCGTATGTAAAACTCAGTACATAACGCTATAACTTTTATTGTGGTGATACCTCGTCTCTTCACATAGTGGGTTAAACCTGATCTGATTATGTGTAGAAACTGATTAAATTTTTCCTGATAGCCTCAATTAGTTCCTAACCTACATCAGTGCTTGTCTTTAGCCACTAGTCAGAAGCCTGGGGCGAGTAAAATTGATTCGGGCTAGTGAAATGATGTGTTTAATGCTAATTGAATCCTATATGGTCCTCTTTTATTCGGGCTAGTCTTTGAGAATTTTGAAGGAAAGGACTGCAACTTAGATGATTGTAGCAGTGATGTCCTTGCCTAGTAGAAAATTTTTCTTAATCTATATACTGTGGTTGTTTCTTTCCTGGGCAAACAAAAAATGTAGCTGAGTCTTTTTGTTTAACAAAAAAAAAGATTCTATTTGATTGACAAAATGCTCTTGAATGCAGGTGGACAATAAAGCAGAGTTCGTGAAAACCTTTGCCTTTGTCAGTCCTATGTCCTACAGCAG
Organism: Perna viridis; assembly: GCA_037379345.1. Lineage (NCBI taxonomy): Eukaryota > Metazoa > Mollusca > Bivalvia > Mytilida > Mytilidae > Perna > Perna viridis. The sequence continues at coordinate 34,885,016 of CM074515.1, read as the reverse complement.
AAAAAAGTTTTCGTGATAAAGCTATCTATCTGTGACCATTTGTAAGATTTTTTTTATAAATATCATTACAGATACAGTCAGATTGTTTGATTATGTCCAGAAGAAACAAATCTGTGAGAAGAAATACAACTCCAAAGGAACAGCAGTTATGTGGGCTCCTAAAATTGTGAGTATATTACACTGGTGTTTTAATTTACTACTCTAAATGATGATTCTTATTGAGGACCCTGATTGACTACTCTAATTGACTGCTCCACTTCTCTGATTGACTACTCTAATTGACTTCTCCACTTCTCTGATTGACTTCTCCACTTCTCTGATTGACTACTCTAATTGACTTCTCCACTTCTCTGATTGACTACTCTAATTGACTGCTCTACTTCTCTGATTGACTAATCTAATCAACTTTCTTATATACAACTCTAATTGAATACTATTATCAAATATTCATATTTACTACTCTTATTTAGTTTATAAATTCACTACTATTATTGTGTACTCTAATGGACTACTCTGATTGACTACTTTAATTGACTACCAATATATTAATACATGTATATGAAATTATTATTTGAAAATTTTATGTCTATTTTTAGGTTGATACTAAATCTGCTACAGTAATAGCTGGTTTCAATGATGGTGTCATCAGAGTGTTGGCAGTAAAACAACTTGGTGATGGTGGACTTCACCGGAGACATAAGAATGACATTGAATTAGACATTATCCAGGCTTTTAAACCACACAGCAAAGCTGTCAGATCTATTAGTATTGACCACAGTGGTGATATCATGGCTACTGGGGTAAGAATTAGAATTCATTCAAATGATCGATTGGTTCTTGTGAAGTGAATGTTTTTGTCAAAGAATTAAAAGAGAAGGATAGTTTGTCTACCCATTTTAAAGGACATTTTCTATGATGCAAAAAGGTAAACAGTTTAAAGAAATTCTTATTCAATTATTTTTCCCTAAGTTATCTAATGAGACTGTACTTAGTAGAAATCATTTATGTATAAACAGACCTGATTTTTTCATGGATTCCTGCTTTTCAAATCCATATTTTCTGCTTATTTACTTTTGAGCTTGCTGCTTTCCTCTTTTCTGTTGTTCTTCATATCACATAAAACTGAAAATAATATACAGATAGTTGTAAAGCTTTATAACAGAAATAACCTAATTTCAAAAGTTTTCATTGAATTGTATTTTACTTTGTTTACAGGGAGAAGACAGTTCTGTATTTTTCATGTCAATCAAGGGACAACAGTATGAACCTATAGGTTATGTGGAAGTTCCAGCACCTGTCAGAAATATACAGTGGTCTCCATCTAAATTTGTAAGCCTAAAAATAGTAAATTAAGAACTTTGTTTTTTTTTCTGTTTTCTTCATAGAAAATTTTACCATTAACAGTTGATTGCAGATAGACAGTTTGTAAAATATATTGTACACAATTATTTGTTAAAAGAACTATTTTTTGGGATGATTTTTGAGCCCTTTTTAGTGGATTTTTTGTTTTAGTAATCTGAATTTTACTTAACCATTCTTTATTTTACAATTCACTTTCTCCTGATTTTGCCAATTTGCACTTTCCTGTTGTTCATCATGAAATCATCTCTGATATATGAAAAAGTTAATGTAAAATATTTTCTTAGGAAATTAAAGTGCTTTTAGGATAGTTGTAAGACCATTTTAGCTCTATTTCAAATAATCTTGGCCTTGTTAAGAACAGTACAAAACCATTTGAGTGATCACAGATTTAGGTTTTTCAGTTAAGAGAGAAGATCAAAATGTTGTGCATGTATCTTTTGTTTGTTGTATGATATGAATTTCTTGTGTTTATTTTTTTCAGAAAAAGTCAACACTGTTGGTATTCTGTGAGGATGGTTATGTTGTTGAAATTGACTCACCAGAGGGAAATAAATTTGACACCTCTCACACCTTCCATATAACAGGCCTAACCATGAGACAGTTCAGATTTAAGAGTATTAAATCTAGATTGAGGGTAAGTAAAACACAATTAATCATAAGTGGATCCAAGAGAGGGTCCAGGGAGCCCATTTGGTTGGAAAAATTTAGTTGATTGTATAGGAAATCACCGAGTGATGAAAGAGCTGGCCCCTTCTTTTGAGAATCTCTGGATCCATCTGTATGTGTAATTTGAAGGACTTTGATAGTGTACTTTTAGCAGAGATGGGTATGATTATTTTCAATGTAATTGATTGAATTGTGTTCCCAAACATAGTGGGTGAATATATTGTTTTGTTTTGACACTTTATTTGTGTTATATTATAAATCATCAGTTTTGGAATAAATTATACGGAATACATATTTAGATTAACAGTTTTTTAACATAATACTTTATACATTGCTCAAAGACACAATTTGAGATTTATTTCTATTGTAATCAGGATGTAATAAAAAAGTAATGATGATTACATTGAAAAGTAATTGATTAAATTAAATTACATGTAATCAGATTTTGGGATGGTTAATTGTTATAATGATTACTTGCAAAAACTGTAATCAATAGGATATGTAAGTCTCGTCACGTGACTCCATGATTTCATGAGAATGGGTCCTCATCTCCCATTCAAATGCATTGATATTCGTCATTAACATAGCATTGAGTTCAATGTTAAAAGCAAAATATCTTTTTGTGAAAAAAATACTGATAAAAAATGACAAATATCTAGTTCTACTGGATAAAACTGTTAAGAAAAGCATAAAATAGAAGATTTTGCATAGCAATACAGCGTTTTAATTTCCCGGAAGTGAACAATAAAATGCAGATAAGTCTTCAGATTTCAATAGTTCTACATCTAAAATTCCGGAAGGAAAACTGACACTAGAACAAGACTTACCAACCCTAGTTCACTTTGATTAGTTTTTACTTACACGCCAAAAAATCTGTTTAACATTTTACTTTCCTTGGAAATGTCTGGTAGTTACCCATATTGGACAATTAGGCTAAGTAATATGTTGGGTTCATATCAAATTTATCCCGGCAAATGTACTTTTTAAATTTATATGGATATTACATACATTTTTACTTTGTGAAAGTGAAAATAGTTTTGGCTTTATTTAGGTAAAATTATATAAAAAAATATTATTTTATTATTTCATTGAAAGAGTCATAAATATAATTCTATTGTTAATTTCTTTCAGCACGAAGAAGAAATGGAAAGAAAGAGAATAGAAGAAGCCGCAAGGAAAAAGAAGGAGGAGGAAGAGAGGAGGAGAAGGATAGAGAGAGGATTGGAGACAGAATCAGAACAAGGAGATGAACCAGGTATGAATTGTTGTGTTATGATTGAAATACTTTAAATGCACTATCTCTAATGTATTTCCTCCCAATATAATGGCAATGGTTAAAATACCAATTCCAATTTAGATTTTATCTGGTGAACTCTATGGTATGTTTCATATTTCAATGAATTAGTTTACAAGTAAACTATTGAAAATTATAATAATATTTTGGACACAAATAATCCCAATGGATCCTTGAATTTTACAATTACCATCACTTTTGTCCAAATAAAAAAAGAATTGTAAGTTCTAATGATAACTTGGCATAGTTAAGCACTGTGGGTGCCACATGATTTGAAAGCAAACTAAAGAAAAAGGTAAGTGAAAGCTGTCTGAGTTCAATTCTGAATAAATCAATGACCTGTCCAAACCAGATTTCTACTGAAAGCCCTGCATATCAGTTTCAAAAGATTTTAAACCTGAATTAACCAAACGCCTTCTTAAACAATTCTTTCAGTCTCAAAGAGGTTTTGTGTAGACAATGTTTATTGCATATGAATATAAAAAAAAAATATTTTGTGGTGGAAAAAAATTGGGCACTGCTTCTCCACCTAGCCAAAAGATGTAAAATCAATTAGTTGATTAATTAAAAGTTTTTGTTAAAGCCTCATGTTTCTTTTAATTAAGGAACTTGTGAGTTTATTAATATTGTCTTGATGTCATTAACAATATTTGTAACCATCAGGTCTAAAATAGTTGATATATTTTCTAAAATATCTATTATTACTACTAATTAATCTAATTCGTAGAGGAGAAAAAAGAACCGGAGCAAGAATGGAGCCCATATATACCAGAAACACCAAGTCCTATACTTACTGGTTACTATAGTGATGAAGGAAGATTCTGGCTTTCTATGGTAAGGACTATGATATTTGATTGTGTTTTTAAAGACTGAAGATTTATTGTGAAACGAAAAAATTTTTGCAGTTGTTAATTTTCATGGATTTTGTCAAGTGATTACAATTGTATTTGGGAAAATCAGTTTTGCGATTTTAAAATACTTAATGTTTCAAAGTGTTAAAAATCAATTTTGAGGTAATTTTTTTGTGGTAGATCTGTCAACCATGAAAATAGCGAAAATTGAATGCTGCAAAATTGATGTATACACAAATTCAGTGATTTGTTAATTTCTGTCGTTCTTCCAGTATATGGGATTTGTCTGAGTCATGTTAAACTTTTAGATTGGTAGTCCAAAGTTATCAATAATGGAGATGAAATAATGGGTGGCTAGTATCCTATAGGATATGTGTACAATTTCAACTTGATGTTAAAGTATTCATATGAAATAATCATCTATTTTTAATTGCTATTCCACATAACAGGGAGAATTTGATGCTGGTTACCTGTATGAGTGTAAGTTTATGTCGGAAACAGAAAAGGCTAGTCTACCAGAAGAAGTACATGATGAACCTATCAGACATGTAGCTGTTTTAGAATCTGATGATATTCCAATTCACAACATTACTTTCAGGTAAACATTGAAGTATTTTCTGTTCCATTCGGTACATTGGGTGAATTAATACATATTTACTTTCAGTGGTTTTGATTTATCATGAGTTTTGGGTATTCCTTTGTTTTGAAAACAAAATCACTGATAATTTCTCTTAATTTCCTTAAAAAAGCCTTTTTTAATGATGAAACATACTTCAAAACTGATATTAGCAGTTCGTATATTCAGCATCTACTCATGGCATTGACTCATACCACACCTGAAAGATAATTTTTTTGGTAAGGTAATTTGCATGAACATAATCAACATGTAAGTAGAGATTTTTTATTTAACTGTATATGAATAGTTGTGTTAATTTTGAGACTAAATTACAGTTGAATTATTTTACAACATGAACCATTAATATTTATACTACTGGGTTCAGACATAATGAAAAACATTTGTGGAAAAGTAACCAGAATTAATTTGACTGTCTATTGTATCAAAAGTATAATTTCTTGTATAAGAACTAAGACCCTAATGAAACTTTAACCATCATTTTAATAGTATTTTCTAAATGTTATAACCATGACAATTAATCCCAATGATTTCAGCTTTTAATTAATACCATGAGGTCATGAAACTATGAAAAATTTATGTTTCCACAGTATATGTGTACAACATTTTCTATGTCAATCTTTCAGTTCTAATGGCAAACAAGTCATGTTTGGTATGGAGGATGGTGCTATTAGGATACACAGCCTTGATGAAGAATTCGACATTGCCACACTGAACTTTTTCTGGCAGTTGAATATCCATGACAACAACTATGGACATTTGACAGGCCTAAAGCTTGGTTATGATGCTCTTAGTTTATTGACTGTTGGTGGAGATGGTAACTTCTTCATGTTTGATGTCATGACACAGGAGAATCTGGACAAGAAAATTGCCGAGGCCAAAGCCAAACTGCCATCAGCTAAGGTTAGACGATGCTTTATTTGATTGCCTGATATTAGTATCTTTCAGGGATGATTTTTTTCTGCTTTTTAGCGGAATTCCACTGTTTCAAATCTGGATTTTACTGTTCCAGTTCTTTTTTTACTGTATATTTACTTCCTATTTTGCCAATTTCTGCTTTGTTTGTAGACCTTGTAAAATCATCCCTAATCTTCGACTGTTTTAGAAATATTTACTGTGTACTAATCTTTTTTGAAATTAAAAATATTCATGTTTTTACTGAATGAAGTCAATTTAATTTGACTTTTCCAGTAGATCAAAGTTCAAAATAAGGACAATACTCAAATGGGGTAGTGAGCAATTTTAAAAAATACATTTTCTTTTTGAAAGCATTTTATTCTATGTTTTTATTATCTTTCTAGAAAAAGGATGATGACAAAATTGGAGATGATATTGATGATCCATCAGCATACAGGTAATGATTTATTTTGCATGCAATACTTATCTCTCTAGGAAAGTACTCTTAGAATAAATTTAGTGGATAAATTTGAAGCTGTTGAAACAAGGTTTTTATTTTTGATAATAATTTTTTAAGGAAACAAATGTTTTGTCAATGTCTTGCATCTTTTTGATTTCATGTGTCAATATACTTATTAGGCAAAATGAAAAAAAAATATGGTTCTAGTCACCTGATTGACCCTAGTTTTTTCCCTTTATACCCATGACCTTTTTTTGCCAAAATGAAAAAAATGACAGTAATTTTCTATTCACTTCCATTTTTTCTTAAAGCTCAGAGCTATCTAGACCATAACTTGGTTTAGTCATCATGGTAACAGGAGTAAATAAGGTTTTGAAACACAGTATTTGAGTTCATATTGAGGTTAAAGCTGGCAATAATTAATGAAAATGACAACTACAACTTGTGGAGATAACTAAAAATAAAGAAAAAAAGATTAAAAATTCCTACCTACCAACCCTGTTTTTTATGAGGTGACTGGAACCGACATATATTTTTTTTCCTTTGGCTTTATACATTTCTATAATGGTAATTTCGAGTATATATGTCTGCTACTATACATATAAGCTATTGATAAACAGTGAATTTAATTATTGTTACTTTATTAAAGTATTGAAGAAGCTAAGCAGAAGGCAGAATACGACAAGATGATGAAACTAGCTGAGGAGAAGAAGAGAGAAGTTAGGAGACAGATTTCTAAATTTAGGAGACAGTTCAAATCATTGCTGGAAAAGAATGAAACTCTCCCATCACCAATTCAACTGAAAAAGGAGGTATGCTTTGGAATTATTTGTTTCTAGAAAGATTAAGAGAAGAACAAAGATGTTTAAAAGTCAAATATGAGTCTTATGAACAAATCATTGCTGAGAGTATGCATCTTCTTATTGAAAACAGTCTGTTGAATTTTAGTTCATTATGTGTGTGGCATAATTATATTACAAAAGAACATTATGTTTGGGAAATATCAATAAAAACAGTGTTTACATGTAAGTTTTTGTAAGAATCAGGCAAAATGGGAAAAATCAAAAACATGCATATAAAAAAACCACAAACCTGACAATACAATTCCATTCAAGGATGCTTTTATTCTTTTAAGTACCTGTCCTTGTAAGTATCATGCAAAATCTGAAAAATGTGATACATCCCAAAAAAGGCTACATATTTTTATTTTTTGTAATTAAGTTGTTTTTTATGGATCTATATTAAGAAATTGTGTAATTATTCATTCAAATCTGCCTGCTCTTAGGAGATAATCAACATTGAAAATCAAATAGATTCTATTGTATTTGAGTGTCATTTATAGAGTTGTCTCCCTTAATTTTGGACTCTACATTGCATTTTATATAATTTTTATCTCCTAAGAACACAGGTTATATGAAAAACTGAATGTTAGTTTCTGTGTAATATGGCAATTTGAACAAAATATCAAAAATAAAAATATGTAGGCTTTTTACCCATGAATCATATTTTGCATGATTCTTAGCTGGAGTGCTACTTAAAAGACCATTATTTGATCTCTGGTGATTTCACTAACTACCAGATTCTTACAGAGCAATTTTTTTGTGTTAAAACTTATTTTATTAGGCTACATATAACTTTAAATTTGGTACCAATATATGGATATGTTTTTTTTGTTTCTTGCAGCTTTTGATATCTTACTCTTTCCTATGTTTCATTTTTAAATATTCATCCCTTCATCTATTTCAAGGAATTTGAAATGGACAGAGAAATTAAAGAAGAACTGCAGAAACAGAGAGATGATAGAATAGAGATTGTCAAGAAAGAATTGGCTTGGGAGTCAGAAAAACAGAGAATATCATTGGAAAAGTTAAGGAAAAGGTGTGTGAAGATTACTTCCTGTCATAAAGATTAAATAAAAACTGCTCAATATCTAAACTTACTAAAACAGATCTAACACATATCATTTTGTGAAAAGTATGAAATATAAAATATTGATATTAAAGTACAGAAATATGATAGCTTTGATTAGATTCTTAGAAGGAATAGGGTGTTTAGTTCTGGATTTTTAAACTGACAATAACCCTGCATTGACCTAATTGAAAGCAGATATAGGGATAAGTCTTTTAAGCAATGGAAAATTTAAGGCTCTGACAACCATTTACTTTAATTCAAGCACAATTTTGTGTATCAAATAATTTATCATGTCAGTGCACTGTTATTGTCTTTATACTATTAAAGAGAATACTGAAAGAAAATTTTTAGCTAGAAATTATGATTGTAAGTCCACTATACAATTAACTTCTATAAGTGACATTTCAATGAAAAGTTACACACAGTTTTTCTTCCAATACTGTGAAAGTACTATTGTTTGTGGGGTACCAATTTTTGTTGTGTTTGTGGCTAGGCAAAAGTACGAAATTTGGTTCCCTACAAAAAAGAGAATCCCATCAATTGGTATACTGAAAACCTTAAAACCACGAATTCAAGAATCCACGAATTTGTGTTTCTTCTCTAATCAACAGAAATTGCTATCCACGAATTAAAGTACTTTCATGGTACTTATCAGGTTTCTGCTTTTTTTCCCCAAATTCAGATGCTACAATTCTTTATTTTACTGTTACTTACAATTTTTAAAATTTTGGTTCCACTATTTTTAAAAACTTGGTCAATGCATAAACACAGCTCACATAGAAATTTTGCAGTAAAGATGTATAAATTGTATTATTTTACAGATATAAAGATGTTGTTGAGTGTGAAAGGATTGTTGTTATAGCCTTTAAGACAAACCATGAAGTAGCTAGCTTTAGAGCAGCCAAACTCTCTGATGATTTCTACCATATGAAGGCTGAGTTTGAAAGGAGAAAGACTAACATGACCAGGGATGATTTGACTCGTGACCCTACTAGAGAACTATTGACAGGTTAGCCAGAGTTAGGCCATTACAATTATTACATTATTGAGTTATTAGTAAGAACTTTACTGCTGCTATTTATACCCCCTTCTAAAGGTTGATGATCCTGAAGTCATGGCATCCATCTGTTTATCTGTACACAATTTTTGTTGCAATTTTCACTGCAATTGCTTTACCAGCCCTGAGGTTTTTTTTATTTATGGTGCAATTTGACTTTAGACTTGAGTAACTTCCTTTTTGACTTGCCTTGTTTTTAGGTGAAACATGGTTTCTGAAATTGGAGTTGGGATATCTTTTAGTGAGCTTTGCCCATATTTATTCTGGTTTTTAGCATGTTACCATTACACTTAAAAACATTCAAGATTATCTTAAATATTTTATCCACCATTTTTTTCATTTTATTTAGTAGTACTTGGCATTCTTTGTTTACTCTCATGTGGTCTAGTTTAAAATGATGATGACATGTATCTCTATATTTGCTTCAGGTCAGACCAGATTGACAGACATGGGACAAGGAGCTGGAGGCAAGGCAGATGACCCTGCTGTCAAGGTTGCCACGACCACAACCCTTAAAGGCAGTATGGGGGAGCGTATTTCAAAGGCTTTAGGCAAAGTGGAGGAAAAGAAGAAGAAGAGAGCGCAGAGAAGAGCTCAGGTATTTGATTTATCAAAATGATTTCTTTAAGGAGGTAGACCTAGGGTAAGGGACATAACTCTTGAAATCAATTATATGTTTGTATCAAATTCAGTTTCACCAAATCCTATCAAGCTTTATTTGAAACAGGATGAAATCAGTCCAAGTTACTTTGATGCTTACTCGAGAATGATGTAAAATGCTCCAGTGATGTTTTAGAGTTGTGTTCCTTACCCTAGGTCTACATCCTTAAGTACTGAGATAAAGGAAAAGATTATTGATGTGTCTGGTGTATATTACTCTCTGCTCTGTATATCAAAAATCTAGCACTGTGCATCTCATTTACCTGCATTGTTAGCAGTGCAGCCGTTGATACACTATGTTTACTAATCATCTTTTTTTGGGGATGACTGGTTGCGTATTGGTTAGTGTGCTGGACTGCGGCAGGTGAGGCGGTTGGTGCTGTAAGAGAATGAGTCGGTATGTCATAAATATTACACACCATTTTTTTCACTGTAAATTTAAAAAGATGTTGTGCATCACTAATTTACAGTAGAAAATTCCATGTATAAAAGTATCTATAGCACTGTGCATCTCATTTTTCTGCATTGTTAGCAGTACAGCTGTTGATTTACTTTTTTGGTCCTATTTTTGGATGACCGGTGTCATAATAGGTAGCATGCTGGACTGTGGCAGCGGGATGGGTGGTGCCATAAGTTAAGGAGTGTGTATCTCATGAATACTCTGACAAGATACATTTGTTATCAATGATGTTTTCCCTTTTATTGTTTTCAAATAGTGAGACTTTATTCACATTTTCTAGATTGATTTAATTTTGAGAAAAGAAATATTATGCAATCAGATATATAGTATTGATATCAGAGACTCTTTTCATTTTACAAAATATTTCACAGTACTTGTTTTTGCTGATAAACAGTCAATATTTACTGTGTACATATCAGTTTATGGCTGATGTAAAATTTCAAGGCAAAAAGGTATATGAAAAATTTTAGCATTTTTTATTTTGGTGGATGCCAAGTGCTACACAAAGTACTTAAAGATGTATACCTAGGGTAAGGGACATAACTCATGAAATCAGTGATAAGTTCGTATTATATTCAATTTCAGCAAAGCCTCTCAAGCTTTCGTTTGAAGCAAAATAAAATGAATCTAAGTTAATTAGATGCTTACATAAGATTGATATAAAATGCTGAATACAAAAGTTCCAATGATTTTCGAGAGTTGTGTCCCTTACCCTAGTTCTACCTGTTTAAGCACAGGAGTAAATATTTCCAATAATTTATTTTGACACTTTTAGACAGGCCGCTAAAATACGCCAAAATTAACCCCCAAAAGAAATTACTTGCTATATCTTTGAATGACTCTATTTTATATTTTAGTGGGATGAACTGTATGAAACTAAACCAGATGATGATTTTGAAGATCCTAATGATGTTTCTGCTATCAAAGAGGCCAAGGATAATATGGGTTACTTTAATCTTAAAACTGCCAAAGATTATATTGTTCCTGACCATCTGAGAATGAATGTGGAGAAAGCAAGAGGAAGACTGCTCATTCTGAAGGATTTGGTAAGGAAATTTATGCCTGACAAAAATTGGCAGTTCAAAAATATGGATGATAGAAACAAATTTCAGTTTTAAATTTTGACATTCAATGAAAGAAGGTGACATAAAAACATAAACTTAACAAGTGAAATACAAAAAAAAACCTGAAATGAAATGATTAAGCGTGTTCTTAATGTTCTGCATAGTCTATTTTTTTCTGTATATAACTGTGGAGTAAGATATGGTATGTAAAATAAGGGATATACCAGAAGTACTTTCATATCTGTTTAAAATTTCATTGCACAAGTTACTCATTGCCAGGATGTCATAGAAAATTGTGAGTGAATCAGGAAGTATTTTTCTTTTTTCTTTTGATATATTTGTATATTTGCCATAATACAAACTGAGACACCTTATGCACGGTTCACTCATTTTGTAGATTCACGAATATAAATATAACTTTAACCTTCAACTCCTGGCCCTGAGAGACAAGAAGATCAAGATTATAGAGGAAATTAAAGATGTTGTCAAAAAATTAAAGGAGGTTCAGGAAGTCCTAGCTGAATCATGTCGTAAAACTGTTCCAAAAGTACCAGAAATGCAATTATGTGAAATGCCAGAAAAGTAAGTGTTTTCATGCCGAATGAAGTATGAGGCATAAAGAAGTTTGTGTGAAGTTTTTTCCCCAATGATGTTAGGTCTAACATCTTATCATGAAACATGTTAATCATGTATAAATGTAATACATGTATCTGGAAAAAAATGGCATTTTGTTTAGGTTACCTTATGTTTGGCTATCAATAAGCAGGATGGTTTTTTCCACTTTTTAGAGGATTTCCACTATTCCAAATCCGGAGTTAACTGTTACAAATGAATAATGCAGTGCAAGCTAGCAATAATTTGTGACAAATTTCTAGATTTGAATGAAAACTTTAATATCTTATGTTTATTGGTGTTGGTATTTAGCTGGATCATGGTATAAAATATCTCAATTCATCTAAATTTTAAGAAATGGCAATTTTTTCAAGAAAATTGATTTTTTGTTGTTAATGTTATATAGACGTTATAAAGCATTTGTTCCTAAGTTTGACTTATGCTTGTGTGTTATATACATGTAAAGATGCATTTAGCAATGTTTCACTGTTTAATTTCATGCATTATTAAAACTATGAATGAAAACATTTCAGTAAGGAATGTCCTAGATATTGACTTTAGCAGAACCTTAATGAAGACAATAATTATTGTGATGGATTTAATTATATTTTAGTGTGGTAGGCTGGTAGGGAAAGGAGAATTTTGGATTCAAAAGATAGTATAATAATATATTGCAAATTTTTTTCCATTTTTCTGATAAAGTTTATTCAGCTGCAAAATTTTGAAAATATTTATAATAAAGTTTTTAATGTTTTTTTGCAGGAAATTGGAGTACACCAGAGAGACTTTGATTAAGTTCAAGAAAGAGTACGAGGAAGCTCAGAAAGCAGCCAAGGGATCTGGTTCTGGTTTTGGTGGCTTTGGTGGATTTGGAGGGGGAGCTGCGACAAAAGTATGTCACTTAATATAGCAAGTGTACGGTGGAAGTTATATACTATGGGGATTAAAGGAGGGTGCCTTTTAGTGTATGTGATTCATGGTTGGAAAAGCATACATATTTTTGCTTTTGATATTTTGTTTAAAATGCTATAGTAAACAGAAATTAACTCATATGAGATAAAAAATTTTAAAGAAAGTACCATAAAAATTCAAAATTAAGGGATACAACTCCGTAAATGACACTAAAATACAATAGAAGCTATTGGATTTTCTATGTTGATTATCTCCTAAGAGTAGACAGATTGGTATGAATAGTTATACATTCCATCATATAGACCTATGAAGCTTAATAACAAAAATAAAAAAATATGTAGCCTTCTTTAAGGTGTATCACATATTACAGAATTTGGATGATTCTTACAAAGACTGCTACTTAATATTTGAATGAATTTTTTGTTACAGGCACCTTCACCTGTTCCAATCAGGAGAATGAGTGTTGCTCCACCAAAATCTGAAGGATCTGCTACAAGTGAAATTCTTGAGGATGATGAGTTGACTCCCTTGGAAATAGAACTAAAACAGGCTGAAGACATTAAAATGCTTTATGAACAAGACAGGCTTTTAAGTAGAATTGATGAATTAGTGACGAACTTTGATGCTGAATTAAGAATTCTTAGACACGATAAATTTAAATTGGATATAGTAATGAAAAATGCTGACCTTAGGTAAGTGTAAAATATTTCTGGCCGAAAAATTATGCTGAAAAGCCGGAAATTTTTGCAGGGTGTTAATTTTTGTGTATTTTAGCAGTCTGTTTAAAACACCAAAATATATTCTAGGAAATAGTGACTATGCATCCACTTTGTATCCACCAAAATTAGGATTGGCAAAATTTTTCCTACGAAGATTTTGAAATCAGCATGCATGCTTTCATTATTACCATAGTAATACTTTCATGTATTAAATACAAGTTTTTAATATTTTCTTCTATCATACACATTAATATTTAATTGTAGACAAGTAACCCTCTTTGAGGAGTTAGTATTACTTAAAGAATATGAGAAGAGAGAAAATCTGCTGGCAGATAAAGTCACAGGCAAAGCACAAGAGAAAATTGATATGCAGAATAAGGTAAGGACAGGGAATTCTTGTTGATAATTGTAATAGAAATGAGAAAGGACCTGTGGTTAAGCTAAATATCAGATGTGTTAATTAGATGAATTTATTGGGATATAGTAATCAAGGGAACCAAGATTCTAGCTGAAATTGAAGAATGGAACAAAGACCAGACACAGAAAACAGACACATACAACAAAGTATAAAATAACCAAACTAATACATACAAAGTAACAGGAGTAAATGAGCAACTTGGACTCCACTAAAAACTGGGAGCATGGACCAGGTGCTTCGGTAGGGTAAGTGTCCTCTGCTTTTCTAGAAACACCCGCCGATGATGTACCATTTTTTCAATTTCACAAAAATAACAGATAATGAACCAAATAGTGTAGATTAACATTATGACACGACCATATAATAAAAATCACAACTAATTAAAAAAAAAGTCTTCTTCACCTCTTAACAGTTTGCTCTTATCATTATCATCATCATGAAGTGATAGATACATGAAAGACCTAATGGGATGTCTTCATCAATAGAGAAGTAATGGTATAAATCATATGATGCAGACAGTCATTATTTTTGAAAAATAAATTGTGTATTCATAGGAGGTTTTAGAAGTAGAAATTTTTGCATTTTTTTATAATAAAAAAAACACACTTTTCACATAGTTTATTTGTTAACATTTTTCTTCTTATTCATTCTTTGTGTGTTTACAGATTGTAGAAGTAACTAACAAGATAGAAATGAAGAAGAAAGAAATTGAGAAACTTGGAGAAAGAGACAGGACACTCCAAGGGCAGTTCCAGGGATTATTAGGAGAAAAGAATCAATGGGCGGACTATCTCACTAAAGTTTATAAGAAAAAAATCAAAAGAGCAAAGAAGAAGGTTACAGAAGATGGTATGTTGAATAAATTATAGTGGTTTTTTTTTTCATGAGAGGGCAATAATCATAAGAAATAATATATATGTGTTATAGTGTCTTCTTCATTGGATCATAATCATTTGGTATATAGAAGGCTTCAAAAATTTGAAAATTCCAGTTTTTAAAAGAATGTTTAACAAGATTACAATTACCATTACTGTGTGCTTGGTAGGCTATGACTGACCATGTTTCAACCATTACTTGACCGTGGTTCAACCATTGACTGACCATGGTATAACCATTGCCTTACGGTGGTTCATACATTGCCTGATGGTGGTTCAACCATTGACTGTTGATGGTTCAACCATTAAGTGACCGTGGTATAACCATTGCCTGACAGTGGTTAAACCGTTGACTGATCATGGTTCAACCATTGCCTGACTGTGGTTCAACCATTGACTGATCGTGGTTCAACCATTGAGTGACCATGGTATAACCATTGCCTGATCATGGTTCAATCATTGTCTGATCTGCACTTGAAAAATAAGGGTAACAACAAAATTACCGAACAATAATCCGATCCGATCAAGTTGTCCAAAATAAATCTGGCAAAATAGATATTACACCATCGGAGCAGCTGGTACCGCAATGGTCCTGACTTGGTACATGCATTTCAAATGAAATGGGGGTTAAATCTAGGTTTACAGCATGCTAAACCTCCCTCTTCCATTGTGGTGTGAATATACCAGTGATGATTAAACAGCATTTGCATGCTATTGTGTCATAATTGGTAAATCAGCGATCACATCAGCACAAAAAAACAACAGGGAAGGAGAAGAATAGCTAGTAAATTAATTTTATTAGGTATTTGTATGTTCCTTTTAAAGCTTCATGTCAAGAATTAAATTAACTTCACACTTTTTACATCACCTTCCCCTGACTTTCATAGTTTTATTAGTAGCAACAGGTAACAGTGGGAGAAATCGGGACAAATTACGTATTAGTTATATTTCAGTTTTGATGCACTTGATAAGGAATAAGAAGTTTCAGTTTGAGAAATGTTTCTTATGAATGTATTGATGATTTCAGGTGACAGTGATGATAGTGAAGAATCAGATTCAGATGATTCAGACTGGGATGAAGATGAAGATGAATCTGATGATGATGGAGGATACGACCTTGACATTTGTCCTCCAGGCTGTGATCAGGTAAACTATTGAATACACAGATTCATTAATAAGTTCAATGAAATAAATTAAGTTGGGTCAAACACTGACTCATATGTCAAAAACAACTTATTTGTGGATAGTTATTTTGCTTAACCATAGTAGATGCAATGCTTTACTTTAATAGGAATGGTTTTTGCATTGAAATAATATTTACACTTTCAAGAAAAATGAATAAAGCAAAAAAAAATCTGCATATTTACAATATCTTTAAGTCATTTATTATTGTGTTTAAATATGAAGAACATCAGGTTCTTAGGCTCTTGTTCCAGATTGCCTTTTTATTTGTAACAAACATGAAAAGGACTATTTATTTACTTGGTTCATACATGTTGGGCAAAAATAATTGTGTACCTTATTCATGGCCTGAAAACGAATATAAAATCAAAGTAAATGTCAACTAATGTTTAGTATAATGTATTGAAACAAAATTTTGTTTTCTTTTTTAACCTTAGACACTATATGACAATGTTTGTGCATTACGAGAGAAAAGATTAGATATAGAGGAAGAGTTGGTGGAGGAAAAGAAGAATAATGATAATTTGAAGAAAGAATTAGAGAGCATGAACAAGAAACTTAAAGTTATCATAAATGCTCTCAAGACTGCACAGAATGATTTGGAGGCCTTCCAGGTAAGATAAGACCACTTTGGGGTTTGTATGATAGCGAACTCACCTCTTGTTGGGGATGTCTTGGATGGGATTCGAAGTAAAAAGTTTCAATGACTTTGCCAGGGGTAAACATAATAAGTAGGGTAACATTTCTCATTTTGGATTGTTATACCCCACTCCAAAGGAGGGGGGAATACTGTTTTACCATTATCCATGCTTCTATCTGTAACAATTTTTTTCATTGCAGTTTTCTCAGCAACTACTCATCACTTTGGCTCAAAATTTAATCACATTCTACCTGTAGGTATGTCATATAATGGATCTATTTTCAAAAAAATTCAGTGATTTCTTGTTTATTGAGAACTTTGTTTATTTTCCTAATGTAGTGATTGAAAGCAGGGGTTCCATAAGTCAGCATTGGCTTGGATTTCTTGTGTTTTTAATTTTTTAGTTAGTTCATTAAAATCTTATTTTTAAAGCATATAGTTTTGGTGCACTGGATAGTCTATATAAGCAGAGATGTTTGCCTCGCAGACTCTGTAATTTGTATTAATTTCTCCTCTTAGCTAAATGGATTATATATATACAATGAAGTGAAACATATTGTTCATTATAATAACAGTCAAATTTGGAATATACTAGATTTGAATAAACAGATCCGTAGACTTTTGTTTTCATCTTCTCCCATATTAAACAGTACTTATAATATTCTCCATCATTTAAGAATTGGCAATAATAAAAATTTTGTCTCTTGAAAAATAACATAAATTTTCCATGTGCATATTGTTTGTTGCGTGAAGTGCAATAAACAAAATATGCACATGGAAAATTTATGTTATTTTTCCATAGACAAAATTTTTATTATTGCTAATTCTTATGAATTAATTTTAAAACATATTTTTATCTTTAGACATGAGAAAAGAAGCTCTGAATTTAACTGAATAGTGGCATGTCAATATTTTTTTATCCATTGAGAAATAACAAAATTATTTTAAACAATCAGATTACAGTATTTATTTCAAATTAATTTATGTGCTATTGTAGTTAGAGAAACAACAGAAATTGAACGAGTTAGATGTGGTAGTAACACTCAAACTTCACCAGATACAGTATATGATTAATGGAGTCCTGCCACAGGAATTGTCACAGACTCTAGTATTTGAGTCAAATGGTGTGAATAGATTACAGCAACGAATCAAAGAATTGGAGCATGAGAAACAATTGCAAAAGAAACAAATGAAGTAAGTGTTCTTTTAACCTTGAAATTTACGTGGCAAAAGGTCTACATCAGCGAGACCAAATTTAATATATAAAATTACATTAGGTGTAGCAGGAGTAATTTTCAGCACATTTTTTTTGTAATAAGTAAATCAAACCTTTTATTCATTTAGGATGAATTTCAATTACCTTTGATAAACATGCAAAATGCCTAGGACATGCAGCAAAATGCATGTCAAAAGTTTTTTTTTTATTATTTAAAGTTTTAAACATTAAATCTTTGCAGGGAATCAAGGAAAACGCATGTTACATTGATAAAAGACCGGAAGATATTTGATGCGAAGATAACAGAAATGGAAGACGAAGCCAATGAGATGATGACAGCCAAATTTGGTAGAATTGTTGATTTAGAAAAACTAGAAACAATCACAGTCAACAGAGCCATAGAAGAACTAAAGGAGAAGTTAAGAATGACAGAAATACAGTGCTCTGAAGAAATTAATGAATGGGATGTAAGTAAAAGAGCAAATTCAGAGAATCCTGTCCAAACCAAACCTGAATAAGCCCAATACTTTTCTAAACTAAACCTTGAATAAACTAAAAACTTTTCTAAATCAAACCCAAAGTAAACCGAAAACTTGTCTAAACCTTACCCTGAATAAACCAAAAACTTTTCTAAACCAAACCCAAAGTAAACCGAAAACTTGTCTAACCCTAACCCTGAATAAACAAATAATCTTGCCTAAACCTGAAGTTTTTATTAAGACTAAGAGTCTTCATATCATGTATTTTGAACCTGGGTAAACAGAACACCTATCTAAACCAAACAAACTCCACTGTCCAAGAGGGTTTGGGTCAGATAGGTTTTACTGTGTTTGAGTAGTTCTTTTTACATAAGTTTGTAATTGTTAAATAGCAGTTATTGCAGGAAAATGAAAAAAAAAATTACTTGATGCATGTGGAGCTATCATGTTTTTTATAGAACTTTTTTTCCCATTCTATAGTGAAATCTGTCGAAAACAAACCCTAAATAAATCAGAAATATGTATAAACCAGACATCTTTTAAAGTCTTATTTTTTGTTATTTTTAAGGATTTTGAACCTATATAAACCAAATACCTGTTTAAATGTAGTAATTCCAATTACAATTCCACTCAGGATGCTTTTATTCTTTTAAGTACCTGTCCTTGTAAGAATCATGCAAAATCTGAAAAATGTGATACTCCCCAAAATAGGCTACATATATTTATTTTTGTAATTAAGTTGTTGTATGGGTCTATACTATGAAATGTGTAATTATTCATTCAAATCTGCCTTCTCTTAGGAGATAATCAACCTTGAAAATCCAATAGATTCTATTGTAAGAAACACAGGTTATATGAAAAACTTAATGTGAATTTCTGTTTACTACGGAAATTCAAACAAAATATCAAAAAAAATTAATATGTAGGCTTTTTACCCATGAATCACATTTTGCATGATTCTTAGCTGGAGTGCTACATAATTCTTTCTTTGTAAACCATTTAGGTTAAACAGGTTTCACTGTATGTATTTAGAGAAAAAAAAAAGATTTTTTTTTATGGTGATGCAGTTTCCACTTTTTGCTAGGTATTTTAAACCATAAAACTCATGGAGTTACTGGTTATATATTGATTCTCCTTCAGTTATGAGTGATTTAAATAATTTCTCCGCTCGAAATGGTAAAATCAACATTTTCAACTTGTGAGCTTTAACAAGCTTGTTAAAATTTGAATATTACCATAGAGAGTGGAGAAATCATTGGAATAAGCTTAAGGAGAATCAGTTTCTACCATGAAATCTGTAGAAACCTTGGGTAATATAAAATGGTGGAAAAACTCTTGCAGAAATTCAATCATTTATTAAAAGTTACATGTATTTTTAATCACCAGCTTAGGATGGTAGAAACAATTATATTATCACATATAAGCAATATCAAAATGCATAAGACAATTTGCAAGATTTTGTAAGATTTGTAAGATTTTTTCAATATCAATATACTGATTTACATGATTTCTTTGTTGTTTTTACATTTTATGGAATGAATTCTTAATTTGTTGTTGTATATTGTAGGATAAGATTAGAGAAAAGAAGAATAAGATAACATCATTAATTAGAGATAATACCAATAGATTAGACCAACTTAATCTGCTTATGAATGAACAGAAACAGTTTGAGGTATCTCTTGACTCCAGGCAGAAAAATCTTGTAAGTTTAAGTTAAAGCTCAGTCATTTACATGCATTTGTATGCTATTTTCTTCGTGCATTAATAAACTTACATTAGTTTATACTTGATTTAATGATTAAAATTTTAAGGCAATATTTTCATTTCCCTCTTTTGTGGTAGGTATATAATGGCTGTCTTTCCATATGTCCATTTACCCATCCATAACTTTTCAATATGTTTTGTTTGTAACTTCTAATCATGGCCACTTGATATTTTTTGGGGTTGGGGAGCAGGGATATTGTATATTGAGATTTGCTGAAGGCTCACAGTTTGTCAATTTTAGTTAGGCTTAAATTGATTTAAGGATTATGAAATACCAATAATTAATTATATGTTTTTGTTTTTATAAGTTATTTAACGAATTTCAAATGATTTCCAAAAGGAATTTAAAATTCAGAGTAAAAGTTGCCTAGAGCCATAGCTTTCGTTTTTTGTTATTCATACGTGAAACTTTAACACAACTTTATCTTTCATTTTGCAGGGTGAGGAATATTCTGGTGCTCGCAAGGCTGATGTTCATGAGAAACAGAGACTGATACAGCTAGTACAGCTCCAAGCACAAGAAATAGACGCTCTCAAAGAAGAAATTATGTTGTTGTCAAGGAAAGGTGGACATATCCTGCCACCAGCTCAACCACCTCTGCCCCAGACACCACCAAATCTGAGGACAATTAGCAATTAACTTACTGTGATATGGAATAAGTTATTCATTTCAATATCTTCATGAGGGAGAAAAACAGTTTGAGACAGAATGAATGGAAATATTGTTTGATTTTACAAGCATGCTGAAACTTGTATTAGGAACTTACTGTAAATTTAATTTTTCACTATCTCGCATTTTAGCACAAAGATTAAAATGACAAATATATTCATGTATAAGCATTCATTTAATGGAACATCAGTTTAAGTTCTATTTTTTGTACTTTAAAGTACTATGGTACAGTGTAATCAAGGATTTGAGGCATAAAGTGACCTGTTTTGAGTTAGATCTTAAAACTGTTATGTCAATAGGAAAGAGATATACTTAGTTGTTAATTGTAAATACTTATGTTATATTTCATACGAAACTATTTATTTTCTCTAAAATACCACAGACTATTTTATTTTTTAATCCGTCCTGATTTACTGAATCTGTGATATTTTTTGTTATTAAATGTGATACTAAGATAAATTGTTTTTTTTTTGTGAATTTCTAAAAAGGTGCAAAATAAAACATTTTCTGGTTATTTGCACATTAAATTGACTAAAACTATGATATTGAACCACAGGGAGGGTGTTCAACACAACACCAAGAAGGCTTGGTTTTATTTAGGGAGTTGTGAATTGGACTTAAAAAAGAAGCCAAAGACAAACTTCATCCTGAATTCCGCAAAATTGAAAAAGGAACTAGGGGCCGGTTTCATAAAAATTTCTCAAATTGAGATTTTTCTCAAATCTTCAAGTGATCTGATTGGTTAAAATTTGAGTTGAGGAAGGATTTGAGGAAAATCGCAATTTGAGATTTTTTACGAAACCGGTCCCAGACAAACTTTTCCTGAACTCTGCATAATAACTTAGTAAAAGTGTATGGATATCTATAAAATTGTACCAGAAGGTTCTAATTATAAAAGTCTTCCTGGGAGTAATTTTTTGAATGTGCCCTTAACCACTAGAGAAAAAGGGGTCAAGAAGGACTAAAACAGTTTTCAGTTTGTGGATAAAAACTTGTGTTAAAGTGTATGAGAATTTCTATGAAATTGAACCACAAAGGTAACTATTAAAAAAGTTAAAAAGAACACAAAAACAAAACTTCAGACTTTAAGTACCATTCTGTGTAAGAATCAGGCAATGGGTGGCACATCATATTTCTCAATTTGGTCTGTTTTGCCACAAATATATTCAATTCATCTAGAAAACAACTGAAAAGCTATCTAAATTTATCCTGAAGCCAATGTGACGTAGATATTTCTTAACTGCTTATATAAAGAAAAAGTGCGGGAAAATTTTCCAGCCATTTTACCAATAGTGCATTTCAACTAAATTTGACCTATCAATAGCTTAAAAAGGCAAATTTTACAAACACTTTGATGGTTATTTCTGAAGGTTATCGGGTATAAATACTTGGTTAATGCAATAAAATCTCAGTGTTTTTTCCTTTATGTGCCACACCTTATACACATTTTGCCTGATTCTTAGACAGAGAAGTACTTACATACTTTTATTTGTGGGTACTAATTTACGATGTATAAGGGAGTATTTTTAGGACTTGACAGCTTTATCATACAGATGAATGGGAATTTTTAATTTCCTTGGGAACAAAATTTTGTGTTTTGTTAAACCAACGAAAACCACCAAAATTAGTACCCCACGAACAGTACTTTTAGTCCTTGGACTGGGAGTGTCAACAGTGCATCCCCCACTCATCAAGTTCATGGTGGTCACCAAAGAATATTCTCGGATTCTTTTTTCAGTATAAGCCTATGGGTCAAAAAGGCAAGACTTATAGATTGCCTTTGATCATTAGAAAGCTAAGATGCTACATAAACGTGTTAAAATATGCAACAGCTTGATTAAAGTACGGTACTTGAAAAAAAATATGCAAATTATTAGTTAAATGAATGAAAATATGAAATTTTGAAAAGTCCCCGCTTTATTTAAACCTCATTATAGTCACATTGAAACTGAAAAATACGCACATGTAATGCGCAGATATGTTGAATACATTGATAATTAAAACACTAGTACCCAACATGTCTTTTTATATCGATTATATGCTAAAATTAACATTCGGGTTCAGGTTGAGTATTTTTTTTTCATGGGTAAGGGATAGCAAATTTTCACCTTATTGGACTTGAATAAGTTAAAATATTTATAACTTGGGCTCATAAGGAAGCTACTACTCTGTATATAACTGTATTTGAATATACAAAAGCTTGTTTAAGGTACGATATTTGAAAAAAAGAACGGGGAAATGGAAGAAAATATGAAATTCCGAAAATTCTCTTTTTTTTTTATTAAAAACTCGATATTGTCCATTGAAACTGAAATACGAAAAATACTAGTTTTTTATATTGTAAATTTCGATATGCTGTACACGTGTTTCAAGGAGTAACCTCTCATCAGCAGCATTAAAATCAAATATGTAGGAAGATCATAATCAAAATATTAGTTTTATACAAGAAGTACTCATCACCAAAACTATCGAAGGAGGAAGCCAAATCCATCACCGAGAGGTTCTACCATATGCAATGCAAGGAGTGAAGCCTCGGTGTTTAACGTATTTTAAAATTTGAAATACTGCAAAATTTAATAAATGAGGTAGATAAAATATATTATTCTGGGTCAGACAAGTCTGACTACTGGGTTGGTGAATACCCTCGGGGACCTCAGGTCCACCAGCAGTGGTATCGACCCAGTGGTTCTTGAATACAAAGAAATACCAGTTTTATATATTGTAAATTTCGATATGCTGTACACAAAATACGCGCCTGAAATGGGCAAATATGTTGAATACATCAATAATAAAAACAAAAGTACCCATCATGTCAATTGTACACCATTTATGTACTAAAAATGTCCTTTTGGTTTATGTTGATGTATTTTTTTAGGGTTGGCAAGTTTTCACCTAACTTGACTTGGAAAGGTTCAAATATTTGTTACCTGGGCCCATTTGGAAGCTTAGATGCTATGTAAATGTACTATATCTCACAAAAGCATGTTAAAGCCACTGTATTCTGTAAAAATGACAATAACGGGTAATATAGAAGAAATTCTGAAATTCTGAAAATTCCACTTTTTACGATTTAGTAATAATAGCAACCCTAAAAAGAAAATCTAAGACCCTGAATAGATCAGATATATTGGCTAAATCGTTATCTTAATTTTGAATGCCATACAATATAAGTTTTACAATGTTGGTAAGGTGTGAATGATACTGAGACCAGTTTTCTAGGCGAAGGGGTGATATTTTAAACATTTTTTTAAAATTCATTCTTGAAAAATAGTTTCTCGTGATTTTTTTTTATAGAGAACCGACCCAAAGTTCTTTACATCCCATATTATAACCGGCAATTGAAAACAATCTTTAAATAAACAAATATTTACGGCTGAGGATAAATGATTGTTTCCAAATGGTAATTTGATTTGCTTGTTTAAATTTCAATATGGAAAGATTAAAATAATAGCAAGAACACCAGTCCAATATACCTTAAGTTAAATTGTATTGCCCATTTGATTTGAAGTGTTTTCTTTCGCGTGATAAACATCTATGAATATTCAATGTAAAACATATCCGAAAATAAAGTAACGAAATAAGAAACCTTCATATTTCTGAAATGAAATGTTAAAAATAAACAAAAATACTATTAATTTTTATCATTTGCCACACGTTATTTCTTAACTGATTGTTTAACAAACTGCGTATGGCGTTGGGTAATTGTTTTATTATTTATTTTCTGTTCTTCAAACATGTAGTTATTCATTGGTTGTTCTTAAATAATGAGTAATTCATTTTTAATGAGTTTTTGATAGTGATACCTGGGTTTATTTATCAGATTCATCAATTGTGAAGAGATTGCTGGACAGTAAATAATGGTACGTTCGATTTTATTTTAAAAAATTAGTTGATGCGAGGCACCCCCAAATCTTGGATCACTCTTTTCGTGTTTATATACTAGTCGGACTGCGTATTTGACAGTGAGAGCAAGACCCCGTGTCGGTATCCAGGTTTATCATTTGCATGCCAAACTGTTTTATCCAATAGATACTGTGGTAACATCATCATCACAAACGTGGTACACATTAATTATATGATCTTTTAAATTTTTATCCTTTGCCGCTTCTTCAACAGTTAAATGTCCACTTGATAATCTTTTCCCGCCTTAAGTTTGATCTGGTTTGTATATTCTTTGTTCTGTTCAATTTGATTTTTGATTTTGTTAGCTTACATACTTTGAACTGTACTTTACCTTCTTCACTGCTCCAGTAAATAATTTGAGCAAAATAAAATGTCTAGACGATGTAAGAATGATCATTTTATTAAATTAAGCAAGATATGTATATTTACACAATGTACAATGATTCGACCAAATCAACTATCCATACGCTCATTCGACCTTGTAGCAACGCATTTTGTTCTCATGTGCTGAGTTTGTGACATACATGCATTGTTCGTCAGTGTCTCAGCTGTTTGGGCGGAGCTTATCATGATATGTACCGGTATTATGAAACGATACAATTCTAAAAAGTCGATAAGTAACGAAAAATGGTTTCAGATCATTTAATCAACATGTTTTTTTTTTATATAAATAAATTGAATTACTTTAAATCAATGTTTCCGGACTTTGTGGTAAACTCTTTCCAAACAATCATCAACAAATAAACCAGAAAAATTCATATAATGAAACATCTTCTTGGCTTGATGTTTAGACATCCCTTTCCTTTGGAAACCAATTGCAGATTTGAAGCAATATAACAAGTTAAAGATATAACACAACTGATGGCATATTTTCTATGGCGAAGTAAAAAAAAAAAGTATAAGAGCAATTCTACTGAACTATGAGAGCTATATCTATATGATATTCTATCACATTTTGTGTAAGGAATTATTTTAAATGAGCTTTCGTCAATAAAAAAAGAACGGAAAGTTTCTCTCTACAAAACTTACATCACTGATATTTAGTCTTTGTCATGAAATCAATAATCAGAGTACCCATCCTGCATTTCCTGGGGGTAGTATTCCTCAGCTAAATCAGATACTCCACTGATGATTTGTCGTCCAGCCCCAAAACTCATACCCGATTGGTTTGCTCCTTGGTTGCTACCATACTGTAAATTAATATATCCTTGGCCTTCTTGTGCCATATCGTCTGCGCGTATGTCTGAAATATGTCTTGGTGTGCCAATACGCATACCTGACTGACTGGCAAATTGGTTGCTTCCAGACTGAAGTCCTATGACTCCCTGTCCCGATTGGTCGAACTCATCAGCTCTTATGTCAGCTACGTGCCTTGGAGCTCCCATACGCATTCCGGACTGACTAGCAAATTTATTTGTCCCAGATTGTAGACCAATATATCCTTGACCCTCTTGGTCGAATTCGTCTGCCCTGATATCGGCGATGTGACGAGGTGCACCGAAACTCATTCCCTTTTGACTTGCACCTTTATTACTTCCATACTGCAGCCCGATTACTCCTTGCCCGTCTTGAATGGCGTCATCAGCTCTGATATCCGCAATGTGACGCGTTGCACCGAAACTCATGCCTTTCTGACTGGCGAATTTGTTTGTACCAGACTGTAAACCTATCACACCTTGTCCCTCTTGTGTCATATCGTCGGCGCGAATGTCAGCAACGTGACGAGTTGCACCGAAGCTCATACCCTTCTGACTTGCGAACTTATTTGTTCCTGACTGCAGACCTATCATACCCTGACCTTCCTGGGTCATGTTGTCTGCTCGAATATCAGCAATGTGTCTGGTAGCACCAATTCGCATGCCTGATTGACTTGCGCCCTTGTTACTACCGGATTGTAAACCGATAACTCCTTGACCTTCCTGTACCATGTCATCCGCTCTGATGTCTGCGATGTGTCTGCTTCCCCCTATTCTCATTCCAGATTGACTTGCGAACTTATTTGTTCCTGACTGGAGACCTATCATACCCTGACCTTCCTGAGACATGTCGTCTGCTCGAATATCGGCAATGTGCCGGCTAGCGCCAATTCGCATACCGGACTGACTTGCACATTTGTTTGTTCCGGCTTGTAAACCGATGATGCCCTGTCCTGCTCTCAGTTGTTCGTGTGTAAAGTTAACAACACGCTTCTCTGTTGGTTTATTCCCAATGGTCGGTCCTTGGAAGTTGTGACGTTGTGCCTGAAGAACATAAGATTTTGCAAATGTCATAGATGAATTATTTTACAATTTACAAAATTCTTTTTGCTTTAAGTCGACATACTTACCTATTGGTATTTAAAAACGTTAACAATAATATGCCAATCATGATGTTACTATAACATGACTATCATGCAGATTGTTGGGAAATAAACCCATCATGCATCGATTTTAGCAACAGATATTCGAACCGCGGACAATGTCTTACTTTGGATATGAAACATGGGTCCTACTTTTTGCCCATCTTCTACCTAGCCTATTACATCAGCTAACACAATCGTATAAAACATAAAATCATTGACAGACATTTAGCAAATTAAAAATAATTTTGCAGCAGTCGTATTACTAGTAACTAGCAAATGCTGAGGCGTCTCAAATGAACATAGAGAGTATATTCGCTTTTTCAAAGCCTTAAACATCTGCCACACTCAGTATTTAATCCCGTCTTTTTATGCAAAGCAGAACAGTACAACGTAAGAGCTTCGTGGACTTGTTATACGAGTAGTGTTTAAACCTTGTATTTTTTTTCTCATATATTTTTTTTCTCATATACTGTAGACCCGTGCAGGTCCGGGTGTCAAAAGAATAGGCATGCAGCAGCGCTAAGCTTGTCGTAAAAGGTGCTCAGAACCCTAGCCAGGGGCTAGGGCGTTTTGCCCGCAGAGCAACTGGGTTGTGTGCCCCAGGTGGTGGAATGGGGTACCCCTGGTGTGTTACATGCTGGGGTTGTCAGACTATATTACGGAAAA
Source organism: Perna viridis (assembly GCA_037379345.1). Lineage (NCBI taxonomy): Eukaryota > Metazoa > Mollusca > Bivalvia > Mytilida > Mytilidae > Perna > Perna viridis. The sequence goes on along the minus strand of CM074515.1, from coordinate 34,857,303 downwards.
CCTGACCGCAAACCATAGTGGTGCACTGTGTTGGGAAAGATGCCACGTTCCTCGCACGTTAAAGAACCATACTGTGGTATTCTCCCGGAGTAGGAACCATAAGGCTCCGCTGCATGAGGCTAAATTGCCCGACCCTACCCACCTCTCCCTATTTCCAGTGGCAATCAAAATTTGTCGACCCCATTATCCTTGTGTCCCATCTCATTTTTCATTTTATCATCATCATTTCACGTTCATTTTATCATCCATTTCATGTTCATCGCCTGAATATAGCTGAAATATTGCTGCTCGGGCGTTAAACCCCAACAAACAATCAAACAAAATCATATACTATATAGCAGAGTCTATAATCTAGCGGAGTAATAAATCAAGAAGCAGTTCCAGGTCTGCAGAGACCGAGGCCGTTTTTATTTCAATCGGTGTACATTAATGTACAATTGTAACTGCCATGTTTAGCAGGACAAAGGAAGCAACTGTCTGTATAAAACTGCCTGTCGTTAGAAGTAATTGATACGGCAACGCCTGTGCCGGTCCTTATTTTACCTAGGGTAAGGGACGTAACTCTTTAAATCAGTGATATGTATGTATCATATTCAATTTCACTAAAGCCTATCAAGCTCTCATTTGAAACAGAATGCAATCAATATAATTTACTTTAATGCTTACATGAGATTGATGTAAAATGATGATACAAACGTACAGTGATTTATAAAAGTTGTGTCCCTTAACCTAGGCCTACCTCTTTAAACGCAGATATTATGAGCGTCACATGCTGTTATGTGAACTCAAATGGTAACTGATACAAAATGTACTTTATAAACGTGTATACAAAGCCAGAAGAAATCTTTTGTTTTGTAAGAAAATCTTAATTCAATTAAGAGTATTCATTTTTCTTCTACAATATTTTAATTTTGGTTGAGAATTACTTTCCCTGTTTTATTTCATTCCCATTCATATGTGCGCGTAATTTTTATGTCTTTTGTTAGTTCGATCGAAAACAAGACAAGAAGAAGCAAACCATAAGTTAATTTTCTATGTATACCTTAACTTTAAAGCGAGGGGATCGACTTTTAATGGTAATTTAAATTGATAAGCAACACATATATGTAAGGGTTCACCGAAAAAAAAACGATTCAAGTTTGTTCAAAATGCAGTCATTTCTTTCTCTATAAACACCTCTTACACACGGTTTTATGTACATTCTTTTACAATGCATGAATTCTACCTTGTGATACACTTTTCGTTTCGTTAAAATACATTGTTGTGATTTTAATGGAGGTTTGTCAATTGTATTAATAACCTGTTTTATTTCGGGTACTATCGTGAAATATGCGAATCTTTTCATTATAACGTGCAAGCAATATCGCCTAGGCCCATTGTTTAAAACAACTTTGAAGCTTATAGAATAGGCAAAACCAGGGATAGCCGTGTTTTAGGCAAATCATTCTACACACATGAATACAAGAGTCACAATTGTACGTTTATTTTACCGTATGTACTATTCCTTGCAACAAAATGAATGCATAAAATGTTTCAAAAAAATTCTAGAGTAAAAAAAATAGAAAAAGTACTGTGAACAACCGTATAGTTATGTTTACTGTTGTATACACATACAAAAATGCAGAAGACAAGTACGAAGGGTTTGTTTAAGAAAGCAAGCGTCTACGTCATACCAAGGTCAGAGTTCATGCGCAAGGCTGTTGCAAGTTCAAGTAATCACCTCCCTCACATCCAATGGAAATTAATTTACTTTTAATCAAATTTACAACTTAACAAGACAGTTATGGTATGTTTATTCTTCTTCCTCTTCTTGTGCTACCTCCTCTACAGCTTGAGGTTGTGGGGTAGGTGCTGGTTTACCGTGCTGTAAGGCGAACTCCTCGGCCAAATCGTTAACCTTGACATTTGTAATATGACGTTGAGCGCCGAAACTTGTCATGCCTTTCTGACTGTCTCCGCCGACGTATCCCATGTCTAATCTCAACACGGATGTACCTTCTCTATCTAACTCGTTAACTTTGACATCTGATATGTGACGGATAGCACCGAATCCTCTCATGCCAGCTTGACTGTCGAATTTGTTAGTTCCACTTTGTAAATTGATCTCCTTGTTACTTTCTGGATCATACTGATCGGCCCTAATGTCGCAAATGTGACGGACTGCGCCCATAGCGGTCATACCTCTCTGACTGGCAAATTTGTTGGTACCTGATTGGAGGTTGATCTCACCCTCCGCCTCTTTAGAAAACTTATCGGCTCTGATGTCAGAGATGTGACGGACGGCACCCATAGCTGTCATGCCTCTTTGGGAAGCGAATTTGTTTGTACCGCTCTGGAGCCCGATGAGACCACAGCTTTGTTTAAGTTGCTCGTATGAAAATTTGACGGCACGTTTTTCTGTTGGTTTAGCACCTATTGTAGGACCATTATAATTCAGTCTTTGTGCCTACAAAGACAAAAGTGAACCTATTTTATTTTCAGGCTAGATAAAGAACACCGCATCTTCCATATTAGTCGAATCACCAAACAATTTTACAACATAAACACAAAACGTTTAACCGTTAAAAAGCAAGACAAACGCAAAATTGAAATGAAAGAAAAGCTTAGGGACTCTCGTGCTTCAGGCGGTACATACAAAATACTTCTTTACGTTTGTGTCAAATTTGAAAACCTTAGACGGTAATCTGGATAGTTTTCTGAATGAAAAATGATGTAAATGAACTTCTTCTGTTCTTTGTATTATCAAATTTATCCAAGAGCTGCGAGACAATGTTTAGTATCATTCATAATGAGAAAAAGCCATGCAAAGGAAAATAGATTAGTAGCAAAACCCTCAGAGAAAAAAATGGTAAGTGGTTTAGTCTTAAGTATCTTATCTGTATAATGAATTCCACTATGTGACAGAATTTTAAGGTTTAAAATTTACCGAAAACAACTCGAAAGAAAAAAGTGGAGAAAACGAAAACAGCGGAGGCTTATTCAAGATTAAGATTTTATACATCGATATGAATTTATCAATATGACCATAAAAATAAAATTCATGGTTGGATTGTAATTTTTAATAATATTTGAAATTCTAATAAAGCCCTGCTTCATCATATATATATATATATACAAAAACGAACCCGGAATTTCAAACAGAACAAATTTGTCAAAATTTCACGTCTTTAATTTGTACCACAGAGAAATACTTAATAAGGCCACTATACTACTATATTCTGGGAAAAACACTATTGGATGGCCAGTATGTTTTATTTCTCGGTATGTTTGATTGAACTTGGTGTCTACATGGGTATAAAGAGGAAAGGTCACCTTGAAATCTTACCATCAACGGCGATCAGTTGGAAAGCGTTGTCTTTAAGCATTTTCCAGTTGCTTCAAAGTCATGTAAAAACATTGTGATATAGTAGACAGGCAGACGGATTGTTGAGTTTAATAGTTCGAAGATTTCATAACAAATTGAAAACGTTCAATCCCTGTATACTTTCTAATAGTTCCAACCAAATTGTCAATACTATCTTCCTATGCACTTGATCCAAAATGCTGCTGATGGAAGGCTTCTCCTTAAAACACGTGTATGGAATATCGAAATTTGCGATATATATGATTGGTATATTTGTATTCAAATTGCCGATAAAAATAATAAATCGTCGCTCCTTTCAAAGTATAGAATCATATATGCTACTGCATCGAATCCTTGGGTACTCAAAAGGAGATCGGTTATAATTTTCCAGATTCGTTTTCTGTAGGGTTCTCTTCGGATCAGTTATGTTTTTTTCCTTTTCTTCGTGAAACAGCAGAAAACAAGATTGTCAAAGATTTTTTTAGTCCATATTTCAAGTGTTTCTAGGAGGTCGGTTAGTTCTAATATCCCTTTTATGAACTTTTATTATTTAGACGAATTCCATTTGAATTTCTCGAACCTTAGAATTATTTGAAATCTGCTTATTGTGTTTTAAAAGTTGAATGTGTTTTTTTCCTTAATATCTTTGTGATAATAGAAATTGGTCTAGAGCAGAAAAGTTGCTTAAGATTTGTTTAGATCCTTACTGTTCTTTCGTGATATATTGAAATACTTTTAGAATTACGAGTGCAACGATAGCATTTCATGTTTTACAAGTAGATTTCAATTTGTCAAAGCTATGTAATTTTTGTTTTGTTACATCAAACGTGGTATGACAAAGGAAAATCTCTTACTCAATAAGGAAAAATACCTATTCGGATATGTTATAAAACTTACGTTTTTCAATATTTTAAAATTTTTCTTAAAGAGAGACTCTTATTTTGGTATTCCAAAAGGAGGTGAAAATGGACATTTTGGCTGTTAGAACTGTATAATCCGCTCCTCCATATAGTATTTTATTCACTAGAATAATTTCTTATGGATAAAACACTTAAATCGAAAAGAAGTAATTATTACAACAAGTCAAATGAACTGACATTAAAAGAAATGTAAAACTCTCGTTATAATGCCAAGAAAAAATACGTCCTTTTAAGTATTAAGGATGTGTAGGTAGGTAGGTAAAAAAATATTTAAAAAAAAAACTATCTTACGGAAGAATTTCTTGACTTAAATAGTAATCAACAAAAAATGACAGTTATGTGGCATTTCATAAAAAATACGTTTAAATGAGCTAGAGTAGGCAGAAAATAGGCTATATAGGGTAACATTAAACATACATTTTTCTCTGGCGTAAGTGGTTGATCTATGAAAATCAATTCTGTACATAATTAATGTTGTTCAATGGAGATGCAAACTTTGTCCAAATTTATTTATTTCCAAATGAAAAAAATAATTTATGTGATATCTAGAATACTATTTGGTTATTTTTTATTCTTCAACTCCTCTAACTTTATTTACGATTGTGAAAAAAGAAACGATGATGTTTTACTGTAAGAGAACTGGTATTGTAAGTATCATAGGTGTTAACCTCCCCTTATGACACGCAATGCTTTCTATATATTACAATGATCTTCATCACATGTTAAAGGTCAATTTGTTTTGACCAGAATTGATGTAATTTATTGCCATTTTAATCCGAAAATTCAAATAAAAGGAGAGAAAATTCCGAATGGGGCTCAATCTCCCGCTTTGACACTGGCACGTCAGCAGGAGATTGTTGATTTTTTAAACGAATTGTCGGGAGGTTCCCATCGAAAGCGGGAGACTTACCACCCATGAAATTGCTATTGAATTAAATGAAAATATTTTATATATTCACATTATATTGCTAATATTTCGAAAATAAACTAATTAGAGTTGCATTGATTTACAATGGTGTTTTCAATCATATGGAAAGACTAAAGGCAAACTCTCTGTGTATGTGTGTGTGAGTTTCAAGTTGTATGGCAAAAACACTGAAAATGGAGACTGTGAAGGTAAAGCTATGTATCAATATAAAATTTTATTTTGATCACAACATAGCAAGATTTTCATTTTGTTACCATGTACGTACAGAGTAATAAATAATTTGTTAAAAGTTTGTCCTATATATTACAAGTTCATAGAGAAAATTTACACATCTTTGACGAATGAAAGACGGAGCGGCTCCGGATTTCCGCTTTTGCAGGCCTGCCGAGGAAGCACAACAATCCGTGGGGAAATGCAAGCGAAAGATAAGCGACAGTAGAAGGAAAAGAAAGATTTGTAGAAGTTCATCGATAAAAAATATAAAAAAAATAAATATTTATATTTTCACAATGATATGACATTAACATTTCTCCCCTGGCTTTGGTGATAAATTAAGGTCATTTGTATTATTTCTTGTTTTTTATCATTATTTAAACGACGCCGTTTTAATGTTCGTTGTTATTATCACTGAGCGATGAGCTAGTCTGAAATGTTCTTATTCGTATTGTGGTTCTTCGACTTCCTGTCCTTGTTGTTTGGCGGCTTCTTCCAGTTCCCTACGGTATTGCTGGTATTCCTTTGGAGTCATGTCTAAATCTTGGCGTTTCATGTCTTCAGCAAGATCAGATACTTTGATGTCAGCGATATGCCTCTGGCTTCCGAAGGATGTCATACCCCTCTGAGATGCTCCCTTGTTGGTACCGTATTGGAGAGGAATTTCAGCCTGAGCCTCTCTATCGAGGTCATCTGCCCTGATATCACAAATATGGCGGACAGCACCAAATCCTGTCATTCCCTTCTGTGATGCAAACTGATTGGAACCAGCCTGGAGACCGATGTGTGATTGTGTGTTGGGGTCGAACTCATCGGCTTTGATGTCAGATACGTGTCTAATGGCTCCAAATCCTGTCATTCCTCTCTGACTGGCAAATTTATTGGTACCGGCCTGCAGAGTGATAATGTTATCACCAGCTTTGTCGGCGTCGTCGGCACGGATATCAGCAATATGTCTGACGGCACCAAAACCTGTCATGCCCTTCTGACTGGCGAACCTGTTTGTACCGGCTTGCAAGGTCAATAATGTAGTACCTTCTTTGTCAAGGTCATCAGCTCGGATATCGGAAATGTGGCGAATGGCTCCTATCCTCATGCCTTTTTGTGAAGCAAACTTGTTTGTACCGCTTTGAAGACCAATTGTACCGTGGCTGTTTTTAAGTTGCTCGTACGTAAATTGTACTCGGTGTTTTTCTGTAGGTTTTGAGCCTATCGTCGGTCCATTGTAGTTATGTCTTTGGGCCTACAAGAAACAAAAAAGGTTTCTTGTTATTTAAAAGGGTTTTTGAATGCGGTTAGCAATGTGAAACACAAAGCACCATGGAACAATAATTAAAACAAGATTTCATCGAGAAATTTATTAAAATGACTTGGCCTTAAGGGATCCGACGATAGGCTCCCCTTTCCAAAATTCTGTTGCCATGGAAATATATGAAAACAGAAATATGAAAATACCGTTGTATATATGTTTAGTTTATGCAAAATGTTGGTTATATCGAAAGAAAGATATACAAAATGCAGCGAAAGTTTCAAAAACGTTTCCATGGTAACAGAAAGTGGAATATACAACGACTTATCGCTTATCTTCTAGGATGCTACTGGTGATACATATTGATAAGTATTACAAGAAAGATTAGATCAACTACGTGATTGAAAATAGATTTATATACCATGATTAATTTTGTTAATAAGCAGTAATTTTAGATGGTTGAGTATACATTGCTATTTGATTAAACAGATGTGTACTAGTATATAGTTTTACACGTTAGCCTCGTTTGAAGAAAAAAGTGAGTAGGGTTATATATTAGTACGTACTTACTCAAGTACATAGTTCCCGATGAAATCACTCTTGCGTATCTTTTGTTACTATGGCAAGCATAATAGATATCAAGCGGAAGACAGCGAACACTGTTAGATCAGTTCTAAGCCATATCTTGTAATATTACAATTACAAAGCCAACAACATCTGTTCAGAACAAGTTCTAACAAAGCAGGCATTATATAGTAATTATTAGTTTAGTTTATTCTAGCAAAATACACTACAACATATTCACAAACTACATAGAAAATAGTCAGTCTAGTAACGTACGGAACAGAAACTAGACACACTTTTATATGAGCAATATTTCCCTTTCATGCATAAGGTTAAATTGGTCTTTTACGAATTATTCCCAACAAAGACGTTGCAACAATGCAATCCATGCATTCGATTACGAAAACCTGCAATGCAGTTTAAGAAACAAAACGATTTTAGCCGCTTAGTATTGAAAGAATTCCTTGACATCTATTTTAAAATTTTGTACGTTTTTATCTGGAATTGATTGCACTAGTATTAGTACACAATAACTGCCCTGTGATACGGCATGTTGTCGAATAATTTCGTAATTATTCTGGTTTCTGTGACTGTCATGTTCATATCAAAATAAACAAAAATAATCTAAAGTATGACCCCGAAATACTGGTATCAATGAAATAATTCCATTGTTCCACTTAAAGTTAGAGTCTTTCTTATAACTAATAACTGTTTTACGGACTAATCTACTTCTATTCCCCGGTAGAACTCAAAATATCAAGAACTATATCTTCATGCTCATTATTTCACAAAAGCGTTACAAATAACCAATATCTTCCTAACACCAGTCACATGAAAACAACTCACGTTCGTGAGCAAGTTCACATGCAAAAATACACATATCGTTCAAATGGGCAACCAGAAGGTTTGATCGAGTCTGGATGCATTGAAACCCATATCATCCTGGTCATAGCCACAGGATTCGGAATTTACAATCGTAACATTTCTGACTTTTCGCTTTGTCTCATAGTGAAGCGGAATATTAGAGAAATTCCGATTGTCTGAATACAATCATGATGTTCCCTCAACATAACACATTGTTAAACGCTCAATCTAAGTATGTCAATAAAAATATGACATCGTTATGCATATGTGTTTAAAATCTACATGTTTTCTTTCAACATCGATTTTCATTAATTTGAATAGTACTACTGTAGATAATTCGCACTTTTCCCAAGACTCTCTAAACTAGATTTACTTAAAAGATTTTCAGTTGTTCTTGAGCACGATTTTGGTTATCCAGACTCGAACACACTTTCGTATGTTGCCAAAATTAGTTCAATAACGGAAAATCAAAAACAACAAGTAAACTTATCCTACCTCAGTTCCTACGTGGGAAATTGTTGCTAAAACCATTGGCAGATTTCTGGCCTCGTATAATTCTACTGTCTGGAATAAGCTTGTATTTGGTACGCCGTAAGCATGGGCTGCCTTAAGAAATTTCTCAATGTTTTCCATCTGAATTTCAGAATAAAGAAGAATTAATATTAGTAAGTCATGATACGTAAAGCAGTAATGAATTTATCTACAGCTTTATTCAACATATTATGCATATTAAAGTATTGTTTCCGGTTTTTCATGTTTGAAATTCACCGAGATCAAAATTGTTTTAATCTCCATTTCCACTCATGCTATTTCTTTGACTCCAAAGTACAATGTAAAAGAAAGCAAAATATAGGGAAATATGTTCTTTTCCGAATCCACAACTGTTAAGAAAAATTCTTAACTCTGCTTTTTAACTACGAAGCAAAATATTGTAAAGACTTATATGATGTCAACACAATGAAAATATGAAAAAAGCGATACGCTGGATTTGAGTCCAGTACCAATAGTGGGCCTGGCACATTAGATAATTCAACACTTGTTATTTTAGAGGACAAATCAGTTCCTTTTATATCAAAGAGGATCGTCTTTTATTTTGCTATGTTTAAGCTCGCAAAATATACTGTATGAACATTTTAACTGTGATCTTTAATGTCGAAAATTCACATGTATCGAAAACTGTCGTACAAATAACTTACATATAGTCATTAAACATCTACCAATGTATATAGTTTTAAACTCATTCTTATTGTTTATTTTTAATTCACTCCTATTGTTAATGTTTAAATTCACTAGTTTAATTTAGTTTGGAATTTGTAAATAGCATGTGCAGAGAAAAGTGACATTATCTTCAGCGTGTTGAAGTTGGTCAGGGGATTGTAGAAGTAGAAGTAGAAGAGAAAGACCGAGTAATTAAAGATGCATTATATTCGATTTTTTATCATACATTGGCACTTTCGTTTACTTATAATAAAAGAGATACATTCTATCAAAATATAAGACCTGAGAGGTGTTGGTTTTACCTGTTTGAAGGGCAATTCGCTTGGAGATGGGGTCAGATTCAATTTGTTACATGCTGGTGGGAGACTCTCAGAGGGGGTTCCGTCGATTATCTTCTTCATCAAGCTAAAAAAGAAAATTTATATATAATGTCTAATGATTATCAATATTGTCTGTTATCATTTTTTTTTATTTGCAACTGACGAAGATTACAAGTGTCTGTTGATATTGTGATTTTTTCTTTCTCAAAGAATAGAATTTGTGTTTGAATTTATGTCCTTTACAAGGCTTTTTTCTTCTTACACAGTAATTTTTAGAAAATATTTCCACATCAGTAACACTTTTACACCAAAAATTAAACGTTTTTGACACAATAATTCATATAGGCTTTGGTGGTTTGGTCTTGGTGGAGTTTGTCTAGTCAAATTTGAAATAAGAACGGAATTTTGGAAGGTTACAAAACGTAGTTTGCAAATAATAAAAAATGATGTCCATAAAATGTCTGAGATTAGTATACATTGTACATACAAATATAATTGTTTTTCCTTTACAATATCTTTCTTTGTGTTGTTTTGTAGCATTTAATTATGAATCATTCATTTTTTTCTTACTCGTCCAATACAGGTGTTTCACTTAGATTCTTTGATACACAAATATTTATTTGTTGTCGTTTTTGCAACAAACTCTTGAATGTTAAGGTAAACACATACAATATTCATGGAACGTTGGGCGAAGTTTTGGTATATTCATGGTAAAGGTCCTGAAAAAAGTGTATGTGACTTAAAAATAAGACAGCATACCCTTTCGAATTCGAGAAGTTGATCAAGTTTGAGTAGTTGTTGGACAGAAATGTAGGAAGCTCTACAAGAGGATGATTGTCCAAAATATAATTAAGATCATGAACTTTGTTATATTTTTTCTTTAAAGAACAAACTTCTTGTTTGAAAATGTGGTTCTTGAAGTTACTAAGGCCAATACCTTTAAGTGCGTCTATGAATAAGTACAGTAATTTATGAAAGTACATGTATATGGTTTCCTTACTTGCAGAGAATGACACCATCCCTTAATCCTTTTTCTAAATTTGATGGACCTTCACCAATGTCTTCTCCGATCAACTGATTGATCCATCCTCGGACTTCAGATTCGACTGCTGGGTCGTATTTTGCGCCCATCTGAAAAACATAGGGAAGTTTGGAATGTAGACTAATATGTAAGTAACATACATCATAACGTCAAGGAAAACAAAATACGATAAATACAAGAACAATGAGAACGTCATAACACACAAACTTCAAAATTAATTTTAGAGTCAAATTTTACAAAGGAATTTTCTGTTATTACAAACTAGCTTCAAAGACTACAGAAAAATTACTACAACGAACGTGCAATATTAAAAACCATAGCTTGAAAATTGAAGTTAGTAAGACGATTACGTTTTCTTAACATACATGTAGATATCATAGCATAAATACTACAAATTCATACGTGCATTTTGCACTCGTTATATGAGCATATATGAGTTATATGAATGTTGTCATTTAAAGTGCAGACCAAGCTTCTGATAAGATTTTAGCGATCTCTGTCGAGTGGGTTGCTCAGATTTTGAATAAATATTGTGCATGGTTTTATAGGTTAAAGACTTATGACAATTGGAATTTCATACGCAGACGGTGTAATCAATTTCTTAATTACTTGATGTTTCAAGCAAAATTAATTGCGTATAAATTATGAAATTATTTTTGAAAAGAGAATAAGCATTTGATTTGAATGGTTTTTGGCTTTTAAGGTGTTGGAGAAAATAATGGACATAAGGCCACCTAGAATCGCAAACCTTTCAAAGTATGTCTTAAATCTCTGATAAAGCAATACTCCTGTGGCAATGTCTGTTATATCATTACGATGTCATTAGCTTAGAACGTTACTTGAATAAGGTCATTGATTTGGAATCGGTTTAAAATGGCGATTTTGGTGATACCAGCATGTTAACTTTGATATCAGCAATTACATCGTTTCTGTAAGTTCATCTAGATCTGAAGCGGTTTTGGGTGGTTTGAACCAGTTTTCACCGGTGTAAAGTTAACTTATCATTTTTTTTTCGTTTGAATTTATATTAAATGTAAAGATGAAAACTGATTTATCTAATAATTTTTTTCTTCGTTTTGATCATTTGTAGAGTTTTCCTGAGAGAGATAATCAGCTTACTATTTATTCATGATTTTGTCAGGTGTACAATTTCAAACATCTAAATGCTATTTTAAAGCTTATCAAAAATTTGCGACTCCATAAAATTGACATTAGACACAAGAACTTCAGGAATAAATCAAAAATAAAACATGAAAGCTATTTAGTCGGTTACTGCATCTTAACAGCCAACTGGCAAGTGTGATGTGTATTGTGTGTACGATCTATGCAAGCTTTATTAGGTTTTGGCAGACAATATCTGGCAAATTATCAAAAATCAACCGCGAGTCTACATGGTTACTGCATGAAACAATCACGACGTCCATCTCATTCGTACTTTCTGATTCTAGATAATTTCTCCTAGTTATGTATGATGATGTCAAAACAGTTTTATTTTAAGTATAAAATATTTGTTTCAGGTGGATCTAAAATGTATGAGTTTTTAAAGTACAAAAAACCCAATTACTTCAACTAAGAAATTTGAAAGACATGATCTTTACATGTATATTTTCCTCCCTAGATTGAAACCTGTCTAAACTGTACCCCAAACAATCAAAAACCTGTCTAAACCGAACCACTGAACAATTGGAAAATCTATATAAACCAAACATTTTGTTAAATTCGTTTTATCAGTTTGAATTTAACCAAATACCTGTCTAAACCAATTTTAACGTAAAAAAATGTTCAGGTAATGCCAGGTTTCGTTGTATTTTGACAGCTGGTACTTTTTTGTCCAATTGAAAGTTCCATTCGTCCGTATGTTCTAAATTGGGTATGTTTGTTTAACATTCCATTAGATAGTATTTAAGAACTAAAGTTGCTTTTATTTCATCCAATGAATGCGGACACTAATTATTTAACCAAAAGGTTGTTGACTACAAAAAAATGAAATAAAAATAGTATTTTCATTGAAAACATGAATCAAGCAATACTGTGCAAATAATTTTAATTTCCTCTGTTTACTCCAGCATCGCTATCAAAAACATCTTAAAGTCTTCAGGTAGATTAAGGAACCATCTGTGAATGAATCATCAGGATGGAATTTGGCTATTTTTGCTTACTGTACTTTATTAAAGATAGGTAGAGATTACATACAATTAATGTATTGTGCATAGTGTGTACGGTGCGGTTTTATTTAGGACGGATAAGCTTTCTAGAACATGTGACTTCTCAAAAGAAAAAAAAATCGAATAAACCGCATGATATGCTTGCCTATTAAAGATTTTGTAATTCATTGGTATACTAATAATTTTGCCTTTATTTTAAAAGTTCGAGTTGTCTATGCTTGATTTTCTATGATATCATATTCACGCAATGTGCTCTGTTAAGCATACTATTTTCTTATACTAGTTTATTGATAATTTGGCTTTTATCTTAAAGTTTGATTGCCTTTGATTTATTATCTATGGAATCATGTGTCGTTTTCATTATAGGGACAGTTACAACATTGTAAGAACTTCACAAAGTGTGTTCTGAATTTTTAAGGAATTCTTTTGTAAGATGTCATGAATAGTCTCATATGTGATGACATTTGCAAAACATGCACTAATTCAGTCTAGTACATGTATATACGCAAACTACTGTACGCCTGTACACTTAAGTTAGTGCTTTTCTATTTAGCTGTGTATGTTACATAATTAATAGATCCTTTTTTCAGCAGTCGATATAATTTGACTCTAATTTAACCTCATACAGGCCTGTGTGCTTTATACATAGGGTGTGTCCTTTCTAGTCTCTATCCATTACATGTACTATTGCAGGTAGTTGGTTAGAGTCGCACTATTGCTATTTGCGCATGCGTTTATACCCGTTTGTAAGGATTGTCAGCAGACGGTTGTCGCCTTAGAGCGGCGCTCCGGATGATGCTCGTCTTTGGTGATGATGACCCTGATTTTGCACCCTGTCACACAAAGTGTTTGAGTTAGATCATAGCATGCAAAATCCACAGCAAAACAACTCATATTAGTTGAAAAACAAACACATTTCAAATACCGATAAACCTAAAGGAAGGTATACTGTCTATCAAAAAGAAGGTTGAACATAAGCGGAATTTAGGCAAAAGAGTAACTCTATCTACAGGTTTTCTTGATTTGTTTACTCTAGTAGGATTAATTTGGATTGTTGCTTTGAACCCACGATGTCAAGAAAAGAAAGGGGACGTCTTTGCATTTCCGGCAAATTTTCAATCAGTGAATTACAAAAAGAAAAGGGATGTACTATAGGGTGGTGGTACTGGAAACACACTACCTAATATAGATCCATCTGCTTTCATGTACCAAGGAGGTCAATGAAACCTGAAAGGTCAATGGGTGCGTATAAAGGAAACGTAAAACCATTGATGGGCTTTGGGAACTGGTTGGTTGGTATATTTTACCTGCATTTTTGCAAATATTAGTTTCCATTTCAGCTCATTTTTAAGTTCAGCTTTAGTCTTGCCTGACTGACATAATAACACGGTAGTAAAACACAAAATCAATAAAGCATGAAGCCATGCCAAACAAAATTAAAAGTACATTGATCGGTATATGACGAAATGATGTGCTTAAATTTTGTATTTTGTTTTATTTTATTTTTTGTTTTGCTTTCATTTCAATATTAATTGATACGTATATTTAAACAGCAAATGAAAATGAAACCAAATATAGCATCATCTGTAAACAAACCTACTTTTTTAATTCCTAAGTTGAAGTATAGAGACCCCTTCCGAAGTTCAATGTACTTTTAAGAAGAAGCAATAAGCTAAGTTAAGTTAACATTTGTGTGTAATTACAGCTGTAAATTCTACAATGGAAATAATTCGTTTGTCGAGTGGCTTGCACGTGTCACTGTCAAATTCAATCCGACTTAAGTACCTTAACTTCCGTTTAACATAACAGGTGTGATAATTGATTTGATATACGATAATATTGATAGAAATTATTTCATTTTTTGATTATAAATAAAATCAGATAAAGTCAAAAAAGAGGGGGAGTGTGATGCATAGATTGCGTAGGATAATTTCATCAAAGAATGTTAACAATGGAATCTAGAAACCGTTCACTCAGAATGGTGTTCTATTTTTAGACACCGGCAAAGGTATCAACCTTGAAGCATCAAAGAGGGGTATCGTGTTGCTTCACTTTCTGCTGAATATAGATTGTCTTAATCATCAAAAATGCCTCTTCTTTTAGTGGAAACCTAATCAATAATCACCGATAATAAACAAGAATATTGTTCATAGAATCTCGCAAGTCCAATTTTTTGTCAAAAAAAAAATCCATGAGAATAGATGCTAACCCTTCATTTCCTTGAACTCTATCACTTTAATTCCAGAGATTAAATATACGCACTTTATTTTTTCTTGTTATCCAATGTGAAGCAGGGTTAGTATTCCTTGTTACAAAATGTCCAACTTTAAGTTTGATTCCACGGAGAATATTGAGAAAAATGGTAAACATTTCGAATCATTGTTTAGTCCTGTCTGCTTACTACATAGAATTTATAAAAGCGATAATAAAAGCCATTCGCAAAAATCACTAGAATGAAAGAAACTGTCAAAATATTTATTCAAGAAAGTTATTACAACACAACTAAAATAAACTACTGTCGAAACTTAAAGAGAATTCTTACCTTACTGATGAGGGCACGATCCATTCCCATAGGTTTCACTCTATCAGCCATTTTGATTTATAAACTTTGTAAAAACTAAAATCTACACAGAAATTAGAAGAAGATAATCTATCTTGTTCCCGTTCACCAACAAACGGCACTCAAACTTGTGGAACAATTTTATTCAGCTGAGAGTCCCCCGACCTTGCTTCCGACGCCGTTCAAATACGAGTGGTGAAAGGCAGCGAGAAATAATACAAATTACAAATAACGAGCTTGTATGGTCTATGTACATCAAAAAACCCTACACTCTTCGCGATCGTATTTCAATACGCGCATGCCTTTGCCAAATAAGTGCAGAGAATAATCACATGTTGGATAATTTAACCATAGCAACCAGAAGCTTCTCGGAGAACCAATGAAATTCTTTGTAACATTTCATCAATGGCTGTGTTCTTATTTCCTTCTTCCTTCATGATTTTGTTCTTTGAAATGAAAAACTCCAAGGAATACGAAAACATAAGTGAAAATACATATTTTGTATATATAGCACGCGCACACGCGTAAATGTATGGGCACCGATACTGATTATGTCTAATTATTCAGAACAGGTGTATAGATTGTGATACACAGAGGCATTCTACTTGATTGGAACATTGCTGATTTATCCTATAACCTCAGGATGGTATCTAATGATGTAAACTGTTGTTTTGGGGTGATAACAAAAACTTGCGAAAAATCATTGCTATGGAATTTATAAATAAACCATTCATTGGATTCTGTCTTAACTTTCTAAGTACAATGACTGGCGTAGACTTTGATCGCCCTGGTTACGTAAACTTGATTTTAAGGAATGCCTTCTAGAAACGTATTCGTAACAACTTCATAGGGTTTTAAAGGTTCTATAATGTTCATATGTAACTTCTTAATCATATTATATTAATTAACACCAATATCTTCTCGAAAGTAGTGAATATAAGTCTGGAGGTTTATGTAAAAGTATGTTAGCGCTAAAAAATCATTTTTGATCAAACCTAAGCTCGTTGATCGCAATCCACGGTTACAGAATTTCATTTTTTTATTGAATATGAACATAAATAGCTTTGGGAGATCAGCTTTTTTCTAAGATATGTGATACTGGTACATTCTTTAGTACTGGTCAACCATTCAATCAAGTAAAACACTGCTTAGTCCAAATATTTGTTTCAAATAGGCGACTTTATAAAGCAATCTATAGAATTGCAAAAATGAGGTCCTTGTCAGTCACGAATCTTCGCTACATCTAGTTGTAATCCACGATCTTCTTTGTGTTGTCTATTGTTTTTTTTTATTTGCTTAATTTGTGCAAATTTATAAACAGTAATATCGCTTTAAGGGACGTGTACCAACCCTTAAAGTATGTATATTATATTATGCCATTTAATACAAGGATTGGCGTTTAAAGCCGGAGATTGTCTAGTCCAAATAATATGACCTTGAATACAAAATGTTAAGCTTTTTTTGGCCTGATTTTCGATTTATTTAAAACCTTGATTACTTTTCAATTTAATTTTTAAAAAAATTGGTTGTTATAAGTGCTTCTAAAATGATTATCCCGCAAAATTGACCAGGGCATGCAAGTTGCGTGCCATGAGGTATCAGGCAGTGATCGTATGCCGAAGGAATTCGATTTCTGTAAACAAATAACAGATCGTTACGTCATAAAACTATTAGTCGAAGACATATGGGTTGCATTTTCTGTGTTACGATTAGCATTTGAAATAATTTTCTTTGACGGGATGCTATCTTGTGGATCATCCTTCTCTTCTTGAGTTATTTATCTTTATTCTGCATCTGGCCACGGATATTGAGTAAACGATACGATAAAATCAACTAATCAGGTTTAAACTGGTAGCAAACATAAACATGATTGAATCAGGATGATCAAATAGTAGCGATGTTAATCCAATCGCATGTACCATAACATATGACCTCCTATAGTTTTGACCTTACTTCAATACAAAACAGATACTCGATAACCATCTGTAATTGCTGATTTTTAGGTATCAACCTGGTTACAGTTTAGCAAACTTTAAGGCACCTTTTATTAATTGTAATTTAAGTAGTAGTCTTTGTAAGAATCATGCAAATTCTGTAAAATGTGATACACCTAAAAAAAAGGCTTCATATTTTTATTTTTTGATATGAAGTAGATTTATGGGTCTATATTATGAAATGTGTAATTATTCATTCAAATCTGCTTGCCCTTAGGATATAATCAACATTGAAAATCTAATAGATTCTATTGTATTTGAGTGTCATTTACAGAGTTATCTCCCTTAATTTTGAAATCTACAGTGCATTCTATATAATTTTTATCTCCTAAGAGCATGGGTTATATGAAAACCCGAATATTAATTTCTGTTTACTATGGCATTTCAAACAAAATATCAAAAATAAAAATATGTAGGCTTTTCACCCATGAATCACATTTTGCATGATGAGTACTACTTAAAAATGTAACCAGATTCGATATGAAAATAGATGAAAGAAATCAATACTAAAATAGCTACAACAAATAATAAAACCAAGAGGATGTACATGTAGCCGGAAGCAACCACAGGGGCTTGCTCCTACTACCAAATATTTAGACCAAGAGGATGTACATGTATCAGGAAGCAACCACAGGGGCTTGCTTCCACTGTCAAATATGTAGCTCCACAGGTATAATACCAATAGGATGTACATGTATCAGGAAGCAACCACAGGGGCTTGCTCCCACTATCAAATATGTAGCTCCACTGGTATATAACCACGATAAGGGTGATCACAGATTTGGGGGGGGGGGCTCGCTTCAACCCATCTTTTTTTCAAATAAAACGAATATATTTACTGCTCAGCAATCACTTGACAAATGATGAATCTAATGAATAAACACAGGTATCACCATCAAATACTTCTAATTAAATCAACACAATGACACAATGATTTGAACGGTCAGACTCCGTATTTCTACAATCACTTGGACTACTGCGACCTTGTTGAGCAGTAAATAGTGAAATATTCGATTTTATTTGAAAAAAATGAGTTGAAGCGAGGCGCCCCAAATCTAGGATCACTTTTTCGTGGTTATATACTAGTGGGCTGCACATTTGATTACGGGACCAAGCCCGTGTGCACCAGTTGTAGTTGACCAATTTATAAGCTAGTTTTGTGCCCGGTGGGTTTGAGGGGAAAAAGAATTTATTCAATTTTTAAATAAATAAATGAAATGTATTTAGCCGTGGACAACAAAAATTATGTATCAATATTTTCATATTTCTCCTGTAACTTAAAAATGTAGATTTCCAAAAGAAAAAAAATCCCAACTCAACAGAAATGCCAGACCCTCTAGCCCCCTTTCGAGAAGAAAATGGTGTTATAACACTATAAAACTTACTGTATAGGTCACAACTTCAAATCATCATAGACTTTTAAAATGGTATCATACCGTATGTTATCAAACGAACATATCAAATTAAAATAAAATACACTTGTTAAATTAATCTGGCATGGTTCAAAAAGGTCAACGAGTCATGTTTTTGTGTAGGGTTTTGGTTATTTTCTTATCGATTTTCTCACAACTCCTTATCAGCCATAACATTGGTGACATTCCTGAGGCGCTGACAAACCAATAACTTGACACTAACTTAACCGGAAGTACCTGACCCAGCACCAACGAACAGCGTCGGACCTTCGGAACTCACTCTAGAATTAAGGGAGCGTAAACAACTTGGTAAATGCACTCATTTTTACTTAGCAATTTAAATCAACAAGTACTATCTTTAAAAAAAGAGATAGGTCCATTTTCTCGCTGTGTCAGTCTATTTGTTCAAATATTAATTCCGATGATGAAATAGACAATTAATATGATATTACTTACCCCATTGGTATTTTAAAATTATGTTGTGTCGATATATTCAACTGATATTGAAACCCCTTTATACGAGCTTCAAAACTGGCATAATTAGAGATTCTTTCGTTTATATTTTATTCCATAAACTGAGTGACCACAGTACTATCACGTTTCGTATTTCAATGAATTATTTAATTACTTACTTACTTAGTAAACTTAATATTTAAAATTATTAAACATATGAAATTCAAAGACTGTTTTTGATTAAAAAATTCCGGACAAAATTTTCCCCATGGAGCCTTGAATTTCAGTTTTCAATTTTCGGTTGGCTTGCCATCACTTTTATGAAAGTTTTAAGTAGGTCAATAAGTGCCAAGGCTACATCGGTTTCCAAAGACCCCGATGTAGCAACAACATTGTCTACTATACATGACAAGTATGTTGTCGTACCAGCAGACAAAGCCCAAAACAACATTTTTTTTTTCTGTAAAACGTTTTACATCCAATGTTTATTATCAGAGGTAGACGTACATATGTAGAAAACAATAGTAGTGATGACCTATACTGCTACCACACTCTCCAAAGAAAAGATTGTGGAAAACCATAAATCTGTGCTATCCACTTTTGGTCTCTACCAAGGACGATGATTGTGATTTACCGTCTATGTACTGGATTCCTAAACTCCACAAGAATCCATACAAACAACGTTTCATTACTGGATCTGCAAAATGTACCACCAAACCTCTTTCAAAACTTTTAACTTCTATACTCACAACTGTCAAAGAGGGTCTGCAGTCCTACCACGACACTTGTTACTCCCGTAGTGGTATTAATTCAATGTATATACTGAAAAATTCGAAAGATCTTTTGGAGACAATCAGTTCAAGGCTATTATCTGAATATAACAGCATTAAAACCTATGATTTTTCAACACTGTATACTTCTATTCCTCATTCTCAGTTAACATCCCGACTTAAAAACATTATACATCGTTGTTTTTTCAAATAGATGGTACACCTAGATACAAATATATAGTTCTTGGTAGAGATTCCTCATACTTTGTAAGAAATAATTCCCAATCATCTTCCAAATATACAGAGGAAGATGTTTACAAAATGCTGGAATTTTTAATCGACAACATATTTGTTTAGTGTGATTGATGTGTTTTTCAACAAACGGTCGGCATTCCAATGGGAAGTAATTGTGTTCCTTTACTTGCTGACCTATTCCCTCACTCTTATGGGGCTGACTTTATAGCTGACCTGATCCGAAAGAAAGAATATCGTTTGGCTAGATCTTTTAATCTCAGTTTCCGCTATATAGATGTATTATCTTTAAACAATCCTAATTTCGGGGATTTGATACATCGCATCTACCCAAAAGAACTTGAGATAAAGGATACTACAGACACTGTGAAGTCAGCCTCATATCTTGACCTACACTTAGAAATCGATGGTAAAGGAAAACTATTTACCAAACTTTACGACAAACGCGATGACTTTTCATACAAATTTGTCAACTTTCCTTTCATCTGTGGCAACATCCCTTCAGCACCTGCGTATGGAGTGTTCATATCACAACTCATACGTTATGCCAGAGCTTGCTGAAACTACGCAGACTTTTGGTATCGCGCTAGAACTCTAACAAATAGGCTTCTGGAACAGGTTTATGTTTCTACAAAATTGAAGTCATCACTACAAAAGTTTTATTGTCGTCCTCATCAACTCGTGGATCGTTATGGTGTATCCATCTGCACCATGAAAACGGATTTATTCAACGGGTCATAGTTTTCCTTTCCTCGTTTGTCTACCCCGGACTTGACTTTTTATGAGCAACTGGGCGGTTGTTTCTAGAAAAGTAGAGGACGATTACTCTACCAGTGCACCTGGTCTATGCTCCCAGTTTTAAGTGGAGTCCGAGTTGCTCATTTGCTTTTGTTACTTTGTATGTATGATTTTAGTTACTTTATGTTCTTTGTTGTGTATGTCTGTTTTCCATGTCTGGTCTTTGTCCCTGAATTGCATTCTTTTGATTACCGCTATAACCTTGGTTCCCTTGATTACTCTTTTATCCAATGAAATACGAGGTTGTATTCTCAATCGGTTACGTTGCCATAATTAAGCATCATGGGTGTCATGTGATGCCAAAGCGAACTCAATACCGACTGTGTCCGAACCAGGAAAGAGGAAGACGGTGCTAAACAATCTGAAAAAGATCAAGTCCTACTTTTACGTAAGACCTATATAAAAGTTCTCAACTTATTTGATATCTTAACCAAATCTTTAAAAGAGCATGAAACAAACTATTTTCAAATCTTTGCCTTCTTTACACGAGGAAAAACATTTGAAAGAAATCATGGTTCTATGGTTCACAACCCCCCCCCCCCAAAAAAAACACGGTACATATTTCTTTTAAGAAGACGATTGCCAATTTATACTGTTTCATTGTTGTCATTTTCTTTAGTATAACCTTTGAACGTAACATGAGGAATTGGTGTGTCTCGCTTGTAAATCGACGAACTATAGCCCTACACCGGTAGGTACATGTTCATTTTATACCCCGCCACATGAAGTGGTGCGATCTTGTGTGATATCCTCCGAAAAATTGCGTGTGTCCGTCCGTTTGTCTCTCCCCTTGACGGTTAAGCAAATTTTCCAACTTTGCATATTCATTTAGTATCAATCATGAAATACAGATCAGCTTTGAATTTAATTTCAGTTTGACTGCATTATTTACGCAAAACTTATGGTCGTTTTAAGTTGTTTCTACCACCAATTTTTACGATAACATGGCGGGGTATCATTTTATGTCAAATTAGATGCCCTATTTTTCAGTTTCCTGTTTGTTTATTCCGAAGCTACAGGTCCTGTGCTATATATATGTTTCATCCTTTCTTGGTCCAGTTGATTTGAATTCAATATCAATTTAGTTTAAAAGTACTGTATCTTGTTTGTTAAACCGGCATAAGAAAATTGATTGAAGCAAGTACATTTTAAGTAATATTGTTAGCGATCTTCTTGCACTCGTAATTAATTTCAGTACTGAATATTCGCATATAATTTGCATAAATATGTAGCTATACGCCACGTAGTGCTATAGATCCTCGCCGTGTTTACCGCCAGAGCGTCAGAGTTCTAGATTCATACGAGATACAAATGTACCTCTTTAGTATAATACACGTGTGTTCTATGTGTGTTTCTTGCTTGTACGAGAATGGAAAGTTTACATGAAATTATCGGTTAGCTTTGAACATTACCCAATTTCCGATTCATGCACTAGGGCTCGTTACAAGACTATATAGGTCATATACATTAGCACGCCCCGATATTTTATGAACATTCATTGCCAGTTGCTCAGTCTGGTTCCTAAACTGGTTCTCTGATCAATATCAAAAGCAACTCAAAGGTCGCTACAACCTACCTCTTTTAAAACATATCATACACATGTCTTTGCGTGTTTTTGCTTATATTAGAACGGGAAATTTACATTTTAAGACAAAACGATTGGTTTAGCATCGAATATATGTAATATTACTCAGTTTCCGACTCAAACACAGGCGTTCGTTACAATGATACATATAGCCATTGCCAGTTGTTTAATCTTGTTTGAAAACATTTGAGTCATCACGGTTACGAAAAAGTACGCAATCATATCAAGAGAACCAAGACTTTAGCGGAAGTCACTCGATTTTAGAGCATATCGCACCATTTCGGATGTTGAAAATAAGCCAAAATCAGTGACAGTGAATATTTTACGATTAGCGACTTAAAAGACACCAGTCTTTGATGTAATTATGAAGGCCATCTCTCGATATAAATTATAATTCATCTATTTGAGAACAGTTTTAGTTTTTCATTTGGTTGTTGCGCTTTTGCCTTACCATAGGCAGTGTCTGAATTTTACATGGACTGGTACTTAAGTCAAGGAATGACCTAGGGAAAAATATTTCTTTAAAAATAGTAACATTTTATAATCTTTATATCAATCTTATTGCGATTTACTTCGATACAACTTTTACAAAATTCATATGGTGATGATTGATCCTTTCTCAAATTCAACGAAATTTATATTCAGCAAGAGCGGATCCTGAAATTTATATAAAAAAAGGGGGTAATGGGCTATCTTACTAATTTTAGCCGAAATGCAAAGAATAAAGGGGGGATTTTACCCCTGAACCAGTAACTGTTCAGTTATACCTGGAGGAATGTTGAAAATGTGCTGAAAAGTCGTATTCTAATGAATTGCACATGTATATCCATTTTTATTTTGACTACATGCAGAACACATGAAATAATACGGAAAGACTGATCAAGCTCTTTTTAAGCTTTGTTAGAGTAATAGTTAATCAGTTGTATCACAGAAATAATGCTAAGGTGTACTATTAATAGACGCGTACATTTCTGCATGTTACATATCAGATACGCATTAAATGCCATTCTGCGTAAGAATTGGGCAATGGGTGGTGGCACATCATATTTCTCAATTTGGTTTTTTGCCTCAAATACATTCAATACATCTAGAAAACAACTGTACAGCTAATTAAATTTATCCTGAGGCATTGGTGACGTAGATACTTTTTTACTGCTTATATAAAGAAAAAAATTGGGAAAAATCTTCCCACCATTTTTCCATAGTGCATTTCAACTAAATTTGACCTATCAATATCTTAAAAAGGCAAACTTTTCAAACACTTTGACAGTAATTTCTCGAGGTTATGAGGTATGAATACTTGGATTATACAATTAAATGTCTGTGCATTTTTCTTTATGTGCCACACCTTATACACAGTTTGCCTGATTCTTAGACGGAGAAGTACTTAAGCTTTAGAGAAGAGCCAAAACATTCATTAGCTACTGTCTTTCCTTTTATTACATCATTTAATTCCGGGTATTTTGTTGTCTTGAATAAACAAGTAAAGCAAATGTGTCTGTAGTTGTACAAAAAAACCTGTGTTGACAAAAAGCCATGCTTCAAAGTGAGTTGGCTATGCGTTAATTAACTATTGCATTGTAAATGACCCTGTAAGTTAATAAATTGATATACCTAATGTTAAAGAATAAGCTTTTGAGTTTAAAAGATATAATGTATATCATCTTTTAGGATAACAACCAATCAATCATCACTTGACAAGTTACAAATCCCCACTAAATTGCCATAAGTCGACAGGGAAGATCTGTAGCTAAGTGTAAACTATGCGATGTTTCAAGCAGTTCACCTTTCTCAGAAAGACGGAAAACATTCATGTTTATGTACCGTATAAAGTATGAATACTTTGCTCTGTCATAAATGACGAAGAATAAAGAATTAGATTTCAAGCTTCCCTACAATCGCACGAGGCATTGATTATAATACAGGGTCGTAAAGCACTTCGCCCAGGAATGATAAGTTCAAGATCGATTTGAGAAATTAGGCTGAAAGCCATTAACAAAGATCTGGCATGAAATCACCAATAGTTTGATGAATGATGTGGGGAACTGGGGTGTGGGTTTTGGAGAAATATTTGTCATTCGATTGGACGGTATGCCTAGTTGGTTAACTACATCTGTCTGTATAATAAGACCCAGATGTTATTGATATTTGATAAAACCGCATCTCGCATTTAAAAAATAAATTCTTTGAGATTTATCTGTGACAACCGCCCACTCATCCTCTTGTCAGGCGTCATATAAGGCTTAATTTATAATGGTGTTGCGACAAGAAATATAGGTCTATATTGGAAAAGTACTAGTGCAACAGATGATTATTTTAGACGGACTGTACAGCGCATATAAGAGGATTACAAATATGGCAACAAAAAAAAAAAAACATTTGAAAGAGTAATGCAAGATACAATGTACTTTATCCATTCAAAGTCTATTTCTTAATTTGCATGATACTTTCACTGAAATGAAGAAAGTGCGACAACATTTTATTATCTTTTTTTTTGTTCACGGTCTTTACCGTTTCATATTTGTTCATGTACTTTTGAGTAAAATGTGTCAATCTTTACAAAAATCAGACTGTAAGTGATTTACGCATGTCCATACCAATTCACTTCTACTTCTGGTTGAATTTTCAGGAAAAACTACAGACCACATTACCAATCATAGTTTTTCATTTAGGTGTTGCGCTTTTGAGATAAAATTTATATAGATTGTACATGAAATTAGCACATTACAGGAATTGTTCTATTTGATATGTTTTGATTTAGTTGGTTTTAGTGAGAGATTGAAGTGTAGTTTTTTTTCAAAAGTACAGATCTGAATACATAAAGGACTATTGTCACATAAAATATAGTACATGTAGACCGAGAAGCATTGTTTGTTCTTTTTTTTCTACAGCATATATAACCCATTAAGGCAGTATCTGAATTTTACACTCCACACGTTCACGTACTCTCAAACAGTTAGAGTGGGGAAACGCTCTCAGACCCACGTGGGGTCTGGGAGTAGGCCAGAGCGTCAACACAGCAGCCCAGCCGCTAGTAGGACATACTCTGACCGAGTTCTTCGGTCAGGTATCCCGAAGGCTGGGCTCCGCCACCAACATGAGTTGGTTCTACTAACCCACTAACATCGACCGTGAAAGGCCTGTATTGTCGTTAAAAACCTCCAATCATCATCGTCAGAATTTTATATGGCCTGGTACTTAAGTTATTGAATATATATATATATATAGAAAGGTCTGAAAAATTCCCAACGATGTTAGAACTGTCAAATTTGCGATGCAAATTTGTTGTCGTTCCCTCCGCGGGACTCGAACTCGTACTGCTGTGACATCTATGGCAACACCGCCTGCACGAAGTCCAGCGCCCTAGACCACTCGGCCAGCTAGGCTATATAAAATATAGCTTTCGCTGGCCGGGTCATTCCTCCTCGTAGGATTAATCTAGGGCTGTAACTTAGTACACAATGTATAGTGGTACGGGACAGTTCGTTTAGATGTTAATATGTAGGATAGAGAATCAAATTAATGATGCATGTCACAACAAATCAATATTATACAACGTCTCAGAATGTGACGACTCTATTTCCTACACTGCTCCACCGGATCAAATTGATACAGGGAAGATATATAAACGTATAGAAAGGTCTGAAAAATTCACAACGATGTTAGAACTGTCAAATTTGCGATGCAAATTTTTTGTCGTTCCCTCCGCGGGACTCGAACTCGTACTGCTGTGACATCTATGGCAACAGCGCCTAGCTGGCCGATTGGTCTAGGGCGCTGGACTTCGTGCAGGCGGTGTTGCCATAGATGTCACAGCAGTACGAATTTGACAGTTCTAAACATCGTTGGGAATTTTTCAGACCTTTCTATACGTTTACATATCTTCCCTGTATCCATTTGATCCGATGGAGCAGTGTAGCGAATATAGTCGTCACATTCTGAGACGTTGTATATATATATATATATATATATATATATATATATGTGTGTGTATGTATGTATGTGTGTATATGTATATATATATATATATATATATATATATATATGTGTGTGTGTGTGTGTGTATATACACATTTAGTATGCATTAGAGTTGCACTTTAAAGTACACGTGGGTGATATTATTCACAGTTGTCTAATTTTGAAGAATGCAAATAAAATATCTTTTATATCAGTCCAGGTCTGGGAAAGCATATTTACCATTTTAAATTTCCTGTAATCAGTATCATTTTTCAACGTCCGTGATCATGCCATTTTCGAACTGCACCTTCAATAAATGTGTCAACAAAATCGGTTTGATGTTATTCACATAAATACAATTTGTTTACAAGCACTATAATTTATTCTCTTACAAAAGTGTCTAAAGGAAAACTTAACATGCATTTTAATGTAAGGTTTATGTACGACAATGATCCGACATATTTTGCGTTATGTTATAGATTTATTCGAATATTGGCCGAATGACTTACAAAATGTAGTGTCAAGACCGAGGAATTGATCGAAGAGATGCAACTCAAGCAACTTTTTATTCAATTTCATTTACGAAATAATTTTGTGTTTCTGTAATCAAAACCTCATTTTGCATTTAGCAATCCGCCTGATCTATATCATTTCCAGTAATTGTTTACTGAAATTCAATCGGACATTCAATTATTTTACGCCATTAAAAGTTACACCTAAGGCGGAGTGTGGGATTGCCGACCAGACATGCTCCAAAAAGTTGCACCATCGTACCTAGAAGCAGATACAGAGATTTTGAAAAGAGGGATCCAGGCTATAAATATTCGCTCCATTAGGCCCTAAATTGCACGATATTAATAAAAAAAATACAACAAAAAGGGGTTCCAGAATCCACCCTGGATGCACCGCGGTGACTGAAAAGGGATTAACATATATCCAGTATTGTCAATTTTGAAGAAAAAAAACATCTACATGTCATCACAACGGTTGTAAAAGGAGACATTGCGAACAAATTATTTATCGATTGAAATTTTCGCGCTCCACGGAATACGTAACTTAACAAAAATCTTTAAAGGTGTAATGCATTAAGACATTCCCAGGTACACACCATTATATTTTTACATTACAGTTTATTTACAAAATGGCGGATTGTGGTCTTAAATATTTTTCTGATTCTGACCGAATTATATTGTAACAAATATCTTTTCTAACAAAAAAAAAACAAAAAAACAAAAAAAAAACAAACAAAAAACAAACAAAAACAAAAAAAAAACAAAAAACAAAAAAAAAAAACAAAGCCCCACCCCAAGAAAATAAAATATCCGTATCTTAAAGTTAATTTTATAAACCATTAATGGTGTGTGTTTTCTAGATAATACTTAAGTTCCGTTTTTTTTTTTTTTTTTTTTTGATAAATTTTAATGTTGATGACAACAAAAACCAGTATACTAGAAAATGGAGAACCCAAAATAAAATTGAAATACAACGGAAAGAAACGAAAGTCATTTTAGTTTGATGTAATAAGAAAAAAAAATGGCGACCCCCCAACTCTCTTTTTGAAATCAATTAAGTGTTTATCTTATAAATTTTCACTTCGCAGTTTTCTAATGATTTTGTTTTCGTTTCGTTTGGTTGTGTGTTATTTTCCAGTTAGCCTGCCTCAAAAACAAACTTATTTCTAGATTAGGGTAGCTAAAATCCCCCTTTTTACTTTATTTAGCATTGTTCTAACAAGGGTATATCTGTCAAAATATAAGAACTATTTTTCAAATTCTTTTACTTTATTTAAAAATACTGGTATTATTTATATATTTATTTACAATTACTTATGTACTGCATTACATCGAAATACTGAATATAAGTGGTTCCTTGTATTTGAAACCCATACGAATGAATATGTAGGTTTTCTTTTACAGTGTCTGGGAATAGCAGTATTTTTTTCTTAATATCTTTCTTAAACAATACTGTATCACTTTTTCCAACCAAAGGTGCTTTAAGTATATCAACTGATCAAACTACATGTATTAAAAAAAGAAGGTATTAAGGAGGTAGACCTAGGCTAAGGGACATACATCTTGAAATCAGTGATATGTTTGTGCATGTATCAAATTCAATTTCACCAAAGCCTATCAAGCTTTCATTTGAAACAGAATGAAATTACTTTGATGCTTATATGAGATTGATGTAAAATGCTGAATTAACATGTTCCAGTGATTTTTAAGAGTTGTGTCCCTTACCCTATGTCTACCCATTAAAACAGAAATTAAAAAAATCAATTTCAGCAATAACTCACTTTCTGACTGGATAGAAAAATTTGTCCACCATCTCATAGACCAAATTTTGTAATGTAACAGTGTCGTCGGCAACCTTTTTTATTGATTTGATTTTAGAAATCATGACTGTAATATTTTTCGGTCTATATTGCCCGTGGAGCAAACATAGTGAGCACGTGCTTGAGGTTATTTCTCCATAGACTGTAAAATATATTACAGATTTTCCTTTGATGACCTTTTAGAAGTATACAGATTTTAAATATTCTTATCACAAAGACCCTTTGATGTTGAATTCGGTTATCTTGTTTTTTTTTTCTGTAAGTAAATATTCTCATACATTTTTATTTGCCCGTAAACGTACGAAGCATTTAATCACATTAATCCGAATTGATTTAGACAGACTGGTCAAAAGTATGCACGTACAAGGAAGATTGCATCTCTATGTGGGAATAATTACTTGACCATTTAAAATAATCACATATATATATTTCTTAGAAAACTCATTGCACCTATATGTAGTTTGTTTCCCACAATAATTTCAAGGCAGGGCGATTTATCTAAAGTGCATAAATTTATAAGGTATATAAGACCAGAAATTTTTCGTATCCGAAACAGGCATTTCTACCGAATAGTTTAAAGGTTTGAATTAAGTTTAAATGATCTGCGGTCATTGAGAGATAGTAAGAGAACATTTTTACCAGCTGAGGCAGACTATTCAACTACAGTTTCTCATAAGAGGTAATTATAATACAATACATAGATTTTTTGGCCTCCAGACCGCAACGCAGAGGACACGTGGTTATGCGTTGTAATTTTGTTTTGTTTATCCTAAGGAATCTTAGCTATAATATTCTAGTAAGTATAATCTATTAATCAGCTTTATGGGACGACTTACTTGATTCTGGAAGAAGGAGGGGCAGTTTTGGTCGAAGCAGAAAATTTTATTTTTAAAATTTGCGAATCGGAAAATTTATTTTCATTGTACTGTGCACTAGAGTATGGAGGCCAGATTTGTTCCCCATTTTCTATAGGTATTGCAGGCCAGAACAAATTTCCAAATTATCAATGCCAAGATATTTATTTACAAAAATTACCAAGCCCCTCCCCTCAGGTCAGAAGTATTCAGTTTTAGAAACTGCTAAACTTGTACTGAGTAATTATACAAATAAGTTTGTGACCGGGTGATAAAGTTCATGCATGCTTTATTATGAAAAGGATTCGCTATACAATATATTTTTGCCGTCTTTGCAAAAATAACGTAATTTATCGCTTGATAACCGTCAGAAATCTACGAAAGTTTGTAAAGTCTTATCAGTTCCAATCTAATGAAATTGAAACACTATTTTATAACTATTCTTTATAAGGTAGGGGGGGGCGACCGATTGGTTGCGGGGGACAGGGGGAAGCTTGGAAGAAATCGACAATTTAATTTGACTCAGATCTTTTTGTAAATGAATAATTTGATTTTCATTAAAGATGGGAGAGAAAAAAGTTTTGATCCTTTGCAGAAACTACGCTGACTTTTTGTATCGCGCTAGAACTCTAACAAATAGGCTTCTGGAACAGGGTTATGTTGCTACAAGATTGAAGTCATCACTACAGAAGTTTTATGGTCGTCATCATGAACTCTAACAAATAGGCTTCTGGAACAGGGTTATGTTGCTACAAGATTTAAGTCATCACTACAGAAGTTTTATTGTCGTCATCATCAACTCGTGGATCATTATGGTGTATCCATTTGCACCATGAAAACAGATTTATTCAACGGGTCATAGTTTTCCTTTCCTCGTTTGTCTACCCCGGACTTGACTTTTTATGAGCAAATCGACGGTTGTTTCTAGAAAAGCGGAGGACACTTACGCTACCGGTGCACCTGGTACATGCTCCCAGTTTTAAGTGGAGTCCGAGTTGCTCATTTGCTTTATTTGCTTTGTATATATGATTTTAGTTACTTTGTGTTCTTTGTTGTGTATGTCTGTTTTCCATGTCTGGTCTTTGTCCCTGAATTACATTATTTTAATTACCGCGAACACGAAAAATACAAATTGCTTGTTTTTAAACAAAACAACAAAGAAAAATATATTATTAAATAAACATGTCATGCTGTAACTTCTGCCCTCAGTTCTAAATGACCGTTTCATCCACACTCTTCATGAAATTTACATTGCCTATTTCTATATTTTTAAACAAAGATTCTCTTAAATTCTGGTTGACGTTTTAGTACAAATGAGCTCCATCTTCAATAACTCCACAATTTTAGCATATTTTGATCCGAAGAAATCAAGCCCCCCCCCCCCAATGAAAAGCAAATGGTGATTCCTTAAGTTTGGTAAATATCACAAGTTTTGATTACAATTTATCACATTGATTTACTTTGAAGTAGCACAGTCGAACAGCAAAGTCGAAAATTCATTTACAAGAGTCACGTGACAAATCGTGGTCAGAATGGCGTTGTTTTTAGCTACACGATTTCTGATTGAAACTCACTTCGTGTGACCATTTCTATCACCATCGGTAAAAATAAAATAACCAAACAAATCTTTGAACATTTATCTACATATTTATCCTTTCAAATCAGCGAAATTAATCAGTAGGAACGATTCTGTCAGCTCTTTTTTACCTATACTCGGCGTCACATAAATAACATACTGTTAAAATTTGAATAAAAATATTTTCTACGACTTTATTGACACCAACCGTCGTTTAAATTGTCTTAAATGACTTGCTCATTCGTTTAGCCAAACAGCTTCTCAAAAACAAGTCGCTTATTAGCTTAAATCATGCGTAACAAATCCTTACGGGAAAATCCCATACTAATATCCGCCATGTTGGTTTTTACGGGACGATTTGTTTACAAACGAAGTTCGCAAGTTCCCGTCGAACTCCGGTGAAAATCGTCTGCTTGATCAACTTCTCGGTATTGTACGTTGTTCGCGTAAAATAAATCCGGGTTATCCGAAATAACGCCGAAGTGCATTCTGGGTTCTTCGGTTTTTGGACAAACCATTTAAACGTAAACAACATCTCCTAGCAACCCGATCACTGTAAACATGGCCGACTTTTTACAATGTAAATATTGGCACCTAGAATTAAAATCTGACCGGAATTTAACGATTCAATGTTTAGGGAGAAGCCGTTTGGCTAAACGAATGAGCAAGTCATTTAAGACAATTTAAACGAGGTAGGTGTCAATAAAGTCGTAGAAAATATTTTTATTCAAATTTTAACAGTATGTTATTTATGTGACGCCGACTATAATTGAAATGTTTTTGTTTACGTCATTTAGCTGAAGAATTTATTTTCGTATATAATGCAACATTTTGTTTACCTATTTTCTAATTGATTTAATTAATTTAATGATTCTTTGAAGCAGGACAAACGTAAATTTTTTCCGGGAAATTCATTGCCGCCATTTTTAGAGTTATCTGCTCATGGACCACTACAAATGACATCAAAGGATTTCGGGGTCACGGAGAATGTTTAATATTGAACTGTTTGATTTATTTTTAAATTCACCATTCTGATTACGAAGGACATTTAATAAACACTCAACAAAAAACATAAACACCAAAGTCTTAGAATACAGTTTCAACAATTATGTCTGGTGCAGGAAACACTCGCCATGCACTTCTAACGCCCCGAAGCACATACAGCTCTATCATTATAACACATGGCAAATTAGCTAAATAGAATTATTATTACAAAAAGCAATATCACCATACCACAGACTAATACCATTCCTGAGAAATGCATTATCGGAAATTCCTATGCCACCGTCTATAAGCAAAGTTTCATTTTTATTTGTCACCTCTGGACTTCCGGTGTCACGAGGCGGTTACTTTATATATAAAAATACACGATACAGTGGGTGATAGATCAGGGTGGTTTCGGGGGTTATGCTACCTTTTTGTTAAAAATTAAGCAAAAAATGACTTTTTATGAGCAAATCGACGGTTGTTTCTAGAAAAGCGGAGGACATTTACGCTACCGGTGCACCTGGTACATGCTCCCAGTTTTAAGTGGAGTCCGAGTTGCTCATTTACTTTTGTATGTATGATTTTAGTTACTTTATGTACTTTGTTGTGAATTTCTGTTTTCCATGTCTGGTCTTTTTTATGTGTTTTGTCACTTTTTGACTCCCTTTACCAATCTCAGACGCAATGTTCTGTGGTAAAAGTTGTACTATTATGATCAACTCGGCAGGTGTTTCTAGAAAAGCAGAGGACGCTTACCCTACCGGTGCACCTGGTCAATACTCCCAGTTTTTAGTGGAGTCCGAGTTGCTAATTTAATTTTGTTACTTTGTATGTATTATTTTTATTAGTTTATGTTCTTTGTTGTATTTGTCTGTTTTCCATGTCTTGTTTTTGTCTTGGATTTTTCTTTCTATGATACAGATTGGGTTGAGGTGCACTGTTTCGTACACGAAATTGATCTGGTCTAAATTTTAAAACTTAAAAATAAAAGATGAAACTTGGTGGAAATATTGATTGTGGGTACCCAATGGAGCATGCGCACATAAACAGATGAATACTTGTGAAGTTAAAGATGTGTAAAATGCATGCTTTAAGGCTACAAATCACTAATGTCACTTCCCATAGGCTCCGATGCTAATTTCACTAAGTTCTAGATGTTAAGGAGCTTTTACATTAAGTTTAACCTGAAGAAGACTATACATCACCTAAAAACTGCATGTTTTCACTAATAGCCCTGAAAATATCATGTTGGGTTTACTACCTGACAGTGCGACACCGGCTCCTTGGAGACAATGAGCTAAAAATAGAATGGAAATTCCCCTCCATTCACAGAAAGGGGTTTTCATGCAGAACTCATAAAAATATTTATTTCAGCAAGTTACAGTGACCATTTTATGTAGAAAATATAATTCCCTGCAAAACACAAGCTCACTTATGTGAATTTGATGTGCACTTTTTTACAGCTGTTAAATCATGATATTTTTCTTTTAAGAGTACCGAAGAAAGCTAATTTCCAAGAAAACTTCATTTTTAAACTAAAATATTGAAGAAAAAGCGCTGATAAAGCCTGAATCATTCCCCTTTGTTTGTATGTTTACATCAACACTATGGACTGTACAATATTATATGCAAATATGAAAAATATTCATAAATTATTAAATACCATTCTATTTTTTTAACTGACTATATGATGTAGTAAATATCATGTTCATCATAATGGAACATTTGTCTGTAATAAGTGTATGTTTGTTTCGATCAGTTCAAATAAGGTCAAAACCTTGTTGAAATATTAGGTGCAGGAAGTTTTCTTCCTTCTGCCATTAGGCACAATTACATCTTCATTATAAAGTACAAATTATCTTGGTTTAGATCAATTTCCGTTATTGTACTGTCATATCCATCCCTTCTACTTTATGATCGATCGACAAATGGAAAAACCAACTTCCTCCTGGAAATGCTCACCCTTGACCTACTTAAATCAGACCCACGCTTGTGGTCAGTATCGAAAATATTTAGCTTTCACCCTACAAAAAAAAGAAAAGTGTAGCGGAAATGGTCGAGTAGTTCCGATTGTATTTTATATACGGATATATTAATTATCGGTCACAACCATTAAACAGAGAGTGACCATGAACTTACCGAGAGGGAGTACTCCATCCAAACGTAAATTCACCAATAACAAGAAATCAAAGTACTCTTGACTTTACAATCAGCCTTCGATGGTGTCCATTATGACCAAGAATTGAGGCTTATTTATTTAGTTAAGAAATGACTGTTATATTTTTAAGGTCTTTGAGGAAATAACCCGAATCACTTGGTGCACACTATATTTCAAGTGTGCACCAAGGGCATTAAGGTGATTTCAAATATACCGAAAACAATATCAGTCATTCCTTATAAATTACTTTTAGTATCAAATTTCAAGGGGTAAATCAGCAAACAATGGCTGATGACGTCACAGTCACATTACAAAATTTGGTCTGAGATTATGGATAAAAAAATGTTCTATCAAATCAGAAAGGTTGTTACATCTAAAATTAAATTACTGTATAATGCATACAAAAAGTTGTTCCATAGCAGCTCACTTGATTTGTGTTGAATTAGGGGAGGAGGAGTGGGTGGAATGGGGTGCACGTGTGTGTTTTTGTGGTGGTGGTGGTATGTGTGTGTGTGTGTGTGTGTGTGGGGGGGGGGTCGTTGAACCATCTGTACTGGTGTCTTCTGGCTATTCCAAAATCTTACAAATATACATTCTGGATATTCCTACATGCAGAGAACAATGGATCAATGGATGTTGTTTTAGTAGGTTTTGTTGTTTTAGTAATTATTACCTAATTAATTATACAGGTAAATTTGGGATTCAACATTGGATTTAAACATTTTATTAGCAAAATTATAATGTGTTTTAAAGAAATGTGGGGCTATTTTTGCCGAATTTATCAATTTTTTAGGGCAATAAATAAATAAAAGATAGACTTAAAATGTTGAAATATTGGAAAAAAAAATAGAGACTGAAAATTAAATTAAGTTAATTAATAAACAAATTTTAAAAATTGTAATTCTTTTTTTTTTAATATAAATATATTTATACACAATGGTTTAAAGTTTCACATAAAGAGTAGACGTGGTGACAGAATTTACTGGCAGTGTTCTACTCGTGACTGCCGTGCCACCATCAACACACTAAACAGCATACCTACCAAGATAGCTGGTAACCACAACCACCAGCCAGACCCAACCAAACTCAGAGTTGACACAATACTCCAAACTACGAAAGACAGAGCCAGAGACGAACTCACACCAATACCCACCACCTATGAGGAAGAGTTAGTAAAACTTCGCAACAGAGAATGGAATGACGACATTCAACAACTAGTTCAACAGATACCCACCTTCCAGTCATGCAAAGACCAGCGATACAAGACACTACCCGCACTACCTACTTCACTAGCAGACCTACAACTACAAGGAGACTGGATAGAGACTACTACGGGACAGCAATTCTTACTCGCCGACCTCAACACCAACGGTCGCATACTACTCTTCAGTACTCGACAGAACCTTACCCATCTTGCCGCAGCAGACACAGTTTATGGTGATGGTACATTTTATGCTTGCCTTACTCTTTTTTACCAGCTCTACACTTTCCATGCCATGGTTGACGGTGTAATGTTTCCACTCGTGTACAGTCTACTACCAGGAAAAGGTCAACCCGTTTACACAAGACTACTGACCATACTACTAGACGCTTGCCAGAATTTCAATATCAGACTCTAACCAACCACACTCTTTCTTGACTACGAAGCAGCCATCAGAAATGCAGCAACCCAAGTTTTCCCAGGTATGATAATATTACTCGTTTGTTATATCTTTATAGAATGTTTCAGAATTCATAAAAAAACTAATGTATCAGAGAGCACTGAAGCAAAAACAAATTAATCATTAATATAGATAATTTGAATTTTCCAACTTGATTATTAATAATTATGTTTTAATAAATGTAAATTCTTATGACTTTAAATTTATCTAGCAATAAACTTTGATGTATGTTTTTTGTCTATTTTAGGAATCAACATCAAAGGCTGCTTCTTTCACTATACCCAGTACATCTGGAGGAACGCACAGAAACATGGTTTGCAGGTACCCTACAAGGACAACGACGTGCTGCTGTACTGCCGTTATTGCCACCCGACACAGTTAAAGACGTTTGGTTCCATGCACTAGAGGACATCGACGACACCGACATCAACATAACAACGCTTCCCTTTAATGACTACGTTACCAGTTAGTGCATAGAGGGAAACCGTGACCTGTGGAACCACCATGCAACAGAGGGACCAAGGACTGATTTCGTTCTGTTTCAAATGAAAGCTTGATACACTTTGGTGAAATTGAATGTGATACAAACATACCACTGATTTCAAGACTTATGCCCTTTACCCTAGGTCTACCTCCTTAAATATACTAGTCATCGGTTTCTTCCTTGCTTTTTGTTGCAAAATCAGCCACGAGTATACTGCATTGCGCACACCATTAATGTACTCATGTAACGTAAAAGGTTGATATTCCGTTCCTCTTTATCCCAACCAAGTCAGAGAAATCTTACCAGGAACCCCAACCATTGTCGGAGTAACTATTAATGTTGATGCTGTCTTTGAATTTCAAATTTGATCCATTCAGATACTTTCTTTTATACCCTCGAACAACCTACAAGAAAACTACATTCTCAATGAATATTTAGAGAGACAGGCGTAAGTGATGTGTTCTTAAATTTATTTCCGATCTCGCTGATTTTTCTAGCCGACGGGTTGCGATATTGTTCAACAGGAAATAAACTGAGAGTCATGACGCTTACAGATGTGATATTCGGGACAGTACTTGCAAAATTGTGTCTAAATGAGTTGGCGTATGCGTTTGTTTTTGGACTGTTTCTTCATTTATCTAGTAAATAAAAATGTTGCTTAGATATTGGTCTAGTTGGGTTCATTGTTTTGTCCTGACGTGCATGCAATATCAGCCAAAAGAAGTAAAGTATATCAACCAATTACCAGGCGAAACATGTGAAATCGATCGTTTTGCCAGACATGTAGTTTTTATATTCAGACTAGTTATTTTGATAATTTTTTGGCTATTTGTTAGCATATTTCTTGGAAATGAATTGTTAAACAGCGTTCAAGTACAATGCTACACATATCTCTTTTGCTGGCGTAGTTCCGTAAATTCCATAATCATATATTAAAAAGAAAAACAATGGAAAACTGCAGGGAACGTGACAAGTCGTAAACATTATTCTTTTTGGTGGTACAGTGAACCATAGAGGTAAAGGGCCATGGTGGTAATATTGTCCTACAGAGGTAGTGGGAGATGCAGGTACACTGTGTAATGGTGGTAATGGGTCGCATTAGTAAAGTGAACCATGGAGTTTGTTAGTCACGGTGGTACAGTGTAATAGGTGAGGTGGTGAAACATTTTGGTACAGTGCATTATAATGGTAGAGGCATTGAGTCCTAGTGGCACGCTGTGCCACAGAGGTAGTCCGTTATGGTGGTACATTGTGTCATAGTGTAACATGGTGGTGCAGTGCTTAATAGAGAAAGTGGATCATGAAGAAAACAGTGAAACATGGAAATATAGTTTATCATAAATCATGGAGGGGAATGGTCGTGGTAGAGCAGTGAACGATTGAGGTAATGGGTCATGGTGGTACATTGTACCGTAGAGGTAGTTAGTCAGTATGATGCATTTTACAATGGAGGTGGTGAATCATGAAAGAACATTTTGCCATGTAGATTATGGTGGTACAGTGTGCCATGTCGGTAATGAAACATAGTAGTGGTTTACCATGGAGATATTGTTTTATGTGGTTGGAGTTATATTTTCAGTCATGATGGTACAGTGTGCCATGGAGATAATGTGTTTTATGTGGTTGGAAGTATTTATTCATGATGGTACAGTATACTATGGAGGCTACAGTGTACCGTGGAGGTAGTGTGTTTTATGTGGTTGGAAGTATTTATTTATGGTAGTACAGTATACTATGGAGGCTACAGTGTACCGTGGAGGTAGTGTGTTTTATGTGGTTGGAAGTATTTAGACATGGTAGTACAGTGTACCGTTGAAGTAGTGTGTTTAAGATGGTTGGAAGTATTTATTTATGGTGGTACAGTATACTATGGAGGCTATAGTGTACCGTGGAGGTAGTGTGCTTTAGGTGTATAAGTAGTCATTCATGGTGATACAATTTACTATGGAGGTAATGAATTATGGCGGTACAGTGTACAGTTGAGGTAGTTGGAGGTAGTAGTCCCACAGGGACTGATTTACTCCATGGTGTCTTAGACCACTATATACAGATGCACATATTTGGCCCACAACTACTGGAGTATCTTGCCCAAGCAAGCTAAGAAACATTTAAGTACCCGATCCCTCAGATTGTTTTCTGTTTACAAGTGTAGGTCAAATTGTATTTCGATTGGAAGTTTGCTCGAATTTGTCTACTATTCGCATAGTTGAGCTTTATGGAAAAAAAACAGGACGGAGAACTGGCGGTGGCTGTCATGTGGGCTTGGATGAATATGTTTTCTATGGTATTTTTGATCAAATTTATTTCTATTCAGAGGTTAGGCTTGGTACTAAGGTAGGACGAATGATTGGATATAAAAAAAATCAGAATAATAAATAGATCAAAATATTTAATAAATGGTATATAGTTATGTGGGTAACAATTAAGTGTTTGTTGAACTCAAGTTTACGCATCGAACATATAAAAAAATACAAATACAATCTTTGTGCGGTCATCGTACTCAATCTCACTAAGAAATATCGAACTTCCACGTTATCCGGTGAAGTATACGTATGTAGATTTCCGGTACATTCTGATTGAGTCAATTATAAAAGGCAAATGAACTATTTAACAATGGCGTAAAATTCTGGCAATCTGTTCATCGCATCATCATAAATGTAGTGAGTTTTTAATTGGTTTTTATAGAGATTTCATAGACGTTTGGACTTCGTAGAAGGTCACAGCCAGGTAAGAATTTATATTTTAACTCAGGACCACTGATAACAATTCATGACACGTAAATTTATATTATTGTTGCACATTTTTGAAGATTTTTTTTCAGGTTCTTAATCTAGATATTAAAGCTTTGCATGCAAATTAAACACAAGCCACTCAAATTTTTCATTTTAAAAGTTTTCAAAGATATCTTGCTGTTAAAAAAAGTCTTAGCTATGCCCGAAGTAAAATAAACTTATAAGAAATTGAGTTAACGTAAAACGTTTGAGACATGAGATGAGATGAGACCACACCTTTTTCTAAGAAAAATTCTTCATTTTCTAGTTAGTGTTCCTCAATAATAAAAATATCTGATTCTAATTGCAAACGCATTCCCACAATGCTTGGTAATTAAGATAGTTACCCCTTAAAATTCTAGCTATAGGCCCTACAAAATAACATTTTACAAGAAGGGAAATGAGGAGAAATGCCATTCATGTTTATAAGACGCCAAGCATTTTATTAGCAGGGAGTGGGGCTGGGGTTTTATTTGAAAAAAAATCCAAATTGAGAATTTTTTTTTAATCAGCCATGAAAAAAATATATATTTCCCCCACCGTTTCTTAAAAATGTAAGTGTCCAAGTATTATGTTTAACTCTGGGTACTGATGAAAAACTGAAAAACAAGTGCGAAAAAAATTTCTCACTCGACAAAAATAATCCTACCCCCCCCCCCCTCCCCCGTCCCCAAAAAAAAACTCTTTGTCTACTTCCGATAAAATATTGTTTCTATCCAACACACAAGAGCTAGTAGTGCCTTACACAAAACACGTTAGTATTACACTTGTCCTGTATTTATACTGTGAATAAAGCGTACATGATTTAGTACATCATTTTAAACCTTTATTGGTATTATGAACATTTTAATCCTTGACATCGTTGTGTAGTACTTGAAACTGACTGGATAACATCAGTGATCACACTGGTACAACCAAGGACAAAATAAATCAACTTTAACTGACCGGCGACAAAATAAGGGTAATGCCATATTAATAATTTAATGGCTGTTTTAGTATAATGCAAGTGTACTTTAGGATAAAATGTACAGTCTGTAAAATTAAATGGCAGACTGAACTTTAAAAATCGCGTTGATTTGAATCTGATTAAATTTGAATTTTTAGAGTACCTTTTTGTAGATTGTTGTGCATATCTCATATTGAGGCTTGTCAGCAAAATTCTCAAGATAAAATTTCTCATTTAACACTCTCCAACTTGTCAAGCATATTTGTATGTTAAGAATTTATAGACACCAGTGATAGGGATTAGACGGGGTCATGTGCCATTTATCACATTCAATCTGAA
Organism: Perna viridis; assembly: GCA_037379345.1. NCBI lineage: Eukaryota > Metazoa > Mollusca > Bivalvia > Mytilida > Mytilidae > Perna > Perna viridis. The sequence goes on along the minus strand of CM074515.1, from coordinate 34,816,588 downwards.
AATGGTCCGTTTTCAAAATGTCAATCCCATTCAATGAGACATTGTAAAATTTTGGAAAAACAAAGTTGCCTACGCAATACATTATGATGAACGAAACAAACTATAATAGCACCAACTGTGTTGTTGTAAGTTCCGTCTTGTGGATTACTTATAAAGCCTAACATCATGCTGTGTCAGTGCACCCGGATGTCCCGTTTTGGATATTCCTCTAGAAAACTACAAAGGGTGACTGTGGGTGAGGTTTCTGTGTCATTTCCAACACAGTTTGATAAAAATATTGTAAAAATAATTCAGTGCATTTACAGTTTGATCCTGAACTTTGTGAATTTCTTCAAGTTCAAGATCGGTCTAATGCCAGAAGGCACACACGGGTACACGTTATTTTACCTGTATGTAAGTAAATTTAGGGACTTGCGGCATTTTTTACCTTGAAGGAGAGGTGCGAATAATTTCTTAGTACACTTCACATGCCCCAATTAAGTGATGGAGCTATTAAGTGTTGTCATTTTTTTGTTTCGTTATTTTTTTTTATTGATGTGTTAAATTTCGTATGTGCATGAAGACTTATTGTGAATAGTCTGCTGCTGAATCTGAGCTCCTTTCTAGTAGTATTTTCGGTGTTTCGCTGCTTGAATCGTTTTCTCATAGATTTTTCCGCCACATCTGTGTTTTACTTCCGTTTATATTATCTTTCCCATATATACACGTACATATTCCATGGTGTTTGATTTGGAGTGGCATCTTGACCATTTTAACCTTGTTTTACCGGGTCTGTATGAAGACGGAAATGTTTCGATACAACTTACATGCTATACACATTTATCTCTCTGATTTTATACTTGTGTCAATAAGATTTGATGATGGCACTGCGTGTGTAAATTTTTTTCCGATGTGAAGTCCTTCAATTCAAACTGAACCCATGGTAAAAACTTCTTGACAGACCAAAGAGTTTTTAAATTCCTTTATATCAGGGTCATGTACTTTTTTGTTAACATTCGAACAAAATTAACACGCTAAAGGGATTTTGAAAAAAAACTTTAAATTGACATAATTGCTACATATCGTACATTGATAATGAATTATGTTCAATTTATGCGAATGTGTCCTGTTGTCAAGTGGACTGGGGTATTGGTTCAGATAGGGTCGATAGTTGTACCAGTTAATGCATGGGCATTACGTCGGCCTGGTGTTGGGTACCGTATCTGTATATAATGTAAACCTGCCAAGTTGGAAATGCATATCTGTAATAGGTGGAAGTCTAACACAAGTACCGTGTAAACACACCTCTTTGTGTTTACGTTTTCCGGTGATAAATGTAAAGGAAACTGCTTAGAACGAGGAAGTTTTATTTATCGATTGTTAGGGAAGTCATCTTCATCCCAGCGAAGTTGGTTGAACAGAAAATACTTGCGACTAGTCGTTCTTGTAATTCAGGTCAGTTTTCCTGTTTTAGTTTGTGATAATAACAAAAAAGTAAGTTTTGATTTTTTTTTTCAAATTTACTAAAATATCCATAAACATGCCTTACGTGTATTTAGTATTTTCTTTCTCTCATTCTAATCGTCTTAATTTCCTAAATTTAAAACAGTTTTTGAATAGGATTGATTCGGGGCAAATAATAGTGCATTGTTCATTCTTATTTGGAGTTTATTAATTAAGCCTATAAATTGTATATATGCTACAAACAATGTATTTCTTAATAGTTTTTTTCCTGCACACAAATGATTGAGAAAAATACACAATGAACAGTAGCATAAATATTGCTACGTAAAGCAAAAGCAGGAAGTGCAATGTTAAGCCATTGCTTTTTATGCCATTTTGCTATATCCCAGAAAATAAAATGATAAATTTGCTTGTAATTTGATTTTTACCACTTTTATCTTCATACCACTTTTCATCTAGAGACGAAACCTTCTACGGATCTCTGGTACGAAGGTAATTTTGTCAGGTGTCTGTAGTTTGTGATAGTTATCGTACAGGCCTTCAATCGTCTCTGACAGCAATTGCTATTTATAAAAGATCCACATGGTTTTCACACAGTGTTGTCATATTGTTCTTGTAAACCGCCACTGGCATAGCCGGTTTCAATGTGGACCCTAAGAGGCTCACACATTATACTAAAAAAGCTTAATTGATTAAATAAAAAAAATTGGAAACCAGGGGAACGCCCACCAAGCCCCCCTTTTTCGGAATGTCTTGAATTGTCTACCTGCGTTTAGTTAAGACCAAGAAATCAGACAGGTAGCTGAAACATTCAGACAGACGGTTCAGTCTATCAATTTCCTTATGACTGTTTATGAAAATGTGCAATCGATGTAAAAATGTACTTGAAGAAGGACCTAAATGCCCAATATTATATATTTAGACGCAGATGTTTGATCGAATAATTCTATGCTTTTTGAGAACCTAAGTAGCACTCCACTTAAGAATCATGCAAAATGTGATACATGGTTGGAAAGCCTACATATTTTTTTTTTGATATCTTGTTTAAAATGCTTTAGTAAACAGAAATTAACATTTGGTTTTTCTTATAGCCCGTGCTCATAGGAGATAAAAATTGTATAGAATGCACTGTAGAATTCAAAAGTAAGGGAAATAACTCTGTAAATGACACTCAAATACAATAGAATCTATTGGATTTTCAATGTTGATTATCTCCTAAGATCAGGCAGATTTGAATGAATAATAACACATTTCATAATATAGACCCATAAACCAACCTAATTACAAAAATAAAAATATGTAGCCTTTTTTTGGGGTGTATCACATTTTTCAGATTTTGCATGATTCTTAGCTGGAGTGCTACTTAAGATGTTTGATATGATCTGATAATGAAGCGTTACGTAGCCCATTCTTTGTTTTCAGTATACTTACATTTTAAAATTCTGTTTTTTTTTCTTGTCTTTTCAGAACAATGATCGAAGAGATTCTAATAGGAATTTTTGTCGTAGTTTTAGTTCTTTACATCTTCCGAACAAAAGAAAATCTAAAAAATCTTCCACCAGGACCAAAGGGAACACTGTGGTATGGTATACCAATTGATATTCAGAATATGCATTTAGACTTCACAAAATGGTGGAAACAATATGGCGATGTTTTTGAAGTGAAAATATACGGACGACGAATCTTGGTTTTGAATAGCCCTGAGACGATTCGGAAAGCTTTTGCTACGGAGGAGTATGCTGCAACCTTAAACCATAGACCTTCTAATTTCATTGGTTACAAAATTTGTAACCAGTACAGATGTGTCTTGTTACGAAAATACGATCAGATGTTCAAGGACATGAAGAAAGAAATGACCGAATCAATGGACGCGCACGGTTTCAAATCCAAGTTCTTCCGGGAAAAAGTTTCAGATATTCTGCAAAAAGAAGTTTTGAAAGATTTGACTGATTTGAATGGTCGTCCGATTGAACCAATTAACGTTCTGCGCCCATCATTCTGCAAAATGATAGGTATCTTGGTAAGCTGTGTACACATTTCAAGACCATGCTTTGGTTTATCACTGTTGAAAAGAAGTTAGAGCTTATTAAGTATCTGCCTTTGTAAGAATCATGCAAAATCTAAAAAATGTGATACACCCCAAAAAAGACAACATATTTTTATTTTTGTAATTAAGTTGTTTTGTGGGTCTTTATTATGAAATGTGTTATTATTCATTCAAATCTGCCTGCTCTTAGGCGATAATCAACATCGAAAGTCCAATAGATTCTATTGTATTTGAGAATCATTTACAGAGTTATCTCCCTTACTTCTGAATTCTACAGTGCATTCTATACAATTTTTATCTCCTATGAGCACAGATTATATATAAAAAAAACAAATGTTTAATTCTGTTTACTAAAGCATTTTAAATAAGGTATCAAAAATAAAAAAAATATGTAGTTTTTCCAACCATGTATCACAATTTGCATGATTCTTAGCTGGAGTGATAGTGAATTATCATTTGGAAGGAAAATGAATTGATGCATCAATATTTATTTGAAATTTAAATGAAAAGAATAAATCTCTAATTTCTTTATATTTCTATTTTAGTTAAAAACAAATTAACAGATAACTTGTATTTATGCCATATTTCAACATTTCCGGATAACGTGTCTTAAATTGCAAAATCTGTCATTAAAGTGTGGACCAGAGGAAGAGCCGGGATTTCAGGCTTACCGGTATGAGGCGTAAATATAATTAAGTACCATTCTGTGTAAGAATCAGGCAATGTGTGGCACATCAAATTTTTCAATTTGGTCTTTTTTTTCCTCAGATATATTCAATACATCTAGAAAACAACTGAAAAGTTATTTAAATATATCATGAAGCATCTGTGACGGAGGTATTTTTTCACTGCATATATATGGAAAAAGTGTGGGATGGTTATTTCTGGAGGTTATCGGGTATAAATACTTGGTTAATAAAATCTGTGTTTTTTCCTTCATGTACCACACTATATACACATTTTACCTGATTATTATACACAGAAGTACTTAAATGCACAGCAAAGGGAGGTGAGAACATTTTTCTTGAAATGAAACTTTTTTTATGAAAAATTAAGATTTCATGAAAAAAAAACTTTTCCACCAATGTCAGGGGAGGAGGCATATATGAATCCGCACCTGATACCACCGTCCAATGTACATGTACATGATCTTTGAAAGCATCATATCCATCTAACAAAACTCAAATATTGATTTCAGTTTGCGGCATGTTGTTCCCAAAAACTACTCAGTTACATCGACAGTTTTGACTCTTATGGCGACGAGATGATCAAACCTCACATACATGCAGTATACAAAAAGTTTCCATGGATACGATGGATTCCTTTCAATTTCTACAATCGGTTGTATACTGTGGTGAAGAAATTGAAGAAAAAGCTAATGAAGACGTTATTATTTGAATTGAGGGTAAGCGGAGATTTGAGAATCGAAATAATTTATAACGAAAAGTTGATTTTTTTTATTGGACGATACTTACTATTAACTTGATCCGTCTGGGCTCGTCAATTTACACACAATATAAGCTTGCATCAACAAAGACGGTGTTCTTAAAAGATATTTGGGTCGAATACCAATCTGTTTTTATTGAAATTTTCAACTTTTTTTTCTTTCAAATTCTTACCAAATACATATATAAGTTGCTGGAACTTGAATTTTTAAGGAAAGTCTTAATTTTTGGAAGGCCTAAGAATGAAACTAAATTTGACTTGAGCCTTCATTTTTGTTCGTTTTTCTTATCTTTTATTTGTATCTAAATTTTTGAATAGGCTTCCTATGACAAGACAGAAATCAGATGTATGATTCATCACCTGTTTCGTGCACAAGAACTGCAAAAACTACAAACGGGAAAGCCTTGGTTGACCGACGACCACATACATGGAATAGCTATGGACCTGATCAATACCTGTAAGTTGATTATTTTGTCAAACATTTGCTTAACATTTTTGTTTCTCTCCAACAATTTAAACATTTTCATTATAAACAAAGCTTCCACTGTGACAATACCAGGGGCGTAGCTAGGCCTGTTTTAGTTGTACGCAAAATTAAGGCGAGGGGTCTTGGGGGGGGGGAGTACAAAATTCCGGAATTGATGGTTTTGATATCGCGAATTACTTTATGGTGTATATTGGAGTATCATTATGTATTAAAAAGGATTTGTCATTGCATAAAACCTTTATTTCATCTTTAAAACGTATGTTTTTATTTTTGTTACTTTTTCCGAAAGTACGCAACTGCGTATTTGCGTATAGGCAGCTACGCCCCTGAATACATCACACAGTGCTTTGACGAAGCACCGAATTAGATATCACACGCTATCAAAATGATGCAACCGGAAAGGTAATATTTGACATTTAAAAATATAATTTAAGGTTCAGCTAAAGTCAATATGTATGACATTCTCAATGAAATAGTTTTACTGATACATTCAAACATAGCTAAATACATCTTTATTTGTATTTAATACACAAGCACAAGCAGGTCAAATTTAGAAGAAAAAAATGTTTTTATGATTTCTATATGACACTGACAACACAAGTATAGATAACATATATTAGAATAATTTTACAGCTGTCAAAAGCAAGATTTGAAGTCTGACATTCATGTAGTCCAGTGCCTAAATATATTATGCAGTGCAAGCTAGCATCATTTTCTTTAAAAAAAAAAAAAGCCGTTTCTTTAAATTAAGATGAATTGAGACATTTAATGCCATGACCCGGCTAAATGCCAACATCGATAAACGTCAAACATTAACATTTTCATTCAAATCTGGCAATTTGTCACAAAGTATTGCTAGCTTGCACTTCATTAGATATGTAAACTTAGCATATTTGTATTTCTGAACAAAAATCTGATCTGGTAAATCTGTTACATTTATTTTGAAATTTGATGTTTACACTTCTGTTGTTAGCAAAATATGACTGTAGTATCATGTTATGTGAAGGAAGGAAACATGCATATATGTAGAATATTGTATAAAGAAGCATTAAACCAAGGTTACAGTTACATAAATCATTCTCAATACCTTGATTAAAATTATCGTGAAATCTTAATGTCCTAGATTATGACTTTAGCAGAACCTTAAAACTTAAACGTAACACGGGAAGAAGGTTGAAATTTATACCTATTGATAAACTTTTAAATGTTTATTTGTTTTAGCCGTATTGACGACGAAATCAGTGCTGTCAGGGTTTATATTCCTTCTTTTGCATTTCCCGGAAATGCAACAGAAAATACAGGACGAAATTGACCGTGTTATTGGCCAGGACCGCATCCCGGAACTGACAGACAGAAAGAAAATGCCATTTGTCCAAGCCTGCTTCTATGAATGCCTGAGGTACCAGTCCCATCTTCCACTTACAGCTCCGCACTACAACAGGGAGAAAGTTGACATATTTGGCTATACAATACCACCACATACAATTGTAAGTGAATATAATAATTCAGGTATTATTTAGTGGTATTGGTTTAAACTTTCTGCCATTTGGCAAGTTGGAAAATCTTTAGCTTTGCTTTGATCGTCACTCTGAAAATATAATTTATTGAAATATGGTTTTGGAAACTTAGTAGTAGTTAAATACGACTGTTTAGTACTTGGTTTCTTCGGTGGAAGCTTACTCTACCGGATGGATGCACCGTACTCCCGGTTTTTGGCGGAGTCCTTGTTGTTCTTCTGTGAGAAATCTTTTATGGTCAATCTATGACCTTTAGGGGACGACCATTAGGTTCTGAGAGGGGACCTGGCAAATTTTGTGGGATCAGAATATTTATTTTCAACCACATCAGGGAAACATTATTTATTTTCATTTCATTGTATGAAGTATCTGGAATGAGTTCAGAAAATATTTATTTTCTAGATGTAGGCCAGACTGTTTATTTTCAACTTTTTCAGGGCAAGAATTTTTCTTACAACGAACTGCCAGGCCTCCCTCCTCATAATCAAATGGTTGTCCTCTAATGGCGTTATGTCTGTTTTCCTTGTTTTAGTCTTTGATAACACCCTTCTTGTTCTTCATTCTAACCGTGGTCTCATATTCTCCTTAACACAACTTCCATATTCAATAAATACATTTTATTCATGTTTTAGTCGGATGAAAAGTTCAAGTTTTGAAAAACACATGTTCCTCCCCTTTTCGTCTACATTACTACAATAGAGTAAGAATACTTGTGGTTTTAAAACAGTGAATTTAGCCTCGCTTTGATATTTTAATCATTTTGCTACTGTTTTTACCAACAAAGTCTATCATCGTAATCCAACAACGGATGTTTTTACTTAATTGTTCCGCTCTTGATAAACATCAAGAATATCTTGACGACCATCATGGCGAAATGAGGATATATGCTGCACTTATTCGCTTAGTGCGTTTATGTTAGCCTTGCAACTTTTTTTTCGTTTTTTCGACAAAGACATCTTAGATTTATTTTAAAAGTTCTACTATTTGACCATACTGTATGCGCCGACTGCTTTAGATTTACAAATAATCATAGACTGTTTTACAAACCCAGTCACTTTATACATCGTCAAAATGCAATTACTATCTTAAAACTATCAGTCCGGTAAACATCGCACTTACTAAAACTGTCTGAAAACTTCTGCATGTAGAGTGAATAATCATGCGCTATTTTTTTTTTAAATTCAGCCATCATACCGGCATATGAACTATCTACCAACATACAAACAAACACGCAAATATTTAACAATTTGTCTGGGCTCACTGCCTTAAATATAAGACCGTGTTGGGAAAGATGCTATGTTCCTAGCACGTTAAAGAACCCTACTGTGGTATTCTCCCGGAGTAGGAACCACAGGGCTCCGCCACAGGAGGCTAAATTGCCCGACCCTTCCCACCTCTCCCTATTTCCAGTGGCAATCAAAATTTGTCGACCCCATTGTCCTTGTTTCCCATCCCTTTTTCATTTCATCATATTTTCATGTTCATTTTATCCTCAATTTCATGTTCATCGTCTGAATATAGCTGAAATATTGCTGCTGGGACGTTAAACCCCAACAAACAAACAAACTTATATATAAGTCCTTGTATGAATCAGGCAAAACGATATCTGAAATGAAATCTTAAACATGCATGTCAAAACCCTACCAACTTACTTTCACTCCATTAGAAATGACCACTATGCCCATTGTATCACTGGATTTGCTTGGATTTTTTTCATTATTAAGTATCATTCTGTGTAAGAATCAGGCAATGGTTGGCACATAATTTTCCCCAATTTAGTCGTTTTTGCCAAAAATATATTCGCTACATCTAGAAAACAACCGAAAAGCTATTTAAAAAAATATTCCAAAACATCGGTGACATAGCTATTTTTGACTGCTTATTTTGGGAAAAAAGTCGGGAAAATTTTTCAATAATGCATTTCAACTATTTTTTTTTAAGAGCAAACTTTACTACACTTATTGTTGTTTGAGAGGTTATGAGTTAAAATACTTGGATAATGCAATAAAAATCTCCGTTTTTTTTCTTCATGTGCTGCATCTTATGCACATTTTGCCTGATTATTAGACAGAGAAGTATTTCAAAATGTTAGAAAGTGTGTTTTCAATAAAGTTTTCTGTCTCTAGAATGTTCATTTGCTGTAAAAAAAAATCCTGACTTTCTTTATTAATTGATATTGATGGTAAAACAAATTGTTGTGGATTATTTCTTGTCATGTTTCACCCACCAATTGCAAAAGGTGCGTTCGACCAATATATGATTCAAATCGTCAATAACTTACCCAACGTCATTAGCTTTTGTTGTCTTGTTTCTTTTCATGATTGCTGTTACATCAGGAGTGGATACCGGAGGGGTACGAGATCGAACACCTGTTTTATTTGCTACATGTACTTTTGTTCAAAATTTGGCCAAATACGAAGTAAGAGTAGTCTGAAACCCCGTGTTGGAACATTTTTATTAAGAAAACATTGTTAGATGTTGAAAATAATTTTTGATTTTGAATTATAGATTTTCGGGAATTTATTTGCCTGCCACCACGACGAGAAATTATGGGATGACCCATGGGAATATAGACCAGAGAGATTTTTGACCCCAGATGGGCAACTAATAGACTCAAACCATCCAAACATGAGAAAGTAAGTGAATTCTTCTTAATAAGACATGGTATATTTGATTTTGTTGAAAGGCGATGCTGAATTTTCGTTCGGGGCAGAATTTAGTTTTGTTTTTAGGCCAGGTTGTTCTTCCTCATATAATTAATACTTGGGCCAGAATAATTTCTTTATACAGATACTGACCAATTAATATTTTTGAACAAAAATAAGGGCCAAATTCGTGTTTTAAGCCCCCATTTTGAACCGACAGAATCCAAAGAACACAACTGATAAAAAAAAAAACATTAACAAAGCCAACGAAATCATAGAAGTGTAATTTATTACTAGTATTCCAGTATGAAATTTCTCAAGTAAAACAAAGGGAAGACAATTTAAATCAAGAATATGCTGAAGAAGAGTCGTTTTCTGTAATGAAACATATGAAAAAATGTAAAATGATTGGTTACCTCCCGCAGAAGTTCAATAACCGTCAGTGGATTAAAAAGTCGCGTTTGTGTTTAATCTCCGGGAAAGAGTGGGAAAAAAATTAACCACAACTTAAAAATTTTAAATTGTTCACATTGTGACATGATATATTTATTAATTTTTAAGCTTGATCGCTTTTGGTGTTGGCGAAAGAAGATGTGTTGGATATGAAATGGCTCTAGATAGAATGTTCCTATACACAACCCACATCCTACAGAAATTTTCGTACGTGGTTCCGAACGGAACTGACCTGAAGTCACATGATCCGCGTCAAATGCAGGCTGCATCGCCTGTAATTCTCCCGCAAAAGTACATGTGCAGGGTGGTTAAAAGAAAGAACACACAGACAATTAAAGAGGAGTGATTCATGGAACTACAACTTTTGCTTGAAGAACAAGAAGCAAATATGGTTTGCGTTGCGGATTGCGTTTGCATGCTTGCAGCGGTGGATCCAAAGGGGAGGGGGTTCGGAGGTGGGGTGACCCCATTTATTTCGTAGAAAATGTTTGACTATGCAAGTTTACCAAATAATAGTCTGGACCCCCATTTTAAGTTCATGGATTTGAACAACCGCTTTTTAAAGATACATTCTGGATCTGCCCCAGGATTTTAAAATATCAATTCGAACGTGAAGAGATTGAGATTTTATGCAGCTTTTCGTGACTTTTTATGTTGTGCAATACTTGAGTGTAGATGATTACTTTGCCATTTTTTTCTTAATTGTAGTTACTTTTAATTTAATGTTAACTTAATTTTGCAAGTCTGAATAAAGTTTTTGTATATAATAAATCTTTTCAATTTTGTGGTAGTCAGTCTAAGATGGAATAAATGGTCTATACGTATAGAAAGAAATCAGACAAACCCTATGATATGGGTGGCACAGAGTACATTTTATCCTGTTCATTCTGTTTTCCTGTTGATTAATGTTATATCCATTATGAAAGCAGGAAGAACATGGATTTCTGTATCAAAAGAGGAAGACTAAGAATAGATTTTCAAAGATCATTAATATGTACATTATGAACAGTACAAAGAGTTAATAATTATTTTATTTCAAAGTTTTTAATACATGTACGTAATTTATTTCATTCTTATCATTTTAGTGTATTGAAAACAAACACTTAAAGTAAAACTCTAACTAAGAATTATGCAAAATGGAAAGCCAATATATTTTTATCTTTGATATTTTGTTTAAAATTTTATATTAATTGGAAATTAACATGTGGTTGCTCATATAACCTATGTTCATATGAGATATAAATTATAGAGAATGTACAATAGAATTCAACATAAACGGAGATAACTCTGTACATGTAAATGACACTGAAACACAATAGAAACTATTAAATTTTCCTTTTCAATTTGAATTATCTCCCAAGAGCAGACAGTTATACATTTCATCATATATACCTACAAAACAACATAGTAACAAAAATAAAAAATGTGTAACCTATTTTGAATTGTATCACATATTACAGAATTTGCATGGTTCTTACAAAGACTGTTACATACGCAAAACATGAGTTTATGATCTCTAATGGATTGGACATTGCAGATAAAAAAATATGCATGTGCCACCCACTTCCTGGGTCATGTATGACCACCCTCTGAAATGGACAGTGAGTATGTACAATTGAATGTACACGTCTGTGAAAAATAGAAAAAACAAACAGGTCAACAGTTAAAACAAGTCGTGTTTTTCTATTTAGAATGGAGCCCTGTTTACACCGCACTTGACATATCCTTCCTCTCATCGACGAACTTAACCTTGTATGCTTAAGTTGGTAAATATTTATCAAAATATACAATCGAATACTGATTTTCAATGGTTTAAATGTTAAATATTTATTTGTACATACATATTTTAAAATGGCTAGTTGTACAGTAGATTCTTGGAACAGACTGAAAAGTAGAAGTTAAAGAAATTACTAATAATATTTCATTCCAACTAAGGTACTTGACAAACTCGATATCCATTTGATATTGTAGAATAAAAAACAATAACAGAAATGAACACGCACAAAAGAAAACAAAACATAAAAGACCTTCACACACACACAAAACAAAAAAAAAAAAAACAAACATACATACCCCCTTACATTTTAATTGGTCGTCGCTCAATTCACAAGACTGACGTCATAAAAACCTGTTTTTGGTTTGAGGATATTAGCTTAAGGAATATTGTACTTGTGTACTAGTTAGCTCACCTTGCCAGGTGAGCTATTGCCATCACTTGGCGTCCGTCGTCGTCGTCGTGTGTCGTTAACAATTTTACAAAACTCTTCTCCTCTGAAACTACTAGACTGATTAGAACAAAACTTGGTATGATTGTTCTTTGTGATATCCTGCATAGAACTGATGGGGGATTTTTGATCCATAAAAAAACATGCCCCCCCCCATTACTAAAAGTAGAACATAGGGGTCAGACAGTGGTTTTTCGCATATATCTCAAAACCATTAGGTTTAGCCAAACTCTTTCAATTGCTGAAATGATGCTTATTATAAGGCCTTCAAAAGTCTTCAGGGATCAAGGTTGTCAGGCGACTGTAGTAAGATTTATTGCCCTTCTAAGATCAATTTGTTTAGTTTTCAGGCAATATCTGGAAACCTATAACAGATAGACAGAAACTTTCATTTGCTGGAATGATCCTTATGATAAGTCATGATAATAACGAGATATAAATGCGTTAAAGTAAACATATTTTTATCGATTTTAATTTGTAACGATATCATATTTCGGGTATTTACTGTAATAAAATATTGCATGATTATCTCTCATGGAGAGGGTATGCTACTGTTCATACCACCAAAGCTACCTTAGTTGTGTAACGACGGATGCATTACTTGTTTCTTCCGCTCACGATATTATCTCAAATATCTTGATGAATGTAAGTAATGATTTTTATGTATTCAAGTTTGTTTTTAACGCTTGACCTGACGTCTTACAATAAAATACTTCCAGTATAATTTGCATTGTGCATTGTGTTTAGTTGTTAACCTTCTAAGGCATCACCGATTAAGACGTGAAACGGTAATATCTGCTTATTACATTCATTTTCGAAATTGTATATTTAAAACAAATTGCAACTTTGAAAGAATATGGTTATCAGTAGCAACCTTGTACTTTGAATATTGACCATTGCATGTTGTCGCGTGAAAACCACGATTTTTTATGTAAATTTCGGATGTTAATTTCACTGATTAAGAGTCTCGAAGAATAAAAAATCATAAATACATTTCAGGTAGAGAAAGATTAAGCACTGTTTCTCCCCAGAATTTATGGGTGTGTAAATCCGGCCATTCACTTACAAACATTACATAGAAGTCCTTCGAATTTGTTTTGTGAGTAAATGGTTCCTTTCACACATATCGGTAAATTCTGGAAAACAGAGTTTAAGTAACTGTCTTTGTAAGAATCATGCAAAATCTGAAAAATGTGATACACCCCAAAAAAGGCTACATATTTTTATTTTTGTAATTAAGTTGTTTTATGGGTCTATGCTATGAAATGTGTAATTATTCATTCAAATCTGTCTGCTCTTAGGAGATAATCAACATTGAAAATCAAATAGATTCTATTGTATTTGAGCGTCATTTACAGAATTATCTCCCTTAAATTTGAAATCTACAGTGCATTCTATATAACTTTTATCTCCTAAGAACACAGGTTATATGAAAAACTGAATGTTTATTTCTGTTTACTATGTCAATTCAAACAAAATATCAAAAATAAAAATATGTAGGCATTTTACCCATGAATCACATTTTGCACGATTCTTAGCTGGAGTGCTACTTAAGTCTTATAATCAAAACAATTAACAAAATATACATTGACATTATTATTCAAGTAAAATATATGATGATTTAATGATGAAATAATTAATCTATTAAGGTTAACACAAAAATAAACTTAACCAACATCCAATCGAAATTTGCTTACATTTTAACTTCTCAACATTTTGAAAATTTAAATCGTTTATACAATTATAAAATCCGGACATAACTTGGAGGTTGCCAATTATTTGTTAACAAGAAGTTCTCATAACCAATTGAAACTGCTGTAAAAAACAAAAAAACTCAACAATAAATGCAAGTAACGAAACAGGAAGAATATTTTCTACAGTCTTATAGGATACAAGAGCGCAGTTATTCACAATGCAATTTCCGTATGGGGGGTCCTCACTTCCACTTAATTTAAAAATAAATCCGGGTGAAATTTCTCTAATCTAACGCAATGTTGCTAAAGTACACCCATATAGCTTTTAAATTTTGAAATAAAAACCACCATGTCAAGCGGCGTTTCTGCCCGTAAATTAAGGTTCAAAAAGGGGGATACTTTTTAAAACGTCATTTTTCAGTAGCCACCCTAAGCCTTAAGTGCTCCATAAAATACACATATAAGTGCTTCAAATTCGATACTTTTGGTTCCTTACTGTTAGTACAATTTTTTCATGAAAATATCTTTTATTTATTATCCACCAATCGTGAACATTTCTGTATTTTCCACTGGGCTGCATGTTGGAGTAAAGATGTGGCTGAATATCGAGGAGACATAATTGCATTATTGTAACCTTTTACATTGCTGTTGGTTACTTACTTCCTCTGATCGAAAAACTGAAGCATACTTGTATTCTTGTTAGCAAAAAAAATATTGGTCCTAAGCATTAATGAAAATGTAAACATTGAATGGTTCAGCATTTATCTTTGTGGAAATCCTTATAATGTTACGAAATTAATTTGTTTAATTAAAGCATGTAACAGGTTTGAATTCAGACAACTACAAACTTTCAATCATATTTCAACTGAAATGTGGACAAAAGTCGTTTTTTTTTTCTTTCAGTTGGTTCTAAAGTAAAGCACATCAAAGACAACTTTGGCATAAATAGTCACGGAACAATTTTTTTTAACTTCAATGACAGGCATAGAGCACAAGCATTGCAGAAATAGACCACAGAACAAAAAAAACTGTAAAAGCGTAACACTTACTCCTCTTAAACAAAACTATTTAGTATGTGTAGTTCTATGAACATATATCGAATTGATTAATTTTTGTTTGTTAACGCCCACTCGTCGCAACTTCGGCCGAGTCCGTACCCTCCTCGTACCTCGTCTGTATTACGCCAGCTGCCATTGGAACTACTTTCGGAAATCTACTATGTAGAGGTATTTAATGTTCATGTAAAGATGGATGCGCCCATAATAAAAATTACCAAACAACAAGCTTTGATCCCTTATCGCCTTAATGCCATCACTTGGTCTTGCATCAAAGAACTCAGGCGAGAGACAACTACAACAATCATCGGGGTAGGTTAGTTGTATCGTTTCTGTAGAAACCAAGGGAGAAGTTGGAAAATTAGGCTTATACCATATCCCGTAGGAAGAATGGCTATACAGTCCCTCTTCTCATATAGTGTCCGAAGAGTCTGTACCTGTTTTTCTTTCAGAATTAAACCATTTGATGGACAAATTCCACTATTTTCCAAAGCATATCTCGTACACTCTTCAAACGTCGCCATTCATGGTACTATATTAAATTCGGAAATATAGTCATAGGTGACACGGTCAACTTCCGGCGAATAAATGCAGATACCTACAAATGGTCATTTTTTCCACGAACAATAGTCCAATGGAACCTACTACCACAGTTATTTCATGCACTACAGTTGACACCTACAGACAGCTCATTCCAGCTGTTATTTGCAACATAATATAAACACAAAAGTCAATACTGTAAGTAGTTTTTTTGATGATGTAAGTTGCTTACTGCATTCTGAAAAAGTTACTGTAAATCTTAATTTCTTACTCCGCGACAGCAAGTAATCTTCGGCAGGACGAAGTTATGATATATAACTAAAGAAGAAGAAGAAGAAGAAGAAGAAGAAATTACCGAACACTAATCCGATCCATAAAAAAATTGGCAAATAGATATTACACCGACAGAGTAGCTTGTACCACAATGGTCCTGACTTGGTCCGTGCATTTTAAACGAAACTGCGGGTTTAATTTGTCTGGACATTTATAGCATGTCGACGACATTGCACCTAAAACAATCTGTTTACACTTAATTTTTGAACTCTAATGTTACCATTACATTTATTTATTTTTTAAGTAACACTCCAGCTAAGAATCATGCAAAATGTGATTCATGGGTGAAAAATCTGTATATTTTCATTTTTGATATTTTGTTTGAATTGCCACAGTAAACAGAAATTAACATTCAGTTTGTCTTATAACCCGTGCTCTTGGGAGATAAATATTATATAAAATACACTGTACCTTTCTGAAATAAGGGCGTTAACTCTGTAAATGACACTCAAATACAATAGAATCTATTGGATTTTTAATGTTGATTATCTCTTAAGAGCAGACAGATTGAAATGAAAAATTACACATTTCATAATATAGACCCATTAAACAACTTAATTACAAAAATAAAAATATGAAGCCTTTTCTGGGGCGTGTCACATTTTTCACAAAGAATAACCTTCACTTGAATAACCTTCGTCTTTTCGAGAATTAGTTTGCATCATTCAGTTGGCTAACATAAGTAGAAAATGCAAAACGATTCTTCTTAAAAGCTTAATCAAAGAAACCAAGATTCTAGCGGCAAACATAAGAATGTAATCTAGGGTTTAATGCCAGACGAAGTGAACAGACACACAGACAACAAAGAACATAATATAAACAAAATAAGACGTACAATGCAACAAAAGCAAATACGAAATTATCCCAGTAAGTTACTTTTATGTTTTTCTAACTTTTTCTTTTCGTTTTTCATTCTGTTTCTGTATGTCATTTTGATACCCCTGTCTGAAGTTTCTATTCCTTGTTTTTGTTCCTTGGTTTATGGTTTGAAGATTTTCTTTTGATATAATGGTTACGCATCATCGAACTTCTACAAAATGCGACATGTTTATTTTTCAATAATACAACAACCAACACATAGATAAGCTACGAAGATTTTTATTATATTTTATGAACTAAATGGGACTGAATACTACTTGTAGACTAGAAAGTCTTGACGAACATGATATTATGACGTATTCACGAACGTTTGAATTCATGAGATTTTTTAATGATAAAAGTATACATGAACATAATATTGCTACACAAAATGACATACAAACACATACAATTATACTTTAAACTAATTACATAAAGCTATGAATATACATGTACAATTTTATATACAATAATTACTTTAGCACCTTTACAAATATTAACTGCATTCGGGGAGGGTCGCAAAGTCTGAATTTGTCGGAAGGAAATCGGATGTGAAAGCATCTCTGGTCATGTCGGAATTTAAATCATTACTATAAGTATAAAAACGGAGAGGAGCATTTTCATTGATCAAATATCAATCAGTTTTATTCTTGCTTCCTTGCTTTGAATAATATACTGTGCAGACCGAAACCGAATCTCTTTTGGACTTAAAAATTGGTTCAGTTTAGACAGGTGTCCGGTTTATCAAGGTTTAGAATACATCTAAAGTGATATACAATGACTTATATAAGTGTCTGGTTTAGACGTGTTATCAGATTATCCAGGATTCGGTTTAAAAGGGTTTGCTATATTTGTATCCACAAACTTGAAAATCTTGTTTTAATTTATGAAACGCATAAAGCAGTAAAAAATGTTATCACTGTATAAATTTCAAGTATATTCGAAAGTTTTAATTCAATAATTCCTTTACAAATGCCAGCAGAAATCAGACAATTTAATTTTGTCTGGTTTGTCTATAGTTTATTCATTATCTCGTCGTTAGATCATTTCTTGGTCTATTTCCTTCAAAGTGGAAACCTCGATTGACGAAAAATAAAAACTCATTGTTTCAACTCTTATCCGAAAGTTCTCTATCTTCTTTTCTTATTTGTCCAACAAGAATGAAGGAGGCAATGGCAGCTATGATCTGAAACCAAAAAAAAAAATAATTGAAATTTAATCAATTTGTTTTAAATAGTTTTTTTGGCATTAACATGACCAAATGACAACACGGGTTGAATTTCTTTTCAATACATTCGGCAATACATCTTGATATTTTAATCATAATCTAATCATGTATAAAGAGCGTTTCCAACTTATTTTGCTTGTGTTTTTTTTTTCTATAAATGTCAATATAATTGTTTTTTTTTCGAAAGTATACCATCTTACGACGGGTAGGATACATATGATATTGTATTTGAAAAAAAAGAAATTGTATGATTGGAGGGTGAAAACAAAAGAACCAAACTAAATGTAATAGGCAAACTCTAAGCAGGAGTCTAGGGAATATTCAGAAGAATGAAAGTCATTTTACAAGATGACCGGTATCTCGTGACAGTGTATGGCTACTAGCTAATACCTGGAACGTAGTTCCGAGAACCAGGATAGGTAATAACAAGTTTAACGAACTGATAAAATCTAGGCAGTTATCAAAGGGAATAGTCAAAAGGAAAGTCCATATATAAAATGGAAATTTCAAGGTAAAAACCGGAAAGTAGGAAACTACCGCAGTGATCCTGACTTGGTTCCGGCAATTTCTCGATGGTATAAGTGGCTATAGACCATAATTTTATGCACTACTTTCTTACTAACCTGAACAATGAGAATTAGAACACAAATGGCAATAAATGTACTTGTATACTGATCTAAAAGCTGATTCAAAATATCATAACAACCCTGGAATGGAAAGAATATATATATTAACGCATCATATCATGATTTTACTACCGCCTAAGTTGGTTCGTTATATCCACATAACTTCAGTTTTAATTAGCCGACTTCATAGACAATGTACCCAGTTACTAGTATGTGTTTCTTTTTTAATAATTTTTATTTTACATGTATGCGCAAAATATCGTTTTCTGTTACATTATGCATAAGGGATAAATAACGATTTTAGTTTATGCGTTGAAGAAAATACAGCAATTAGGTCGACAATATATTCCAAACAAGATAAATGTTAAAAATCATTCCAAATATTTTAATGTTGTAAAAATTATGAGCGTGGTTCTCCATTATTTTGGAAACTATTCTAAGCGCCAATGGACCTCCTGACCCTTGATTGAGAAGCAATTATGGTTTGGCAATAGAACAATTCGAAAATGCTCTTGGTTCATTCATGGCGAAGCATGTTTCGTTAATAAGTAGTTTAAACAATCATGAAGGTATTTTTATACCGATATTTCTATGTAAAAAGTTTTTGGTAAAGGAATGAGTCTATAAATCTTTCAATCCAATTCAATTAACCTGATTTTAAATTTGGCATCTTTTCGAGTAAATGCTTTGTATTTTATATACATCAGATACACCGGTTTGATGAGGTAAACTGCTTTAGACTGTCAATTATGATGATAATTTCTTTATGTTTTCTAAGTTCAAAATTGTTCGATATATTGTAACAACCTTGAAAAAAAACAACAGAGAGGTAAAGCGTATGAGGAAAAATATTTTTTTTCAAAACAAGCTCCTTCGAACAGTGTGTGAAAATCACTCGACGGTTGAACTTGATTGTTTCTTGATGTTGCTACAAGCCTGAGGTAATCACTACAAAAGTTTTATGGTCGTCATCATTAACTCGTGGATCGTTACGACGTATCCATCTGCGCCATGAAAACTGAGTTGTTCAACGTGTCATAGCTTTCCTTTCCTCTTTCGTCTACCCCGGACTTGACTTTTTATGAGCAACTCGGCGAGTGTATCTTGAAAAGCAGAGGACGCTTACCCTACCGGTGCACCTGGTCCATGCTCCCAGTTTTTAATGGAGTCCGAGTTGCTCATTTGCTTTTGTTACTTTGTAGGTATGATTTTAGTTACTCTATGCTCTTTTTTGTATATGTCTGTTTTCCATGTCTTGTCTTTGTCCCTGGATTACATTCTTTTGATTACTGCTATAACCTTGGTTATTCTAATTACTCTTTCGAAAGGCCTTGCTGCAGCGGTCAGTGAGAGAGGAGCTTACAAAAGAAAAATAAAAGTTTATTTTCTTACCCTATCGACATAACTGGTTGCAGGATTGATTGATAGAGTACAAGGTTGGATGAAGGGTGTACTAGCACTATCTGGAGTAGCACCTTTGCAACAGAAGGTTGGAATAGCACGCTGTCCTCTTGCACCGGATGTTGACCATAGGGTTGAGATAAAATCATTGACTTGAAGCTGTTGGTTAACTCCGCAACATTGGAACTATAATAAAAAAACAAATACTTCATTTTAAGAACTGGCTTTTTTTTCTCATTCTCACAATATGCACCGCTCATACAAACAGCTATTACAACATACAATGTTTGTTTGAACGTTGGAGCTCTATTCCTTTTATTTATATTCAAATACATCGATGTAAGATGCAAGACTATATCCCAAAATAAACGTTGCAAACAGAATAATTATGTCATTTGTGGTACGTACAGTTTTTATGAATTTGTCTTGGTGGGTGAACCACTTTTTAAACTAAAAAATACTAGACATAAAACAATGACGCTGTTACTTTTAAGTACAGGAACATTTACAATTAGTTTTATCTACATTAATTGATGAACTTCTTCACAGAACTTGATCCGCAAGTTTAAAAACTTACAGTAAGAAACAAGAAATTCCATGCTGTTGTTAAAATACTTCCAAAATCTCCTTCATAGCTCTGTAACAACTGTAACATCTTCTGCCGGAGATTGCCCTGGAACTATTAAAATGATCACTTTTTTAATATGTAGCTTTTAGACGAAATGTAAGCTGTGCTATTCAGACTTCAAGAGGTTAATGTACGATTATAAAAATTACTATCAGTAAAGTAAAATAATGTAAGTTGTGTTTTTCAGACGTTATGTTGGACTAGAAGTGGTAAATATACGGTACGATTATGAAGATTTCTCCCAGCAAACCAAAAACATAAAAATTAAAAATTAAAAAAAAACGGGTAAAAATGCGATTAGATTGATACATGTATATATTGTAGTGAATGTCAAAGGTACAAGCTATTCGATATTGCAAATAAAGTGAACAGTGATATATTCCAACTAAATAGAGAAAAACGCTGATTATTGGAGTTCGGAAAATATTAAACCTTTGTCACTTTTGCATGTAATATGTAATATTTCTGTGATTTTTGCCACGTAATAGTGTGCATCAACTGTTAAATACCGTAATAGAACAGTATTAGCATAACCGACTTACCTCTTGTTTTATTTGGAACGAAACACCTAGAACTGCAACTTCTAATATCAGTAAAATGATAATAATAATTCCATACTGAAATTAAAAAAAAATCAAAATTCATACATGACAAACTGTTTGAATTAAAAAAAAAACTGAGACAGGGTGTTGAAGTCTAGGGACAGAGACAACTAAATCGAGCTTCAGAAAACACAACGACCCGGGGATTTCGACGTTAACACCGGTAATATTCTATGGATTAACTATATTTTTGGTTACATTTAATTGTTTTCCCTAGAAATTTGTGAAGGCATGATACTTAATGTTTTAGGCCACTAAATCATTACAAGAGATTGTTGAAGTGGCAATCAACTAAACATGAGGGCAATTTATTTTTCAAAAACTGGAATAAACAGACTTCACACTAGTTCGATGTTATAAAAGTGTCACTATGGGGTTAACACCTCAGGATTATATGCTTAATTGCAATCAGGTAAAATATAATAAAATAAATCTAAAACTGAAAACTGGGTTTGAACAACTGGGGGTGGGGCATATTGTGAATTTATTGGTGTTGAAGATGAATGCATGGTGCAGCGCCATGCTAAATTGGTCTAGGGAAACCCTACAGTAATTCTATATACTGCTCATGCGGTTATAAATTGTTATATCAGTAATTGATCTAACTCAATTGGTTTGTTTTTCCTTGTTTTATGAGAAATAATAATATAAAAAATACTGTAAATTTGGAAACTTGCATGCATGCATTTATTACCGCGATTTAAGTTCAATTCTAATTTTTAATTTTTACCATTTTGAGGAAAAGCCTATATCAATAATGTTCCATAATAAGAGTATTTTTGCGGTTTAAAGTCAGTCGCATTTTTAATAATAAAATATCACAATAATTTGTGAATTTACAGTATTTAGCACTCCATTACATTGATAAAACAGTAACTTGAAAATGATTTGATGCCGAGCAGCCTGAACTCTAAAAAGGAAATGGATAAAGCTACTAACAATACGATAAAAGCTACTTACTATTACTAGCAACAGAACCATACGTCTACAAGCGCCAACTATTCCCATCAAAGACACAATTATGGAGAAGATCCCTGACGAAATAACGATTCCTGCAACTGCACGAAGCAAAAATCCCATTCGAGTATTTCCGATTTCGATATTGTCAAATAAAGGGAGGTAGGACTGTATGTATTGTCCACCCTTTACTTGAATTGCAATTCCAGCTGCCATCAAAGCGATGCCAAATATCTGAAAGACAAATATATCAGTATGGTATTGCAGGCAGACAAATAACGATGCAAAAGAGAGAAAATGTTATTACCATAAGACCAAACGTTTAGAGTAACAAAGATGCAAAAAAATGATAATATAAATTAAAATAATGTATATATAATAAAAAGAAAATTAGTTTTACTATTTAAAAGCCAAGCATATCACGAAAAATCTCTCTCTCTCTTTGAAAGAACACGAGTAAACTAAATTTCCGTTATCTACATAATAGCCTAGCTATTGACTACATGAAAACTGAAATTTGTTTCTCATTTTTTTTTCGGAATGCTATTGTTACATATATATCAGAAGAAATCCTTACCACAAATACTATATTAATGGTTATTAAAAAAACCATTCCAAATTTTCCAAGCAAATTCATTTTCAGAGTTTTAGTTCTTCACAATAATTCCAAAAATTAGAGTCCTTCCTCTTCGAAACCAAAATGCAACTGATCAATTTTGTTGAGAAAAATGTTCATTAAAATGGGTGATGCTTAATCACATATATAGGAATGTTAATTAGTCAGAAAGTGTAATTTTTGGTGACTTCATTTTTTGGTCATCGATTCTGCGAATGACAGGTGACACAAACATATTGATGAATGCATGTTACACGAACAAGACTTTTTTCACACCATTTGTGACTGGTTCAATTTCAAGTATTTAGTATTTTGATTTTTTAAGTGTATACTATTTCCTTCTATTTGTTTGATATTTAATTTCTAGTTTAGTCACAATGCTCTGTGTTGGCGTTTGTCTTGTTTCGTATACTAATAAATGTATATTGCATGTACATGTTTTAGAACAAATCCCCAAGGGGACGAATTTCACGTTTTAGTGTTTTGTCGTGTAGTCTGTAAATTTATTTAAATTCAATTAGCTATTTTAAGTGTTACAATAAAATGGTGATTTAAGACTATAAATCAATCGCCTTTATATCGTTGGTCCTGACTAGCAAGGTTGTCCTTGTTCATTAATTTGACTGTGTCTATATCTCTGACCTCATGCATCAGGGAAAACAGTTTTGAACTGTAAACAATAACTAAAAATGTAGTCAGGAAAGCTTCATACAATTTAAACGGTTTCTGAATTTTGCCGTTTTCTTTCACATCTCCACTGCAGACAGGTAATGTTTTAGTTGTAGAAGCAATTGATACCATAGATATATCTCGGTGAGCTGTACAGCGCAACAAATAAGATTAATTACCGATTGTCATGACGTCTTTCGAAAACTTTATAATTTACAACTTATCGTGTTTGCATTTTAGATTATTTTCATTATGATTATACCTCAGCAACGTATACAAACACTTATTATTGTATGAAATTTTCCTTTGTATTATTTATATGCCATTGCTCCTTCTTTGACTTATCAGAGTAAAACATATAGAAACATGCTTATCTTGTCAAAGTCCTCATCTCTTCACCAAAATGAGAGATGCTTCAATATCTGCTCCGATTACTTTTCTTAGTGATTTGTGTTTTTAATATTTGTTTTAATCTCTACGTTTTATGACTTTGTCACTTTACTTTAAGATTTAATGTGTAGCATATACTTTACTGAAAGGTAATGCAGCATAATCATATCTTTTCATTTTCAAGGTCGGTCGAATTGAATATCAGCCGAACATACCCCTGCGAATAGAAAGACTGGGCCGAAAAAAAAAATCATATTTAAAAGCCATGATAACCGAAAGGATATTACAACGCAAAGACAGAAACGATGTTTGTTTGTTTGTTGGGGTTTAACGTCCGAGCAGAAATATTTCAGCTATAACACAGAAACGAGCAACCATATATAATACTAAAACAAATTTGATTTTTAAAAGATACATGTACTTGAAAGGTCAATATTTAAAAAAACTATATTCTAAAGTCGTATTTTATCACCTTCAATTGAGTGATACATATCGCTAAACCATCCTAACCTTTCAAAATATCCTCAGGTCAATTTTAAAAGATGTAATCATATACACATTACTAGTAAATTGATCATAATAATTATTGAGCCTTCAGGACATACATATCATAAGATGACACTTAAATGGTGATTATTAAAACATTTGCATTACTTTCTGAGAAGTGATTGCCAATGTGCATTGAATAGAATGTTAAGGTCGACGCACAATTTGAGTATGCACTGTGAATCGTATTTGACTACATCTACCAAATAAAAAATTCGTATAACGTTTGTTGCGAGTTTTGATTTAACAACAATGATAATAAAAACACTGTATTCGAAGAGAGAAGAGAAACTCCTATGGATTACAGCCGTTTTCAATAATAATAATAATAATAATAATAATAATAAAAACGAAATTTATATGAGAAAGTAACAATTAAATAATTATTCAATTACATATAAACAATATATTGACCAAACTGCGGATGCAATATTTGAGCGGGTCCGAGTAACAAATTAAAGATGCATCTGTAAGAAATACCGCATGTATCCATATATATGATCTTAGAACTGTCAAATTTGGTCGTTCCCTCCACGGGATTCGAAATCGTACCGCTGTGACATCTATAGCAACACCGCCCTAGACCACTCGGACAGCTAAGCTATATAAAACATAGTTTTCTCTGGCCGGGTCATTCCTCCTTGTAGGATTAATCTAGGGTTGTAACTTAGTACGGTATGTATGGTACAGCTCATTTAGGTGTTGTTATGTAAACAATATATTGGTCCAATTGGGGATGCAATATTTGAGCGGGTCCGAGTACATAAGCAACAAAAATTAAAAACGCATCTATACAAAATACCGCATGAACTGAATAACACCACAGATGCGGACGTGGACAATTTCGTGTTTTTCCTTTTAAAAAAAAAAAAAAATTATGGAAAGTACAGCTTTCCGAATAGCAAAAGAAGAACATTTTATACAAAAATACAAACCGTCTTTAAATGAAATGTGAGAGTAGAAGCGGAAATCTGATAACAGCATAACTATGATATAGCAACTTCGCTAGCAACATTACTATCTGAAGAGCCTTAAAGTTAAGTGACCGTTTTTGTGCTTTCCGATTATACTATTTTATCATTCCATTATATTCTACTGTACCAAGGAACATTTTGATTAATATATACGACATGCGATAGTACGGGACAGTTCATCTACTACCATACATCGTGTACTAAGTTACGGCCCTAGCTATATAGATTAATCACAAAAAATCAATATTATACAACGTCTCAGAATGTGACGATTCAATTCACTACATTGTTACATCGGTTCAAATTGATACAGCGAAGATAATGTAAATTTATAGAAGGGTCTGAAAATTTCCCTACAATGTTAGAACTGTTAAATTTGCGCACAAATTTTTGGTCTTTCCCTCCGCGGGACTCGAACTCCTACCGCTGTGACATCTATAGCAACACCGCCTGCACAAAATCCAGGCAGTGTTGCCAAATTCAAATAAACAACAATAAATAATAACTGCAAGTTTTACATAATGGCATAGAAATCAGCATTTAATTGAAAGATCTGGATTTAATTAAGTATTTGGTATACAATATCGTCTCATAATATCGTTCGTCTTGTTTATTGTTTACCATTTGAACCTTGCTTCCCTTCATTATCGTGTCAGAAAATATCGAAGCCCAAATTTTCGGTGCTCTGTTTGGAAAACGTTTTCTTATATATAATTGAGTATTATGTCTTGGATTAAAAAGATTATGTTACTCTTGTATTACTGTGAAAAGACTTTAGTCTGTGGGGTACCAATTTTTGTGGTCTTCGTAGGTAGGCCAAACGACGAAACTTGGTTCCCAACGAAAAGAACATTCTTTTTGATGTGCATACTGAAAACCTCAAAACCGCGAATTCAAGAATCCACGAAGTTTTTTCCTAATCCACGAAAATTGGTATCCACGAATTAAAATACTTTTACAGTATGCAGTTTGTTTGTTGCTGGTATAATTGAAATAGAACCATAATGTAAAGTTTTAGATCAGAATTGATATAGCAGTCGCCAGAGCCATTAGATTTGCAAAGCCTGTTAGCATCTGCAATTATCTTGCACTACCGCAGGAAAATAGTCCCATTGGCATACCTTATTAAGGTTCAAATGCAGATATTTCTGTTCACTTTATAGGTATTTCTAATACATCAT
This sequence comes from Perna viridis, assembly GCA_037379345.1. Lineage (NCBI taxonomy): Eukaryota > Metazoa > Mollusca > Bivalvia > Mytilida > Mytilidae > Perna > Perna viridis. Next base: position 34,790,027 of record CM074515.1, on the reverse strand, counting down.
ATTTAATTTGATGCTGTGTACGCCAATAAACAAACCCAATATACAACTTTTACTACGAACTAAATATGATGAATAATTTGGTCTGTATTAACAACGATCTAACTAAAATTAGTTGACCTCTAACTTCACCAGTACCTGTTTATTTCTATGAATTTACTCGAATAAACCAATCGTTCATTATATTATATTATATTATATTATATTATATTTGTCGATTTATTTAAGTTGCCTACAAATGCAATATTGTTAGACGCGTAATAAACCATTTGATGTTTAGCTAGAAATGAAAACCCTTCGAGATGATAAATAGTCACCGTTCATACAAATGAAAAAGAGCAATGTTGAGTGCCAATTGGAAGAACTGTTTTAAGATATTTCATGCATGGCCAGGCGGATCCATATATTTACAAAAGAGGGCAGTGGTTTCGATCAAAAATACGTATATAAAGAAAGAGGTCACGTTCCAGGCAGAGACTACAATCCCTGTTCCAGACTAATATTTGCCGCTCATTTTTTGCTAAACTTTTACCAAAAGGGTAGCATAATTACCGACACCATCTTGTTCTATCACCCACTGTATCGTGTATTTTTATTACGGTTACCGCCTCGAGACATCGGAAGCCCGGAGATGACATATAAATATGAAACGATGGCATAGGAACTTTGATAATGCGTTTCTCATGAATGGTGTCAGTCTGTGGTCTGGTGATATTGCTTTTTGTAATAATAACTCTATTTGGCTATTTGGCCATGTGTTATAATGATAGAGCTGTAGCTAGGTACTTCAGAGCCTTAAAAGTGCATGGCGAGTGTTTCCTGCACCAACGATAATTGTTGAAATTTTATTCGAAGACTTTCGCGTTTACGTTAATGTACCTGTCTTTGGAACTGGGCGCCCAGAAACTAAGCGCTGTTACATGACACATAGGTGTCTATGTGAAAACTTGTAGGACTTCAGCTATATAGCTTATCAACTGAGAAATATAGCTAGTTGAGAGGGACTTGTACCGAAGGGCATGCTTTATTTCAATGATTGTGGCTTGGGTTTCAATGATTTGACAGACAGTTTCCACCTGGAGATCTTTAAATTGAATTTCGACTTGAAAATTTAGAAACTGGGAAAGGCCAAGTAGTAGTTTGTAATTAAATTATGCAGTATGTTGAATGCTTCGTGTTATATTCATCTAGGTGTTCGATCTATGTAAACCAACACCTAATCTAAATATTTCGCAAACTGGCGCACTGCATGCTACGATGCATGTCGAATTTTGTTTTCTGTTTATAAAATGTCCTTCATAATAAGAGTGGTGAGTTTAAAAATAAATCAAAGAGTTCAATATTAACCATTTAAGACAATAAGCTTGTTTTTTAGCGAGCGCCGCGAAGCGGTGTGAGCTCTTCTGTTATTACGTGTACTTTCTAAATTTCCCTGAAGGTTTCCCAATATACTAACGAAAAAAAAGTCATGTCCCGGTAGTAACAAAAAAGTGACTGTCCTTACGGAGAAAATTCATTGTTTCCTTCGATCAAACAAATAAAAAAAATATAGTTTAAGATTATGTTTCAGTAAAAATAGATTAATCTTTTCTGATAGTTTTCAAGTCTAATTTGTTTTACTTATTTAAAGAAGTGAATGTTATGTTTATAAAAACTTCGGGAAATACGTAGATGTACGACGTACGTGTATCTCCGAAGCATAGCTTTTCTAAGATAGGAAAGGTAATCATTTTCTTGTTTGGAATTTGCAGCTGTCGTCTGAATTTTGTTTACGTCACATAATACGTGTAAAAAATATTCCCACCATCCGTAGAGAACTGTAATATTTCCGGTGTCTGTACAGATTGATCTGACAGGCCAATATTGAAATGGATGTTGCTAGAGATGTCCTTTAGGGATCAAAATGTAAAGCATTGCGAGGTGCTATGAAGTTATTGACCATATTGAGAGCGAGGGGAAAGGGGGAGGGGGGTTTGGGTTTGGAATTGTGGGGAAAAATTGATTAACAAAACATATTTTCAAATAGAAATATTGATTTTGCTTCCTGGTTAAATGTAAATAAAAATCTCGAACTTGCAAAGCAAAAATTTTCATTCGGGTCGACCCCCCCCCCCCGTTGTAATGTCACTTATTATTTTTACGAGTCTCGCACAGACGGTATACATATGTATAGTAAAGCTCACGGTGCTCGCTGATTTAGGCAATGCCTACCCCATATTAGATAGTTACGTTTGAATTCGATCCCCGTACTTTCCTTTTATCCCTGTTTTTATCCCATATTTTTGAAATTTGACGATTATTTGAAAGCGAAAAAAATTCAAACGATCGATATAAATTGATTGACTTATCTATTATATGGCATTAATTCGTAAATCGTAAGATGAATTTTCTGAGTGACACCTGAAACGTCGTGCAAGGTGTGATGAAATTCAATACTCTACACATAGGTAGACGTTCATTACCATCCTTACCAGCATTTCAAGATAATCAGACAGTCTGAAAACGTAAATTTACTCGAATTCTCCCGACTTTATAAGATTCTAGCATTCTAAGATTCTAGATATCTAACAGAGCGCATTGTCTAGAGTGGGTTTCAAATGTTACACGCAATATCGGAGCCTGAAGAAAATCAGGATTTGGTATAAACTTCCTATGATAATAAATTGGAGATTGTCCACTTCCTTGACATCCTGTATAGGTTCAAATTGAAATGAACATCGAAAGGAATAAAATAAACTGTATCTTTTTGTTTTAATTTCACTTCCATACCACTTTTAAGGTGATAATTTGATATTATGTAACAAGCGTACATTTGATTTATTCTGTCCTTTACGAGTACATTTTGAAGTTTACACTTTCGTATTGTTTATGCCAGTAAATCCTTTTGAAGTGACAATTATTTACATTCTTCAATACTGATGAATGCAAACAAGGAACTCTGAATTACCATACATGATATCACAGGTCATTCCTTGTCGGCAGCATAAAAACGCAAATAGTATTTGAAATTTACTTAAGATAAACCAACATGGTGCTTATGCATTGAATTTCTCTGTTGCTAATCTTTTTCAAAGATTACATTGAAATATGCCATGTGATTTGTATTTTTTATCTTTAAATCCATTGTTGGTTTTTTGATAATTGATAGCATTTTGTTTTTACAACCAGATATTATCGTCATCTTTGGAAGTTCTTTAAAAATGGTTGACTATAGCTGTGGGCAAAATTTAGCCCGAGTTTTCCTCGTGATTTTCAATTTGATATTTGTGGTAAGATTCGTACTTAAATTTATTTTGTAATTTTTGTTATGCATATATATTTAGCAATTTAAACAATAACAGAAGCCAAATGATGTTTCATGAGTTTTCTAATTCTAAAGGACATTTTCGATACACTTTGTAGATTCTAAGCTCTGCAAATTTAAGTGATGTTGGCTATGTTATTAGCTCACCTGGCCGTAGGCGTCCGTCGTCGTTAACAATTTTTCAAAACTCTTCTTCTCTGATACTAGTCGACCAATTGGAACCAAACTTGGTATGAATGTTTCTTCGGGTATGCTGCGTAGAACTGATGTGGGATGTTTGTTCCGTCGAAAAACATGACCGCTGTTACTAAAAATAGAACATAGGGGTCAGACAGTAGTTTTTCGCATATATCTCCAAAACCGTATTAGCCAAATAATTTCAATAGTTGAAATGATCTTTAGGTAGTACAATACAGTTAGGTCATTTGTGAAAAGTTGGTCTCATTTTGTTGAAATAAAGCTGTTTTGAGGCAGTCCACACAGAAATTTCTAGTGTTTTGTTATAAAAAGTGCATATTTTCTAAATCCTTGGTGTGGGGAGGTTCAAGTCATTTATAAGTAATTTAGTGATTATTCTTATAAAATCCAGTAGCCTTGGTAACAAAAAAAAATACTGAGTTTTAGTACAAATCAGGGGTGCCTTTCCAAAATTAACAGCCAAATACTATGTTTTATAAAATATCAGGCACTTAGACACTACCACAGGATGAAAGCATGCATGGAGTAGGTGGAAAAAATGTAAAAATAATAAGACCCTTTTTGATTCATTCTCTCACAATTTTAGTCCCAAAAGTTCGTGCGAAATAAGGTATTTTGAAAATCAGCCATCTGATGCTGAGGAGAGAACCTAATACGACAGGGGACTGAACCTTTCCGGATACCATTTTTCATTTAAATTACACCTGTTTACCATAACATATATTACATCTGTCTATGTATAAATGCTTATCTACATTTAATCCATATATCCACCAAATTCCAATTTTTAATTTTAAGTTTTACATAATTTGACAGGGGTAACTTGGTGTGCGAAACAGTGCGCCTTAATGTAACTGTATAGTGCACCCTTATTATTAGGACTACAAAAGTCTTCAGGCATAAATGGTGTCAGACGACTCCTTGTAAGAGTTATTGCCCTTGACAGGAGAAAAAATTACAGGGTTTTTTTTAAGTTTTCAGCCAATAAACTATGCTAGATAGAAAGAAACTTCTGGTGCCAATTTTGTTTTTCTAAGAAATTTTCTGAAACAAAGACCACTTGTTCAATCATGATGAGCGAATCCCAGAGAGAATTTTTCCTCAATTTCTTTCATTATAATTTACAGCAACTTAAATCTGACTATAATATATCGCCAAAGAAGGAAAACTCTGATCTTAACCAAACGACAAACGCGATGACATCTCTTTTATAATTGTGAATTTCTTATTGTCTGTGGCAACACTACTTCTACCAATGCATATGGAATCAAGAGTCCTTTACATAGCCGAACTCAGTACACAGAACTAGCTTATGTTACCACATGACTAAATTTATCACTCCCAAAATTTTATAGTCAACACCATGAACTCCTTTGTCGTTATTGTAGGGGTATCTCCACCATGATAACAGACCATTCAGAATGCCGTAGTGTCGGTTTAAGCCTGATTTGACATCATAAGAGCAAATCGATGGGTGTTTTTTTGGAAAAGCAGAGGGGGGGGGGGCTTACTCTACCGGCGAACCTGGTCTATACTGCCAGTGTTTTATGGAGTCCATGTTATTTATCATTTTTACTTTACTTTTAGTTTATTTGTGTTATCCATGAGGTTTGTTTGTTATTTTTCCTATTTTATCTTGACTTTTTATGAGCAACTCGGCAGGTGTTTTAGAATAGCAGAGGACGCTTACCCTACCGGCGCACCTGGTCCATGTTTCCAGTTATTCTTGTTTTTATTGTATATAATTTTAGAGGTGTTATTCGTATCTTTCTAACATGAAAATCGTCAATCCATTAAAATATTAAAAATTCGTTCCTGTATGTGAAATTAGTCTAATTTGATGATTCACTTCGGTATTTATTTGCCGATATTCAGATGAAGAAAAACAACTAATAAACTGACGCACTGGAATCATAACTCAAGAAACATGATTCAGTAAGCAGGAGCGGATCCAGGATTTTAGATTAGGGAACGCACAATTAAATGTTTAATTAAATTTTTTAGGTTAATTTTTTAAAATATTCTTCTAGAGTGGTGCAATGTAGATATCTGTTACTGTAAAATTTAGCGAAAAATTAAAGTTTCAATCTAAAACCGCCCTAATCTACCCCTCACAACCCGTGCTTTGCAAATTTCAGTGGAGGCGCACGCTGCATTACTTTGTATTAGAGGCGTGTAAAATTAATTTGATAAGAGACGAATTTAGAAAATGGGAGTGTCATCTTAAAAAACAAAAGATTTAAAACATACTTAAAATTTTCTAAAACGTAAATGAATGGTGTTACTCAATGTTTCATACTGTTTAAGCTGTAGCCTACTTAAGCAGAGACCTTATTCGTTAATGTGTATTTTTGTTCGTACTAAGGTTATTCATACCGATGTAAGGAATGTCATCAACTTGCAGCTCATACTTCTAGCAAAATGAGGATGAGATTAAATTACACATAGTAGGGACGGAGCGTTAGCGACGTCCTACTTATGTAGATTCTCTGTCAAACAATAAATGGGTCAACATCTTTCAGTCGGAAGTGACATTTTTAGGAAGTGAGGTCAACTGTTAGAATGTGATTGTTTGAACTTTTAATGCAGACACACAGCGTGCGTTATAGGAGATATCGAAGATTTTCTTTGATCGAAATATCAGCTTTTGTCTGCACTTAATTTTGCCCATTTTTTTAAAATACATCCAGGAGAGGCATAAATGATGCTCTAAAACGCTATCTCCGCTAAGCTTCGCGGGGGGGGGGGGTGGGGTGGGGTGGGGGAGGGGGCTTCGCCCCTGCCGTAATTTTGCCTACACTTCAATTTGGCCTCAGCTACGCGCCTGTAAACATAAAAAGGTTGTCAACAGTAAGAGCATAATATATAAAGTATACCAAATGTTATCCTTATTCTTTTTTTTATATGTATTGTCTGTACCCACTTAAACGTGCCTAAGTGACATCTTTATGGTACTTGCTGGACGATTATATCAATAGGAGCGTAAATCACGTTAAAATTTAACTGCACTTGCATAATTCAACATTTAAATAGTTGTGGTTAGGTTGAAGGTGTTAGTTGAGATTACTTTATAACAATTGCACAACTGTCATCACATAGGTATAGCTGTTTAGAAATTTTATTTTCATGAAACAAAATCAATATATTTTTTGCCCAAACATTACTCAAGGATAACAACATTTCCAACAAAAAAAGGGGGTGGGCCTCAAACTGCTAGACGCCTTGTACCTGCCATTGCACGATATGCTTGTTTGTTTGTTTGTTGGGGTTTAGCGTCCGGGGAACAATATTTAAGCTATATTCAGACAATGAACATGAAAAGGATGATAAAATGAACATGATATCATGATGAAATGAAAAAAAAAGGATGAGACACAAGGATAATAGGGTCGACAAATTTTTATTGCCACTAGAAAAAAGAGGGGATGGGTAAGGTCGGGCAATTTAGCCTCCTGTGGCGGAGCGCAAAGGTTCCTACTCCTATCGAATACCTCAGCAGGGTTCTTTAACGTGCGAGGAACGTGACATCTTTCCCAACATGGTGCACCACTATGGTTTGCGGTCAGGTTTTTTAGTATCATAGCCTGACAACCCTAGCATGTAACATGCCAGGGGTACCCCATTCCACCACCTGGGGCACGCATCCAGTTGCTCAGCACTATTTAGTCGCCTTTTACGACAAGCTTAGCGCTGCTGTAGACCCATTCTTTTAACACCCGGACCTGCACGGGGCGCCATTGCACGATATACGATGTAGTGTAACAAAGGAAATAATATATACTTATTAATCGTTCATCAGTGGGTTCTTGTTCCCGCCAAATTAAATGGTTAGGATATACATGTTATAGATATAGGATTTATAAATATGCAAATAAACTTGCACTTTTATGTTGACAACAGCCTTTGAAGAAGTTTTATCCTGTTAAACAAAAGACGAGATATATTACGTTTAGTGTAATAAAGTCTGAAAAATACTGACATCATAGACGATTGATGTTTAATCTCGTCTTCTTTGCGTGAAATTTTATAAGCTTTGTCATATGCCATCTGATAGTTCAAAAACAAAATGTTTGCTTTGTTATTTTCACTACCATTTTAACAGTGAAATTACTATTTGCGTCTTTATTTCTGAAGAACAACACATGACATTCTATTACATTCAGAATGCTTTTAATCTTAAAATTACTGTTTGGGTCGATTTGGACAAAACCGTAATTCCAAATGTCTCCGTTTCTTTCTTCTTCTCAACATAGCGTTCTATTTAAACCAGCGAGAGAGAGAGAGAGAGAGAGAGAGAGAGAGAGAGAGAGAGAGGGAGAGACTAATATTGAAACGCTCAGTTTTTCAATCGAATTTTTTTATTTGGAAGAGTAATCAAACAAGGTTATAGCTGTAATCAAAAGAATGTAATCCTTGGACAAAAACCAGACATGGAAAACAGACATACACAACAACGGACATGAAGTAACTAAAATCATACATACAAAGTAACAAAAGCAAATGAGCAACTCGGACTCCCCTAAAAAGTGGGAGCATGGACCAGGTGCACCGGTAGGGTAAGCGTCCTCTGCTTTGCTAGAAACACCCGCCGAGTTGCTCATAAAAAGTCAAGTCCCGGGTAGACAAACGAGGAAAGGAAAACTATGACCCGTTGAATAAGTCAGTTTTCATGGTGCAGATGGATACACTATAACGATCCACGAATTCATGATGACGACCATAAAACTTCTGTAGTGATGACTTCAATCTTGTAGCAACATAACCCTGTTCCAGAAGCCTATTTGTTAGAGTTCTAACGCGATACAAAAAGTCTGCGTAGTTTCGGCAAGCTCTGGCATAACGTATGAATTGTGATGTGGACACTCCATACGCAGGTGCTGGAGGGATGTTGCCATAAATGAAAGGAAAGTTGACAATTTTGAATGAAAAATCATCACGTTTGTCGTAAAGAATTATATATTAACGTAAAACAATTCCCACGCACTCTCTCCATACCTTTCCAGACAAAAGCTTAATTTATCAAGAGTTTAACGGTATATTCTATGGACAGTTTTATTTTATCGTGGATTTTTAATGTTTTTTTTTAAATATTGAATTCCATATTGTTTGAATATTTATGCTGTCAAGTGATAATTGGATATAATCCAGGTAAAAGAAATGCAGTGTATTGCTTTTTAAATCTGCAATTAATACGATATTTATCCCTTTGATTAGTACAAAGAGTTGGCCATCTAATGATATTGTTATTTAGAAAGAAGAAAAAAACAACAAAAAAAAAAAAACAAACAAACAAAAAAAAAACAAACAAAAACAAAAGTAAAAGTAAAACAATGTCAGACATAAGCAAAATCAATTAAGTACTATTTTGTGTACGAATCAGGTAATAAGTGGCCCATCATATTCTCAATTTGGTCTTTTTCACCTCAAATATATTCAATACGTCTAGAATACAACTGAAAAGATATTTAAATTTATCATGAAGCATATGTGACGTAGATATTTTTTACTGCTTATATCGGGAAAAAGTGTGGTAAAATTTTCCCGCCATTTTTCCATTGTGCATTTCAACTAAATTTAACCTATCAATATCCTGAAGGCAAATTTTACAAACACTTACTTCTGGAAGTTATCAGGTATAAATACTTGATTAATGCAATAAAATCTATGTGTTTTTTTATCTTGATGTGCCACATCTTATGCACATTTTGCCTGATTCTTAGACAGAGAAGTCCTTAAAACTTTAGATTTAGATTGTAGATGTAGAGATTTAGACTGTTTGCTATAGGATTGCTTACCCTACCGGTGCACCTTGTCCATGCTCCAAGTTTTTAGTAGAGTCCGAGTTCCTCATATATGCTTTTGTTACATTGTATGTATGATTTTAGCTACTTTATGTTCTTTGTTGTGTATGTCTGTTTTCCATGCCTGGTCTGTGTCCCTAGATTACATTCCTTTCATTACCGCTATAACCTTGGTTCCCTTGGTTACTCTATAAGGGCGTTTATTGCACAGCTCAATTCAAAGTTCTCCCTTTTTGGAAAGATAGTGATAACAATAAAATTGGCTGAATCGGATATACATTTCGACGTGCAACTGACGTTATATAAACCACTGTTATTTTTGTGCCTTTAATGGTTAAGAATATTGAGTAGCACTCCGGATAAGAATCATGCAAAATGTGTGTCATGGTTTGAAAGCCTACATATTATTATTTTTTATGTTTTGTTCAAAATGTTAAATTGAACAGAAATTAGCATGCTGCTTTTCATATAACCTTGTTCTTAGGAGATATAATTTATATAGAATGCACTGTAAAATTCAAAATTAAGGGAGATAACTCTGTAAATACTAAAATACAATAGAAATATGAATTATCTCCTAAGAGCGGACAGATTGAAATAAATAATTATACATTCAACCATATAGACCCATAAAACAACTTAATATAAAAAAATATGAAGCCTTTTTTTGGGTGTATTTTAAGTCAACTAATTTAGGCGATGTATACTTCTTACTAACATATTTCATATGACACACAATAAGTAACATTAAATTTTAGTAATTTATAAATTTATAAATTTTAACCTTAATGCTGAAAATTTGCAAGATATACCGTTTTAAAGAAATCAAGGGAGCCTTGATTCTAGCGGAAAATAAAAAAGAATGTTATCCAGGGACAAAGACCATAAAAAAAATGTTAAAAATAGTTAATGTATAATGTTCAAGTCAAATGTTTTTTTTTCTACGAACGCTAAATTTTAGCACCTGCTTATTAACGTTTTTACAAAGTTATCAGTATTTAAACATAGGGGAAAAAGCATGATTTATTAAATTTTAGCACGGCACGGTACGAATCAATTACACTTATGCATATTGATTTTTTTTCAAAATTCATTGAGAATTTCCTCTATTTCACCCAAAATAAGATTAAAAATAATCAAGAAACAGATAAAAAAACATTAGATGACGCGGAAAACACACAAACAATTAAAGAATACACACATCTAACGCCTAGATTTAATCAGTTCGGTTAGTATCCGTGATTTAAGGTACGCTCCGCTTATTTTATTTCAGCTAACAGGTCTAGGCCTCGCAGTTATTGGTGGGCTACTGAAAGGTGGTGCAGAATTCCTAGATGTCGTTGGAGACTTCGTTAAACAAATTCCCGAGGTGGGGAATATTGCAATCGGGTTAATCGTTCTTGGCTGTGTTATTTTCCTGATCGGGATATTTGGTATGTGCGGTTCCTGCTGCAGTGTAAAATGCATGCTTGTTCTGGTAAGTTTATTGCTTCAATAATACTCTATATTTTGTTGCGTGTATTTATCAAAAGGGTCCGTGAAAACGCTACTTATACAATAAATAAATAAATAATAAAAAAAAATCGATACGTCTTTTCTAAGGAAAAATCAGAATAGAAGACACATATTTAATCAAGTTTACCACGTTAAAGACTATAGTACCACCTCGAGATTTATATTCTCTTTCAACTATGATATTCGAATTGAATTCCTTTTTCATATATTTAATCAGAGATACTTAAGCCAAATTTGCATTTATTTTTATATTTGAATATTTCCAGTATTCCGTTTTTGTTATTATCATCACCATCGCAGAGATAGTGACAGTGTCCCTGCTCTTGTCAGGAAAGGTTAGTTTCTGTTATTTATTTTTAGTTGCGATTTGTAACCTGATAAGATATGATCAAAGAGACATACTATGCCTAATCTCGGAACCTGTGCATGTATTTAATTTAATTTTGACAGTTTGGTCAAATTACTTGGATGTAAAAGAGGGGCATAGTTTTTCTGACGTTGTTCCAGGTAATACCTAGCTTGTAATCCATTAACCGGTACGAACCAACTTCCTCTAATTCTACTTCCGGTTTGTCTTCTTCGTCATCTGACACGAACTCCTGAATGCAAACCAATAACAGAGCTCAAAAATGTGGTTCAAGTGGACCGAACCGTATAATAGCAAGCGCCATGCTTAAACGTATTCCATTTAATGTAACTTTATCTCTGGCAGTTGCTTCCTTAATTTTCTCATGTCGTATAAATAGTGGAAGTTTCTTTTTCAGCTCGACAAAACTGTCTCAAAAGGATTTTCAAAGCTGACTGAGAAGTACAAAATGCCAACGGATCTGACGAAAATCGACGCTGATGACCTCATCAGTAGACTGATCGATGCTGTATTCATTATCGTAAGTGTACAATAGAGAGGATGACGATATATTGATGTTGATAGAGAGGTTATTTGTATGAGTTTATAGAGATGATCCCTCAAACCTTCCGATATAAGACAAGTACACGTTGTATTGTTTAGAATAATAATGATATCCGTAGTATTGTGTATTACTGTATTGTTTATTGTTGTTTTTTATTATTATTATCTATTTATATTTTTGAAACAAAATGTTCAAGCACAAATAAATGGAATTCAAATAAAGTAATAATAATGCAAAGATTACAAAAGACAGATATTTTCTATTTCTTACCAAAACATGTTTTCGCGATTCATTACATTTTTGTTTTAGTTTAAATGCTGTGACTACCAACATATTGATGGAGCTTCTAAGAACAAAATACCACCGTCATGTTGTACTGGGTTGGACAGAAGTAAACTTGAATCTGGTGACATTTCCTCCATTACGGGCTGCTATAATAATCCATTACCTACTAATTCATACGTCGATAAGGTAATATAGAAAACCAAACCCTGAATAATCCGAAAACATTATGTAAACCTGATTTTTTTTCTTTACATCAATGTAAATGTATATTGAACCTTAGTAAACCGAACTTCTACCTTAACTTTAACAAATTTTAAAGTCCGGAAAGGGTTTCCTTTTTGACAGGTTTTACTGTATAAATTAATGTTACCGTATGCTTTCTGTTTAAGCTCGATGATCTTTCGCACCGTTTAAATAAGAATAAAGAAAAAAATATCAAAATCTTATTTGTGCCATGAAACACCAAGGTAAAAATATAGTGAAACAAAATTTATTTGTGTATCGGTATTTTGATTCAACACTTGGGAAAAGGAGTTGTATTTATTTTCTAAACAATGTTCGCAGAATTTACAAAAAAAACATGTTTAATATCATACGTAGGAATGTGGAGCAGCCTTTGTTGATCTGGTCAGAAACAACAAGTCCTTTGCTATTGGTATTACTTCCGGTCTGGTGGTAGTAGAAGTAAGTACATGTACAATGTGAATTAGCTGTAGGGTTATGGCCTGCTTCGACAGAATCACACATCACATCAACAAATGACAAATTTTGATTTTTGTTATAAATGATTACGATTGAAATAAATCTCCTTGTGGAAGAGGAAAAAACATATTATATACATTTACAATAAATCATATGAAATTAAGACTTAAATATTCCAATGTTTTCTAAATACAATAATATAATATTGTAAATTTAGATATGTTGTACATGATTTTCAATGAGTAGCATTTCACCAGCAGCATTAATATCAAATACAAAGGAAGATCTAATGTATTCTTTAAAAAAATAAATACAAGAACAAAAAATATCGAAATAGGAAGCCAAATCAAGCACAAAGTTTTTTTCTATTGCTGTATCGCTCGAGTTATCAATTTGCTTGTTGTTTATGCTAATTCTTTAGTCTTGAACATTTTGAAGTGTACATATAAAAAAAGGAACTTTGTTAAATATCTTACGTTTTAAAACTTTACGCTGTAATGTTATAGATCTGAAGCACTTTTTTGATAATTTCATTTAAAAGATAAAATATTCTCCACGTATTATTTTTTAGTTGCTGTGCATTATCTTTTCGTGTTGGATCTGTAACCAGATTGGAAAGAATAATAAAGTATCGACATTTTGATACCATTCACTAGGAAAAGCGGTTCCGACATACTAAATGGAAACGTTGTAGTGAACTCTGTATTTCTTTTGTACGTTAATCTATTCTTATTGTTAAATACTTCTCATTCTAAGAATCAGACAAAATTTGTGTAAGGTGTGGCACATGGAGAAAAGAACACAGAGATTTTATTGCAATAGCTAAGTATTTATACTTCATAACCTCCACAAATAACCGTCAAAGTATTTGTAAAATTTGTTTTTTATGAAATTGATGATTGAAAATTTTCCCGCACGATTTCCTTATATAACCAGTCAAAAAATATCTACGTCACAATCCTTCAGGGTAAATTTAAATAGCTTTTCAGTTGTTTTCTAGATGTATTTAATATATCTGTGGCAAAGAAGACCATTTTGAAAATCTTGATGTGCCACCCAATTGCCCGATTCTTTAACAGAACGGTACTCAATGCTTGTGATATCTTTAGTTATGCAATAGAGGTGTTATGTGATGTTTTTGTAGATGTTTAAAATAAGTAACTGAAGTTTTATTTTAAGGAGAATCAAAGAGTAAGCCAAATTCATGTATTTTCACATTTGTATAACCAGGCTTTAAGTAAATATGTACAAAAAATTCCATTTATATGTGTTGCAAACTTCAACTGTACACGTGTTTCAAGAATTAACCTCTCATCATCAGCAGCAGCATTAGAATCAAATATATGTGAAGATTTTACGAAGTCAGAAACATGAATATCAAAAACCCACCGACCTTACAGTATAATTTCACTCAGTGATGCTTTTTCTTTTTTTTATTTCCTCAGAAATTTTTCAATAGAATATCTGATAAATTAAGTTTTTGGTAGAGTTACCTGCCCTTGAAATGTCCATTTTTAGTATATTTCTATCAAATTGTAACTCAATTTATAAAAATGACAAGGAAAATCGTGTCTTTTTTTCCTTGATTCTGATGGTGCAAAAAATCAAATCAAACTTTGGGGTGGGTTTTTAATACCATATATCACCCACTGCCTGATTCATACAAAGAATGACACTTCAATGAAATAATAGCAAAAGGAATAGGTGTCTTTTTCAAGATTTTTCAGTGTAGTGTTGAACAGGATAATTCTTTCTTTTAGTCATTTTCTTCAAGTGAAAAGAGCCTACTTAAGGATTCTGTTATTTTAGGTGTTAACAATTATTCTCCATGAATTGGTCGTTTTATTCGTTTCTTGGACGGCTAAATATTTTGCGATCTCACGCCACAGGAAAATGTTGAACGATTTATTGATATGAAAAAAAATCGCTTTTGCGAATGTATGGTTGTCGTGTGATTTTGTCGCATTGTTGGTAAAGTCATATTGGTCGAAAGAGAGGTTTAGAAGCTTTATTTAGTTTCAAAAATATAACAAACTTGCTTAGGTTCGGTTGCTTTGATGTTGAAATTAAATGAATCGAGTTTACATTTTGCGATATACAACTTGCATTCGTTATGAATCCAATAATTATTATAAGGAATCGCCCATGATGGGGCCAATTCGATATAAAGGTAAAGATTTTGACCATGCCCATTCGTGCTATATTATCTTGTACATTCAATGTTATATTAGTTCATCCGTCCTTCAGTAGATCTTATTTGTATATTTCATTCCGTCCTCTTTTTCTACCTTTATCTTTCTTTGTTGTTTTTTTCCAAACTGTTGAAATAAATAATTTTTAAACTGGTGTTGAGTCGCTTGCTTATTCAATCCTACAACAACATTTGTTTACAAAAAAGAGAAGCATGTCACATTGATTCAATTAAACGATTTTTTGTCGAAATTTTCCTCTATAGAAAAAGGAACAGATATCGTGAAACGCAACAAATGCACCATCATATAACCAATATAAAGAATTAAATATTTACAGAGATCATTGAAAGGTCTTCAAAAAGTGTAAACACGCCTTATAGTATGCTCTGAAATGCCCCGACATTAAGGGCAATATAATCCACGGTAACAGAACGTTGATACCTCCTCAAAATAAACTAAAAAATCAAATGACGATACGAAGACACATAATGACTAATATCTCCTGGATGTGGACAGGTACATGTCTGTGATGGAGTTAGACTAATTCTATACGACCTTATTACTATGAAACAATTTATTGTGCTTCACGTGGATATTGAAAATCTCCCTAGTGCGATAGATGTATTTTACTACAATTGTTTTTTTTTAAATATACTAGATAAAGAAACTATTCAGTATTCGATTTTTGAATGAAAGTATAAAATATATATAAATATACATTATAAGACCTCTGATTAAGATGTGGAAAAGAAAACACGAAAATAAATTTCAGCTTTATTTTTATATTTTTTTTCATGATGTGGGTTTCTGCCTTTAGTTGAGAGGCATATTATCCTATGTATTGTTATATATCACATGTTAAACCGTAACATGTTTTGCCGTAAGAAGCTTATAATTTTGTGTTCCTTTAGTGTTTCTCCAGAGTAGTCTCTCTTAGTCTTCATCGCAAATCAACAGCAGATTACTAATATGACTATCCAATTCTACACTTCAGTGCCAAGCCCTACTAAATTTCAACAAAGTGAACATCAAACGGTAGCATTCGTACTTTTTAATCATTCAAACTTAGACCTACTATAACCATTCCATTCGGTCACCGCGTTTAGGATCTAACAATATATCATTTTACTTTCTGTTCACATGACCTTTCTGATCATCCAATGAGATTTCAGCTTTCATGATAGTAAAAACATTATAGAATGGGTCAACTTTGACTCTTAGATGACATCTGTACAAGCCGTGTATTGTCTTAAAAGTTACTGGACTTGAAACAAAAGAAGGTCTCATTTTATTAAGACGGACTCGTTAGGGTAAGGTTAGTTTACCGCTGTGACTTAGGACTTGGTCGTGATTTCATCAACTTGATTTTGTATTTATATATGTGTTCAATTCAATAAAATTGTTAGATATTACTTGAAATAATCTATCACTGGAGTATTTTATCATTTTTTCTACAAATTCAAGTCACACTATAATTTTTACTCTGTATCAATCCGTATACAATACCCCTCCCAATCTTGATGCGTTCGGATATCGGTGTGTTTGCAATATTAGCCTGTTTTTTTTTTTCGAGGCTTACTTGGATGTATTTAGGTGCATACGTTTCTACCTGATAAAAACTACATTTCTTAACTCTCAGGTATAAAAGTTTAAGATATTACTTTCCAATCTATCCCCTACTTGTACCTTTTGACACGTGACTTTAGCTCTTCACACCTTTTAATCACGACTTAAGAGATTCTTAACGGTATAATTGTTCAATTAAATGGTACTTTATAGAGTCAATTCAGTCTTTCGTTGTATTCTAATGACCCATAAATGCACAAAGTATATAATTAATCTAATAGGATACAAGTATAAGAAGATTGCATATACATATATGGTTGTAAAAATTGGGACTTGGAAATATCAACGTAACCTCGGGCAAAACACCTGCATCAGCATAATTTACTGCATGCAGATATGGATTATATTTCAAATAACTCTATTGTAATTAGATCAATTTCATACGTACGTGGCAATTTACAAAACTGCAAATATGCACAACAAAAATGAGACGCTTATAATCTATTGTATGTATGTTGGTAAGATTTTTAATCAACATTGAAATGACATCTATAGCTCTTAACTGGTATTAAACCTGTAGCCCTTTTCACAAAACATCGTAAGAGTAAAATTAGTCGTAAGTTTTGACGTCACAATACTTAACTCTACTATGACATCATAAGTTACGACTAATTTTACAATTACGATTTTTTGTGAAAAGGACTGCTGAGTATAAACAAAACTGCATTTGAGAAAATTAAAAACATATCTGGAAAAATGAAAGTATTGTACATGACGCACCACTTTACAAAAACCTAAATTCGCCACTTGTGAATTACTTTCCACAATGTATGTGCTTGAACATTTATATTTTCGTTTATAATAAACAAAACTATTTAGGATGTAAGGGTTTAAAAAAAGTTTTGAAGTTAAAAAAATGCCAATACTAAAAATCAAACTTTAATATAACACAACAGTTATGTGCATTGATAGGTTAGGCATCGTCTATATTATAAAAATAATCCTTCGAGATATTCATAGAAAAACATCTTCTTTCGAGCTGCTCATGTATAAATAAATTATTTTATGATGTTGATCATGTAAAACATATTTCGGGTTGACCGTTTAAAAAAAACAATAGATTTGCTCACATACAAAGCATCCTTCGAGTTTTGACAAAGATTACTATTTTCGAGTATGAATTTATGAACTCCGCTTTTTTTCGATGTCACGAAAGGCCCATTATAGACTTACATAGAAGTCTTTATATGTATTAGCAGGAGGTGATTCATGCATATAAAAAAATCACGATTGTCTTTTCATTTATAAATGAAGAACAATTAAAAAATCTCATAATTAATATGAGTTTGTCTCCCTCTAAATAGTTTTTTGGTAAATTTGAGACAAAAATCATATAGATAGTTCAAGCTCTTGGTTTGGTGCATTTGAGATAGAGAGGTGAATTTATGGTTACCCTCCTCGTCTATCCGGTGGGTTGTATAAACTTGTTCTACCACTGACAGTGTCGGATTGCATTATGAATCAGTACTTAAACTTTAAGTAGCACTCCAGAGAAGAATCATGCAAAATGTTATTCATAGGTAAAAAGCCTACATATTTTTATTTTTTTTATATTTTGTTTGAATTGCCATAGTAAACAGAAATTAACATTCAGTTTTTCATATAACCCGTGTTCATAAGAGATAAAAATTATATAGAATGCACTGTAAATTTCAAAATAAAGGGAGATAACTCTGTAAATGATACCCAAATACAATAGAATATATTGGATTTTCAATGTTGATTATCTCCTAACAGCAGACAGATTTGAATGAATAATTACATATTTCATGGTAATTTCATTTAATCATTACAAAAGGTATATATAATGTCTGGAAAAAATATAATTGAAATTTGCAATAAATCTGTTTGATTACAAATTAATATAATTTTATGAATTATTTACTGTGAAAAAAAAAAAAGAATCATATTTAAGTTTATAATTATTATAATTGTTAAAAACTAAAAGGCAATCGACATGCATTTCAAAATATATAAAACAATAAAAAAAATGCATAGGTGCTTTAAAATGATAATAGCAAATCCTGCCGTTAGCACAACCAAGCTCTATATATCTAAAAAAAAACGGGAAAAATTGGTAAATTTTGTTTCCATGTTTTAAAACACATAGGAACGTATGATTCGGACAATATGGATATAAAACAAATGTACATTATTAAATCCTTTTTGTAGTCATATTTGGAATTCTATACAAAAAAATTAAACGTCCATATGATTTTTCTATGTTTTCAGGGCATAATCTAGGATTTGGTGAATAGGAGAAGTGACTTCTCCCTTTCAGTAGTGATAGGGAGAAGTGAGTCTGGAATGGGGCGAAATCATACTTCGCCGCTAGAATATTTTATCGCATTGATATGAAGTTGTTTCTCAAAACTTTTGTTTTTTCTTAAATTAATTTGTTTTGTCCTGAACTCATTTTTTCATTTGTTTTCCATGTTGATCCTAAACCAATGCATATCTTGTGTAAGATGCAGACGCAGAAAACATACGACTGAAAGAGAAAATAGAATTATCAACATATACTTCAGCGCTTGAACTAAATTATGCAAATGATTCTAGCTTCTACAAAAGCATTTAAAAAAACGATGTGAACGATACAAGTTTGTGCTCTAAATGTTTTATAGTTTCATCTTAATACTTGATTTCCCTAGTATCCTATGAATTACTGTGAAAGTACTATTTTTCGTGGGGTACCAATTTTCGTGGTTTTCGTGGGTAGGCCAAACCACGAAAATTAGATTCCCTTTGATCTTTGTACTGAAAACATAAAAACCACGAATTCGATAATCCACAAACTTGTGTTTCTTCCCTAATCCACGAAAATTGGTATCCACGAATTAAAGTACTTTCACAGCGCCTGTCTACAAAACTCATTAAGTTTTATAAGATATATGGACTGTAACTAAATGTGAGTTTTCAAACATATTGATAGTAGAATGACTCATTAGAGTTGCTTTTTGGTTTTCGTTTTTTAAGTTGTGGGTTTCCTATGTTATAGTTCATTATCATTAAATTGTATCGATCTAATAAACCCTGAAAAAAAAACTTTCGCCCCTTACTTTGTTTCATAGTATAATTGTAGTAGATGTTATTAACATTAATCAATTTAAAGCTCGTTAAAATATCTCTTCACACATTTTCATAACGTGAGCTGTCGTTAAGGGCTTACAAGCCGGCTCTAAACTGCTTTAAAGCGAGTCAATGGACACACTCTTTGTTTAAACTATAATGCGGTTTCGGCATTAAATACTTAACTTAAAAGAAATTAGTAATAGTTAAAGCCTTTTCCAGAATTAAAACTGAAGAACAAAATCGCATTATAGGATATAAACCATTCAAAAGGGTTGAGCTAAGATGTGTTTATAAATATACTGAAATTGTATAAGTATAAATAATAATTATTTTCACAAATTATTTTAATATGACTATTACATATACATATACGAAAAAAAAAAAAACAAAAAAAACAAAAAAAAAAAACCCAAAAAACTGTTTTTTTTTAATCCTTCGTCCAGAACCATGGAATGGTTAGAATATACGTTTCTATTATGAAGTTTATGTGTATCAGGTAAGAAATACAAAATACAAAATACAAATCATATAATTATTGCAAAGTTTCAATGAATAAACTCTCATCATCAGCATTTAACTCAATAAGTTCAAGATCCAAAAATTAAGAAGTACTTAAAAACAAAATATATCGAATTAGCAATAAAAAATCCAGGACCGAAAAGTTCTACTAAAGTATGTCAAAATCTGTCAGCAATATTCTAGCTACTATGTTTAATACAAAGAATAAAGCCTCGCTTTTTTTTTTTTTGTAAATTCAAATTTTCGAACCAATATTCGAGTGGAAATTAGACGAATTGATTCCAAGGATAAATACTAGACAGTGAAAACAGACACACACACACACACACACAAGAAATCATGACGAATAAAACCAAAATAGACAAATAAACTCTAAGTAATTTCCTGTGATAAGAATAAAAAATATCTTTACGAAGAAAGTAGGAATGATTTTTCAATAATGTTTCGAAACTGTAATATTAATTTCGCATTGAAACATAAACAGGATAAGACGCATCACTCTTTTATCCTACGACAATCAAGGTGCAAATGTGATTTGTGAACGGCGGGTTTTATTTGAAGTGTAAAGATTACATATTACTGGTTTTTTGATAATTAACTGAATAGTATATCTCCTGTGAATAAAAAAAACCCAATCGTTCAATTGACAATGTTCTTTATTATGACAATGCTTTTTATTGTAATGTGCAAGACCATAAAGATACCCGAGACAAACTACTTACACTTGAATATATACATGGTTAATTTTAAATGGCTATGCAAATGGTTTTCGACTGTACTCAAAACGTGTTGCGGTCCGACTTCAGTTTGAATCTCAGTTTATAAGTCAGTTGCCAATTGTTCAAGTGGGCATAATGGCCAAGTAGAGAGACCACAAAGAACACTTGGCTTTTTATACAAACCTGGGACCATGGGGATGGCCATTTAGGAGATTAACACCTTTATATATAGAAAATACCCAAATACTACCGGATGTTTTTTTTTATTACACTTTTTTTAACTAAGTTTATTTTGGGTAAATTGATTCACGACATCATAAAACGCCGTAAATGGTCTGTTTTTGTTTTTGTTTATCATTGTTTTAAACTTAGTTATGCCGACAGCGCAACAGTCACAAGAATTACTCGTCCTTCCAGAGCACCAGACTTCATCCCGATTTCAGTTTGATTCGTGCTGCTTTTTTCTATGTGTATTATTCACTTCTTTAATGTCTCATTTTTATGTTGTCTTTTCTGCATTTTCGAGCGATGTTTTGTCAAAAAGTTTTCTCTCGTTTGTACCTACGGCATTGTTTCTTTTAGGTTTGAACTTGGCAAATTTGGTAAACGAAAAAAAAAAAACAAACAAACAAACAAATAAATAAATTAAACAAACCCCCCCAAAAGCATACAAAACAAAACAAAACAAAATACAAAAAAAATAATAATAATTAAAAAAAAATAATAAAAATAAAAAACGACAAAAGAAAGTAAGAAAGAAAATAATTAGACAGAAAATTAAAGCCAAAGGTCCAATCCAGACTCGAAAGTTGGAATTATGAATATACCAAAATACCAATCTCATTATTTTGAAAATTTCGGTATGCTGTACACGTGTTTTTTTAAATGAGTAACGTCTCATCTGCATCTTTGTTACCAAATATATAGGAAGACTTGATATCAAAAATAAATTGTATATAAGAAGTATTCCAAAACGAAAGTATCGAAATATTATGCCAAATGCATTACCAAAATTTCTATGAAGTGCAATACAAAGAGTTTTAGTGCTTTTGAATTTTTTATACTGCGCAAATTTCGGTAAATAACAATAGCAAACCATTTACAGTTAACCGAGTCTAAAGTAAAAATAATGGTTTGTGGTATCTGTTTCTCTTTCAATGAAGCAACTTCACAATGCATAATAGTTACTATTCCATAATTAGCATTAGCACTAAACATTAATCATAACACTGCAACAATTTCAGATAAATTTTCTATAGTATTTTCGGCCAATAAGAACCCTTAACAACCTCACTTCTTAGTGCACAACAAAAAGGTGAGAGCAAAATGATTATTAAAATCTGCTGATTGTGAGGTTACGTTATCCTATAATTTTGACACGCGTGCTTGTGTTCAAGACAAGGCCAAGATAATTACTAAAGATATTAACAACAAAAAGTCTATAAAACCCCACAGAAAACTATCATATCATATGCAACAAACAAGAAGATTAAGCAACTGAAACTACAAAATCTTGACTTGTGTGGTTCTTTTGTCTTTACATTTAACACCAACTATACGATAAGGACTAGAAGCCAGAATCTTGCTTGTGTCTTCTTCAACAATTTTCATCAGGTTTCTCAAGTTAATCTTGGAAGTTTGTGGTTTATTGGTAATACATTGCAGCGAAAATTAACTAAACAAGTATGATTAATACGATATCTAACAAACAAACAGACCAACAAAATACAGAGAAGATAACAGAAAATCGTACGTAAAACGGATTAGGTTACGAGTACAAATGTATTTTTCATGTAATTTTTGTTATAGTTTTGATTTGAATCGGTCGCATCATTGTGTCGAATATATCAATATATTTCTTTTTAGGAGGCTTGTCGACCTGATTCAGATCGATTGGTACCACTCTTAAGAGCTTATCCAGTATTTTCTATTCATTTAATTCTGAAGCACTTCAAATAAATACATATTTTACAGTTATATATGTATTGCTTTGCATGTGAATAGTTCTTATTCTTATTTATATCTTGAAGAAATTAGTTCCAGAACTGTTTGATAGTCACGAAATGGAGACAGAAGCAAGAAACAACATGCAGGAAACTAAAAGTGTAGCACGCATGAAAAGATCAATAATATTTTTTGTAAATTAAATGAATAGCAAACTAACTCAGTTTAAAAGATTTACTAAACAATACAATTAAAAATGTACTTATCACATTAAACATGCTCGGACGAGTTTTTATAAGAACCACCGATGTACTCGCTGTTTTCTCTTGAAATGAACCACTTGAAATGAACCTAGTAAATGTTTAAATCAAAATTAGGTTTCAATCTTTTTGAACAAATGCAAATTTAAATAAGCAAATAATAATTCGTATATTAAATCATTATGTACTGAGTACATATTTGTTGATAAATATAATTGAGCAAAAATAAGTAAATTGGTTGGGTTTTCCAGTTACTAATAGAAACTTATATGATATCTCTTCTTTACTCGGCCATTTAAAACATTATAAAGTTACCATTTCAATTTGCCCATTAAAAATATTATTTCACCTAAACACTTATATTATTTACAACGATTTTAACAATTAAAATGGCACCTTTAATTTACTAACACTCGGGGCTTCATTTATTTGGCAAATCATTCACATTTTGTTTCAAATTGTTTGTTTTCTTAATATTGGTGTTTCTGCTACAATTCCATTATGCAACACTCCAGTAGATTTTAAAGTCCAAACACCAAAGGAAACTTTGATAGATTTGGACAGTTTGCCTTAGGCACATTATAAATAATCACTTATTTAAATAATAACCAATTATCCAGTTTGATGGTCACGGGGCGGAATGACACATTTCATACTCACAATAGAAGTTTAAGTCCCCAACAAAGGTAGCACCGTTGGGAGTCGCCACTAACGAGAAAATCGACTCAGTCAACAAGAAAACGTATTTATCAGCGAATAAAAGAAAACGGTTTTACACTAACTATTAGCATGAAGTGTTGATAAATATTATCCAAGCATTAAATCAACGTGTTATTGTAATCTTTATTGTCAATATACTATATGGTCAGTTTTACCGTACGGCAAAGTCATGATAGCCGCCCGGGTGGCTGGTCGGAGTGAAATGATAATTTGCGGTCTAACTACCGGTAGCTAGTTTTTTCAAGAGGTTTAAGTACATCCCAATGTTACAAATCTGAATAGGGATTAACAGCACTCATATAAAGTGGCTCCTGTCTGGCGATTCTGTTAGGCATCATGACTTTGAATATTTAAAAAAAATTGTCGTTTCAATGGAAAGAATAACTTTATAAGACAATTTAGAATGAGTTTTTTGGTACTGTTTGATTATATAATACGAATTAGTTAGACCTCGAATGAAATAAACATTCCTTCACAATAGAACCATTTCAATGTTTTCGCGGAGTATTCGATAGTCATGCTTTTTTTTTTTTGGCTTCCGCGAACACGATGACTTTTTTCTACCCCAAGCTTTACTTGCGGATGTACACGGTGGATATGCTCATTGACTACTCCTCAGACAAAACAAATGGGACCACTCAACGAACCAGCGTCACTCACTGTCAAACACGCAAATACTTACTATAGAGTGAGGGAGGGTATTTTTTAACGTCCTTGACTACACTGTCGGGTCTCGCATGGACGAGACTAACAATATACCAACGATTTAAACTTATTTAAACCGTAGAAAAAAAGACGCTCAAGCATATCATAAATCGTTCCATACTTAAATTTGTGACACGCTTTTCGTTAAGTTTTGTTTTTTGTTGTAGTTATTTTCATTGTTTGTGTATTTGATAAATATAGTGCTCTTCATTTATAAACAAAACCAAGATTACAATAATTTATTCTACAAATGGACCGAAAATAACATTTACACAGTTTGATATCGTGATTAACACATCTGCAGTATACAAAACCGAATACTGTATAAGTCCTCTAATGGTGTATGGTTATAAAGACAAAAATGATGTCTTCGTCAATAACAACATATACTTGTATATCTAAAACATTTAAACAATAAATAAATAGAAGTCTTTTTGCAGTAAAAAAACGTCACTTTCAGTTATAATATGTCAGTTCCATTCTAATCCCAGTAAATCATTGTAAACATTTCACAGGGTATAGCACAGGTTTTGTGGAAGCACTACGACTAAAACTGGACATGCGCCGTCTCACACGTGACTTGAACATGGCTGGATGAACCGGGAAGAGCACAACATACTTTCTTCGGAGGGAAAGTGTCATTCGTTACATTAGAAGCAATATTGGGTAAAAGTTTAATCGATTGCACGTCACGTCGTTTCATCAGCAGTTTCAACGACATCTATTTCCTCTTCCGGTTCAGAATTTGCTTGGTCATTTGGCACAGTTGTAGAAGGAGCACTAGATTTAAAATGACTAAATGGGAAAAGATTATTAGGATGTTTAAAATAACTGTCTTCGGGAATAGATTCAGGTGTTTCACAATCTCGGGAGTGTTCATCTGATTGGTTTAAAGTGCAATCCGTTGAGTCACGTGGCTTCTTTTGTAGTTTCTTATGTTTCATCCTTCTGTTTTGAAACCATGTCTTTACCTGTGATTGGAATGAATTGTTTCCGTAAAAGAGACATAAAATCTAAATCCCTTCGAATTACAAATACTATCTGATTTTCATTCATTTTATCATTATCATACAACTAAACGAGGTATGACAATGAATGAATAAATACAAAATATTGGTCTTACTTGGACAAAGTGCTTTCCAGAGACTAGAGAGGTGTTTTTTTTTACATTGAAAGATCTGATACTTGTACATCGTATTAACATATATGAGGAGCGTGAAAACAGATCATGTAAAGCACATTATTTGCTATACCAAGTAGTGTAGATTGCTAAGATTTTCGTATTATTTAAAAAAAATGTACATAAGTTAACTGATTTTACGCGTCTTGCATATATTGACATAATAAAATGTCTACCAGCTTTCCAACTTGAAATCTTTACTTACTACTAGTATTAAAAGACTTATATCCAAATTATTTAGTACAAATTGCTAATAGAAATCCAAATTACTAGTAATTTGCAAGGAATCGCCGTACTGAAAAAATATGGAATATAAAACGGCCACGTGACATCGAAGCACATTGCGTGACACCACTTTTTAATTACCTGTGTTTCTGATAAACTAAGCTGAGCTGCTAATTCTACCCTCTCTGGCGTAGACAAATATCTCTGTGCTTCAAATCGTTTTTCTAGCCCATTTAACTGTTGGTCACTAAACACTGTTCTGGCTTTCCTTCGCCGACAATGCTTTCCAGGGCTGTCGTGTTGGAACAATGGGTTCAATGGGAAACCTACAAATTGAAGAAAATCAAACATGAACAAATGATGATTGAACAAAAGCACCGGAGGTCAAGGTAGGATTTCAATAGCAAATGACACACAAGTCCAGTGAATGCTTAAATCAGAAAATATGAAACAAATCATTTAAAAAGTTTCTTATCTATCTGGAAAACAGACATACTGAGATACTAGATCTACAAAAGCCAATATTTTAAGACGCATTGATAAACGGGCGGAAGTACAGACAAAGACCATATCGCCACACAATACATGTCAACATTTTTTAAAAAAAGTTTCAGTTCAAATAAATCATTCCTATAAGTAGTATTTTCAGACGGGGGAAGTAAAATAGATTCTAACGACCTGCGGAAAACTCAGTTTGTGAATAAGACAGAAGGGAAATTATGAATATTAAAACAATAAATATCACATGAAACAGGCGGGTAGATCAAATTGCGAACGTCATTAGGAATTAAATCATGTCTCAAATTGTTGTAATTTGCGACGACATTATGTAATGCCAGCATTCAAAGGGACCAATTACGAGTAAAGTGTTCTTAAATTCTGGTAAAAAATTTCGATCATTGCTCTTTGGCATACAGATTATCGATAATAAATTGGTGTTTATTGCTTTGATTTAATATTTTATTGTTATTTCTCGGAGGCAGTGACTTCCATGCATCTCCATATTGCAAAATATTGAAAAATATATAGGAAAATGCATTCATTTGAGTTCAAATTGCGTTTCAAAAGATTGAAAAGTAACCTAAATTGAGCGAAACTAGTATAATTTATCTTGTTACATAGATCATAGGAAATTTATGTGAATATATAAAATATCAATCACTCGTATCGAAAAATTCGATAAGCTGTAAACCTGTTTCAAGGAGTAAACTCTCATCACCAGCATTAGAATCGAATGTAAATAAAAAAATAATTGTATACAAGAAGTACTCAAAGCCAAAAGTATCGAAAAAGGAAGCCAAATTTATCAACGAGAGAATCTACCATGTGCAATACATGGAATGAAGCCTCGGTGTTTTAGCTATTTTGAAATTTGTAACACTGCAAACTTGTATAAATGTGATAGATAAAACGTGATAAATTTCGGGGTCAAACAAGTCTGACTACTGGGTTGGTGAATACCCTCGCGGACCTTTGGTCCACCATCAGTGGCACTGACCCAGTGCTACACTAATCATTTATATTGCAAAGTTCAATATTCAGTACACGTGTTTCTCGGGGTAAACTCTAATCGAGCCTTCATGGGAAACCATCGTGTTCACGGATCGTAAATTCATGCCAATCTTTGACTGTGTAATCATAATTCAACACCTTCTGATAGTTAAGTACCTTTAAGTTTCTATGTTTAAAACCTCGGTATTAAAAGACATGTGGAAGGGGGCATTTAATTCTAGAAAACATTTTGGCTCGCGTTTTGGTTGTTAGTAAGTAACTGACAAATCGCTTTCTCCATTTTATTAAAATCGGAATGGTTACAAATTATAAAAAAAAAACAAGCATATGTTTATAGCTTTGGGTAAAAAATTAGTGAGATAAAAAATAATTCATATTTACATGTAATTACTTATGTATTTTTTTTTCATGATACATTTATTTATATTTTTTCAATTTTCAGGAAGTAAATTTGAATAGTACAAGGACTCAGTTTACCGGGCACAAAAGCTACGACTAAGTTCGTATATTTGTCTATGTTGGTTGTTCCTGGTTTGAATTTGCAGAGTTTTACCTAAAATTTGCACGCAATTATCAAAACATTCAAACATGGATCCGCCATGGCATATACGTGAGACTATTTGGATATAACACTTCTTTTTTTTAAGTTGTTAAACAAATATTTCATGTTTTAAAATACCGTAAAAGACATATTTTATTGTACATGTACCTTAAAATATTGATTTCTGTGACTTTATATATAACTTTATTTGTAACATTACGCCCGTAGTGACAAAGCAACGATGTTGTCCTCGTTTATTGCTCTAAGTAAAAACCACAGGGAAAACGTTGTATTTCATGATTTTATACTAATTGTAGTTTTTATTTTTCCTCGAGTGACATATCTGCTGAATAAGTAGAATTAAACGTATGAATTTTATGACAAAATGTTTTCCATTAGTGTCATTACATTTTCAACAAAAGAAAAAACGGTGTTCATCGTCAACCGTAAGACGCAGGTAGTACATTTTAATTTCTATACAACATTGTTTTGCTTTAATTGTAATTTACATGAAGTGTACTGATAGTAATTATGCAGAAATCACAAATATATTTTGCTTTTGGAAAAGTGAATTATAAATTTTACAATGGGAGAAAAATTACGTGTACTACGGGAGGTAACTCTAAGAGAAAACATTAAAAGAAAACAACGGACTGAAGAACGTCTGAGCACACTAGCAATTCAAATCATACATTGTATAAAATTCATGCAGATTTTCTGACTGTTGCCGATCTTCAATAAAATGACAAAACTGTTTAGCAACACTGAAACGAATGTAGTTAAAGAAAGATTACTTTTATCACCGTCAAAGTCCCGACAAATTAATATGCTTATGTTATCATATGAAATTTTATCCCATTAGCTCAATAAACACCTAAAACCAGATATAACGATTTAATTATATCTCCCTCAACAATGTATAACACTCGAAGTCTATCGCTTAATTCCTAGAAATAATACTTCAACTTGGAACGCATTAGGTAAAAAGTATAAACGGGAATAAATCAAAAAGATTAAGTCAACAGTCATAAAGAATATGCCGCGGTAACAAAACCTGTAAAAAGGCTAAGCAACATTTATATTTACCTTGTAAATATCTCGGTTATAAAAATTAAGAATAAGGTCCTGAATATATGTTTTCAAAAGAACTGAAATTAGAATTAATTAGCCAGGAAGCAAGCAGTGACTGTCGTTGAAATATTACAGTCATTTGTGAACGGTTGTGATTTATTGTCGCACAGACGATTTCATATTTTATTTTGATTTTATTTTGTTCTTATAAAATGGTATGTATAACTGTTTGTTTCACATTCTAAAGCCAAAAAAAAGATAAGTACCCCTTCTTATATCTTTCTAGTTTCTGACTGATATTGTAGTGATTACCAAAAACAAAAAACAAAAACAAAACAAAAAAAAACCCCCAAAAACAAAAAACAAAAACAACAATATGAAAAACAAAAACAAACAAAAACAAAAACGCAAAGAGAAAAAAAACCAGGTAAATCAAAATAGAAACAAACAAAAACAAATCTAATCAAAACAAATTTAAACAAAAAAAAAAAACCAAACAAACAAACATAAAAAAACAAGAAAACTGATACACGCATGGTATCCCTCTAACTGCATTTTTTTTCAACTTTAATAAAAAAAAAAGAAGTAACGGTTATGAAGAAATTAAAAATGAAAGGAACATTCACCTATCAGAAATTAAGCTGCAAGCTGAATTTGAATTATGCTTAAGATGGTAGACCTAGAGTAAGGGAAACAACTCTTACAAATCATTCAAACATCTGTATTCACTTCACCATTTTACACCAATCTCATATAAGCATCAGAGTAACTTGGACTGATTTCATTCTGTTTCAAAGGAAAGCTTGACAGGCTTTGGTGAAATGAATATGATAAAAACATATCACTGATTTAAAGAGTTTCGTCCCTTACCCTAGGTCTACTTCCTGAACAAACGAATATTTTTTAGTTGAACACGCTATAATGCTTTTTGTAACAAAGTGATCAGAATACTGGAGTTCCGAGTTAAAAGTGGAGAAGTCGTTATAATTATTATCAAGTTTATATGGCAAATGTGAAATCATTTTCCTTGCAATTTATTATAAAAGGAAAAACGAACGTACAAGGTGACAGCGTTATATAGCCCTTCTTTCCATACAATTACGAATGTTTAAATAATAATAAAAAACGGGAGAAAGATGCATCCTTTTCCACAAAGACACAGTGGATTACTCGAGTAGCCAATAGACAAAACGGGAGATAATCGGGTGATCAGACAGCCGTTTAGTATTAATTATTGTCTATTATCTCTTAGTAAAACCGTTTCTAAGCTGGGCTTCCTGTTAAAGATAAGTACTACTAGATCCGATGACTTCTAATTTTGTTTTTTTCGCACCATATGAAACCGTACCTTTGTGATATCAGTATGACTTAATGTAAATATTGGTATTATCACCTATTCATGTGATAAATAATTGCAATTAAGGTGTCCGGCTACTTCATAATCGGCTAGTTATACCTGCAATTAGCAGTTCTTTGATGTAAATCTGGACTTAGTGAAGAAAATATGGGTTTCACTCTTATTTCTGTGAAAGTTACGCGTGTGGGTTTTACTATAAAAAAAAACAATGAATTAAAAAATCGAATCGGAACTTTTGCGCTACACAAAAAAGAAAATATTCTTTTTACTGGAAAGGGATCGTAGTCGATCAGAAATGGGACTTTGTGTTGAAGGGGCATTCTTGAGAAGATATTAAGCGTTGTGACTTGACCTAAAAATGTTAATCACACATTTGTATAACTTATTCTATTACCGCATACGCCCACGAGACGGCCAAAACTTAAGGCTTTTTCTAACTTACGTTTCATCTTCCTATATTTAACCCTCCACACACCCTTCAATTTTTTATTGATGAAACATTTGACTTTTGATCTCCTTTTCTCTTTTTGATAATGTCCAGTATTCCCCCAACTTTTAGTGTTACGTTGAGGTTTTACACGTAAAACTGTACAAGTTGTATAATGTATTATTCAAAAGCAAACATGTAATCGGAGATAATTATGAAATTACATTATCCTTCTCTGAAATTGTGCTTCACACAATTTCGTTCTTCCATGTAATCTTTAAATTTCCCTTTTCACTTTGAATTTGCATTGAATGATGTAAAGAGTGCACGTATATTAAATACTACTTAATGTATCTATATTACACAATTTCCATGGTTTCATCGTAATGTTTTAAAATTTCTTTATGCTTTTACAAAGGAAGTAAATGCTTGTGCATAACTAAGAAAAATATTTTTTTGAGGATTATAAAATTAAGAGATGGGTTGTATACCAACTTTGATATTAAAAACAGGAAGGTGATATCCAGTTTGACTTAATCTCCGTTTCTATCCGGTTGAAGCTATTTGGGAAAAAAAAAAACATTTGATTAAATATGAAAATCTCCGATTGCTAAGAACTGACCACTATTTACCTAAACCGTTTAACTGTCCAAAGGGCGATAATTCATTTTAAAATTTACAAATTTTTACGCTGTTTTGAATTTTCATTTATATACAATAAGGTATGAAGCTTCGTTTATGACGCCTTAAAATCAGTAAAAACAATTGCACAATTCAATCAAGTTTAGAAATAAAACCAAAGCTGATGCAAATAAAAATAAAAAAAATATTTAGGGGTAAAATTTAGTTGTAGGTAGAGAGTTTCATTGAAATCGGACGATTATTTTAAACCCTATACATTGTACGCAATTTGGTATCCTACTGCGAAAAACATAATTAAACTCTGGAAAGAAAGCATGGATATAGAAAGGCGCAGACAAGTTTTTTTTTAAAATTCCATAATAATGTTGACTGCATGCATCGTCAATCTGTCTTCAAATAATGCATTCATACCACTTCAGTTCATCATTTAGTGTCTGATGATTGAATTATATCGAAAGAAAAAGAGGGCATCTAATGAAATATGCAATTAAAAAAATGGGGTAAAAACAACTTAAAAAAAAACGGCCATAACTTTTGTGAAAATAATCCAATCAAACTGAAATTATTATGTATTCTATGATACTAAATGACTAGACAAAGTCTGAAAAAGATCCTTCGTTATCATCTGGAAATCGTCGGGGACGGACAGACGGACGGACACGCAACTTTCAGAGGGTATTGTTTCGTACTCGCCATTTTGTGTGATTCAAAATAAGGAGAAACGGAAAAAACGAATACCATTCCGCCTACGTCGCTCAGTAGCAAGATTGCATGCTTTTTAACAAAAGCTGCATTATAGGCAGGTATGGTATCTTACTTTTAATCTTGAAAAAAAAAAATAAAACAAGAGTTTATAAACAATTTTGATGCTTAGAGCTCTCAGTTCATTTTAATTTGTTGACAAAATTTTATCGTCTTGAATATTCATTTGTTTTGTTTCAAATTGTTTATTATATCCATACTGCTGCATGTACATTTAAATATAAGATACAAAATCTAAAAAATACCAAACATGCTTGAAAGAATTGAATGCTTTACTGAAATTTGAAGACTGACTTTGAGATATGAATTTTACTTATTGCTGTACTTGCATAAAATACCCCCAGTCATTTCAGTAAAGTATTTCTCTTAAATTCATATAAGTAAACCCTAAAAGAACAGTTCTTTTTTTATTCCTTCATATCTTGACATAACTTTAGTAAAATATTCATGTGCGAAAATTTTTAGTGATGTTTCTAAGACCACATACACACTCACACATACACACATACACACTCACGTACACACATACACGGAGATTTTTAAATTGTTACTAAGTTATTACTAAGTTAATGTATTGTAAATTGTAATACCAAAATGTTGCCGAAAAAATATTGTTTTATCTGCATTGAAGTCTACATAACATATAATCTAATTTGATTCCATTTATACGAGCACTGCAATTCAAGCATACTTGCAATGCCAAATTTTCATACAGATAAAAAAAACAAATTCTATAACATTCACCACATAATATTTTCAAATAAAGTTACACGACTGTAAATACTTATGTGTATAGGCATCTAGCCTTCATATTAAATTTCTTTCAAATATTTCTGAATTATATATTTTTCTACAGTGTCCAGCCTTTCAAAGGTATTTTTTTTCTGTGAAAAATGAGGAAACTAAATAATACAATTGTGCACATTACCCTAGGTCAAGTCAACAAACATAAACCAAAATGTAATCCATATTTTTTTCATTAGATAAAAGTATATTGGCATATTAACTCTTTTGAATTATTTTGAGTACTACTTGTACACAATTAAATTTTGGATTTACATTTTCCTTTTTCCTGTTATTTTTAATTTTAATGTTGCTGTTGAGAGGTTACTCCTTTAAACACGTATACACAGCTTATCGAAATTAACAATATATATGATTGATATTTTTGTATTGAGTAGGGCTTGTCGAATAAACCGAAAAAAAACACTGTCCTGATAGTAATAAAACACCAATGAAACTCTGTATTTTGATGTTTCATCCAAACTAATCAAATTAAATTTCCTTTTTTATCACTAGGCCAACATAACTTTCATAAAATCGCCGTAATATATATATATATATATATATATTGGAGCAGCTACATAAATTGTTTTCAGAGTATGTCATTTTTTTCTTTACTTAAATCTTTAACTAAAGAAGTTTTTAAATCAGTATTTTAATATATACATTTTTTTTTTAAAATGTACATTGTGTATGTCATTTCATTTTCATAGTTATCAAATTGTTCAAAATTATTCATTCCGGTCTATAAGGGAACAATAACTAATATTATTTTTGTAAACATCTACATTAAAAAAAAAAAACATACTGAATCAGCAATTTCAGAATATATCAGCCGGGAAAGCAAGACCAAAAAAGGTTACTTTATAACAAAAAGCAAACTATACATACCTGTAGTTGGTACAAGAAATGGGTGATCAGCATGTTTGTGTAGAAAATTCTGTGCTTGTAATACCTGGTGGGGGTATAGAAGGTGTGCTCCAGGAATGCACTGGAATCCATAATCTGCAAGTCCAGGTCGGAATAGCCCCGGGTTAAACTCGGTTCTGCACATAGTCTTTGAAGGTTTATTCAATAAAATGTCCTCAATAAAAAACGATGTTGGTCGAGATGAAGAGCTTTCCGAAAAGGTACTTAAGTTCATGTTGATTGTTCAGAGCACTATATCTGCAAACACCACAAAAAATAAATAAACAATTTAAATTGTTCGTTTTAATGTGAAATTAAACGGAAAACCTTGTTTTATCTTCTGTGAATCAACATCATAGAAACAACGCAAAATGTTTTCTTTTATCATAAAATGTAAATAATGTCGTTTTATTGAAGAAAATGTTCCTTTTAAGTAAATCTTAAAACAGCCAATCAGATGAAGCCATTTAGGCCTCGGCATCACATGATTAGCTGGTTCCGGAGGTGTGATTAACGAAATGTTATTAGAAAATTGATAAAATTAATCAACACGGGGGACTTGTTAGTGGAGTTTTACAGTCGTCTAATTTACCATTTCCTAACTGCTAACTCCGGTAATTAGGCATTCCGGAGTTCTTAGTTTTGATTCTTGATCATTTGGAATTTGCGCCCGCCATCTGAGGCCGCTAATCTTTGAGGCGATGATGCGCATAGCAATAAGTTCGACGGAAATCGGGATGATCTTTTACGGAGATTATGACGTGTTCGCATTAAAAGCGTTATTTGCAATAAATTCCCAAGATACACAAAATTGCTTACTAATTAATTTGAACATTAAAATCTTAATACCAGTGATCGGCAGAAAGGGACCAATTAAGGCGGTTGTCAGCTGTAGATGATCTATAAGATGTAGTTTTCCCCGTCAGAAGCTTAGATATTTCCTTGTGAGTCCGACAGCATTAAAATATTGTGTTTTACATAACCCTCCCACTTCTTCAAATGTTACAACCAAAAATATGGAATGGAATAAATTTTGAATTTGTGCCTTCTGTAATGTCATTGTGTCTTATTCAAAACACGTGGGTAAAAATAAACTTTTAGTATTTTCTTTAACTATTAAAATTCGTATAAGGTATTTTAATTTGTAACATAACTGGCTCTCTCCGCGTTCATTTATGGAATGTCATGGAGTTGTGGATTATTGTCAAAGAAAAAAGTTTTTTTTTTAATAACCCCATTCAGATAGTCTTGTTCGGTTCGCTTACGCGCTTAATTTACATTTCTGTCTGGTCTTTGACTTTAGTCATCAAACCTATAAAATACAGCATTTGTTAAGATAAAGAATAGAAATTCCTCAGTTATTTCTTTTACGTATAACGACCAAAGTAATATCCAAAAGCCAAAAAAAAATCTTAGTTTGTTGCACTGACAGGAATCATTGGGATACAAATAAACAAAAAAGAATTCTTAATGTTTTGATATTGCAAAACAGAATAACAGGGAGCGACCGTTTGACAATACTGGTGGCTATAATCAAAATTAGGACCAGACTCAAGAACGATCAAGAGAAGTTTTGAACATATTAGGTCGATTTTCGTCTTTTGTGAATAGTTTCACTTCATTTATTTTGGGGACTTTTACAGTTGGCTTCGTGATATGGAGTTTTGCCCATCACTAAAGACCGAGTGATGACCTGCCGAAGTTAAATTGTTCGTTGCTTGACTTTTGGTGAATGACTGTCTCATTTGAAATCCTTCAACATCTCTTATTTATATATTATAACGGTAAATGAGACGGAAACACTCATGAAAAAATCTCTACAAGCCCCTCGACCCCAAAATCACACAAGATTGTATACTCATGAATAATTTGAACTTACTAACTGGGTCGGTCCTAGAGATTTTAGAAGAACAGTTTCCAGAGAATTTGCAGGAAAAGGGGCTTCTAGACTATTATTTTCTCAATTTTGTTTAAATGTTATACGAAATTGACAAAATTTTCCAACAAAAGAGGGGTTACACAACCCCCGGACCCCTGGTACAGCCACTGCTATAATATTGAGAATTTTGTATAACTTTAATGGTGATCAAGGAGATTTTTCACAACTAAATAAACAATGCTTGGAACATGCATTTTACCACCTTCGCGATAACTTTTCAAAAAACGAGTCCAATGATTATTCATTTATCTGTTAGGAGGAACCTTCTTTTAAAGCCACACATGCATTTCTTAGAGGATTTTTGACCGTTTGTCGATTTAGACAATTTTGATTAATGCGAAGATTTAACATAACAAATCCTTTATGGTCAATAATTAAATAAATCACCCAAGAAAAAGCTTACAAAATACCCCGTGTTTATAAAATGATTAGGAAAACATCTATAATTGGTTTAAGAACGATCATACAAATTTTCTAACACAATTTCACCCACAGTGTCGACATCTTTAAGAAATGAATATAATTATTCTGTATGCTGTGCGGAGTGTGTCACTGGGGAGCTGCATGACTTAAAGTAATTCATATTATAAATTCTTTTCCATCTTGTTCAAAATGAGATAAAAATGCGTTGATTTCGATGTTATTCTAATTACACGGAAAATAAATCCGTCCGGTGTTTCCTTTAGAATTTAGTTATTTGTCGACCCAATGGGACCAATTTTCTGGAACGAGACTGATTTGCGGCGTTAAAAAGCATTATCCTTAGTCAATTCTCGAGTTGGACCATATGTGGTGTAGTTGACCTTTCATTATTAGCTTTTATACCCCGTTTATCTAGTTTCCGTGATTTGAATTCTTCCCAAATCTCTGGAAATCACAGAGAAAACCATTTAATTGGCTCCACTATGGAATAAACTGTCGTTCACAATGAAAAGAAGAATTGAAAAGCATCACCTAATGGGCATTTTAAAGATTTTTTGCTTACTTGTTTATAACACGTAATTTCTGCTTATTTGTTCTTGTTTTTTTGAAAAGTTTCCATGGAGCTGCTTTGGAAATTTAATTACGAACAATGGCTTGCAAAATGTATGGAAATGTATAAGAAGTAGACTCAGAGATCAAAAGTCAAAGAACATAACTTCAATTGAAATAGAGAACAGAGACCGTTCATAAAAAGGAGCATCTGAAATAAAATAAACAAAAACAAAAACAAAACAAAACAAAACAAAACAAAAACAAAAACCTAAAACACGAAACCAGATTAAATGGGCACTATATACATTGAAATGTATATTTGGGAAAAACTAAAAGTATATTCCACGGATGTGAGAAGGAAATCGTTTAATATCATTGTTTTATAATTTGTATTCTTTCTTTAGTTGCTAAATTCGAGAATCTTATTTATTTTTCTTATTTCTCTGTAAAGATTTTAAGGGGAGAGATGTGAGGCTGAGAGTGAAGAATTTTTAAAAGCAATTTTTTGTCACTTGAATTTAAATGTATACATAATTCGTCTGTACTTTATAAAAATAAAATTAGTGGTTGAAGTTGTAATAATAATAATAATAATAATAATAATAATAATAATAATAAATAATAATATACTGAATGTATATTTAAGATATGAAATGATGCCTCGGGATCCACACTATCCTATTTACTTGAATAAGAAAAAGATTTCTAAACAGTTCGCAGGATTTTTAACACAGTCATGTGCATCCATGTCAAAGTCCTTTCCCTTTTACAAAAGTATTATTTAAGATCGTAATGGGCTGGATATATCTTGATTTAATAACAATTGTCTCGCCTTTTAAAATTAAAACCAGAAACATGACAATATAATTTACAAAAAAGTAATATTTTTCAAAACATTGGATTTTAAGCACATTAATATTTTACCCAAGATAACAGCGGACACACGTATTTCATCGGCTTTATGTCATATTTTGTCTAAATTTTATATTTTACTTCGTGGAATAGCAATCTCCTATCAAAAGCAGGATAATTTTGGTCTGTTAGACATCTAGAATACGGAAATGGGTGCCGTAAAATGAGGATTTTTTTCTGTAATCCAGAACATGCTTACCGTTTTAATCCATGACATAAAAGGCAGAATTATATTTCGAACTGGAAAAATGGCAATTTTTTTTTAAGTTTTGAGTTAAAAGGAAATATTAATATTTTAATACTGAAGTAATTGTTTTCAATATTTTCTTTCAAATACAATAAAAGTCACTTAAACAATAACATCAACAATTTCTACAATTATAAACCATTCAAATTATTTTTTATCATTTTAAATTATCTGAAGGGGGGCTTGTTTTGTACAAAAATAAAATTCTATTGCATACATTTGAAATCATTTTCAATAAAATGCTTCCTATTATTTTAAAACAAAAAATTGGTACTTGAAACACAAGCATTTATTTCGACATTTTTTTATGGCATAAAGTACCCATGGATAGGGATGCATGTTTTTTAAGCAAGTGCCTGTGACTTAGAGCCAAAAAAAGAGAAGAGTTTGAATATAAATTTCCCTTGATGGTACATCACATACAACACATTTTATACGCATATCGGTAACTTATTAAGTTTAATTTTCAGTGATTTTTTGCAAATTTACTTCGTAGTGCATATGGGATCTTGTTTTGTGGGGTGTTTATCTACTTCACAGAGCATATAAGATTTCGTGAGCACGGCTATTTATTTACTTCACATATAATATGCGATCTTGTTTTGTCGGCTATTTATTTACATCATAGAGCATATGCGATTTTGTTTTGACGGCTATCTATTTTTAAAAAGATGGTGTCAAATGATAATAAAATAATTAATAAAATCAAGACACAATTTAATATTATAAAAGGAATTTATTTAGATATCTAAAATATATACAACATAAAGTAAATGCTAATTTTTGGAAGAAACTTTAATTCATAAAAATATAATATTAAATTAATTTTGTAAGATTACACAAATTTAGAAAATTGAGTTGAGCTGATTGGGGATTCATTTTGGTTTTTGCAGAAAATTGGCTACTAAGATGTCTGAAATTTTTGAATATATTTTCTCTTTATTAGGAAATTAAATTTTCGTTTCCAATACAGAGAATAGCATTAGATTAATGGAGAGATGATTTTCTTACAAATTGTCTCGCGTGATTCAAAGCTTTATTCGTAAGATTCAGAAGCTCCTTGTAATACGACCAAACTCTCTGCAAATGACGAGTGTAATTTAAATAAGACATAATTAGCTTAATTCTAGCCATTTCAACCGTTTATCCCAGAAAACGTGAGCTGAAAGCACCAATAATTTGACGATAAAACAGCCTGGTAAATGATTTTGTGTTATTTTCAATATTTCTTCAGAAATTTGGATTAGGGCGATGTTATTTTCTCAGAAGGGCGCAGGATATCAAATAAGCTACCCTTTCAGCCTATTAGCCGTTTCTTAGTGCTGGTTAAAAGCGTCATAATAGCTCTAAATGGCAACAAACCTGACAAATTACGACTTAAATGCCTGTAATGTCATTTAATTTCATGTAAAACGTTGCAAAATTGGTGAAAGCATTCATCAAAATCATTTCTGAAATATCTCTCGTCACAGGAGTGCTAAAACTGCTAGATCTAATTTCCTCATTTCGCAAAATTAGATGATTCCCCCAAATTGATGGTTTAAGTAAATTTTCCGTAATGTAAAATAATTGTTCCTAATTGAACAATGAAGTTACTTAGGCTCTCACTTCTTCCAGAGTATTGACAATAAAGAATATACATTTTCTAGACATGCAGCAGAAAGGAATTTATTGGAAAGCTTGGAAAATTGTGGCTTACAAAAATCATGTTGACTTTTTAAGAGGACAAAAATTACATATAATCTAATATAAAATAATTTTCTTACCTTTTTTGTGAATTAGTAATCCTTCTTTCCATTGCAAAACCATTTATCACGAGAAAAAACTCCATAAATTTCGGGGTTTGAAAATATTCGTATCCATTTTTCTAATTAATATTTTGGGATCAAATTCGAATATATTTTTGTTTCCGAACGTCGATGATGAAGTCAAAATTACGGGAAAAATTAATGCAGTCCAGGGCGGAACAGAAGTTATGGTCAAATTTTCCCAAAAGTAAAATTGTGTAAAATAGTAAATGCAGTATTTGTTTAATCGATCCTTAATGATCGGCCATTTTGAACTATTTGAAAATAGTTTTTGAAAAGTAAAATATGAATATTCATTAACCTTACACCTTAAGTGACGTTTACTTACTAATGCCCAAAAAGAGGTACTTGAGGGGATTAACGCAAAAAATGTATTCTCAATTATCATTAGTTTTTTTCTCTCTCTTTTTTTTTTCTAAGAAGTTGTCCTCAGCCGGGATAAATAAAGAAACGAGACAACCTAATTGCAATCGGGACGTCCTTCCCGGGTAGATAAACAAACATCGGAGTGTAAATCCGGATATTAGAAGGGGTGACGATTTAGCAGGGTCTGGATTAACGGACAATATGACCAGACAACAAAAGGATTAAACAAGGCTCTTTGTCACTGAATAGGAGTACTAATTAATATTAATGGCTGTAGATTATCACTGAACAATGGAAATAGTAAGTCGACATACGATACAATTTGTCCTCAAATAAGGTGAGCAATGGGAACAAGCTAGATATATTAAAAGTTGATTTTCACACCAGTATAGTGGCGGCTGGTTTGGAAAGGATAGAACCCCCTGATGTTGCAATTTTTGTTGATATTAAATTTTGTGCGAAATTCGAAAAAAAAAATCAGCAGTATCGATCCAGGAGCCCTTCGATCGGCACATTCGTTTGATCTATTTTAGGATTCACACAGTTCGTATATCGAGTTGAGGTGATTCCCAACAGACACATAAGTTGTTTTAAACGATTATTTAGTACGAAGTGACTGCGCGACACCAAACCTGTCAACAAACTGAATCTAGTAGAAATCAAGTAGATATTTATTAAGCATATCATTAATATGAGAAAAGGCACATTCGTAATGAGAATCATTGACCGAATAGAAGCTCTATTATTTAAATTGTTTTAAAAATTAAGCAAATCTTAGTGCCCAGATTAGGCTATGTGTCCTTTAGTTCATTTCAAATCAACTAGAGCATATTGGTTCACACAAGAAATATCTTGAATATCTAAATGATCTTAAATCAATCAAAAGGTGTTTTAATTTTATGTCAACCATAAGCTACCCATAGAATCAGGTAAATGGCGATATATTCCAGATGAAAGAAAATGTTTACTATGCCGATATCAGGTTGTTGGGGATGAATTCCACTACAGTTAAGCATTTGATCTTTTTACTACTAGGAAAATTACTGAAGTGTAAATTATATGTTCGACCGAAGGACAGCCGCTTCATAACCTAAGCAAATTATTCGAGCTTCTTACCAAAACAAAATAACAAACAAAATAAAAAACACAAAACACAAAACACAAAACACAAAAACAAAACAAAACAAAACAAAACAAAACACAAAACATGAATCTCCAGGGTACTTGCATTTCCTGGATAAATGTTTTTCCTCACCTGTTTTACGTTTCTGCTGTAATCCAAGTGTTGCTAACGTGATTTGTGATGTGATTTATTTTTACTTTTTATCATACATTTGGAGAATAAACGTAAAGTATCTTGTATCAAGGCGTATTTTTTCCACAAGGTGTTAGTATTTCAAAATTCAATTTTGGAGAAGTTTGTAATTTGTCTTTTCCATATTTGCTTTGAAGAAGAAGTAACTTCGGATTCAAGTATATCATTATTTCATAGAAATGCAATTTTATTTTTACATGTACCACTAACGGTAACAGCAAGACTAGTAGCGGCCTAACTCCACGCGTCCATGCTAAAATTTAAGAAAATGAAATTTTTCGCGGGGCGCAGCTATATATGCTCACAGAGGTCAAACCCAGAATAGATGGGGCAAATAAGGACAGAAAATTCAAGCTTGATACAGCTCTCAATTTTTATTTTGTATAAATGAACAACACAGGATAATATTTTTAATAAAAGATTTACAATAACATGACATGTGGTGAAAGCATTTTTGAATTAAAGACTAAAATCAGGAAAGATGAACTCAAAAATTTTATTTTCAAAATAATATAAAATCAAAAGGGAGTTTACACTAACAGAAATAAACTATTCAACAAAGTTTCATGAAAATTTCTTGAAGCATTTTCAGGTTGGTTTATTCCTCATTGTCCCACTTTTGAAAATTTCATAGTTGTGATTGCCCCACACAAAGGTTCCGATTGTCTCACATGTATTTCAGGGTAGAAAATTGCTAAATAAACAAGTTTATTATTGTTTATTTAAAATATTAGAAAACAGTTTTTTTTCTAATCTACTGATATCAAGCCTTCAAGATTATAACTTGTTATCTCCAAGTTGGCAACAAAATGCATTTAAATAAATTTTACAAATACAAACTAATACAAATACATGTGTATGTACTCGTATACACAGGCAAATATTTTTCACGTGAAATTCACTTAACACAAATTTCGTGTGAACATTTCGTGTGAATTTCACATGAAGACTCCATTCACCCGAATTTCACGTGAACTCTATCACTTAGTTTATTTGCTCAATTCAGGTGAAAATCATGTGAAATTCATGTGAAAATTACGTGAAATAATTTTGCCTGTGTAACATGTAATTTAAATGTATTACCGTCAATTAGCATTGATTGTAGGGATTAGGTACCACTTGCATGTTTTTAGTTCTGAGGAATTTGAACATTTTTAAAGTATTTGATTGATACTTATATTGTTGCTATTTTCTATACAGCTACCATGCATGCGACTGTAAGCTCTTCAAAGATGAAACCGATTTGTCTTTTTAAATAAATTCAATGCGCCAATTTTATAAGACATTTTGGCCACATTGAATCAATTTCTCGCTCGTCCAAAAACCAAAAGAAAAGATAGGATAGCGAGAGAGCAGGTTTTCTAATTTATAATTTTAACTGCTTAAGACAGCCTGCACTCTACGTCAGATAAGGTAACAACCAACTACTTTCTTTATCGACTTTCAAGCTGTCATACAGCTTACCGCCATTTCTCGGGATCATCACTAAGGATTGCAATTTTCTTTACACTAAATGTATGAGGGGTAAGATAAAGAATAACACGCTGGACTTTTAATAAAACTACATAGAATCATCTGCATGTATCCATGAGTTATACATTGTAGTTTGAAAACTGCGAAATTACCCTTTTTATGAATAGTCCCATAAATGTAAATTGTAAAATCGGAAATTTACAGAAGCTGAAAGGAAGCTTTCCTCAATATAAATGAACAATTTGTCAACATTTCATTAAAATCGCTGCAGGTGTTTTTGAGTTCTAGTTCTAAAACAGAAATCATCCCATTTTTGTACAAATAAATTCCCATAATTCATAAATGAAAAAATGAAATTAGTAAAAAATCTAAAGGGACCTCACATCAACCATTAGAAACAATTCACCACTTTCACACAAAATTGTGGCAGGATTTTTTGTTATTGTGCGAACTGTGCACGCCGGACATCGGTATACCATAATACGTCGCTTTTCAAAAGACGGGTGTATAAAATTCATCACATTTCTCCGGAATTATTACAGGAGGTGCACGTCCAATGCCGTAGCCAGGGGATGCGACGGGTGCGATCGCACCCCCTTTTTGAAAAAAAAAATTATTTACATCTTATATAGGAGGTGCACGTCCTCATCATGTATGTATACACTGTGCTAATTTGTAATAATAATTGTTAGTTTATACAAGGTAGGTACCCATAAGCGTGACGGACGGACGGACGGAGTCGAGCGGCTACTAGACCTTCATTTACTTTTGATGACGCAGATAAAAAAGTAGCTAAGTTATTCTTACA
Organism: Perna viridis; assembly: GCA_037379345.1. Classification (NCBI taxonomy): domain Eukaryota; kingdom Metazoa; phylum Mollusca; class Bivalvia; order Mytilida; family Mytilidae; genus Perna; species Perna viridis. Next base: position 34,746,305 of record CM074515.1, on the reverse strand, counting down.
AGCATATGCTTATAGCCATACAATTTGGGTTATTTTAAGGAGGTAGACCTAGGGTAAGGGACACAACCCATACAAATCATCGGAACGTTTGTATACAGTATTTTACATCAATGTCATGTAAGCATCAAAGTAGCTTGATTAATTTCATTCTGTGTCAAATAAAAGCTTGATAGCCTTTGGTGAAATTGAATATGATACAAACATATCACTGACTTCATGAGTGATGTCCCTTAATCTAGGTCAACCTCCTCAATTGCATAATACTTGTGGCAAAATTGAGCTTTTTCTTATTGTTTGAAGTAATCACTACAGAAGTTTAATGGTCGTCATCATGAAATATTTCCATTGGCAATCGAAATTGTCGATCCCTTTGTCCTTGTGTCCCATCCCATTTTTCATTTCATATTCATTTTATCACCAATTTCATGTTCATCGCCGAGTATAGCTGAAATATTGCTGCTTAGGCGTTAAACCCCAACAATCAATCACCATGAACTCGTGGATCGTTTTGGTGTACCGATATGCACCATGAAAACTGATTTCAACGTGTCATGGTTTTCCTTTCCCCTTTCATCTACCTGGACTTGATTTTTTATAAACATCTCGGCGAGTTACTTTGTATTATTTTGTTTGTAGTGTATATGTCTGTTTGCCATGTCTGTTTTTTTTGTCCCTGGATTGCATTAATTTCTTTGTTTTCCGCTGAAATCTTGGTTCGCTTGATTACTCTTCCATACTTACAATGATCAACACGTCTTGTAACAGTGGTCCGGTATAGTCTTGTGCCATCCTACTTTTGGAGAGAATTACCTGAAAAATTATCATGGTAGTCCTATGGACTATCTAAATTTTGCCTTATTTTTCATATAAGACCATAGGCCAGAACCGTCATTACTGTCTGCAGACTACCTGTTTTACCTCTGATGTAGTCCTGTTGACCACCAAACAAATGAAGTTAGTGTCAAACCCTGTCTTATCTTGTAGAGTTTCTTGTTCTGAACATCTTCACCATTTTCATTACGCCTTTATATCTTATGCTTTTAACACTATTTGAAAATCCGTTGTGTTTCCATATGTTTTGACCACATAGTCAAAATGAAACATTTTAGAAAAAAATACTGTAAATTCTTGAATAAGACAATATAATCATACTTTATTTCTCCCTATAGATCGGCAAATTAGTAGGAAACGATCAAGTATCTCTATACCACTACTGTAATCCCAACGTTATCTCCATTTGATTACATGTTTCGAAAAATAGTATATATTTTGAACATTAAATGAGTATTACAAATTATATCATTTTCAGATTTTATCAAATCTAAATCGGCCATCATTTTTACTGTTTCTTTTGCAAACATAAATCAACCTAATTCTCACTAATATGATTTTAATGACTTTTTTAATATCAAAACTAAGCCTAACTGAATCTCTTTACAGAAGCGAATAACCTCGGGTAAAAATCAAGAGGCCCCATGATGCTTGTAGCAGCAAAGCCAGTTTATACTTTTCTATTCACTTATTATTCTATGAAATTAGGAAATTACGTGAAGACTTCCAGAGTATTCTTTTTTTCCCAAATTCGGCGGGTAACAAAAAAAAAAGACACATTTATTGCAGCAATTATATACGCAGATATAAATAGTGCACATCTAAATATTACAGATACTATCTGCAAGCCACCTTTTTTATCGCCTTTCATGATCGAGATGAAGTGGCAAAATCTAAATTATATAGTAATGCTCCATGATATACAGCTTGATAGAACAGAAATACCTAATTCTATACTACACTTTGAAAAACCACGTGTGAAACGTTGGTAAAATACAAGGAGTGACAGCAAAATTTTAGACCATTGATGGGAGACCATAATTAGAACCATAGAACAGGGGAAATAATTCTTTTAGCTAGTCAAGAATGCCAGTTCATATATAAAGCAAAATAACTAAACTGGTTTAAGCTTTGTCAACAGAATCATTGCAAGAATTTAATATTTCTCCATCTTCTATAGTTTTCAAGACAGAAACAAATACTAGAATAATCAGCCTGTTGCAGCTTGAAACAACCAGAGGTCAAACTATACATGTAAACAATTTTGACACATATGAACACTATATTCAAGCCTAAAACAACTCTTAAATTTTTGACCCAGCATAAATTTGTAGGTTAATGTCAACGAATAAAAGTAGTAAAAAAAATTAAAAAGTGTTTTATATTTGACACATCTGATCCTGGGGTGGAGCGATAAAAATGGTGGGGGGGATCAAATCCCACCAAAGAATTCAATTTTTAATGAAATCAAAGTTTAATTCTGGGACCCCAACTTGGATCAACTAGTGAATAAAGTTACAAATCAACGATTTAAATACAACACTGGAGAACCACAAGAATTCATGTTTTAATATGGGACCATTTGACATCTTTGATGACCCCAACAATCAATCAATCTTTGATGACAATTTGAAAATGGGTCCAGAATCCCAAATCAAAATACATGTACATCCAATTATTGTATGGAATATAGAAAGGACCTGGACCACTTTCTCCAGGATTCTGACCATAAGTTGGGCTAATTTTAAAGTGTCCACACGTCTGGAATTTTCATTGGAGTCTTTAGAAAAAAAACCAACAATACAAAGTTGTGAAACTTTGGAAACATGGAAAGTACAAAAATTAGCAATAAAAATCGTAGAAAATCCATTTTCAACATTTTGGTATAAATAGAACACATTGAGACTGGAATTCCCATAGAAGCACATCCGCAACCATCACAGGGTATGAATTTTTTTTTGCGTAGTGTGATTTAAGAACTCTTTTTTTATAAGCACAAGATGGTTGGTAATGTGTTTTTTTTAGGGGAAAAGGGAACTTTTTCGCTATGAATACAACAGTTAACGTTATGTAGCATATTACGACCACATTTGGTTGACAGTCGTACTCTGCATTAATATTGACGTGAAGGTTTTTAGTTCGAGTCTGACCCACGAATGTTTTATGTTTTGAATTTTTTGGTAAAAATGTTATCATTAAAATGCCATTTCTTATTTTCGATAATAGATTAGTCATATTTTATCACATGAAAGTTGGTATATTTTATAGTTCATGTTGTTACACCTATTTTCCAGTTGTTTCCCAATCAACAAAATATATTATCGATTCGTGACGTATCTAAATGCCTAATAATATAAATTACTTGTTAGTACATTTCAATGAACAAAATACCGGGAAAGTTGGCCCTTTATCTGTTTTTGGCTTCTTTTAGCTAAATGTTTGCCCCAAGACAGACTTTTGTAGGCTTCTGTATTAAAATATAAAGATAAGTTAATAAATTGAAAATTTCTTCTTATCTACTAATGTACATTAGAAGCAAAAAAATAAAAAAATAAAAATAAAAAAAACATGAAATTCACTTCTGCCTGCCAAGGACAATAACTCTCTTTAATAACTGTCATAACAATTGAATTTCAGGATCTTTACAGGGTTGAAGAAGGAAGGCCTTATTTATTTTCCTGTACCCAATAGCTTTTGAGATAAATATTGGAATATGCAATTCTAGCCTAGTGCTCTCTTTTAAAAATAGAAGAGGCAGTCATGTTTAGGAAGGAAACATGTAGGTCAGCACAATCGACACAATTTCTGTAGTATATACCAAAAGAATTCTAATGACCAAATCTGAATACAACTGATGGAGCAGATTTAGAGGACCATAAAGAATGTAATAAGACCTGGAAGCAAGGATGACAGACGAAAATGATAACAATTTGCCTTTTGTTATGGTGAACTAAAGAGAAAGAAATTTTCCATGGATGATTGAACTTACTTTAGCAGAAAAAAACATATCACATTCATTTGTGAATTTATGATACCTATCAATATCACTCAGAGCAGTAAAGGAACTCATTATTTTTCACACATTATTTCTGAGAACTGTGTACATCAATATTTGTTTTATTATTATTTGAAATACCCATTTACTCTTTCAGATATAAACAATTCAACCTTTCATTCATTTTCAAATTTATTTTGGTTTTCAGACATAATACCTTAAGTAGCATTCCAGCTAAGAATCATGCAAAATGTGATTCAAGGGTAAAAAGCCTACATATTTTTATTTTTGATATTTTGTTTAAATTTCCATAGTAAACAAAAATTAACATTCATTTTTTCATATAACCCGTGTTCTTAGGAGATAAAAGTTATATAGAATGCACTGTAGATTTCAAAATTAAGGGAGATAACTCTGTAAATGACACTCAAATACAATAGAATCTATTGGATTTTCAATGTTGATTGTCTCTTAAGATCAGGCCAATTCAAATGAAAAAATAAACATTTCATAGTATAAACCCATAAAACAACTTGATTACAAAAATAAAAATATGTTGCCTTTTTTGGGGTGTATCACATTTTTTAGATTTTGCATGATTCTTACAAAGACTGCTACTTAACTACTCATTTCACTTCCTGATTCATAAAGACTTTGATTTCTCCTGCGAAACTTTTTTGACTGAGGACTCTCTTCACTCTCTGAACCATCACCTCTCTTTCTACTTTCCTTGTCCTCTTCGAGGACCAGTCCATGAGTTGCTTTGACAACCTCTGAATCACTTCGTTCCTCACTACTTGCAGGACTAGATTGTGACAAGGGTAAGGTATCATGTGATGTTAACAGAGGAGGATCATTCACAGACAAGTACCCAGTGATCTGCTCATTGGCAGATTCATCTTGAACACACTGTGCTTTTTTCTGTTCGGCAAGCATGCTTGCTAACTCTTCATCATCACTTTCAGTAAGTGCAAGTTCAACATGGCCACTATCCTTAGTAAGTTTCAACTGCCTCTTTGCTTTCTGTTCTGCTAATATCTCCTGCAGTTCTGGATCTATGTCATCAATGTCAGATTGGCTAAGTGAACTCTTCGATGGGGAGGTAGATTTATCAATTGAGTCATCAAGTTTTTCAATTAATGCCTTGCCCTCTTCATCAGTGTCCTCTCCAAAAGCAAATGAGTTATTTGGAGTACTGATTTTGTCCTTTCCATCAATGGAAGCATTCAATGGAATACCAAGAGACACAATACTATCATCAGCATTACCCGAAGAGAGAAAACTAAGACTTTGGTCACTCTGGTTTAAAGACATAAAGCTGTCCGACTCAGTATCATCACCAACATCATCATCATCATCGTTTTCCCCATCAACATTATCATCTTCATGGTCATCGACAGTAAGTTCAAACTTTGTATCTTTACCGAGGAAAACTGCATTAGGATCTGTGATTTCTAACATTTCACATATAAGTGAAGTCTGTGGGTTTACCATGGTTTTGGGTGCAGGAGCGTTTCTTTCTGAAGGATCATACAGATCAACAGTCTGTTCAAAATTCTCAGGAATTTGAAGGTCACCTCCAAAATCTTCTATGATGGCATTCATTTCTTCATTTTTCACTTTGAAATTCCATCTGAAATAAACATAAAATGTTTTTTTTTCATGTTGAGTAGAAAGAAGTAATGATATAAAAAAAGGTATTTCCTCCCTGAAAATATAAGTGTACTATTTAGCAAATATTTCATGATGCTCAGCAGAGGGCTATATGGCAATATATGAACCATTTGGTTCAGATAATTTTTTGGGGGCAACCAACCACACCATAAATTGCCATTTGACTCAAAGTATCATGAACTATTTCTTACATTATACTACATGTATCCAAATCAAGTTTAATCTAATGTATTCATGTGAAAAAGAAAAAATAATGGTATCACTTTTTAAGTCGTGATCAAATTATTACCATAAACGCTTCAATAATATTCCCTTAAAAACTTGGATATTTCATGCATAGAGGATCACTTACACATATCAAAATTTTTCAATTTCATTGAATAAATATTCAGAGAAACAAAATTTAACATATCGATTTAAAGCCAGTTTAAAATAGGGCATTAACTGAACATTAAGTGAAACTCCTTCACATAATGGTAAAAAATGGGAGATGGCAAAATGTTCAAAAAGGCTTAACTGAAAAACAACATTTTGATTTGGCTGAAAATTGAACATAACCTGTAATTTATGGCACAAAACAACCAAACCATTTTTAAAAAATCAATAATCCATTACCAAACCATCGGGGGCACACAGATGGATGAATATACAACTTCTTAAGAATGTATGACATTATACCTCACTATTTTGTATGGCAGGTTATAAAAAAATAGAATAAATCCATCCATTGGGAATCAAGACAATTTAGAGAATTGTTGGACAAATGGCATGAAAATAAAATTGTAAAATAACTATCCAAGTGAAAGCAATCTGAGTGATAATCATACGATAAACTAATATCACTTCTTTTTGTAAAAAAAAGATAGTCATGTTGAATGTTAAAAAAAGCTCTGGAAGTTGCTGGTATAAATTTGTTTTGCACATCAATTAGACTGTTGTGATATGTAAGGAAAACAGCTCTAAATTTAAGGAGGTAGACCTAGGGTAAGGGACACAACTCTTACAAATCATTGCAACATTTGTATTCAGCATTTGACATCAATCTCATGTAAGCATCAAAGTAATTTCATTCCGTTTCAAATGAAAGCTTGAAAGACTTGAAATTGAATGTGATACAAACATATCACTGATTTCATGAGTTATGTCCCTTATACTAGGTCTACCTCCTTAACACGTAAATCTGTCTATCCAAATCTTTAAACATCAAAACCCTATTAAAACCAACCATGTTCTGAAGTATTATTTTCATGTACAAAATAGACCCTAAACAGGTTAAGATAAAATAGCTTTCATTATATACATGCTTACCTTTCTTTCCCACCAGGCCCTGGAAGGTACTTATGAGATCTTTTTAAATTCAGTAAATGATTGGTCGATTTTAAGACAGCCAGCCACTCAGGATCCAGCTGTATTTTGATTGTTTTTTCAGTGTCATGTGGTATATCCAGAACCTTGAAATAATAAACAAGAATATTGATATAGATTACGAAGTACAATGTGCATATACATATCTATTTTAATGAATGTTTACATGATGTTACCAGGCAAACAATAAAAAGCTTTGTGGAGCACAGTATGATACGACCACAATGGTCAAACCCTGAACAGTTGTGGCAAGTGTGGACACAATATTAGTTTTTGACACGCTTAAGCATAGGGACTTACAACTCATTATGGACAAATCAACTGGTTTGGACATTATATTACACAAAATTTATAATTCAAATAATGTTCAAAATCGTACCAAAAATAAAAAAGTAAATTTTTTGGGGTGTGACCCCTCTGACCCCTTCCAACTCAAAAATGGTCAAAAATACATCTAATCTGCTTTGATACAATAGTTTCCCAGGATTATATAGAGGAGCACAAAAAAAGAAGAAATAACCAAAATCAGAAGAAAAACGAACATTCTACATGGATTTAATAAAACACATATTTTTACCCTGATTGGCCCCTAATTCTTAAACAGTAGGAGCCACAAATTCCAAATTGTATAGAAAAGTTCCTTTAGTAATTAGTAAAACCATACCAAAATTTCATAACAATTAATCAACCACAACTAAAGTTATCACATGAAAACCAAGTGTCTACAGCAACGATGATACCGATATACAAATATACAACCATTTTTTTTGTGGTCATATTAATATGGAAATCAGAATTTAAAAGGATTTGCAACAGCATAAATAAAAGAAAAAAACAGAATCAAGTTTTATAAAGAGGTTCTTGGAGCACAGCAAGATATAACTGCTATATGATTGAACTCAGCTCACTTGGGCAAGTGTTGACACAACAGTAGTTTTTGATACAATTAAGCATAGGGACTTACAGTTCAACTGGTTTGGACAAAATATAGCACAAAGTTTAGCACAAAATTTAAAATTCAATTTAAAGTGAAAAAAATTCTGCTATAATAGTGCTAATCAAAGACCTTTGCTTTCGATCCTTGAAACTAAAATAAACATAAGAGATGTAAATCTGATAGAAAAATGCAGGCAGGACCAATAAAAACCGTTTTTTTTTTTGGTGTGACTACTCCAGCCCCCAAAAAATTCAAATACCATAAGAGATTTGTATTTGAAATCTGATTAAAAACCGCAGTCAGGACTCAGGAGTTTTCATAAGGAAACTAATAAAAAAAAAATTAATCGAATAATTTAATTAATAACTTGAAAACCAAAAAAAGAAAAAAAAGAGATATCCCTAATCTGGTTGAAAATGCAGGCAGAGATTTTCATAATTAAATTTTTTTTCAAAATTGGACAAGAATGAAAAGTATACTTGTGTTAATTCAATGTCCATTTCTCCCAATTTTTTGTTAATTCACATCACATTAACATATATAGGCTCCAGAAATGGAGGCTAGTACAATAAAATAATAAACATACTTGTAAGAACTTTCTCCTTGGAAGACATTTATCAAGAGACAAAAACTTGGTCACTTGTAATTCTTCACCATTAGACTGAAATAGAAATATATTTAAACAACATAAAAATATGTGACTATAATTTTTTAGTTGTACGTGTACAGCATAATGGAGAAAATCAAATACATGTATCGACAGGACTTCATGCAATAAAACCAGAAATAGAATAAGTAACAATTCCATTTATTACCAAGTTCATATACATTATTAATATAAAATAAGATATGTGATAAGATTGCCAATGAGATAATTATCCATCAAACAATTAAATTTCTACAAGTCACAATACCATCTTCAATGATGGGCAAAACCCATACCATAAAGCAAGCTGTAAAACGCCCAAAATTAATTATAGTAAAAGTATTGATAAAAAAAAAACGTAATTCAACACAATCAGTAGAAAATCAAAGACTGAAGTCTTCAAAGTTGGTAATTGTCTAATATTAATTTTTTTTAAAAAGAGGTACTTTGTAGCGATCTTTGAGTCGCTTATGATATTGCCCAGGGAACCAGATCAGGAACCAGATTAAACAACTGGCGATGAAAATTCATAGCTATTAGAGCCATGCCAATGTATATGACCTATATAGTCTTGTAACGAACCCCTGTGCCTGAAAAGAAACTGGGTAATGTTCAATGCTAACCGATCATTTCATGTAAACTTCCCGTTGTCATACAAGCAAGAAACACATGTAGAACACACGTGTATGATATGTAAGAGGTACATATTTATCTCGTATGAAGCTAGAACATGGTACAGATATGTAGCATTACGTGGAGTATAAATAAAAAATTAAGCAAATCATATGCAAATATAAAGTACTGAAATTACAAGTGCAAAAATATTAGCGACTTAAAAACATAAAACAAATAACAATGGCCATAAAAAATAATGACAACCACTTGATTACTAGTTCCTGAATTGTGACAGGCACATAAAGTATGTGGCAGAGATCACAACAAAATGACCCGATCCCAAAGCTCTTTTTTAACATTATAAAAATTTTGAATAAAAAAAGAACTTCACCTCATGCTGGACAGCTGCAGGAAATTTAATATGGAGATGAGCAGCAAACCAGTATTTAGGCTTTAAATGGTACAGCAGTTCCTCGTGTAATGGATTTCCTAATCTATCATCATCCATATCTTTCTGGAAGTCTGGTTTTCTCTTAAGCAATGCCTGGACGTTACCGTACTTCCAAATGTTCCTTGGCCAGTCATGTGACACAAATATATCAATAGGTCGTGAAATCTGCAAATGTAATATGAGTACAATACTAACAATCATCTAAACAAATTTTGATATGCTGTACTTATGTTTCAAAGAGGAACCTCTCATCAGGGATATTAAAACCAAATACTTAGGAAACTTGAGATTAGAAAGTAACTCAAAACCAAAATGATCAAAATGGGAACTCAATCCAGCACTGATAAGTTCTACCCGACCTATATTGTCGTAGTCTCATGTTTAATACAAGAACTGGAGCCTCAGTGTTTTATGAATTATGAATTCTGTGCTACAGCAAAGCTTCTGTAAATATATGATATACAGGTATATTTCATGGTCATAAAAGTCTGATTACTATTATGTACAGAAAATTAATACTAAAATTCCAATCAAATTTCAATTTTAAATCTTTGATCGAGATTAAAATTTAAATAACTTAAGTTTCAAAATATTTAATTGTCCTGGTCTGAATAATGAACAAAGCCTTCGTAAACTATACTTTCAGTCAGTATATTCCATATAATTACCATATCTTTACATAGAAGTCATAACAATACATAAATGCATATCATACACACAACAAAATATGAGAATGTGGTGCAAAACAAAAAAAGTTGAGACTTCTGCACATTTTTGTCAAAGAATTTAATGTTACCTGTTTTAGTCTAAATATCTCCAATGCCCTGACATGATAAGCTGATCTCTTTGCATCTTCTGTATAAGGTGGGTGCTCAAAATGTCCTAAAATTACAAGCACAATTATATACAAGTATATGTACATGTGTGCGATATATATTTGTGATGGCACTTGCATTAAATGAAATCATAACTTGAACACAGATTTCATTGCATGCTGCAAAACCTGTCTAAACCAAACCATGCCATGTAAAAACTGGAAACCTGAGAAAACCAGACATCTTTTTTGAAGTCCATATACATCATTCTTAAAGCATTTTCAACTTGTGTAAGCCAAACAGAGCCCATTTAATTGGAAGAAAATTTGGCAAATCTGCTAGAAAATGTTGGATATTATTATCATATCCTGAAGTACCAAGTCTCATAAATATTTGCTGATATTAAAGTTTACTACATGTGTACATTACATAATAGTATCTTGAAATTAATCATTCTTACATGTGTACATTACATAATAGTATCTTGAAATTAATCATTCTGAATTATATTGTAAACATGTCTAAGACTATTTATAAATCATACAATTAACCCTAATGTACACATTTATTATTATGGCAGACTGAATGCAGTTTGGGAACAAAGAATTAGGGATAAAAAAGAATATACCCCACATTTATATGAAGTAATTTTGGGTTATCTTTCTTAGACTATAGCAATGTTAAATTTTTAAGTATTTTTTTTTTCATAGCTTGTGAATTAAGTGCTTCCTTCAATGAACTAGACAAGGTACGAGATCAACCGTCTTTTCTTAATAATTGAGAGGGTCATCATTGACGTTTTGGCTTATATGAATTGTTCACTAGATTTCCCAGTCCCTTGATTTTTCCTAACATTCAGAAATTAGTGTTTGCATTTATTAATACCAAATTTGAATTTTTTTGTTTGGAATGCTATTTTTATTTTTGCTGTTTTGTGGAAAACAAAATCTCATATCAATTATGTTGAAAATTCCATAATGCAATATTTCTTATTTTTCAGTATTCTAAGATTCATAATGTTTTACCTCAACAATGCCTATTCTTTTAATATTTATTCTTTTTATTTTCCACTAATACTGGTAACAAGTTACTAACCCGAAGGATAGTGTTGATTTATTCCTACCTCTTTGTACATTATGTCCTTTATATATACCAGAACAGCCAGCTATTCTAACTCCTCCGACCTGTACCACATTGGCATAACCTGAAATTAAAGAAATATATACAAATTTATCATGATGGAGCAAGCTATAACAATACTTAAATTGACTCATCCAGCTGTACCCTCCTGGCAGAATATTATCATATATTTCACACAGTAAGAAAAAAAATAAGCAACTTAGCTTAAGCATGTGACAGGGCCTTCACCTATTTCAGGAAAATTTATAAACCAATTGATATTGACCTTGATATCTTAAATCAATGAATTATGAATGGAAGACACCTTTCAATCAGCATTTCTGAATCAACTTACCATGTCAGAAAAGACAGAAAGCATTACCAGTATATAGCATTTCAAAGTTTTCAACCAAAATTTTGTATTCAATGGAGAAATTGATTGTCCTACAAAAATATTATAAATAAGAACACTGTGTTGTTTTCCTCTCTTGAAAGTCAAATTTTGACTTCAACATATTTGCTTGAACTTGTTCGTTGATAAATTAATTTTACTGTCTCAAAATGAAATAATCAAAACCACATCCATTTAAAGCAGAATCTTGTAAATTTTCATTTGGTTGCAGGCATGAAATTACAATCTACAGTAAAACCTGTGTAAACTGAACCATGATTTTCAGACTAGATGGATGCTTGGTTTACAGTGCAAAATGTATTTAAAAAAAAACCATCAAAATTTGAATTGTGATTTATCTTTAATGTGTCATTCTATTTATTCATATAACTGCAAAAATTCACAACATTTAAAAAAAATCTAAGCCATTTCTTGGGTTTTGTTCTGCTAATGATAGTTCACCATTTCTTCAAAGTAAAATTGCTATCATCAATTGAGAAGACATACATGTTAGTCAAAAAGGTAAGACATAGTTTAACTTCCAAAAATTGACTTAGTTATCATAGTCATAGATCATACCCATGTAGTAAATATTTGGAGCAACCCATCCACCATAAGGCAGTTCCTGAAGATAGTTAGAAGCCTCATGGTTCCCTCCCACAAATACTGTTAATATAGGAGCTATCTTCTCACCAGAATAATACCTGTAAATAAATCCAATGTTCATTAAAATAAATCACTATACGAGAGGCTCTGATGAGCATAAATTGAAATTTGTCCAATTATCTCTCATTTAATAGACAATGGTAGATGTTTATATACTTTATAAAAGAAATTTTCTTTTGGTTTTCTAACTTATTATGTTAAGAAAATAGTTGAAAGGAAAGCTTGGTTATCCTAAGTTCTGTATTGAACTCTCGAACAGGCCATTGTTGCATTAATAACAGGCAAACCTAGCACAAGTTTAAACCCTCCCCCTCATTTTTGAATCTATGTGAATTACTTGTGAAATGTTTTCATCTCTCTGTATTTTTCTGGCACAGCCATACACTGCATGTCACTTTTGTTTCTTACTGCCTGGAAATCACCACATATTATCAAAAGATCAACCTTCACATTGTTTTTCTGTTCAAGGTATTCTATTGTTTCATAGATTTTATCTAACTCTCCATGGCAGCAACCTTCTACTGCAATTTTCATCTTCAAAGTATTTTATCAACAAATCTGGAAAAAAAGATACATTAATATTTATGTACAAATATTACAGAAAACCCATTAAAGCATGTCTCTATGCAAGTGATATCCTATGTGCGTTTACATGCTATTAAATGTACAATTCAAATCAGAACAGGAATAAGGTTTAGTCAGGAGCTTGTACCAGTTCAGAATTTGTTGTTAATTTAAAAAGTTATTGTTTAATATCAGAATAATAAACATTTACCAATGCTCTCAGGTACTAGTAGACAGGGCCACCATACAAGGAACCTATACGGCAGGTACCCCAAAAGGGTGAAAATTTCAAGAATATAATTACAGTGAAACCTGTCTATTTACCAAATCCTAAATACTATGAAAACCTGTCTAAACTGGACACTTTTGAAGTCCCTTTATATCAATTTACACATTAATTGAACCATGGTAAAATAACACTTGTCTAAACCAAACCACTTTTTAAGTCCAATAGGGGTTTGGTTTAGATCAGTTTCACTGTACTTACAAAAAATGTATATTGCATCAAAGATATGCGGAATTACAAACACCATCTGGAAATATTTGAGAGTCTACAGCTTTAAATACTTTATATAAGGTCTTTATTACAAATCACATACTGGTACAATGTGTCTATCAAAGAGAAATTATTTATTTGTATTTTACATGTATCAAATTTCATCCTCCTGCATGCCTAGTACGTCAAAAGCAGGGCTAACACATATCTGTAATGGGTCATGTCCATACAATTGAAGAGGTGAGAATCAACAAAGGATTCCCCTGTAAAAATTATCAAAATTTAAACTTGAAATAAAATGATACTGTAAGCAAACATGTACAATATATAGGTTTTCAGTTGCACAGTTTGAATATGCAAAACTTGGCAAAGATTCTTCATACTTTCTAAAAGAACAATTCATTTACATGTATAAATATTTTGTCAAAAAAATTGGAATTTGGTGGAAATGTATTTCAACTGGGGCAGTTAGCATCCCAACAAATTATGCTACAAGTCTGGTTGACCTATTCTTTCTCAGATCAGGCTGACTTCATACTGACCTTATATATACACCATATCTACCCATAAGAACTTGAGATAAAGGATACACTAAAAAGTCAGCCTAATATTTTGACCTACTCTGAGAGTTTTTAAAGGAACCAATCAAAAGAATATAATCCAAGGAAAAGACTAGACAGAGAAAACAGACACACATAACTAAGAGCATGAAAAAAAAACAAACTAACACATACAAAGAAACAAAAGCAAATGAGCAACCTGAACTCCACTAAAAACTGGGAAAAAGAGAATTATATGTCAATTCCGTGATTCCGCTACCCAGAACTATCCCTGTACACCTGTAGTCTTGTGTCTCCTATGCAATTATCTCCATCATTGAGGTAACCTTACCAATTTGTACATTTGATGCCACCAGAAATGTTCAAGTCTGACAGTTATTGAGTTAAATAACTGTGGATGATGATACAATGTATTTCTGATAAGCTCAAGAAAATAGCAAACTACAATGCATTTACTACAGTTAACTTACACTAGTCACAGGCACTTATGTAGTTCTAGAGATGATTTGTTGATTGTCAGGCAATGAGACTGTCCGACTATCTTCCTATCGTCTATCTATAACTTAAACTTCTGTGTTGTGAAAGCGTACTCTTACCAAATTTAATACAGCTTAAGTCTTGTTTTTGGTCTAAATCGAGAAATTATCTTCCTGTTTCCACAGCTGACTTTGACGAACTAGCTTTGTTTACTGAAATGCAATTCGAAACTAGTAAAATCAATAAAAATGCCTTGATTTTGACTGATCTTCATTTTTTGTTTTTTTAAATTTCCCCAGAAAAGAAACCGGAAATTGAATGGCGCGTCTAAACCTTACACCATACGGAGACGGATATGTATGCAGTTTCGGAAATTGATGCTTATAAGTGATAGTCATAGAGTAGTTCTTGTCATACTGACCTTTGTGGCCAGCGACCATGAAGTTGACCTCATATGCATTGTTCCTTGACTTCTCAGTTGCATATTCCATATCAAGTCTTATCTATGGAATCCTCAACTATTAATTGAAAGCCTACAAAACTGACAAGTGATTGCTACATAAAATTTGTTAGAATTTCAAGAGTATTGAAATTCAATTAATTTTGAAATTTTAGCTAAAAATGTAGCTCTAATTTTTGCAGCTTTTGAGAAATATTCCACATCACTGGTTAATTTAAAACAAACAGCTGTGGATTATAGGGTTGGCTTTCTTTAAAATGAAAGAATCTGAATACCAAATCCAATATTTAGTTCTTAACAGAAACTACATTGCCCTTACCAAATATAATTCATCACCATTGCAAAAGGAGTTCAGTTTTCACAGATTGCAGTGTAAATTTTTGATTAAGTTCAAACTCCACATGACAATGATCATTTTGATGGAATGCATGCTAAAATATGAAGGTCTCACTGGCAGTATGATTCATTTGTTTGACACAAGTTTCTAACAATTTATTAGCTTCCTAAAAAAGTGAACAAACACAAGGAAGCAGAAATTTGATTGTAATTCGGGGAAATAGATTTTGATCATAATATTCTTCCTGCTATCATAGAGTAAAGGGACCAAGTGCTTGTTCAATATGTTTTTTTTTTTTATCTGTTGTCCCTATTTATTGAAATTCTAGCCACACTCCCTCCAACTCCCTGTTAAAGTCGAATGGCTATAGTTGCTCCCTTTTATTTACAGGTAGGCAAATTCTAGACTTCACAAAAACTGAAGAAAAAACAATTAAAATCTATTGTTTTATTCAACCAAGATTTAATGATGGTATTTCAAATATCTAGTTTTTAAAATACATACAAAAATAGCACAACTGTGAAATCTATAACAAAGGATTTCAAAATATAAACACAATTACTCAAAATCATCAATTTCATCTTCATACTAAATCAAATTAAGAAGTAAACAAATATATTTAATACTTCGAAATATTTTTATACAAAAATACCAATTTTCACAGTCAAGGAAAAAGTCTGCAGATTCTTGGATTCATAGATATGTCAACTTGATCATACAAATGAAAGGTAAGCTTTCTTTTCTTTGAGGAATAGAATTTTATAGTAATCCAAGCCCACTAATACCATGTATTTGATACTCCACAAAACAATAATACTTAAACGATAGTTTTTTTTTCTTTTTGCATTTTCACAACAATCAGATAAAATACAGTGACAACCTAACTATGGAAAAATTCATTCTTTAAAGAAACTTGATATCACTATACTAATGTTCAGACACAGAACACTTCTTCTTGAAAGGGGGGGGATGGCAAGTTTTGTTGTATGAGAAATTTTTTTCACATAAGAGCACGTTTGTTTTTCAGTAGCAGCCAATCAAAATTTTATAGTAAAATCTCAACTGTTAAGCAATGAGGAAGAGGGGAAATATTGTTTCATGATTTGTTCTCTATCAATGGCCAAGTAATTTTTTTTATTTAAAAATATATGAGCCCCCACCAATGTAAAAAATGTTTGGTACCAAATGAAATAAAAAGCTAGAGGTGCTAACAATTCAGTTAACATGATGGTGATCAATAAGTACTTTGACAACAAACTCTGTATGTTATTGTTTTTGATCAAGATCGGAAAATAATACGTCATGATGATGAGGGTAAAAACAGAAACAATCCAAATCGATAAAATAATACAAGAAGATAAAACAGGTGATTTAAGGA
This sequence comes from Perna viridis, assembly GCA_037379345.1. Lineage (NCBI taxonomy): Eukaryota > Metazoa > Mollusca > Bivalvia > Mytilida > Mytilidae > Perna > Perna viridis. The sequence goes on along the minus strand of CM074515.1, from coordinate 34,729,528 downwards.
ATGATTTTAAGAGCATGACCACAAAAGTAAGCAAAATTTTTCAGTTAATCAACAACATGTAAGAGAAACTTTACCTGTAAAAGGCATCTCCACTGTTAAAAGAGATTGATATTACAATCAGAATGTACCTTTGATGACACTCTGATTCAATTCTTTTCTAAACAACTTGGCCCCTACCTTTTGAAAGAAAATTGATTTGGAAATCAATTTCCTTCATTATTTCAGGTTTTAGACTAAAAAATAACCAGTAAAAACTAATTTGTATCTAAAGAAAAAAAACATGGTGTTAAATTTTGAAAAAGATTTTGTAAAGGAGCTCCTTAACCCCCCCAAAAATGGACTCATGGCCTAACGGATTTATACATTCCCACAAACTTATCGAGTATGGTATAATAAAAAGAAATTTTTAAAGTATGTATGTTATAAGCCAATATTTGTTCAATCATAAGGAATATTTTGGTATTTCGGGAAAGGGGTCGTTAATAATTAGATTGGCTATAAAAGAGGGATGAAATAGGAGTTTAGACACTTTTTTTTCAAATGCCTTCCTTTGCTCACAAAAAAAAAAAAAATCAGATATTAACAGCATAGCTAATATGTGCTTAATTTAATGAAAATTACAATTCACAAGTTCAATGTTATAAACATTAAAAGTAATTTTTCATAGCTAAAAATCACACTCATTTTTAAAAAAAAATTTCCCATCACTGACACATGCAATGTACTGGTATACATAGTTTTAGTTAGAACAAATGCATTTTTCTTTGAGATCATTTTCTTGATCAGTGAATATTGCTGAATATTAAATGTTGATCAAATTCTTCTATTGATTTATATGTCATGACAGTAGATTATCTTGAAGACTCCAAACAAAAATAACACTAAAAAGAACACTTAGGTCATCTTTGACCTTCATTGAGTCGTATCCTTGGTGATGATCTTGTCCTGGTCTGTTGTTCTTGCTCATCTGTTGTTCTGTTTGTATTCTTTGGTTTACGGAATAAGAAACTATACAGACTGTTTGTAATACTAACCACTGGAGAAAAAAGTTTCAAAGGGAAATCGCTGAAAAATAATTATGAAGACATACAGTAAGAAATTAACGACCAAAATATAAATCTTTTGCAAGAATAAGTTGCTTCATTACTCAAGGGTAAGATTTAAATTAACAACAGGGCTTTTCTGCATAGAAAAATTAGTAAGTAAAGTATTTCAAGCAAAAAAAAATATGTCAATAGTTTTTGTGGCAATCAGGAAGCTATACACACTAGGAAACCTGCTTTAACCAATTTTTTCCATCAGAAATGCCTGTACCAAGACAGGACCACCGAGATTGTTTCCAACTTAAAACTTTCCAGTTTTCGACTTGATAATATCATTTGTTACATGAACTTTCTTACTACATGTATTTACTATTCCTTTAAGTCTGGAGTTTTTTGCCTATCAGTTTGATAATTTGTTATTACTCTTTTTTTGAATAACTTCGATAAATGTACCACTTGTTGAATATACGCTTGCATAAACAGACTTCCATGAACTTCAGATTAACAACTTTTTATTAAAACACATTTTTCTTTTAAAAAAAATACACCTTATTCATTATATAGTATGCATATTATTACTGAGACCAACTTTGAATGTTGGGCAATACATGGTAAGTTGGTGAAAACTTACTTCACTGTCTTGCCCAAATAAAAACTAGGCTGTCCCTTGGTTAGCATATGTTGAAAAATACATAAAATGTGGTTGTCCTTTGGGCAAGTATGATTTAAATTTTACCTCCCCAAAGTTTTAGTTGTTCTGGGCAATATAACAACCATTAATGTCAGACCCTGTATTACATTTCATACATCTACTTACAAATTTTGCTGAGGTTCCTCAGCTTCATTGGCACTGACAATAAATAACGGAAAAAGTATTGAAAATAGGCAGCCACTGAAAATATAAAATACAGAAATAGTATGGAAAACATGCAGCCACTGAAATATCGTAAATAATACTAAAGCTATAGGATTCCAATTTACTTCAAATTTAAAATGATTATCTCTTACTACTTACTAAGAAGTAATTCATCTCTTTTACTTAATTAACAAACGATAAATATTTTATACTATTATTTGTACATTTACAGGTAACTTGAACAAAGAGAGATAACTGCTTTTACAATGTACACAATATTCAAGAGGTCATGTTTTATACAAAAATTGCATAAACAAATTTTAAATGAGGCAATGCAAAACTGAACAATGAATAATCTGAAAACCTGTCAAAACCAACCAGATCCTTTTTAGAGTCCCTCCAATTTAAGTGAATTTTGAAACTTGATAAATTGAACATCCATCTTAACCAAACCAATTTTAAAGGTCACAAGCAGATTCAGTTTTGACACTCTAAATGTATTAATTTTCACAGATGATTCTGTCAAGTGAAAATATTTGTGAGTATCAATATTTGGGGTTTTATAAGATATTAAGGGTTATACAGCTCACAGAAATATATTTCACTGGTACTATTTTTCACACTTTTCTGTCCACCGCGAAAAAAGTGAAAATTAGTACAATGTGAAAATTAATATGTTTACAGTAGGTTTTGTTGTAATATTAATCAAACTACCTAATAACTACAGAGGGATGGATTGATGTGACTAGAGCTAGAGGTAGACCAAAGCCACAAAAATAGGGCCATCTATTCTCTATATATTGTAATCTTTTGTGTACTTCCCAACCTGAAAAACAAAAATATTCAATTATATTTTTACAAGAAGTTATAAGTACAAATATGTACTTGTAAAACATTATTTAATGTAAATGGTTGTTTTTTCAATGCAGTCAGTATAGTTTTGCTTTTTACCCTTTGACCTTAAAGACGCTCTTCTATGGAAACGCAAGTCACCTGATCGCAATTTTGTTTTATGATTGGCCAAATACTGGTAACTAAGAGTGTTCGAAAAAACTGTATCTAAAATTGAAATCGCGTGTCATGTGTTATTCCCTGAATGAAATGTGGAAAATTAGTAAAGTAAAAATGAGCAGAATTTTACTGCGTCGGCTATCTTTTTTAAAGACAGTACATGTTTTTTATAGTTTTTTTGTAATACATAATTTTTTTAAAATCCTTTTACTATTCAGATATTCAGGTATCATTAAAATGCTCATTGTTTATTTTAAAAGTCCCAGTAAGGCCATCATAAATAAATTCCATGATTCTCATCCAACATTTTTCAAAAATAGGGACAGGCAGGTGAGTTTTATTTTGTTATTCTTCATAAATTTAAGTGATAATACTGTCAGTTTGAAAGAAATTAACCTAAATTGTAAAAAACTATAAAAAATAAAATTTTGGGGGGAGGGTGAAAAAATTGGGTCTGGAGAGGATGAGAATCTAGGCCAGTCTTTCCGAAGGATCATCGGACTGTTGGATATTACCGGTAAAAATGTGACAGGACCGGTAAAAAAATCCGGAATGCCAGGCCAAAAGTCCAAAAATTTTCAATATTAGTCATTCTTGATTCAGGTCAAAATGGATGGTAAAACTTGGTTCAGTCCTGAAAATAGTATGTCGTCACAGGAACGAATGTCCTGAAAAAAAAAAACTGAACCTTTGGAAAGACTGTAGGCTACTTTTCATTTTGGCCTAATCAATATAGAAGGAAGTTGCAGAACTTTCAAGACAGTATTTGCTTCAGTTAGACCTATCAAAGAGGATGTACGAAAAAATGGTAAGGATTCACTTAATAAAATATAACTGCTTAGTATTCAGATTAAAAAAAATATGAAAATATTGCACAATATTTTCATACATTAACAAATTTCTCTAAACTTGCTGACAAGTTTTAAGTAGATAAGACTAACAGAATAAAGATTTTGCTGAACTGAAATATACTCTGTTGGTTACTTAGGGGACACTGTTTCTTTGGAAAACCCTTTTCATTATCAGAGGTTTGGACAACTGGAGATTAATTACTTACCCATATTAAACCATTTGTATTCAAAGCTATACAAGGAGTGTAACATACACATGTGTAATAAACCAACAACTGTCCCTACCAATGGAATGGGGAGAAAACTAGCTGCTGTACTCTGTAAATATAAGCAAAACACACGTATAATTAACCAGAAACTGTCCCTACAATGAAACGGGGAGAAAAATAGCTGATGTACTCTTTCAATATAAGAAACACGTGTAATGAATCAATAACTGTCCCTACAAATGAAATGGGGAGAAAACTAGCTGCTGAACACTGTAAATATAAGAAACACAAGTGTGATTACCCAACAATGGAATAGAAAGAAAACTAGCCTCTGTAAAAGTAAAATCTCATGTTTCAGATTAAACAAAAGCACAGAATCTTATCCATTTTTTGTTTTGTGTAAAAAGACAAGACAAGACACAAAGACACTGAGAGACCTTTGTCTTATGAAATGTAAAAAAAAAACTAAGATCATACTTTGAACAAGTCTTTAAAATCAATATTAATGTCAATATGTGGTTCACACATTATTTCTTACCTGAATAAGGAAGAGTGCTTGTATCAACAAACTGAAAGACATATCTGCAATTAGTGTACTTATGTACAGTAATTGTGGCTTGCCACGGGATTTGATGTATGCAGCATCAGCAATATCCTATAAATGGAATAGATTTTGACAGGTAGTTCTTAAACAGAACAACAGCTTTATTGACATGACAATTATCACTTTGAGAGAGTGAAAAGTTTCTTGTTAACCAAAGTTGTGTAATGCATTGCACATACATGTACTTATAGCTGCAATGCAGATAACTTCTACTAAATTGAATTGAAAAAAAATGAGTTAATAGTTAAATAAAAGCTACTACAACTCCTTCACATTTTTCTTAATAATACAAATGTAGACCTAATTTTATTCAGCTAAAAAAGTTTAAAGTGTAAAAATGTAAAAAAGACATGAAAACACCACAATAATTTCAAATTTTTAGGTAATTTTGAGGAAGTGCAAAAAGTGGTTGGCAAAAAATTAAAGTTTTTGTTACCTAGTAACTTTAAAAAAAGTCTTATATTATGGAATCAGATATTTTTCTTTTTTTCTAGAAATATAATGATAAACTATAACATTGATTGGTTATGGTTTAATGTCCTATATCAGATATTTCGTGCATTCCAGGGCAAGAAGGGATGATTGACCAATCCAACAGACAGTGCCTTGTACTAGTCTGACTTCCTGAGCTGGATTTTTTTTGGTGCTAGCTCACAGAAGAAACAGCCTGCAGGTAGGTATGTCAACCCACTCAAACACATTATTATGACTCTGAACCAACCAGTCACCATTTTATCCCCTTAAATACCTCCTGCTTAGCCATAAAGCAATGACTACAAATTTCAAAATCCTCAGTGTGACTCAGTTATGGATAAAACTCACAACCTTCCTCACTCAAGGCTAGCACTCCAAGACCACTAAGGCTGTTGTCAACTATAAAAAGTTTCTATTATTATTCTTACCTGGAACCAGAAGCAGTTAACAATTTTACTTAGTACAAAGAGAGGTAATATCCACAGTGCACTGAATGTCCATATCAACATAGGACCCATGTATGACCATACTGTAACACCCATTCCTGAGCTACCTAAAATAGCAAACAAATACATTCAACGTTGTTGTTCATGCCGTTTAACTGATTAAGTTCTACTACTAAACAATAAAGCAAACTTTAATACACAGCTATGAGTGTAAGACTAATAGGTTTTTACACGAGTAAGTTATCTTCCATGAGTTTGAAAAATTCTTTTACACAAGTGAAACAAGTGAAAAGACCAAGAATTACTACAACGAGTGAAAAACAACCCTAGCTTTGTTCTTCACTCATGTAAGAACTTATGAGTCTTACACTTTCAGCTGTGTAAGTATAAGTACCTGTTTCTTCAGTGAAAACATACAAATTTTGTTTGCTTCTCCTAGAGAGCATCGCCATTGCTGGAAACATTGTATATAGTGACATAAAATTTTCTCTTGCCTTTGTTTCAAATATGGCTATGACGCTGCCACTTTTAAGATGTTTTATTGGTTAATAGAACTTTTTAAGATGAGCATGCATGACCAAAATGGATGCAGGTTGTCTCAACTTGCGAAGGGTCATTTCCAGAAGAAAGAGAAATCTCAGACAAGCAATAGAAAGATTTCAAACGTCTTAACAAGGCCTTGTCAAGTAAGAGAACACTGAAATCTGATGTCTGAGATTTCCAGGTCATATTAAAATTGTAAATACAATTTAAAGACAAAGTAACAATGTTTTGAAATCAATGTAAAGGACCATCAAAATGCATATCACCTAACCAATAAATATATACACATATTTCAGGTATAGTTTCTTTAAATTTGTTTTACAATGAACCTAGCTCACATGACTTATTATAGTACTAAGAAATTTGTAACACTGCATTTGAGTGTATGAAATGAAACTCTTTTTTTTTCTGTCCCCTTTAATCAATATTTTGAGAAGAACACAAAAAAATGCTTTGTTTATTACGTATCTTTTTACAGATAAATTAAGATTAATGCCTGTTTTTGACTGAATAAAACTTTTTTTCGTATTCCATACAGGTTACCAAATAATTTAAAATTATTGAGTCTGAGAATATGTCATGAAATTCCACAAGATCATAGAAGTTAATAATACCCTTATAATAGACTTACATATTATACATGTTGCTTCCAGGCCAGGAATGGAAAATTAACTTACTGAAAATAAGTTCTGTAAACCATTGTAATATAGGAATAAGTACCCAGTTGAACAGTAAGATACTAGCCTGTAAGAAAACATAATTAACATACACATGAAAAATTGCAACATCTGTTTTTCATATGTTTTGAAAAGTACAGAAAAATATGTTTGTCATATGTTTAAATACGTTTAGGATCACCATGAAAAACACATGAAATGATACCATATGAAAAACAATTGTTTCTGACGAACACATTAATTCATTAAGAACAAGTAAATGAAATTTGTATGGTAATCGTATGTTTCAAACAGGATTTCATATATGAAATGAGTGAGGTAAAAGTATATTTTGTGTGTCAAGAAATGTTCATTTGTACTTGAAAAAAAAAAAAAAACAATGTTGCAATGGTAATTTTAGATTGGAGTGTATTACACCCAGTGTAATAGTTCTGAAGCCAGCATCTCAGGACAGAATTCCTAGCACATTTAAGAGCCTGCTTCCATTTTACCAATTATTAATCACAGTGTATAATACATGTACATAATGAATAGTACCAAAAGTAAGAGAAAGAAAAAGCTTTTTGTACATGTTTGGCACTACTTATTTAACATTTGGATGAAAAATCACTAGGTACCATCTACATGCATAATGTAAGTCAAATTTTCATTTATAGTCGAATCTCGTTAAGTCGAAGTCGTAGGGACCATGCAAAAATGTTTGAGTTACCCAAGGTTCGAGTAATCCGAGTTAGAGGATAAACCGGAAATATTATTAGTTTGGTCCATGATTGTTTCTGTATTTACATCATTTGTTATGCTTGTACATGTACATGTACTTCATAATGTCATGTGTTTCATATCGGAAGATTTTTTTTGGTATGTTGTATATCATGTTCAAAATACTGAATGGCACCGAGTGTTTAAGTGAAATTTCCTTTTTATTTTTTCTATATTGGAAACGTCATAATTCATTTCATGCTGCTTTGTTTTACTCACAATCAGGAGTATGTTAAACCATGTGCTCTACAATATTACGATAAAATTTCAGATTCACAAGCAAAACGAATGTACTCGCTGAAATACCCTTACTATCATCTGTTTGATGTTTCATTAAATAGTCAGGTACCATTACAATTCATCTGTATTTTTTAATTTTTTTTCAAAATATCAAAATATCCGATATCACTGTTAGAGTAAATTCCGACGTGTTATTAATACAATTCGTTTCTTTTAACAACACGCACAATTTTAATAAACAAATCAAACCATAAAATGTATGAACAAATTAATTTTAAAAGCCATGCTAATTGTTGTTAAAACACTTCGATCATGGTATGTAATGAAGCAATCAGTTTTCCAACTAAATAGTTGACTTTGAGACATCAGGGTTACTTAACATCAAAGTTCTATCGAGGGGACTTATTGATTACCTCGAGTTATCCGAAGTTTCGATTCATCAGAGTTATCCGAGGTAAAATTGTACTGGAGTAAGGGGAGTTTCCCTGGGACTTTGTAATTAGTTAGAGTTATCCAAGATTTCGACTAATCCGAGTTTGACACATCGAGGTTCGACTGTATCTTTAAATTCCTAAATGCTTGGAATTTTATGCGTAGAACCAGCTGTATATTACAAAATGTAAACTTCAATTAATAATATTGATTTACCAAAAATATACCACCATTCCAGCCACAACACAATACCAATCTCTGCATCACTTTGGGTTCTCTGCAAGAAAAAGAACACATAATTTTTAGAATACGATTTTTCAAGCAAAAGAATTATTAATAATTATTGAATCATAACAAACTTTGTACAGATTAATTTAAGGAATGGCTGTTAAATATTTTTAGTCTATGAAGAAATAACCTCAATCATGTGGTGCACACTAAATAACCTATGTAGCTGGTTATTTTTAAGTGTGCACTGTAGGCATTGAGGTTATTTCAAATACACTGAAAAAATACAACAGTCATTCCTTGTTAATTAATTTAAATACCAGGTACTAGAATTCAAGAAGAGTTTGATGACTAACACATAGATTTTAAAACCACAAAATCCTACACATACTACAAACTATGACATTTCATACATGTAGCTATACTAGTCACTACAATGTACATCCTGTACGTATGACATGTTCATATAAAACACCAGTATCATAGTATGCATGTCCAAATATATTATACAAACTTTTTCTGTTTTTGGCTTGAAGTTTTCTCTTTTCTTTTTTCTGCTCTTCTTCTAGCCAAAGTAGTTAAGGGTTCAGATGATTTATTGCTTTCTTCTTCTTCATGCTGGTGGTCAAGCTTGAAGATTTTAACAGTCCCTAGAATGCTGTCTCTAAACCCATGAATTATTCCATATAAAATATCCTTTGTGAAATCTGCCATGTCAACAGTCGTCTTGGTTTACATACCTAAAAAGTATATAACAGAAAATATGTGGCAATACAGTAATACAGAATAATAGTAAATTGTAGAATACAGCAGTAATAACAGACATAATTTTAACAAAATCAACAAAAAGTAGAAATTGATAAAATCCCTAATTGGAAGTAAACATATATGACATATATGTTTACTTCCAATTAGGGATTTTATCAATTTTCATAATACATAATGTATTATAATAAAAAGAAATGTGACAGTAAAATTCAAGAAATTCATGTATGACTTAAGCAAAACTCGGGTACAAAAAGTATTTCTTGTAAATGTATGTTTGTCTCAAAGGCATTTTTCTTGTTTACATTGAAGTATTTTATTCAACAATGGTCCTGCAGTCTGACAAGACATCCTACCTGTATTATAGAAGAAAGTAGATTTACAATAGCCTTATACATGTACCATGATTACTGACTTGTCATTTAGCTAAATCATTTTATCCCTGGACAGTCACCAAGGCTTAGGGAATAACAAAACAACAAAATCCCAATCTCCCATACAGGAAACACAAAACTCCTGCATTAGTGGTAATCTTCAGCAATATGTATTGTGTAGTTTGCATTACCAAGACTACAGTGTTCTGAATATAACGCAAGTGATAATATACATTGTGCAATTACAACAAGTATAGATTACTGAAATGACTGTGCTTAGTTCTTACATTGTACTTGTCAGCCTTCACATATATAAACTTTCATCTTATCTGATATCATGATCTGCAATTTTTTTTTTAATTAAAGAGTATTCAATGTACAATGTATCTGTTTCTAATTCACCAATAAATCCTACAATGTATAATATAACCACTATGACTCTTTATGAAACATTATAAAAGTTTTGGTTCTTTAGTTTACATGTTCAATGCACAAAAAATGTAAATGCACAAAGTCAATGTACATTAATATTTAGTAATGAACCCTTATGATATAAGTACAAAATGTTTTAACACAAAATTTCCAGCCATCTTTGGTAGATAGCAGAAAATCTCCTGCATAGGGAATGTAAATGAATTAGCAGGTACATGTATGTATGCACAATGTGGTCTTTGATGCGATCCTTGGTGGCTGAAGGTAAATGTATGACTTAGTGAGGTAAATTGTGCTCTAAAATCAAGGTATTTAGCACACATATAAGAAAATTACAGTCACAGGCTAGCTAGTGATACAGGATGACCAACATGCATTTTGGTTAGAAGAGGATTCAAATAATCATTTAATTGACTTGCATAGATTAATTCTTCAGTCAAATTGATTCGTTAAGGGGCCTTTAATTTCGCTATTCAATGAGTGAAGATAATGAGCGACCAAATCTGGAAATATTGCTTCAGTTACTGAATCCTAAAAGGAATTAAGGGATCTACTCTATTGTTCAATTAGAGCATAGGAATCAAGACTAGGATGTCTACTTTAGTTTAACTTACTTTTATTTTGTTCGGTGAATCGAGCTAACCTGAAACAGGGGTAATTACCACTGCATTTAGCAATAAAACGTGCAACTTTAATCATTATTCGTTACTTACTCCTCTATTACTTCGCTCATATCGTGTACATTTCGTTGAATTGTTTTTGTCTTTTCTTTCGAGAAAGATTGCGCAGCTTAACTGCGCAGGTCCCCTGCGATATTAACAAAATGAAAATGAACTACATATCTCGGTAGATATTTTGACCGATTGAAGAAACGCATACATTTTTATTTAAAATATAAAATATTGCAGCAACAGATGTAGATGTATCCCCTTCTTATTCATAATTGACCTTTATTTTCTTTGAGTTTATTGGCCTTTGTTGCATTATGGGAAATCTCCCATAAAAACCCTCTTTTCCGGAACTCTCAGAAAGCATGGTAGCCACATTTTCTTAGTTTGAGAAAATCATTAAATTCAACTTTTCTTCCTTTTAATAACAAGAGCATACAGCACACGATAATTCAGTAATGTTTCCATTAAATTTACATATGATTTTTAACAATATATTTTTTTACAAAACATAATGCCACGTGATAATTTCATTCAGAAAAGGGGGAGGGCAAACAATCCGGATGATATACAAAATGTCAATTCTTAGGGTCAATTTCTAGGGCCTAGGGCTAGGGCCATGCACCATTATCACATTACCTTTAAGATAAAAAAATCCATGCTTAGAATGGTTCCTTTGAAATCATGATAATTATAATATATGGCTAATTCACAAAATTCTATTCCCAACCACTTGCATTTTAAATTGCATTGAATTCTTTGGTGCCACTCTCTAAAATCATGGGGTAGCGTGAATAACCAAAAAGCTGACAGAATATCAGAAATCCAGGTGTATATTTTCTAAAACTTCCATAAAACCTGTTTTTGGGTGGTATAATTGTTTATTATGTTATTTTACCACTTGTAAAAAGTTTTTCATGAAAAATTTTTTGAGTATTCCAACACTTTAGCTACCCAATGAAAATATGTCATAATATGGCATCAGTATATTGAAATTAGTCACTTGTCTTCCCAACGATTATAACAGGCTTTCATGTAGTAGTTGGAATTGTGTTGAAATATGCATAAAAAAACAACTTTTTGCATGAGAAAAAACTTATTTAATGTATATTCAAATATTGAAGCAATTATACAATAAAAAGTATTGTGTTGAAGTCTACGGATATATACACCTGGTTTTCAATTATTCTAGGTACTGAAAATTATATTAGTACATTAAGCATAATTTTTCTACAAAGTGGTTGGCATTTTCTTTTTATTAATACCCCTACCTCTTACTTCTAAATGTCCTGCAAAGAGCATGCTTGTTACACAAAAATTATGTTTCAGCTAAAAGTGTGTTTTCTTTGGATTTGATGGAAGTTGAGAAGTTTTTTCACTTAATTAAATTTGTAAATGTACCTGTAGGTAAAATTACCATTATGATAATGTAAAACATTAAATATTTTAGTACATTTGTAGTAAAAGTGAAATTGCAATGACTTCAAACCAGCAGATGCTTCAGGCTTGAATAACACAAAGTCCAAAAAAAAAAAGAAAAATGCTTGCCCACGAACATGTTGTATTGCTTAGGATGTGCTTCAGTTCTTACAGCAGATGCTACTTAAAGTGAATGCTGGATGAAGCATTTATAGACATTTCAAATTGTGACAGCCTATTCAGAAAATTATCACTTGTTTGCAGTCATAATGAATTTTCCTTGACTGAAAGATTAATAAAATAGTATTTACTTTGGCTTGCAGTTAGATCATTAATCTTGATTCCAAATGTCTAGTTTTTTTAACTTGCTTTATTGTCAATTACTTTTCTAAATCATTAGAGAGCAAAAAATTCTCAAATCAACTCGATAGGTTTTCTTTTGACCAGTCACGATGATCTTGCTAATATATAAATGGGAGTAAAAAAATATTAATTGCCACGCAGTTAAGTGCACATTGAATGATGTTCATTGTAGAAAAAAAGTTTTATTCATAAGAATGTGATAAGAGTCAGAATGAAGAAATTCAAAAAAATACAAATCAAATATATTGCAAATTTTGACAGAAGCAGAGTTGGAAATAGTAGCCTGCCCGCCAGCCCGAGGCTGACTATTTTTTGGCAGGGCTGGCTAAATTTTAGCAAAAATCTATATAGCCATATAATAAATGTAGTGAAAAATTGTATTCAGGACTGGCTAGAATTTGAGTGAGTTTCCTACCCTGACTGAAGAGATTAAAATAAATGTTTATTTGACAGGGAGCCAAAAAACCAGATCCCAAAGGAGGATCCAAGGGCAAGCAGCCCGCAAAAAAGAAGGAAGGTGGTGGTGGTGGAAAGGCCAAGAAGAAGGTATGAACATAACATTTAACTTCTTGAACAATCAAGTCTTTACTTCAAATTTCTCAACGACTAGCCCTAATAATAGAGGACTGTATAGGATTGAACTAGCCCAAATCAATATTTATTAGCCCCGGGCTAAATGCAAGCACTAGAAGAATCTCATCTGCAGACCTTTGTCACTTCCTGTTTTACTATGTTCATGTAATACTCGAGCCAATTTCATCATAGACCTGCTTGATTTTACATGGACTCGGTCCATAGGTCTACTGCTAATTTCAGAGAGTTGAAAGCTTTGCGATAGAAAAATTTACCCTTAGTGCAGGAGATCTCTTAGAGAAGTATAACTTATTGTCTCATCTCCGAGAGGAATAATTACTAAAGGTAAAGCTGGTTCAAATTTAGTTGTTGTAATACTTTAGAATTCAGTTACTTCAACCAGTGATTGAAGTTAAGGGGAAATACTTGCTAAATGCAAGTTGAAATTCAGTTTTGCCAATAGAAATTATTTCCACTTGATAAAATGTGCAAGTGGAATTCTCTATGTCATATTGGTAAAAAAATTATTAAATTCAATCTCTGTCACTTTTTTGATACAACTCAGAGTTGCCTGCCAGTACAATTTGTAGTGAGTCTCACAATTGTAAGGCCATCTTGCACCCTTATGATCCTTACAAATTGTCAAACTTCCCTAAATTTTCTGATTTCTGGATTTTTTACTATTGTACCAATTGTCTTTTGAAAAGGTAGTAATAATGATGCTCCTCCTGAGACATAACTTGAGTAAAAATTCATTTACTGGTATTCAACCGCAATATGGTGGTTTCTGTCCATATAATCTGCTTTTTGCATGTATGCATATTTTTTTTGTTATTTTCAGAATGTTTTTATTTTAAGTTTTGTCTTTTCTATTTGTTTGCAGAAGTGGTCTAAGGGAAAAGTCAGGGATAAATTGAACAACTTGGTTCTCTTTGACAAAGCAACACTTGACAAATTTAGAAAAGAAGTACCAAGCTACAAGCTAATTACCCCTTCAGTTGTATCAGAAAGACTGAAAATCAGAGGTTCCCTGGCCAAGAAAGGATTGAGGGATCTCTACAAAGAAGGTAAAACTAATGGGCTTCTGCTATTGGCTCAGAAGCTAAAAATGGAACTTTCATGAGGCAGTGCTTGATACATATCATAGTAAAGATATTAATGCTCTTGTTTTTTGGTGAAGGAGCTATTAAGTGAGTAGGTCTCTCTTAATTTCTGAACTCTGCTCCGGTGTACAAGGACAGCTGATATTGGAATAAGTATAAATGATACATTAATCATACATGCACTAGCACCTTTTGTTTTATTAGTATTTTTATAAACTTTTTTTATTATTAGCTCTGTATGCATCTTCATCCAACATTTCAAACACATTTTATGCCCCAACAACTAAAATTTGGTGGGGGTAGTTGATCAGAATTTACTTTTGTTCATTGTTCATCCGTCAGGTTAGGGGATATATGGTTTGTCTGGTCGTCCTTTCCCACAAATTTAAGAGTACAGCTATGAATTTTTTTTTGTATATTTAAGCACATAATAGAGATGAGTAGAACCAAATGATTTTGATTTTCGAAAAATATATACCAAAAATGAGATAATAAGATAGTTGGACTTTTCCATTTTCCCTTGCCTTATTTTTGATCAATGACATTGTAGTATACATGTTTGTAATTGGGAATTATTCATTGAAACTGGAACACAAAACAAAATCCCCAGGCAGTGTATAAACAGTCTTTTATTTTCTTGCTAAATCCTCCTATACCATAAGCTAGAGTGCAGGAGTATCTCTCTTTCTAGTTTTGACCAAATGTAAAGTGCACTGACTCTAAAATGTGCTTGTATTTTTGATACAAATGACCAAACCATTTTAAAAGAGAACTACACCAATGGCAAATCACGGGATACCCATTACTGACAATCATATTTGTATGGTACAGTATGATCTTATCACTTCATAGTAAATTTCATTCTATTAAGATATTTGAAATTTTTGTAAATTTCAAATGAGTGCTATTTGATGACTGTTTATTAAAAAGGTTTTTGGGATTTGGGGTGGTGGGTTTTCTGATGTGAGCTTTGCCACAGGGTTTCTATTTTACTCAGTGTTGATTTCTGGTTCTCATTGATGTTCTTTTCATTTTACAGGTAAAATTCGTCTGGTATCCAAACACCACTCTCAATGGATCTTCACCAGAGCTACTAAAGAAGAAGAAGAGGCCGAAAAATAAAAAAAAACTATACTAGTTTTATGTTGATTCTGTGTTAATGTTGATATGACCACTTTTTATACAATCAAAAACTTTGTTCTCACCCTATAGAGCTAACTGACACACCACCTGATTATTTTACCACTGCTTTGTATGTGTGTGTGTGTGGGGGGGGTGTGGCAGATGGTGATCATGGTTTCTCCACAATACTTTCTCTGCCGTCTTACAGCAGTCACTTCATATTTTGGCACATGCTTTTTATAGCTACATGTATGCCATATTGTGGAATTTGATTTCAGACTTCTCCAACATTTTCTTTATATTTATACTACTGCAAAAAATGGCAGTCTGTGGTATTATGTTATCTTACATGTGTAGACCATTTGGTTTCTAGAGAGTTACTTGAGTATAAGTTTGTGAAATCTTTATGAAATTAACTACTAAATGCAATACAAAGGCTAGTATTGATTTTGGGGGTTGACTGAAAGGGGCCAGAAGCAAGTATTTTCATAATGTCTGGACAATACCTCCAAAAGAGTTAATGGATCTCTTTTAAGCAAAGTACCAAAAAGTGTCATACAACAAAAGGAAAGCTAGGATTGTGATTGGAACAGATTTAAAAGTATAAGGGATAAGAATAATCAAGGGAACCAAGATTATAGCTGTAATCAAAAGAATGTAATCCAGGGACAAAGATCAGACATGGAAAACAGACATACACAACAAAGAACATAAAGTAACTAAAATCATACATAAAAAATAAAAGCAAATGAGCAAATAAAAGTCCAGTCCGGGATAGACAAACGAGGAAAGCAAAACTATGACGCATTGAATAAATCAGTTTTCATGGGGCAGATGGATACACCATTGCGATCCGTGAGTTCATGATAACCATAAAACTAGCATAGTGATAACTTAAATCTTGCAGCAATATAACTGTTCTGAAAGCCTATTTGTTAGAATTTTTGTTTGATTAAAAATGTCTGCATAGTTTCGGCAAGCTCTGGCATAAAGTATGAGTTTTGATATTAATACGCAGGTGCTGAAGGGATGTTGCCACAGATGAAAGGAAGGTTGACAATTCTGAATGAAAAGTCGGCACGTTTGTCGTAAAGTTTGGTCAATAGTTATCCTTTACCATCGATTTCTAAGCGTTGGTCAAGATAAGAGGCTGACTTCATAGTGTCTGCAGTACCTTTTATCTCAAGTCCTTTGGGGTATAGATGCGATGTATCAAATCCCCGAATTTAGGATTGTTTAAAGATGATATGTCATCTGTATAGCGGAAACTGAGATTAAATGATCTAGCTAAAATATATTCTTTCTTTCGGGTCAAATCCGCTATAAAGTCAGCCTCGTAAGAGTGAAGGAATATGTCAGCAAGTAGAGGGGCACAATTTGTGCACATTGGAATGCCGTCCGTTTGTTGAAAACCGCGTCCACCACACTGGACAAATATGTTGTCGATTAAAAATTCCAGCATCTTGTAAATAAGTCGGGATTGTAACTGAGTATGGGGAATAGAAGTATACAGTGCTTAAAAATCGTAGGTTTTAATGCTATCATATTCTGAGAATAGTCTTGATTTGATTATCTCCAAAAGATCTTAAGAAGTTTTCAGGATCCACAATATATTAATATTATTACGGGAGTAACAAGTGTCGTGGTAGGACTGCAGATCCTTTTGACAGCTGTGAGTATAGAAGTTTAAAGTTTTGAAAGGTTTTGTGGTACATTTTGCAGATCCAGCTATGAAACGTTTGTATGGATTCTTGTGGAATTTAGGAATCTAGTACATAGACGGTAAATCACCATCATCGTCATTGGTAGAGAGACCAAAAGAGGATAGAAACAGATTTATGGTTTTTCACAATCTCTTCTTTGCAGACTGTGGTAGCAGTATAGGTCTTGTCACTGCTATTATTTAGGAAAGAGGCCAATTTTTAGCGTTCGAAACTTGAAAAATCAAACCACGTGAAATTTACAGTATGAACCGTTAACAAACAAAGACATTACAACGACAGTTTCCTTGCAAAAAAAAGATTGGACTTTTTCCAAAACGCCACATGAGTTTATCTACATAACAGGGCAAGAAACAAGCATTTGCATGATGCCATTTTTGATTCTAGTAATTCTTATGACAATTTGGAGCTGTGTCAATATTCAGGCTTCAGTGTCTCGGGGTGTTTCAAGTTACACCTAGCAAAGCATTTATTAGTAACAGCTCTTTAAGTGGGGTGAGGGTATCATCCAATTAGCTGATCAATAACGGCATTCTGGTGAACACCGGTCAGTAGATGTGCTACTTTCAAAAAAATTAGTTGCTGGTATTTCCTTTGTCAAAAGTTCGGAAGGGATTGTTTTACTTAATGGCTTTTTAAAGATTTCATTCAAGAAAATTTGTTAAATGATTTGACATGTACTGATTTAAATGTTGAAAGAAAGTAAAATCTGAAAGAAATAGTTTGTTGATGAGTGTTTATAATGTTTCCGGGAGATCTAATGTCACTGGAACAATAAACCAGCATATTTTCTAATCTTATATGTCAAACTCAATTCAGAGCTGTATCAATCTGTTCATGGAGTTACCTTGCAGCGGTTGTATATGTTGAGCTACTTAAAAAAAACTTTTTTTTATGTTTCTTGCTGGGTGTGTGTATTATTACGCCCCCCCCCAAAAAAAAGACAGCTAGGTGACAGCTAGGACGTAAATGGTAATCGAATATCTGGCGTCCGTCTGCCTATCGAAAACATGCCGCATTGTAACAATTATTGATATTTTATGAAACTTGACATAGTTGTTTCTTACAATGGCCAAACGGTCTGTATACTTTCTGGTGATATCAGATTAAAACTGTTCGAGTTACAGGATTTTATAACTAAAATAGGCCATGATTTATGATTATTTTTCTCAAGTCGCACCGTAACTTGAGAAAAACTTATCCAAATTTATGGAAACTCAAAACAGTTGTGATGGTCAAACGTTCTGTCTACATTTTGGGGAAAATTAGATTAAAACTTTTCGAGGTACAAGACTATGTAACTAGATAAAGGTTTTTTTTTTACATTTCGAACGGTATCTAAAAAAGATTTATGATTATTGCTTGTTACTTGTATTAATATCAAGATCTGTATACTTTTTGGTGAGAATTCTTTATTTTATTTTGCGTTATTGATTTTTTTTATTGACTATTTGGTAAAAAGGGGGTGTTTTTTTTCACATTTTGCGCCGTTTAAGGGGAATCATGGAGGTGTATTAATTCTTTAAAAAATATGTATAAGTGATTGGGTCACCAAAAAACTGTCTTCCAGCCCTTCCAATACATTTATTTATGGAATAGCTCTTAGAAAGAAACAATCTCTGTAAACCGTTTTAGAGAAACATGCCATGGACACTGAAACGGGTAGCAATTTTTGTTTCTCTCTTTTATCAACTTTCTATTTTATTGTACATGTACTTTGAAAATTTTCAATTTATGTATTGACATGCAAAATTTTCGATGCAAAAATATTTGCTCCGTTAATAAGAGTTATTGCTTCAATTTGGTATCATATAAAACATATTGGCAATTTTTGTCGGTCTCTTATCAAAACTTCTTATTTGAACGGGAAAAAAGAATGAGTCAGGATATACTAAGCATGACACATTGCACAACCCCGTGTGTTTTCATAAACAGTTATTATATTTTTTACAAGACGACGGACGTAACATGCGTTCGCGGCGCAGCTTTTTATTTCCCAATTATAGCAAAAGTAGGATAAGGATAAAGTCAGACACAATTTTATGTAACTCCACAAGGTTTTATACCACAATAGATGTGATGAATTCAGTTCCTCCGCCAAGTCAGAAAATAGATTGCCTGACAACCTCTGGCACTGCTGGAGTAGTCTCGCTGTCTTCATGCACTTGCTATAATGAAATAATGATATGATTTTACAAAGCAACCTTTATTCGTATGTCTTTTTACATGTTTGTTTTACATGTATCTGTGTTTTAAAACATACATGTAAATGTTCTGCTATTGGCCCAATAGGCCCATGATTCATTTGTACAATAAAATTTTAGAACACTTTAATTTGTAGCGACAGATTTGGCAATCACTTTCGGGATTCGATGCAGTTGACATTTTTGTACACCACCGAATCCCTCGGTAGTGCACAAACAAATAACCACCAAAAAGGAAAAAAATGACATCAGCTAATTTGGGAATACACATTAATCATTTGTCATAAATGTAGCTTTTTACCAAACGTTTTTTTTCTTTTTTTCACTTTGTCATACATTATTATATTCTGCTTGTTATTTTGTTCTTATAAACGATAATTTTGGGTTCAATATAGTCGGGTACGTTGTTTTTCATTTTTTTTGTATGATAATTATTCCATGTTGGGCGCTAGATATTTTTAATAGTCATGTGACATACCACGTGGTTCAACTGGTTTCTAAAGCAACTAAAGACGCTACGTCACAGTGAAAATATCCGGTAGCTGGACAGGTAAACCCAATATTAGAAGGTGTAAATAAACAAAATGATGCAAACTGGTGTCGATTCGTATCCCGGCCCACCATTTCAGTCCATGGTTCGTGCTAGCGGCCTTGCAGAGATTTGGACCCACGACATAGAAGACTCCAAATTCAAACAATTCGGCTGGAGATGCACAAATAAAGAGAATTCGTATGCAAATGACACGTTGGTTGGAAATTGGAATGAAGAAAGATTCGACAACAAATATGCAAAAGAAGCTAAATGTTTACCGTCCCAGGTGAGTGTTCTCATTTTATACGTGATTAACCCAAGATATAAGCTTATAATTGTCGCTGTCTGGTAGTAGGACAGTGTGGTACACGTGAATTTTACTGTCCAGAACAGGCATACGAACGCATGACTACATATGTTAATTGATTATTATGTAATGCTATTTAGAAATTCCCGAAGAATAACAATAGGATTGCAACACTTTTTTTTTATTGATTTAGATAATGCACAAAAAGAATTAATATGTTACATGCTTGTTTTATATTGCTTTTCGGTACCAGTATAATGATTATTTTTTGTTTTGGAACTAACATCTGATTTTTATGGGAGGGGGGTAAGATAATTTGAAATGAATGGGCAGGATTGAATTTTTCAAGAAATAAAAAGGCAGGATGTATTCAAATGCAACTTTAAACTTTTTATTAATCCAATCAGGGTCCTTCAGTGGCATTTACATTCGACATTAATATCCATCAGATGACATAAATCTAGGCACTACACTTAAATACAATATAGAGACATAACACGTTATGTGGTTTTCACGTAGCACTATAGATGTATCTTTTGTATATATATAGTCCAGGCGAGATGTAATGTCTTACAGTTGAAAAAATTAGGTGTTGTATGTTGGGAGAACGAAGTTGATGTTTTTCCAACAGTATATTTGTCTAGTGTCAAAAGACAAATTTCAAGCTGTCTTTGATAGTCATATTTGTTTAATTTCTTTTTTCTTTTCTTGTTTAATTAATCCAAGGACTTTTGTGAGGTTATTGTCAGTCCACAGTGGACAACAAGGAGGGTGCACAAAAATATACATGATTCATTAGAATCATTGCATTCCTCCTTGTGTCCTATGTCGACTGAAAAGACTCATTTGCTCATATAAAAACAAAGAAAAAAAATAATAAAATAAATAATAATAATGATAATAATAATAATAATAATAATAATAATGATATAAGGAACAGTAAACATATCAATTGTCCTAATATTTTTTTATATTCATTTTTTTTCGGCACTTCGCGCCAAAGACAAAAAAGGCAGGACCTATAAATTTTCTCAAACTAAAATGACAGGACGGAAAACTTGACCTTAGCCCATAGAAATCAAATGCTCCCTAATTAGTCGATAGCGATGCCTTTGCTCCCTGGCCTTTGCTGTACCATACTAGGACTAAACACTTTATATCAACATCTTCAGCGGAACAGTTTGCTTATATGAAAACTTCTCTCATTTATGAATGGTTTGCTTGATATAGAGGGAGGAAATTCTTCTCACATGTTAAAACAATTATGACAAAATTGCATGTGTTAAAATCAAAAAAGGAATCGCTAACTAAATTTCTCAATTCCGAACAATTTTAAATAAATTTGTTTTGGGGTAATACCGTTTTCATTTTGTCTGCTTTTATTTTAATTTTTTTTACAATAACATACAAAATGAAGTGGCTCGTGAGAAATTCTTGTTTTCCAAAATTGAACAGAAAATGTGCCTCTGGATAGAACACACACAAAAAAAGGCAACAAACAAAATCGTACGCGTATGGACGGTATAATGAGATATTGCAACGTAATATTGGCATGGTTATGGGCGGGCACGTATTATGGTCTAGTACATTATTAAGCCTCGTAATTTAGTTTTTGGGTGTTAATAAGTCGACCAACTGGGATAACTACCAAAACAACAACAAACAATTAAAAAAAAATAAAAAAAGCTGACCGACACAAAAAAAAACAAGTAAAAAAGTTGTAATGTTGATTAATTCCTATACTAGTAATTAGTTATATCGATATCTGTATTATTCCGATAGTTTAAAATATCTGGTGTCTGAATGTAGGCTGAGCATAAACTTCATATTGCTATATAGTAATGTACGTGTATTTTTAACATACGGATTTACTTTACATCGAATATAAAAGAAATCTGATTTAACCATGTGTTGTAAATATTTTATTCAGCACTGATCATACACAATTGTATATTACAGCATGGACATTACTTTGATTCAACCTACGACAAAAGTTATAATTTCAAACCATATGAAGTACCAAAGGAACTGAAGCATTTAAAAGGTAGGTTTTTAATCATGCATTTTATATCGTAGCTAGATTATTCGCTCTGGTTATCCTGATCGTGATAGTATGCTTTCCTCAAATCCAAAAGGTGGTTTCGATGGTGGACCCCTGTCAGAGTTGTGCGAAAGACGTTAAAACTAACAGTCACTGTTTGTCCACCAAGCAGGCAACAGATAGAAAAGGGAACAGATATTGTCATTCGCAACAATTGCACCATCTTATAACCCCTATAAAATGGTAAATACTTACAGAGATCACCAAATGTCTTCAGTAAGTGTAAACACACTTTCAAGTATGCTCTGAAAGGCCCCGACAACAAAAGTACAAGAACAGTACAGAACGATGACACTCCTTCAAAATAAACTTAAAGTCAAATAACGACACGAAGACACATTGTCGAATAAAGGACATTTTAAAAGATCATTTTATTTTATGATTAGGAGGTAGGTTTAGGACTCGGAGGCCGATTACATGTCTGAGTTGGGTGACATGCCTATACATGTGGGCTGTTGCATCGTCCTTGTGAGCTAGCATATTAACAATCCTACTCGGCTGTCAAAGCAGGATCTGTTCGATTGATGTATTTTCGTCGCAAATGCATAAAATATCTGCCATAGCACGCCAGATTACAATCAATCAAACAATTATAGCTAAATGTCATTGCTTTAAATAACAATGTGCAATAATTTTTAACTTTTTTTCATTAATAAAGACTTATTTGCAGTTAAATATAATGTATCAGATTGAGAAGCACTTTTTCTTTGATGTAGACAAATTTCATTCCTAAATGAATGTCTGATTTACATGAATGTTTCAAGGACGGTTTTCCTCAGCTTGTTTCGATTCTAACCGTGCGCATGTTTGTCTTCAACATAGTCTGGATGATTTTTTTCTTTTATTTTGCAGCACCACATTCTAATTCATTTCCTGGACACCAACCAGAATGTGATAGCGCTAGTGCAAAAGCTATTTATAACAGCTGGGAAACAACCTCTCGATCTGCCTACGTAGATCCCAGAGTTCGTTTACGTCCTACACAGAATCCACCAACAGAGAGCCCAGAGAAGTCATCTTGAAACTTGACTGCTATTTGGACCTTTCAGTATTATGGTTATTTTTGTTAAAAACTGCTGCAATGCCTGGCTCAAATGTTTAGCATTTCTTAATTAGGATCCTGTTTACTATGCATAATAGATGTATTTTTCTTACAGTATTATAATACTTAAAACAGTATTTTAGAAATATTTGTTAAGTTTTAGCACTTTGTGTTCTTCATAAAGATTTATAGCCTGGGGGAATTGAATTATTTTATGAATGATTAAAGAATTATGTGTTGTGTGTTTTATGAAAAAGATAAAAATGTACATGTATAGGGATTTGTGAAGGAATTGTGCATTTTATTCTAGATGCCTTCATACACTTGCGTCTGTTTAGGTTGTTAGCGGGATATATATCTTTTCGTTTGACCTGTCCGTCCACTAATTCGTATATCACAATTTTGTATCCTCAACTTCTATACCACTGAAAGGTTTTATTAAACTTCCTTGGAATGCCTATAAGGTAGTGACATTGTGCATCTGCTGTTTTGTTTTTTGATCCGAATGTTAATTTTAGGGTAATAGTAAATTTTTGGTCCATATAAAAGTGATATTAAATTATAATGAAGCTAAAATTCATATTTACTTCAACATTATAGCTGAAAGGTCTGGTGTGAAATAAAAATAAATGTGGGATGGAGTATTATTTTCCAACAAGAATGATTAAAACGGGTATCCAAGTTATATCCTCATTATACTGTGTAAAAAAAGAAAAAAAATATCTTCAAAATTAACTTGAGCACACATCCAAAAAAAATAATGAGCTAAAGCTAACCCCGCTCTTTCTAATTCTTACCATTTTGTTGCGCAGTAATTTGGGTTCTCCAAACCAAAATAAGTAAGTTAACAACTTTTATACATACTTTATTCTGATACACACTGAATATTACATGTCAAAATCTGTATCACATGCTTTCACCCGCGGGGTGGTATAGGTCGAGGGTTGATACTGCATGTGATACAGATTTTAACATGTCATGGTCAGTATATCATATATTGTAACCATACTTCAAGTATGGTCTGTGAAGGTGTACGATATAAGGTATGCTATACAGGCTTAGGGATGTGATATAGGGTATGCGACATAGGTCTGGAGGTGTGATACAGGGTATGCGATGTAGGATATATGATATAAAGTTTACACAAACACTTATAATGCATATAAAAGTAGTTATATTTTAATCTAAATATATGATACAATGGTTTACAGATGTACAGATCAGTCACAACACTGAATATATTCCCATACAATTGAATTTAACACATGCAAAACAAATAAAACAATCAAAGAAGTATACAGATGATTTAAAGTTGTAAAGAAGGAATATAATATTTGGGAGAATAATGAATAATCTACAAAACTAAGCTGCCATTTTTTTTGGGTTCAAAATATGATGCTCATAATGTCAATAGTATTTGTGAACTCAATGAACACATATAAAAAGGCAAATGCAGTAGAGTTTAAGTTTCTAAATCCATTATACTGTCACATATACTATGATGAGACAGATAAAAATATTTTCCGGACCTATATATACATACTAGCCTGATATTATGAATTCAGGAATTTGCTCTCATTGATATCTCTCCAGACTTGCACATTATATAAGTTGTCACCATATTATAGATGCCGTTTTCATGTTGACGCCGGACAGATAATAAAAATATGTAATAATCAGTCTTTTGATTAAAAGGTCACCGTCTTGCAGAATCTACTTCGATGAATTGTCAAACTTTTTCGTGATGAATTCTGTAAAATAAATGTAAACGTAGTTGCCACCTGATACATCTCATTACACAGAAACAAAGAGTACTTCGGTACGAAGAATCATATCTAAAAGAACTCTTATCTAAATACGGGTTAGAAACAGTAAAATATTTGATACGCCAGTTTTTTTTTTTCAAATGAAGGTTTGGTTATGTGCATACCAAAACTTACATGTACATTGTAGTTTGTCTTAAAAAAAAATGCATGATCGAATTGCACATATGCGTTATTTAAAATACATTTGTCCACCTAAGTATTACGCGTATGAAAACAGTCTAAGTACTAGTATTCCTTAATTATATGCCGGTTGTCTGCTGATCAAAAGAGAGAAATATAGAGAGAGGGTTTTGGGATGGGGTGGGTGGGTGGTGAGTAGCCAGTGGCTACCAAAATATGTTACATGCAACAAACACATTTTCTGCAATGGCGTATTCGCTTAATCAAAGCTTTGCACTTCACCTCTACTACTTTCAGTGCTAAGCCCCACCCCTTTATGCTAATCAGAAAGGTATCGCGGATTTGTAATGAGAAGTGGTCAGTAATTTTATCACATCCTATATAGCAGAACCTAGAAGCTAGCGGGATGATATGTAGTATATAGATGTGGGGGGTGGGGTGGTGGTGGTGGTATTGCTGTTGTTTTATCCTTTGACAATGCAAGGCAAGAAGTAACCATACAGAGTAATCAAGCGAACAAAGATTCGAGCGAAGATCAAAAGAATGTATTCCAAGGATAAAGACTATACAAGAAAAATAGACATACACAACAAAGAACACGAAATAACCAAAATAAAACGCACAAAGAAACAACAATAAACGAGAAACTCGGACTCCAGTAATACTAAGAGTATGGACCAGGTATACCGGTAGGGTAAGAGTTCTCTGCTTATGTAGAAACGCCAACCGATTTGCTAAAGAGGAAAGGAAAACGACGACACGGTGATTTAATCTGTTCCCATGCTGCAGATGGATACACCATGAACAATAATACTGTGTTTTTATAGCACACCTATAAAAAGACTTTAGTGTAGCATAAATTATAAAAAGATAGAGTAAAAATATTTAAAAGGTTAAAAGCAATAAATGCTTGAGAATAGAGTGTCAAAAATGTAGAAATGTTTATGTTAAATACAAAATAAAAAGTACTATATCAATAGAAATGACCAAGAACAAAGCTATCCGTCTTGGGGTTGTTGTAGGTTAGTCCGTTCAAGGATGAAGCCCTATGCTAAGGGACACGTGATATGTGTGAATATATCATATTCATTTTCTTCAAAGGGACATTTTCCTTTTGCGTCATAACTCTTTTGTGTCAGTTCACTTTTCGATTTTCGTAGTTAAATTGCGCTAATAAATTAATTTTTGCCTCAGAATACAAGTAAATTTACATTTGTGCTACATTAGATGCGTGGTATGGTTATTGTATGTTATTCAACATTTTTGTTTTAAATCTCTTTATAATTGGTTGTTCATCTTGTATTTTAAGTCAATCTAAATGACTGCATTACAAAGTTACATCCTTAAACCAGTGAATATGGCAGCTATGGGACATGTTAGCGAGTGACGGACGGACGAGCAATACTTATCAATTATGAAATAGAAGTATTTTCGTTATCCAGTTATTTCTCCTTTCTTTTTTTTTTGTTATTTTACATGTATTTTGTATATTTCTTCTCTTTAATTCATTTCTAATTAATTTTCTATATTTTATGATCGTTTTACTTTAGATTTTTGCTTCTTTGTTATTTAATTTCCTTATTTGTATTTGGCGCAAAAGGACTACACGGAACATATTTTTTGGCGCAATATAACTACAATTTCCAATTGGAGTAAAAGGACGATGCCCTTTCAAAGCCTGTCACGCATTATTTGAAACGAAATCAAATCATTCTTAGTTACTTAGATGCTTACATGCCATTTATATAAAAGGTTTACACAAAACTTACCAATCATTCCTAAGAGTTATGTCCCTGAACCTAAGCCTGCTTCCATAAATGACAACTAAACTCACCTGCTGTTACTCCGAATCCCATTGATGTAAGAAATAGTGTTAACATGGGTAAAGTAACCTCTGCTGTTTCTTGCCATTTTATGAATAAAAGAAAACACTTTTCGTCTATACACAGATTCTCATTTGGTTCCTCTATTTCATTTTCAGGAATTCCTAGTGTACCTGCAAGTTCTCTCCACTGTGCTGCTATTTCTCTCACCTTACTGGCCATTATGAAGGCTTTTGTCAAATCTGAATTGCACCATTTATATATACATGTACATGTATGTACGAATCTTAAAAAAGTTAGATTCGTAATAAGTTTCACTTTTGTTGTTGTTTCGTCAGGTGACTATTTTATTTAATTGTAAGTTTTTGTAAGATCCAGTCAAAAATTGGAAAAAAAATCAGAAACATGCATGTCAAAACCCACCGACCTGACAAAATAATTTCACCCAAGATTGCCTTCTCTATTTGAAAAGACCTTTATTTGATCTCTGCAGCACTGGATTTGCTCAGAAAATGTCAATGGGATTTTAGACAAGAGGCTTCCCTGAGCCTGAATCGCTCACCTGGTTTATGTTTGTCTTTTAAGGGCAATACATTTAACAAGATGTCCGACAATTATGACTCAAGAAGACATTGGTACCCCTTATTATAAGGATCATTTCAGACATTTCAGAAAGTTTCTTTCTATCTATTATAGTTTTCAAGATATTGGCTGAAAACTGTAAAAAAGATATCATTTTTCATCTTTCAAGGGCAATAACTCTTACAAGAAGTAGCTTGACAACCTTGATCCCTGAAGACTTTTGAAGGCCTTATAATAAGGATCATTTTAGCAAATGAAATAATTTGACTAAACCTGATGGTTTTTAGATGTATGCGAAAAACTACTGTCTGAGGCCTATGTTTAGTAACGGCGGCCATGTTTTTTCGACGGATCAAAATTTCCCACCCAGTTCTATGAAGTATACCCCATGAAACATTCACACAAAGTTTGTTGCCAATTGGTCAAGTAGTGTCAGAGGAGAAGAGCTTTGAAAAATTGTTAACGACGACGACGGACGCTAAGTGATGGCAATAGCTCGCATGGCCTTAGGCGAAGTGAGCTAATAAAGAGGTTTTTGACAGTCATTTGCCCTTGAAATGTTCACTTTTAGTGCGTTTCAATGAAATTATAACTGAATTTACAAAAGTGATATGGAAAATATTGTCTTTTTTCCTTGAATATGATCATAAAAAAGTTTCCAATTAAACTTTCAAAGGGTGTTTTGTTCATACCATGTTTACCCACCTCCAGATTCTCAAAGAGAGAGACACTTAACATATGAAGTTTTTGTAAAAGTTATATCCTGAACCGATATACACTCCCAGATTTCAGTGTTGTCCGGGTTGCTCCTTTATCCTGGAGATTCTATATGTAATATTGTTTTTGTTGATTTGTGTTCTTTATTGTGTATTATCTATTTTCTTTCGTCTAGTCCTCGTCTCCGGTATATCCTGTTACATTTTCTAATCAGTCTTCTTGTTTTCAAATTATCAACTGATGCGATGTATCCTTAAAACTTTAAAGATATTTTTTTGAAAGATTAAAAAAACATAAAAAAAACCTTTACTTATCTTTTCTTCCAAAATTCGACGATTGTCGTCATTCTTTATGATAAAACATTTTCTTTATAGAAGGTGAATATTTGTTTAAAAGACCTCAAAGATGTATGAAATACTGATTCCACGGCTTTAGTTATTTTGAATTAGAAATCAACTTTACCCAGTTTACCCAGTCCATTTAGAGGACTTATATTGTATGATAAAACCAATATGACTACGTACATACCTGTTTTGGATTTCTTCTTAAAATCGTTATTCTGCAAATGGAAAAGTATCTGAACATACATATTGTTAATGATTTCCTATAAGTTCGCGAGGGTATTCATCGTCCAAGTAGTAAAACTTTGTCTGAATTTATATCACAGATTACTAATCGAAATTTGCAGTTGCACAAAAATTGAAATCCCTGAAAAACTGAAGTAATTGTAAAAAAAAATTCAACCAGTTTAGATATAATTTTAGAATCGGATCGGTCATATTCCGGACAGATTCTTCCGCCAAGTGCCTCCGAGGTTTTTCTTTTGTGTTACTAGAAAGGCTGAGGAGTTCGATTGATTCTTTGGTAGAACTGCTGATTTGTGCTGGATATTGGTTCCCATTTCGATAGTTTTGGCTTTGAGCACTTGTAAGCAATTGATTTTTGGATCTTGAAATTTCAGTGGATTTGGTTTTATTGATGCTAATAAGAAGAAATACATACAGCATACAGAACTGCAATATTTATATGATTTCATAAATAGTGGTAATGGGCATGGGTGACAAGGTATTCAAGGTGAATTGAAGATGGAAATGTTGATTGTATACCGGTATAACACGGTTGAATGTCCTGAATTGGTAAATGGGAGCCAGGTGGAAATTTGATACAGCGTGGTAAAATACCCATAGTGATTTTTAATAGGACCGAAACACTAGATTACAGCGCGGCATTGGTTAAACATGGTGCAAATTGTCATGGAGTGGTACAAGTATTTCAGATGAAACCAATGAAATGTGGAATCTAAATATGTAAAACAAAAATCAAGTACAATCTTCAAGTAATATGAAACTTCGAAATCTTATTTTCAGACAACCAAAATAAATTTTTTCCCTGTATTTTAAAAATATGTATAACAGATATTACCACCAATACGTTTTGTATTACCGAGAAAATAGTAAGCTTCTTTCTTTCTATCATAGTTTTCAATATATTGGCTGAAAACTGTAAAAGAAAACGTCATTTTCACCTTTCGAGGGCAATAACTCTTACAAGGAGTCGCTGATCCGTTGAAGACTTTAGTAGGCCTTATAATAAGGATCATTTCAGCGATTCAAAAAAATTGGCTGAACCTAACGGTTTTAGAGATATAATATGCGAAAAACTACTGTCTGACCCCTCCGTTTTATTTTAAGTAACGGCGCGCCATGATTTTCGAAGGAACATGCATACCAAGGATAGTTCCAATTGGTCAGGTGGTGTCCGAAGAGAAGGGTTTTGAAAAATTATTAACAGCGACGACAGACGACGACGTCGGACGCCAAGTAGTGGCAATAGCTCACCTGGTCGAAATAAGTAAACGTAAACACAAATGGTCCTTGTTACATATTTCAGATAGATACGGAGATTTATACACAGGCAAATATTTTTCACGTGAAATTCATTTTAATCGAGTTTTACATGAAATTCGTATGAAAATCATTTGAAATAATTTTGCATAACTTCAGTTTGCATTGATGCAATTGAGTAGTGCAGCAAAGAATTAGAACAGTACAGTAGCCGCGTACAACACAAACATGATATAACTTGTTTCTTGTATGAAATGAAATTCAAATAATTAATACATAATCACCAATTCGTATATTTTGCATTTCTGTATTGTAAAGGCCATATCAATGCTGCAAAAGAAATATATTTAGTACACTGTAGAAATTGATACTAAAATATAATATTTTTTTTTGCTTTCAATTTTACCACAAAGTCAGTGGTGGATACGAAATGAGAAGAAAGTGTCTTGCACTTCCGAACGTGTTACAAAGAATGCTCGATGTGAATACATCACAGTACATATATTGAAGGGTTTTTTTTTAATTTCGACCACGTTATGCAAAATAACCAACAAAGAGACTAGTCGACGATCATTTCAATATTTATACATATACATAGTTACAATAAATGCGGATCTTGCATAACTATTCCAGTCTTATTTTGAAATAAGAGGAATGTGCCGTAGATTTTAATAGTAAAATGTCTAGAACGATTTTTTTTGGAGCTAGAAGTAACTATGATTCATGCCACGCATAATGAATGTTCGAATACTTGCCAATTGTCAGTTGGAAGATATGTGAAATTAAATTTTTCACCATCTAGTTTCAGAACAGAGTTCAGTCTTTCACAATCCTTATTTTGATTCTTTCTCATGGAAATTATTAGGTTTGATAGATTTTCTGTAAAATATTGAGCACGGCATATATTTTTTGCAAGACAAAAACAAAAATATCTGTAATATTCACGTAAAATGCCAAACAATCCAACAACACTGTAAAATAGTACCCTGCACTTATATAGATCAGCATTTTGTCTCATATTATCTGATGAAAATGTGATGTAAGAAATTTTCTAATTGAAACACAGTTATCATCCTTTAAATAAATGTTTATTTGCAATCTTTATTCACTTTACCAGAGAAACGCGGCAACTCTTGGTTTAATGCAATAAGTTCATTAGACCAGGTGGCAGTTCCATAAAAAAATCTCAAATTGATATTTTTCTCAAATCATTCCTCAAATTGCTTGAAATTGAAAATTCGCGGCAAATTAGTTTTTTTGCGATTTTTTTTCTTGCTCATGAATAAATTGCAAAATAAATTAACAGCACAGGGCGTATGCGTTCTTGAAATATCATGGAAATTTGCTTCCATTTGTGATTATCTAATTAGCTCAGATATCAAGAGGGAAATAAGCAATTAAGCGTACAATTTTGTATGAAAAACTAGTCTTTGGATATTAGTGTTCACATTTAAACGATAAGACGACATTAAAGGAACAGATATTTTTGTATATAATTAGAGAAAATATATGCTATAAAAATTAATATATTAAAATCGGTTACACAGCCACTGTGTTCGTTAAAATATACGTGATGTTACATGCCTTTAAAATCAATTCTGCCCTTTTCAGCATATAATCAATTTAGTTCAAGCTGCGCTAGGCACTTATATTTGCAAAAACATGCATATCATACAATGATAAAAATTACCTACCCTCTTTCTTATAGATACCGGATGCTACTGGAAGTTCTATATTCATTGGTTTCTGTGTTGGAACATCCATTTCAACATTAACTACGGAAGTAAAATTTCCATCCCTAGTCTGTATGTGTAATATTCACATTAATTATTGCATCATTCTATAAATTATTCTTGCAAGGTACTTGATACACATGACAGACACACTTAAATACTTTGTACAGTAATAAAACTAACACTGACCAATGAAAGAAAAAAAAAACTGGACAAAACAGGTACATGCGGGCATAAAACCACTATAATAATTTAAAACACAATGTAAACCAAAGGATTTTGCACATTTAAATTGTTAATTATTCTCTCTATTATAAATAATATCTGAGACATACAACTTTAAAAAAGTCGTTAATTAAATACAATTAAAAATTTCAACAAAGCCTGTGTATGACAAAATAATAGAATTTGTAAAACTTTTGATGCTGCATCTGGATTATGTTAAATCTTTCTGAAATGGGTTGATTTTCCGTAAAATTGAAAAAGGACTATTAAAGATAAAACTTTAGTACTTAACTTGAGAGATACGGTACACTGGTTGTCAAACGAATTTTCAGGAAAAGTGATTTTAACATCTGAATCATAAGACAAAAATACAGTGCCACCTTCTCTGGGTATGTTATACGTTTCAACTGGATTCCAATCATCAGCCACAATTACGTCATTTCCTGTTTCAACTGTTGCTATGTGTAAAGGTATAGTCGGCGCTGAGGAAACTACCCCTGATTTACACTAGGAGGAAAGAAGTAATTATTTAGATTTGACAGGGCAATACGTGAATATATATACTTCAATCGTCTGAATATAGCTGAAATATTGCTGCTCGGACGTTAAACCCCAACAAAATAACAAAACTTTTTTTCAATATTTCAACGAATTTTGTTTGGTACTTTTCTAAATATTATCAAATGCTGTTTCTAAAATAAGAATTTCATTGTGTATTTCTTATATTCTACGGCCTGATTTATAGTTAACTTCAGGAAATATATTTGCTCTTCCCTTATTTAAATGACAACCATATGGGGGAACTTCCTTAGGTCGTTAACTGAAATATTGACAAAGGGATTTATATTTTCTATTAAACCTATGAAATGATAAAAATTTAAATGTATTTGTCAACTGTCTAGCTGACTACCAAAGCCGTTTTATCAGGTAAAGTTAATTCAATCAAACGAAGACCACTCTGATTCCCTAAAGCTAACTAAATTATTCGCGGTAACTAGGCATAAATCCATATTCTGTGTAGAAACAAAATGAATTACCTTACAAGTACTCCGTATTTCCCAGCTACTTGATGTTTGCATCTGCATAACAATATTATTATATGTTGTATATCTGTCTTCAGAATTAACTACTTCAACCTGAACAGAACCCTGTAAAGTATTTGTGTAGTGATATTGTTATTGTACGTTTACATTGAAATTTGTCAAAACCGAACACTGAGTAATACAAAAACTGTCTTAACCAGACATTAAAAAAAAATAGATGTACTTTGGGGAAACCAAACACCTGTCTAACTGAACCAATTTTAGAGTCCAAAAGGGTTTCGGTGAAGAAAGTTTTCACTGCATAAATTGCGCATGTGCTACTTAAAACACAAACATGTTTTATACAAAAAATTTTTTTTTTACTTTGGTTATCCGGAAATTTACTTGAAGAGAAAAGAAAACCTTAACCATTCTCATTACCTGCCTGTTCAAATCTATAAAAACAAAATGTATCGATTTTAATTCCAAATATTCATATTCGAAATATTGTATGAAAATATCAAATAGTAAAACATGAAAAGTTCATTTCACCTTCAGAATATTCAACTGCTGTGTATGCAGGGAAAATGCATTTCCGACAGATTCATGTACCAATCTCGTTCTGAACTTTCGTCTTATTTCCCGCCTTAGTCTTGGCACTAAGTAACATTTTACTTCAATTTCTGAGGCACATGACATAGTAGGAACATTCAAAATTAAAAGAGTTTCGCCTGTTCTTGAAAAACCATATCTAAAATAAGACGTTAAGTGACATGCCAAAAAAAAAAAATAATAATAATAAAGAATAAAGCGAACAGAAATACATGTACATTAACATCCTTATATACAAGAACACATGTTCATCTTTTCATACGTCTGGTATCAAATGCAACAAAGTTAAAAACTAATGTTTCATTTATTTCGTGGTTAAGAGTAAAAATTGTTTCGCGTTTCCGAACATAAAAGTATCTGAAATGCTTATAATTATGTGTCATTTATAAAGTCTTTGTAGTGATCAATTCAAGTTTTTGTTCTCTTGGTTGCTATATTACAATGACTTCTATTTTACGCCTGTTGACCAAAGTTAACTTCTATTTAGAGGAAAAACCTTTCTGTACCGGAAGTTAACATACAAGTCGCGTATTTTATTTCTTACACGTATTTAATGGAAAATTGGTTCCGCTGTACATTCAAACATTGCAGCTTAATTATTTTACGGCCTATTTCCATCATTTTTATCATCGTTCTAGCAATCATTTGTTGATGTTTCCTCTCGTTTTGTTCAATATTCTGTGCAATACACGCCAGTCGCTTTGTCTACAACAGGTTTTAAGAATCAATACACATAATTAACAATAAAATTAAACACCTTGTTAAAACCAAAAAACTAAGACAAATGTGATATGATAAACATCATAAACAAAACAATACAAACACTGTCAGCAGTCCTGTTTCTTTAAAAAAAAAACAGTGCCGAATTCAAGAAGAAAATTATAACTGACTGAATAAATCTGAATCTTTCAATATATTAATTATGCATGCGGCATAACCTTTCAAGTAATAACTTTGTTCTTGTTGTAAAGTAAAAAAAGATGAAAATGATACATTTATTTGTTTTATTATTCTCTCACCTATGCCAAAGTTGTAGACATATTCTAGGAAAATTAAGAACAGGTATATTGACATTGTTATTTAGAACACACTTTGTTATTTCGAAGAATTTTTAAGTAAATTAGGTTATGAATCGATGTCTTATAACCGCAAAGGATGTGACTGAAGCACTATGGTAAAATTCACATCAAACCCACTCTGTAGTAATAACATTTTTGAGTCCCCTTTTAAATAATGTAAATTCATCTGTTCAGTCATCAGTATCTGTTGCATAAAATACTTACATGACACCACAGTTTCCCAAGCTCAGTCCTTTCATTTCCCATTACTGAAAAAATGATAAGTGTTCCTTGATATCCAAAGGATTCTTTCTTAGAATACTGGAAATCAATAAAAAATTCAAATTTGTTCGACTGTTATATGATTCTTTCCTCTTTTTGAAGGTATTTTCCATAGCTTTCCTCTGTTTATATTACAATGTGAAGTGACAAGGACATTGTTTTACTGATATAATAGGACTTCATACCATAATAATCTAAATGAACAATTGTACGGGAAAAACGGCTTCATAAATGAAACAGACTTATACTTTTATCAAAATATTTCATAGATTTATCTTCGGAAAACAATACAAATAATCCACATTTAAGTTTCTATGTACATTTCTTATGGAAAGAACTTATAAAAGCTTACGCTTAAAATGTAGGGAAAAAATCTACACCAAAACTTACAGTCACATGTCCTACTTACACGGAGAACTGACTCGATCCTCAACCCACTGCACAAAATTGTGGACTTTATTCCAAAAATGAGTATTAAGTTTCTCGTCGAATTGTAAATTGCCTTTCTCTAGCTCAGATTTGACATCGTTAAACGATATTGTTAAGATAACTATAAATACGTTTACAAGAGTAATTGTTACTGTAAAAGTGTACAATCCAAAATAGAACTTTGTGACCACGTCATTAAAATGTTCAGACGTGTATGACATCATTGCTAGGAGAACAGTAAGAAGAGTGCTAATAGATTCTTGCATACTTTTGAAAAACTCATGTGAATGACCAATAGTTAGGTACAACAATGACGAAAATGCAATCAACTCGATTATAATAATGAGTAGAACAGACAATATGGCTGACTTAGCTATTTTTAATGCTGACGTAAATAAGAAAAAATGATAATTAAAATCCACTGGCTTTAGTAGATCCAACATAATAATAAATAAAACACCAGCAAGACATCCCTGGTAGGCAGCTTCATATATTCGTATCTTCTCAAATGATGAATACCTTCCTATAAATTAGAACAATTTTAATACGTAGTTTTTGGGGTTGGTCTGTTTAACTTTACCATAAGAGTAATCAAGTTTGATTTATAATACAGTTTATGACTACAGCAGATATTTGGATTTGGTAATCTGGGTTCTTAAATTAAAAAAATTAAAAATACAAAACAAATTATGAAAGCCAGACAGGTACATGTATCTTATTCTTCTTTGTCATACTGTGTTTATTTTGTTTTGAAAAACCATAAATTTATCAACTATTTAAAACATCGCTTTAAGGAGGCAGACCAAGGGTAAGGGACTTAACTCATGAAATCAGTGATATGTTTGTATCATATTCAATTTCACCAAAGCCTCTCAAGCTTTCGCTTGAAGCAGAATATAATGAATCCAAGTTAGTAAGATGCTTACATAAGATTGATGTAAAGTGCTGAATACAAACGTTCCAATGATTTTAAGAGTTATGTCCCTTACTCTACCTCTTTAACGAGTTTTTTTTTGATTTTCGAAAAGTCAAAAGGGGTAAAGCTCAGTTTAGCTGAGTATACCTGAAAGCCACTCGTGCCATCGATTACAAACTCACCAATTGTCATTTTCAATGACGCTATCGACGAAATAGTGGCATCTATCCTTAGTATATAACATACAATAGCAGTGGCGCCCAATATCAACTCAAGTAATCTAAGATAAAATCCAATTGTTACCAACATTTTTGTACGGTTTCTACACAGCTTTATAAGCAGTAATACACATCTCACTAACCACACAACAACATATATCAACTGCAACATAAGTATTAAATAATCTCTGGCATAGACATATGGATACAGATTTGCTGACCAGACAACTTTCGCCATAGTGACACCCCCAAAGGATGGAATTTCAAAGACTATTTTGATACTGCTAAAAAGCCCGCTGTTGGCATTATACGTAACAACGTCAAGAAACACAGCCCTGGTTCTGTCGTTAATCCAACGGTAGGTCTGAAGAAGAGTAACGTAGTCCAGGACTAGACTTTGTTTCGGTCCTAAGTCTATATAGTATCCATCTGGACCGTATGTACCGTGCAATCCAATATAAGACAGATCACCACCATTTTTATTTTCTCCAAAATTATGTAGGAACGCATAATGATACTCCTCATTTTCGTCAAAACACACTGTTGCATTTAATGCATCCCAATCTAAAGCGTTTAAAAGAGAGAAAAAAGAGAGAAAACAGATAAAACTTATTTAATTCACAACAAAAAGTGGTAAAGTTTAATAACTTGCTTACTGAATTTTTCTTAAAGTTTGTTTGGGTTATGCACGGTAGGTCTCTCGGTCGACGAGGTGTCGATTTTTTTCAAGATAACAATTAATGTTAATATTATTAACACGCATCAATAAACAAAAGTAAATGAACAAGTGGACTCTAATAAAAACTAGCAGAATAGACCAGGTACACTGGTAGGGTAAGCGTCTTCTGCTTTTGTACAGGCGAGTGTTAATGAAATGTCACTTTAGGGATAGTCGAAAAGGGAAAACTATTACACGGCAAAAAATCGTTTTTCATAGATACACCATAAGGATCCACGAGCGTGAAACCTTTGTAGTGATGACCTTAAAGAAAAGAGTAATCAAGCTAACCAAGGTTATAGCGGTAATCAAAAGAATGTAATCCATGACAAAGACCCGACATGGAAAACAGACATGCACAACAAAGAACATAAAGTAACTAAAATCATACATACACAATAACAAAGGCAAATTAAACCTTTGTAGTGATGACCTTAATCTTGTAGCAACATAACCTTCTTCAAGATAAGCTTTAATTTGCAAAATGTATTATTTACAATGAAATGTATTCAGCGAAAAATTGATCCATCAAGCGGGACTTTGTTTGAAATATTTTGAAATATAAACTCTATTCCAGGTTATCTGAGAAAAAATCTTTAAAATTTGCAGTTGCGCGCGTTTTCGTGCAAGGTATACCTCACCTTGTACAGGAAGCTAATATCGGTATCGGACTGCAACCAAAATCGAATGAAACGTACGCCCTACCTATGAAAAGTCTTATACCGTATTTGAAATCAACCAATCTACTGGGAGTCGAGATATCTAAGTGCTTATACTAGGTGATTACAATATGCCACCCTGTATTTGAGTAAGGGGATATCATTACGTTACATTCAGACAATTCTTCAAGAAAAAGTGTTGACTATCTATAACAATTTAAAAGGATTAAGCGTCAACAAAAGTGACGTATAATGTAATATTCAAAAAGGGAAATCCATGTAACCAATGTCAATGTTAAAATAAAACATAAAGCTAAACACCATACCAAATACACATGATTTGGTACAGGCATTTTTGATGGACATGGCGTGTGTTAAAAAGGGTTTTATAGCACGCTAAACCGGCGCTTTTATGAAGGTTAATAAGTGTCGTTGTATAACAATATAAACATGCAGCATAAAATTGCCATCGGTCAAAAATTCAGGTTAGTTCTACTTTCGACAAGGTTTTATTATCAACTGTTCTGTAGGAATATAACTCTTTTTAAATGACGTTCTCAAAAAATCTTAAACGCCAAAACCCTAATGGAATAACATAAATAATGCGCTTAAAAATTAGAACTGTTTTAACTGCTTAACGGTTTAACAAGTTTTATATACTGCCAACCAAAACGTTTAAGACTTACAAGGACAAAAGTGTTCTTTTTCCTCTGTGTCTGGATTGAATGATGGCTTACATTTTTTAACTGTATTTTGTAACTCCTCAGGAGTTAAACATTCGCCTGCAACAAAACAAATTCTGGTATTTTCAAGTAAACTAAGCATAAATTTTATAGGATTTGTAAGTCTCGTTCTAGTTTCAATTTCACTTCCGGAATTTTTTATGTAGAACGTATTGAAATCCGAAGACCGATCTGCGTTTTATTGTTTACTTCCGGGAAATCGAAGCGCTGCATCACAATGCAAAATCTTCTATTTTTATACCCTTCTTAACATTTTTATCCTGTATAACTTTGTCATTTCTTAACAGTATGTTTACACAGAAAGATATTTTGCTTTTATGTTGAACTCAGTGCTATGTTTATGACGAATCTCAATGCATTTGAATAGTAGACGAGGACTCATTTGCGGAGTCACGTGACGAGACTTACATACCCTATTACAAGGAACTTTTATGTAAAGAGCTTTGCATCCTACAGAATGTTATATGATTAAAGCCTTAATAGCATTGGTGACAAGACAGCATCAACAAATTATATAATACACTATATTTTTCTGATTGCATTGTTATAGTAAAATTTTACAGCCAGTTATTGAATAATTGATAATTATTATGCGGCCCAAAAAAAAAATAAAATAAATACATTAAAAATTAACAGTTGATGTTGTAAGATAACAGCAATTAAAAAAATCCCAGTAGTGATATAAATTATATAATTTATGTTTCAATACTTAAAATGAAAATACTAATCAACAAAGTTCCTCGTCATTAAAAATGCAGTCTGTATGATAGAGAAGATAAACAAGTATATTTATGGTAAGTTAGTTAATTACTGCAATAACTATAATGACAAGTACACGTAGGCTAAAACAAACTTTACTTCTTTACAGCAATAACTAGACTTTGTTTGTATTACCTGTGGGCGTATATTGTATCATGTTTTAAAGTGCCAGTCAATGTATATTTCAGACATAAAAACGGCTTGGATGCGTCCCATTTGTTGCAGTGTAATGCGTTTGATTGTAAAGTAAAATGTTTTGGATCCCATTTTGAAGTTTGGGAAGACGCATTCGTTTCGTGTGCTATCATGTATTAAAGATGGAGTTGTAGAATAGCTCCATCCTCTGCTAGAACTCGACATAGACGAATATATATCCTGTAAATAAAATGTTTTTGAAATAAATACGGTTAGGTCTCCCTTTTGACATTAAGTTGACGGAGTGACTAGTAATTTGGCGTACTATTTCATATCATTTTGAATAGAATGGTCTTCCATATAGCCCCATTTCATTGGTGAAATTAATAGTGGTCAAAGGCTTAGGGAAAAGTATATAGTCTTACCTTTGACCCTGACTTGGCGGAGACGTGTTCTTGTAATGCGATAATTATAGGCATTTAGTGTAAATCTTTGTGTGTAAGCTGATCGTAACATCTCATCGTCTTCTGTTTCCCACCATTTAGGATATACTGCCCTTGTGAAAGTGGTCCGTATCCAGTCATATATCTCATCCGTAGTATTAGGCTGAAACAATGGCAGTTGTAAATTACTTTTAATGCAACGTGCTTAACGAATTTCAACGTCTATTTAGATTATAGAGGCACCTTATTCTCAAAATACTTGATATATACTAAGTACATGAACATACGATATATGTCGACTGCTTTTATATCATTTATGGAGGTTGACCTAGTAAGGTAAGGGAAACAACTCTTGAAATCAGTGATATCCTTGTATCATATTCAATTTCACCAAAGCCTATCGAGCTTTTATATGAAACAGAATGAAATCAATCCAAATTACTTTGTTGCTTACATGAGATTGATGTAAAATGCTGAATACAAACGTTCCTATGATTTTTAAGAGTTGTGTCCCTTACCCTAGGTCTACATCCTTAAAGGAGCAGAATTTGTAGCGATACATATTTGAACATAAGATTCGAAACAAACTTGTTTTGGGTATATGATAGAAGTAGACGGAAAATCATCCCTTGTTCCATTTATAACTTCCTGACTAAAACTTGGGAATGGACTGAAAGGTTTTCATTTCAAGTTAATGACCTTTGATCAATTCAAACATTTATACAGTATTCAAACACTATCATTAGAACGAATTTCGGGACATTTTAAGCGTACTACAGTCAATCATTTTCATAACATTGAAATATTTGATTTTTTTATGTTTTATTGTTTTTATAAGATTTGAGGCCTTGTTTCTATAAGTGAAACTAAAAGTTGTGTTTATATGCCTGAAATATTAATTTATCTTGAAGTTTAAACAAAAATTCTTTCCGACAGTTTTATTCTTTGATCTAGCGAAAACACGAAAACTGGAAATTTTCTGGACAGTCTCGAAATTTATCTACAAGGAATGCTTGTAATATGTTATACAAAAAACCTGTCCGGAGAACCAACTTATGAAAAAGCTTGATACAAATCATATTAAATTAGTTCAATTGGTGTGTAATTAACATAGTAATTATCAATTTTTTCCATATACTTACGACCTTTAATGTATAAAGTGTCTGGAGAATGTGATTGTTCTGCAAGAATGATTTTGTAACGTTGCTTTGGAAACTGATTACTGCAACTAAAATTACATATGCCAGAATTCCCAAACACAGCTGAACTTTGGACCACATTCGTCTATCTGTCTGGGCCTTTCTACGAGCTACAATTTCCTCATCCGTTTCCTTTTTTAGTCCTGGAAATTCTGGATAAACTTCTGTGTCAACTGTTACTGATTTTTCTATGACAGATTAACATATAAGGTCTATGTGCCCTAATCTCAGTATCAATCAATAAGAAACATGACCGTCTACTTATTTTTAGTGCTGAAATATTTTGTACCCGTTGTGTTGTTTACCTACATTCAACTTTAAAGATCGGAAAAAAGAGTGCAGCGAAACCTGTCAAATTCGAACCTTCAGGACTGTAGAATTTGTTTAGTTTAGACAGGTTTTGGTTTACTCAGGATAAAAGTACATTAAATTTTATCAAATGCATTTTGAATAGTGTCTGTTTTAGACAGGTTTTTGGTTTATTCAGGATAAAAGTACATTAAACTTTATCAAAGACATTTTATTAGTGTCTGGTGTAGACAGGTTTTTGGTTTATTAAGGGTTCGGTTTAGACAGTATTTACTGTACACTATTTTGCAAGCTACGAACAAATTTCATCATGACGCTCTTTTTCTTTACTACTGATTGTCAACTTCTGAAAAAGCTGATTGGCATAAATATGTTTTGTAACATCGAATACATATTCTGTTTGTTACGATTGTCATAGTTTTCCTTTCCTCTTTCGTCTACCCTGGAATTGACTTTCTATGAGCAACTCGGCGAGTGATTCTGGAAAAGCATTGGATGCTTACCCTACCAGTGCACCTGATGCATGCTCCCAGATTTTAGTTGAGTCCAAGTTGCTCATTTACTATTTTTACTTTGTATATATTATTTTGGTTATTTTATGTTCTTTGTTGTGTGTGCC
Organism: Perna viridis; assembly: GCA_037379345.1. Taxonomy (NCBI): domain Eukaryota; kingdom Metazoa; phylum Mollusca; class Bivalvia; order Mytilida; family Mytilidae; genus Perna; species Perna viridis. Next base: position 34,687,438 of record CM074515.1, on the reverse strand, counting down.
TGTTTTCAGTGTCTGGTCTTTGTCCCTCGATTACATTCTTTTGATTTTCGCTAGAATCTTGGTTTCCTTGATTACTCTCTTAACATATAGTTTATAAACGATAAACGCTGTAAATTAACATAATATTCATACCAACGTCAACTTGCTTTTCTGGACAATTTGGAACGACCATTCCTTTACTGGCTAATTCTCTAGTTCCTGCCTTTTTGAATACACAGGCGAGAACTGTAGCAAATATGATAACCTGCATTGGAAATAGTGTTAATGACTTATATAAAGTGTTTCTCATTTTTACCATATCAATTTAAACAACAACAAAAAATTAAAGCAGATATAGACTAAGTGCACGAAGTATAAGTGAACAGTAAAATATCAAATCGCTTTTAAGTCTGAATCAAGGATTGCAGTGGCGGATTCAGATCCAGAATGAGAGGCCCACGGGAGTTTGAACTTGTTTATACATAGTACAAAGTTGGGCAAATTTGGCATGGTATAACTTGGATCCCCCTTCTACACCTCTTGTTCAGTCTACTTTAATTACTTTGTCTGGGCCCGCACAAATTTCGGGATTAAACTTTTATAGGTACTCAACTATAAAGTGTACTTGCATAATTGTTTTTCCAAACCTGTCAGCTTTTACAGGAGTTAAAAAATATAACATTGATTGACAAATAGCTTTCTTTATCGGACATTTCTGAAGTAATATGCTTCCGAGAAATAGCCAGTCTGCAACAGACAATCAAACAGTTTGAACTCAGTACTTTGTTGGATGTTTGTTAATGGAATTCTCAAATATATTTGATAAATTTTTAGATAAAAATGCTAAGTAGAAACCTACTATCGCATGTTCGTTTGCTAATTACACCAGATTTTAGCTTAAGACAATACAAGTCATTACCTTGACGGGTTCTGTTAAAATTATACTCTGAAAAATAGTCAATACGAATGAAACCATCCACTCCGATGTCTTATCTCTACTCCACTGCAAGGAATAGAAAATTACAAAAGTTGCGCTTGCTGCGACACAACCTAATATCAAGAAATAGGCAAAGAACACGCTCCACCAAGGAAAGTAGCAATCGGTAGTTTTTTCGTTTTTGAACTTCCTGCCTCGGAATATAAGAACTAAGACAAAACTCGGTCCTAATGCAATTAGTGACGACACAAGTCCGACATAAAACTGTTTGTAATTAAATTTTATTAGACCGACAGTAATTGACTGCATCCTCTCGTCGTCGGGTGTGTCATACCACATCGCTGATGATATCATGGCAAGGAACAATAACGACACTAAACACCAGAGACGCTGTACTCTCGTAAATCTACTGAATACCGGTCTTTTGAAAAGAGAAATCCACAAATGATCGTCAAACATTTTCTTCTGACTTAAGCGGAAGAATAGTGTATCTGTCTCTACACAATCTGCATCAAGGACATCTAGGTCACACCATGTTTTTCCATCAACACTGTCGATTGACAAGCACTTTCCACAAAGAAAGGTATACCTAAAATTATGAAGAGTATTAACTTGTGAAAAATACTACTAGAGGAAAATCATGTTGCTAACCATAGTGTTGCTGCATTAGCGCTTATTAACGATCGGATCATATTTGTAGATACCGCCTGTTCTCTTTTTGAAATAAATAATATTAAAATGAAAAAAATGGACATCTCGAGCATCATTAAAGAACTACCCATTTGAAAAAAAAATTCTAATTATCACTCAAGTATCAATTTGATCCGGTGGAGCAGTTTACCCAATAGAGTCGTCACATTCTGAGACGTTAGTATAATATTGATTTGTTGTGACATGCATCATTAATTTGATCCTCTATCCTACATAAAAACATCTAAATGAACTGTCCCGTACTACCATACATCGTGGACTAAGTTACAGCCCTATATCAATCCTACGAGGAGGAGTGACCCGGCTGCGAAAGCTATATTTTATATAGCCTAGCTGGCCGATTGGTGTAGGGCGCTGGACTTTGTGCAGGCGGTGTTGCCATAAATGTCACAGCAGTACGAGTTCGAGTCCCGCGGAGGGAACGACCAAAAATTTGCATCGCAAATTTGACAGTTTAACATCGTTGGGAATTTTTCAGACCTATATATATATATATATATATATATATATATATATATATAGATATATATATATAGGTGTGTTTACTGTATATGGTACGTAATATATACATGTGTAACATTATGGATGCATACGTTACATGTTGGTTTATGTGTAACCTTTCGATTTCCGGGATGTAAACAATAAAATGCAGATCGGTCTTCGGAACTATAACGAGACTTACATACCCTATATAAGTGAAAAATATGAAACTGTAAGAGGAGGAAATCATTGGAACAGTAAAAAGAACATAATCAAGTGATTAAGACTAAACCAAAACACATACAACAAGAAGCATGTAATAAAAAACAAACAAAAAGACACGCACATAGAAATAAAAGTAAATGAGCAACCCCGACTACTATAAAACTGGAAGCATGGACCTTATGCCCCGGTAGGGTAAGCGTCCCCAGTTTACTAGTAACAAACGCCGAGTAGCTCATAAAATGACACGTACGGGATAGACACATGAGGAATACAATGGCACAGTGAATAGAACTGTTCTCATGGTGTCACTATAAACACCATTACGACAAAAACCTACTTGTCATACTGAAATATTACTTTTACCTTTCTCCTGTTTCTGCCTTTATAACTGTTACTTTCCTTAGGTTCCATGATGTCTTGCCATCAACGTTATCATGCCAAATCTGTACTGTCTTTAATTCACCAAGATCTTCATACATTCTCATTTCAAAGTGGGAGGATGTTCCTCGTCTAAAGTTCTGCAAAAAAAGAAATATAATGCAATCTTATGGACATTATAATTATGTTCAATATTATTTTTTATAATACATTAAACTTCGAAAGCACAAAAAATCTACTAAGTCGAGTGCCTTCACCTAAAAATGGTATCCAGGATTCAAACATCATGAAATAATTGCCAGACCTAGGAATCAAAGACACATAAATAAATAATATACTGCGATAAATACGAATAACCAAAACAAATAAACAAAATTAACAAATTCAAAAACAAAAACAATGCGAAAGTAATGAGCAAAACAGACTCTTCTCGAAATATTCTTAATCTGGGAGTGGGACCAAGTGAATATTTTAGTATAGTTATGTTCTGTCGTTTTGTCTGTCCGTGCATCAGCATGTTTTAGTTTTCTCATTATTCAATATATATATACATATATATTTTAAAACGTTCAAGGAATTATAATTATGAAAGGCAATATTATGCTCAAGCAATGGAAACGTTTTTTAGATAGATGAGTTTACGGTTTTCACAAGCATAACAAGAATTATCGATATCCTAACATTACCACTTCTAGTTAATTGTGATGATAAAAAGTATACTTCCAACAGACCGAAGGAAAACAATTCACAGGAAACAAAAACCAAATCAAAAGCATAGACAACTAATGATAATGAACAACCAAAACTCGAACAAAAGAAGAGGCTAGACCATATAAAAAGGCAGGGAAGACATCTTTTGAATTTATATTTTTAAGAAATATGCACGGATTTGCAATTTTTTTTAAGGGTGAGCAATGACTTTGTTCTTCGCTTGGTACCTTTCTCTCTCCATCTTCTAATTTTCTGGTACCACTTGATCCGTCTTTCCCAGTTATATTCATGTAAACCGAAGATATTATTTCTTTTGATGATGTCACGGCTGTTTCAACAGCAATATAATACACGACAGAATCAGACGGTTTATTACCAACTAATGGAAGATACCGCCACTGTCAAAAAGAACAAGTGTTATCATAGGTAAAATGTCATTTCTGATAAGCATTTAAGTTCATGTTTTTGATAAGCATTCTGTATATATTACCTGTCTAGTATGAACAGTATCGGATTAACATTTCGGTTTCCCTTTAGTATTTGGCACCTACCTAAGTATTTTGTCACTAGGATTTCTTTACAACAAAATATAAATCTGCCCCTTTTTCTGTCCATTACATCTCTTCTTACTAAGGTTATCATTAAGATTAAATATATTTTGCATCAACAATTTGATGGAAATTAAAGTTCAATTATCATTACCATTATTTCATCGCTCCTATCTAGTCGATAGAGTGGTATTGACATTAGAGCAAAGATGACAAGGATAATTAGGATAGCAGCCAAAGCGTGTGGAGTATCCTCCAACGATGATGTAAATTGGGCAAACAGTGCTGAAAAGTCGATAGGAGTGGGACCTATGAATAAAATATCCGCTGAAAACGTCCCAAAGAAGTGACTCGAGAATTGAATTCGTTCCTCGCTATCGACACCAACATCCTAAGATATAAACAAAATAGACTTTAATGATCGTAATGTTGATAAATTCACAACATCGATAGTAATTATTTCACAATTACTGGTTGTCCGGCAATTACAATGCAAACTGTCTTATATAAATATTATTATCAGCTGAATTGCTGTAAATACACAGTTAAACACATCACATATGCATTAGAATTATGCTTTAGGGGAGATTCAATTCAAAATTGTGAAAAAAAAGTTCCAGCTGAATTAAGGTATAATCAAGATAGTTTTAAAACATCAAAATGCTCCTTTCGTTCGTGTAGATACTGTTGAATTCCATCTAGATGATTGAAAAACATGTACTGCAAGTTATTATTAACAACTGTCTATGCCATTGAACTGTTGAAAGTTTTAAGAGCAACTCGTCAGGTGTTTCTAGAAAAGCAGATAACGCTTACCCTACCGGTGCACCTGGTCCATGCTCCCAGTTTTTAGTGGAGTCTGAGTTGCTCATTTACTTTTGTTTTTTTTTGGATGTATTATTTTCGTTACTTTATGTTCTTTGTGAAATTGAAGCGCTATCCACTCTCATTAAAAAATAGTTTCACCATCCAGGTTAATTACGAAGGTATCGAGTTCGATTCATCAAGTATCTACGTATAGAAAAATTATTTACATCACATGATGATCATAAATGGATTATCATATGTTTATAGACGAATAACTCTTGTTTATCATTGTTGGCAAAGTTGGGTGAGTTCTTATGGCGTTTTTTTAACTGACCAAAACAGACAGGAAAAACCTCGAGATACTCTCACTAATAAACATGTACCGTATTCTGTTTAAACGGAGAGTATTTATCATCTCACAAATTATATCGCGCCACTGAGTTCCTAACCAGAACTGGCTCTTAATCTTGTACAAGAGCGGGGGAAACCCATCCTGTGATGATGTCAAATGTTTTTATGTATTTTTTACAATAACTATCGTTGGTCGTATATATATAATACATTTGTTTCGTATTAGTGAAATGAAATTCATTAACTAGTTTTAACGGAGTGTTAACTTACCACTAGGTGGGTGTTTGTAGAAAAGCAGAGGATGCCTACCCTACCAGTGCACCTGGTCGATGCTCTAAAGGTTGCTCATTTATTAAAGTTAAACATGACAATTTTGATATTGCAGCATGCGAATTACCCCTAATCATCGATGACCTGTTACCATTGCACTTCCATATGTATACTGAAATTAAAGCATCTCTTGAAAAATGTGCTTACAATTAATTGTAAAAATATTCCTCTGTCCGACAAATGAAGAATTTTCGTTCAGCCTTTCCTAATATTACTAGATTTGCACATTAATCTGTATACTCTCTTTCCAAAAAGGGGTTTATTTTTGCATTGATGCTTTTTAACTTCAACTTTAACTTTCTTTGTACGTGCTATTTCGTTTTTTTTATGTTATTTGTTGTGTGTTTCAATTTCCCTGTCTAGTCTTTACATTAAGCCTGCAATTTATTCTTTTGATTTTCGCTCAAGATAAGTCTGTTAGTATATTACATTGACCTGAATTTGTTTAGTACTTTTCCATGTGTCGTCATTTTCTTCGAGGGTTTGTACATTCAATCTGCCTGCTCTACACTGATGTCTTACTGAAAATTACAGTACATGTTCTCTTAATTAACAAATTAATTTAAGCGGAAATTGTTTCAAACGAGAGATTCGGGAGATGTCGTAGGTAACCTAAGTAATGAAATTGATGATGATGCATTTGGAGACTCAAGGAGGTATGGGTATGGGTCACAACTCTTACAAATCATGTATTCAGCATTTACATCAATCTCATGTGAGCATCAAAGTAACTTGGACTGATTTTATTCTGTTCCAAATGAAAGCTTCATAGACTTTGGTTAAATTGAATTTAATACAAACATATCACCTATTTCATTTCTCTCACCCTAAGTCTACCTCCTTAATAACACATGATTATTTGATATAACACTTAATTAATGTTTTATTACTATTCACTGTTGTTTTATTTTGCATTAACGGTAACGTTTACATTTGAGTAGCACTCCAGATAAGTATCATGCAAAATATGATTCAATTTTGGAAAGCCTACATTTATATGTTTGACATTTTGTTTAAAATGTTATAGTAAACATGTGGCTTTCCATATAACCCCAGTTTTTTAAGATATAAAAATATAATAATACACAATGTACTTTAGATATCAGAATAAAGGGTAGTAACTGTAAAGTACACTAAAATACAAGAGAAACTGTTAGATTTTCAATGTAGATTAATTCATAAAAGCAGACAGATTGGAAAAAAATAATAATACATTTCATAATACAGTCCTTTAAAGCAACTAAAAATTGCATATTACAGAATTTGCATGATTCTTACAAAGACTAGTACGTAACATCTTTCAAACGTATGCTTTAGATGATCCTTACTTGAGCACAGTTAAGGAGGTAGACCTAGGGTAAAGGACATAACTCATGAAAACAGTGATATATTTGTATCGTATTTAATTCACCAAAACCTCTCAAGCTTCCGTTTGAAGAATAAACTGATTCCAAGTTAATTAGATGCTTACATAAGATTGATGTACAATGTTGAATACAAACGTTCCAATGATTTTTAAGAGTTGTGTCCCTCACCCTAGGTCTACCTCCTTAAGGGGGGATAATAAAACAAGTGGGTGTATAAATAAGTAAAATCAATACCAAATCAAAACCTAAAAATCAGTACATATACCTAGTGAAATTTCACTACGCTTATTCCGTTGATTAAATGTATCCGCTGTATCGTCTATAAAGAAAAATAGTTAACCTACTAAATTGATAGTTATATTTCATATAAATGTTCTTACGGTCAAGAAACATGAGAAAAATACATTGCAGTAAAATGGTTTTTCTCTGAAGTTAACAATCATGGAAATATTCTTGTCAACTTTGTTTACAAGCAAAAACATAATTTAAGGTTATAAATTGATCTTAAAACACGTTATACGATTGTTTTTTTTATTGGTACATGTACAATTATGGAAAAAGCAAATACTTGGTTCTACCATCTGGTCAGGGTTACATTTGTTTAAATTAATAAGTGTCAGTATCTGTAAGAAACACCATTTTGGATGTTTAATTTGACTATTTGCACCATCAGAATCAAGGAAAAACGACCAGATTTTCCATATCATTTTGGTGAATCGAGTTATAATTTCATTGAAATATACTGAAAATGAACATTTCAAGGACAGATAATTCAATCTAAAAACCTCATTTATTATCATTCTATTTAAGATTTCTGATCGAATCCAGTGTGGAAGAGATCTAATAATGGTCTTTTCAAATACAGAAAACATCCATGAGTGAGATTATATTGTCAGATCGGTGGTTTCTTTATATGCATGTTTCTTATTTTTCCCATTTTGTCTGATTCTTACAAAAACTTATACTTAATTGGAAACAATGTTATATTACTAAATACAGTTTTATAGTTAAGCATCCATTCGGAAGGACATGATACATGTATTATAAGCCAAAATAAAAAATCCAAAAAAAAAACAAAAAAAAACGGGTATATGTCGAAATTTGTACCTGACTCCACAAATATACAGCCAATATATACCTTCACAACTAGCTGTTATATATATAGGTTCGAAACTTTCTGGATCGTTCTTATTTTCTTGTAAGGTTATCTTTAAAACATGGTCTTTAAATGTTGCCCGCAGGTTTAATGGCTGTCTATCCTTAATTCTCCTGTTACCTTTGGTCTGTATCCATATATCGTAATCAAGTTGACCCGGATAACCATTGTATTTACCATATACGTCACACGTTTTTGGTGACGTCAATTTTATTTCTACCACCAGTCCAGTGGCGTTTTCAACGGTGTCGAAGTAACACATATAGAGACCGGTATCGATCTTCGACTCGATCATATCCTGATACTTTGACACATCGGACATTTTACTGCTCTCGATAAATACGTCAATTGGATCATCTCCATCCTCTATTTCTCTCCATTCGTGACCTTTCCTGTCTAGAACTTTAAGCTTGATTATGGATGACCCAACTGTTTCGGGGTTATCCACGTAACTGTAAGGGTTTTCCCTGTACCCCACGACCTATTGGTGAAAGAGATTTAATACAAACCGGCTTTTAGTTTATATAGCGTTATGTTAAGTATATGACCGGACAAACATTTTTCCGTGTATGTATATCGATAAAAATGACAAACATTTATTGCTGCAAAATAGAAGTGTTAAAAAAACAATAAATATGATATTTTAAGAAAAAACGAAAAACGTCATGTACAGGCTCGATTAAGTTTCATTATATGTACGGATATAACATCTCTATCAACGATAGTTACATACATGTAGCATAATTGAATGGCTGATATTTTACAGTTTAGACAATCTTACGTTGATTGAAACATTTTTTTTCTTCTGTCTATTCTGAAATGTCTCATAGTATGGAAGTGCAAATCCGCCGTCTTTCCCGGAGTATTCAAGAGGCAAGTTGCCGCCCTTTGCTTTCATTACTCTGACTGATATCTCTGTCGTGTCGATGGCTACTGAATCAGATATGTCTGTTCTTCTTTTGTCAAGCATTAGGTTTACCATACTCAGCAAATTCTCCTCTGCTTTATCTAAGACTTTTTTTAACTTTAATAATAGCATATAATGATAAAAAATATGAAAATTTTATATTTTTTCGGTCCATGAATAAATAACCTCAATCACGTGGTGCACCATTATTTTAAAGTGCGCACCACGGGTATTTAGGTTATTTCAAATAGAAAGACAAAATATAGCAGTCACTCTTTATAATTTAAATTAGTATCAAAATTCAACGAGTGAAATTAAAAAGATTGATGACGTCACAGTCACATTTCTAAGTTCGTTAATTCTGAAATTAAACTATATTCGCAAGTACTAGAATATTTTGATAATACTTGTAATACTGGTGAAAATATTGAGTTTTGTTATTATCTTTTGTATAACACAAAATGTGATTAGATAATGTTAAATGAATAATTATTCTAGTATTGCAGAACTCCAAAATGTTACTTAACTAATGATATGTGTATCGCTCTTCAATTTCATGCGTCATTTGAGCAATAAAAAACTTACCATCGCTTCTAAAAATAAACTTTTATAATATCAATTAATGTATCTAAGAAACCTACCAAAAGCCATCGACAATGTGTATGATCTGTTACCGTTAATTTATGTAGCAGTCGTAATACAAATCTGACAGGAGGTGATTCAGGCATGTCAAAAACCCACCGAATTTAGTTTTATTTCTTTTTCAGAAACCGTTATAGATCACATAACCAGTCTTAGTTTTTTATTTGGGGGTCGTGCATTTGAGATCAAATTTGTATAGATCTTACATAAAATTAGCAGTTTACAAGAGTTATCGTTCTTAAGTTGCTTTGAATTGGTTGATTTTAGTGGGAGATTAAAGTGTAGTTTTCTGAAAAGTACAGATCTCAATCCAGAAAGGACTATTTTCACATAAAAATATAGCATATTTAGACCAAAAAGGCATCATCTGATCAATGGGTTTTTAATACACCATGAATCACCGTACCACACGCAGGGTCTGAATTTTATATGGATTGACACTTAATAATTTTGATATAACCCCTACTGACAAAAGTAAATGTATATTGCTGAAAGAATTGAAATTTGTTCTATTTTGTCAAGATAATCTGGGAAAAGGCCAAGATCCGTTTTATTTGATGACCATTAAAGATAGCGTTTACACTGGCCTTTAATTGATAAGCTGTCCGTAATTGATTTTTGAACAGTCGAAACGCTGTAAGTATAACATACAATAATTAACATGCTGTTTAAAGAGTAATCAACAGAACCAAGATTAGAGTGGAAATCAAAAGAATACATTTCAAGATCAGGAATATACAGGGAAAACGAACATACACAACAATGGACATGAAATAACCGAAAAATAACACCTACAAAGAAACTAGATAAATGCTCAACTAAAACTTTGGAGCATGGAACAAGTGCACCGGTAGGGTAAGCGTCCTCAGTTTTTCTAGGAACACCCGCCGAGTTGAAAAAGGAAATTTATGACACGGTGAACAAATCGATTCTTATGGTGCAGATGGATACACCATAACGATAAAAGTGTACTTGATGACGACCATAAAATGCTTGTAATAATGACTTCAATATTATAGCAACATATTCTTTTTTCCAATAGCCTAACTGTTAAAAGTATAGCACGGTTTAAAAAGTCCGCGTAGTTACTGCAAGCTCTGGTATAACGTGCAGAAGGAATTTTGTCACAGATGAAAGGAAAGTTGACCGTACTGAATGAGAAGTTTTCGCGTTTGAAGTTTAGTGTGGTCATGACTTTTCCCTTTCAATTCATTTTTAAGTGTAGGTTGAGATTTGAGGCTGACTTCATATTTCTGTAGTTTCCCAAATTCACTTGGATGTGGTGTATAAAAGGTTTGTTTTAAGACAATATCTTAATAACGGAAACTGAGAAAAGGGATCTGGCTAAACAATGTTCCATCTTTTTGAACAGATCAGCAATCAAGTCAACCTCGCCAGCGAATAGCTAAGTTCAATTTGTCTCCATTGGAATGCTGACCGTCTGTTGAAAAACGCATCCACATCATTGCACAAATATGTTGGTGAAAACAATTCCAGCATTTTGGTAAAATCTTCTATATTTGGGATACGACGTGGAATCGTTTTACAAAGTATAAGGAAATTCTACAAAGTGCTACGTATTTGTTTCTAGGTCTACCGTTTGTTTGTTTTTGTTTTTGTTTTTTTTTTTTTTTGAGTAACAATTTGTGTCGGCATTTCAACCGAGTATTGGAAATAGTAGTATAAAGGGTTGAAAAAGCATAGTTCTTGATGCTATTTTATTTTCCCACTGTACATCTTTGATAACCTTTTTATGTAAGGATTTCGTTCCATAATCGGATTGAGGGTTCAGATTTTACCTCATCGTCTTAAGAACATCTTATGGGCTTGTAAATGCGTGATACTGCATTTTATTAGGTTTTCTTAATTTTTTTGAGGTGCACAAAAGTAAAGTTCATACAATTTTCGAAGTGTCACAATTTTCCATGTAATACACCATTGATACAGTCTGGAAAATTTAAGTCCATATATTTTAGGAATATGAGAAAAAAAGGAAACGAACAAACCTCGTTTTGCGTCATGGAGTCCCGCACTAGTTTTGTCCCTTGTATTATATCAGTCGTCATTTCTGCTACATCTGTTAAGCAGAAAAACAGTTGGAGACGGTGAAGCAATTGGCAACCACAATTGAAAACACTGAATACTTTTTTTTGTATTAGAATTACATTAATATATTCACCGAATACAAATCTTTGTTTTTATGCACAATATGCATTCACTGTAGTACTACAAACTTCATATTCTTAGCGTTCATTAAGTATTTTACATCAACCATGTTTTACCTCTGATCAAGGGTACTTTTCTATTTAGTATCCTCCGCAGACCTATAACCGCCTTCTAATTTACTACGTGTCATTACGCTAGCGTATAGGCTTTGCTATACATGATTTGATAACAAAATCATAGGGCATTACAATTCCGCGAAGCTGTATCTGTTGTTCTGTACACATTTGCATAAATTAAAGGGGGGTGTTTAGCATCTAGCGTGGAAGAGGTGTAAAGCTTTGAAATAGCGAATTAACCCTCTGCACAGGAGATTGACCCAGTGGACAAGCAGACGTACCGGAAGTAGAACATCAGCGCGTACCAGTTAATGGGAAACAAGCGTGGTATACATGTACATGCAATAGTTCGTGACATCATTCTTGTAAATTATATATTCAAGGAATCGGTTAACATCTTGTTCAGAGGGATACAATAGCAAAGGGCATCTTTCCTACAGTTATCTGAATCTTTAAGTGACAAAATCGAGGGTTTTGTCTGTCGCTTGAAGTAATTTCCTTATGTTGTCAATTCTGATACTGCCATCAAATTTTCACAAAAATACATGAGGAATTTTGAGTTTTATATCATCTATGAAAAATATGCACAATATAGTCTATATAAAATATTGTAAGGCATTAATTGTTGTAGTCATATAAATAGACAGAATATCCCCTTTTATTCAGAACTATTTTAGATCATTGACACCCGAACATATTCCTTCGCAACAAACAATGCATTAAAGTTGACTTAGTAAAAACGATATATTAAATAAGGTGTGCATTTTTTTGACATTTCTAGTATCATAGTCTCTGTATACAAATTCAGTGATGCAAAGATCAAATACAAAACATACCAGTTTTAAATATTGTAAATTTCGATATGCTGTACACGTGTCAAATAATAGCATGCTTGAGTGAAATAATATCAATTTGGTGGTGTTTTTATATGCCTGTTTCTGATTTTTCCCAATTTCCCTGATTTAAAAAAACTTACACTAAGAATTGTTGTCAAAATTCATACCGAAAAACGCAGTAGATATTGAATTAGCAATACTAACCATGAGTGAGGCTTATCAAGTCAACTGTTAATTTTTCCGCAATCGTATCAGTATTCTCTATCAGCTTTATAAGATTTTTTGTTATTTTGTTCATAGTTTCCTGTAAGTAAATCACAAAATTAAATTCATTATTCTTTACAGGATTATTATACTTGTACATTGTATTTTGTCAGAATTTTTCAAGCTCCAGGCAGCGGCAGACGTTCGTTTCCTCTCTTACTAACCGCTGCATATAAGCCCTTCGAAATTCTCGATTATTATTCAAATCAAACGTCGCTTGGAAATCGGATAACGTCGCGTAAAATCATTCATGTTCATTTTGCCGACTTAGCAAGATTCTTGCATTTTCTGAGAGGGATTGCTGCAGCGTCTAGAGTGAATTACAAACGTCAGACGCAGTTTGTAGCTTGAGAATTTTTATGTTTATTTTACCCTCTCTTCATTTTCTACTGGAATGTTCATTATACAGAGATAACTATCTTAACCAACTATTTATACTTTAAAATTTGCTCGATTTCAAATATAGCTAGGTGTTCGGTTTACCTAGTTACATCTAAATTGATATAAAGGGACTTTAAAGAGTGTCTGGTTTAAACAGTTTTTCGGTTTATTCAGGGTTCGGTTTAGACAGGGTTTACTGTAAATTAACAGCATATTGTACTCTTACCTTTTTTCTAAACACGATGTATAATATTCAGCTTACTGTGTTTGAAGATCATTGATAAATACTTTTTATGCTATATCTAATAAGCTGGACGTTTACCATGATCCGCTACAAGCATGTTTATCAAACGAAGACGTTGAAACTCTATTTAATATATATTTTTTTTCATATTTCAACTTCGTTATTATGAGTCAGGGGTAACCTGTAAGAGGATGAAGTTGTACATATTGATATTTTAGAAATAATCATGCTTTTTGCAGTTTAACATCAACTACTTTCCTCACATTTGAAAAAAAGTTTCTAGATGTGAGCTATAACAGATAGATATTTTGTTTTTGTTATATACGAGACTAGTAAAGTTCCTTACTCGGCATTACAGGTTAACTTCTTGTTAGACTGAAATAGGGCTCTCAGTGCTTCTAAGGTCAAAGATTGATTACCATTATGAGGACTTAGACCTTTATGAATCCTACTTCTTCTGATCGTAGATTGCAGACTTAACTATTTACATAATGTAAATCATAATGACGGAATTGAATACTTGTAAGTACCTTAATAATAATATAGTTTTCACAATATTACTCTCAATAAAGTAGAGAAATAGAAAGCACACCTCACTTAAGGATACCCCACTCCCCATTTCCGAAAAAAAAGCACATGTTTAGAATATTAACAAGTTTGTTAAACGTGAGGTTATATTTCACACAAGTCTGAAATCGTACTATATGGCATACCTACAAACAACTGTTAAATACCCCCGGCTTTAACCGGGGTTGAAAAATTAAAATTTATTCGTGACTCTGATTCAATATGACTACAAAAGCTGTAACAAATTTTGGGTTTTATTTTGATAATCTGCTCACAACAGAATATTTAATGCCGATGTAGGATTCTCTCAATTGGTTGTCCATCATCGTCTGTGCTTCAGTTGCAAACGCTGCTGCTTGGTTTAGATCAGAACTTGTTATTTTCCTTTCGATTCTACTGTTAAGGTCTGGTAGTGCATCTACATCCAAGGACATATATTAAGTGAACTATTATCTGCCATTCAATCGTATTGAAGTATTTACTACATTCATTTAATTGCTGCACATTCATTTTTATTCAATCAACGTTTTGTGATGTTATGTGTTTGCTAATTCACGAACAAATCAACTGATAAACTAGATAACGTTGAATTTTCCATTTATTCTGTGGTAATATTCCATTGGTTTTAGCTTGCAGCTAATGCGCTAATCTAGAGCTTTTTTGAAGTTATACAGACTTTCTTTTATCTTGCAAAACTTACAAATGGCGACTTACATGGTATGTCCATCCCCACCAGACTTATATGACATGCCGTTTTTCACCCGTTCACCGATTATAACAAAAAGCATATCTACCAGTGTGTCAACAAAATGCAAAGGAAACCCACCCTGTCGGTTCCTATGGTCTTAGCTCTTAATGTCATGTGATGGAGCAAGGGTTACTAATCAACGTTATGTTTTATGTTTTTTTTATCAAAATATATTATAAGTTTTTTTTTTGCTAGAAATTTGACTCGTGTTTCTCAATTTACTAAACCGCTATTATCCAAGATCTTACTTTTCAAATAAAAAAAACTTACTTCCTTCACACGTTGATCCCATAAATCCTAGTTGACAAATACACTTCCTGTCATCATTACAGTGTGCACCGTTTAAACAGCCATACGATTCTTCACATGGATTACCTGTAAAGGAAGAATCGGTAAATAAGATGATTCCATGTATCTATTTCTGGCTAGATCTGGTTTCAAAATAACCAAATTCATGCACCTAAAAAATCAATGAAGTTTGCTTGTTTTTATTGAATATGATAACTCGTGACAATAGCAAATGATGTTTCTGGAATTATTCTGAAACTTATTTATATGTGGCATGTGTTAATGATGTGTATGTTATTATTTATACAGTGAAACCTGTCAACAGCGAACCCTGTATAATTCAAAAACCTATCTAAATAAGACACTTTTAAAAGTCAATACATATTAATTTAAATCATTTTGAACCTTGGTCGTCCGAATAACTGTCTAATCAATTTTTCAAAAATCAAAAAAGTTTTGGGTTTGACAGGCTTCACTGTTTTTCCGACTTTACTGGGGCGGAACCAGAAATTTATATCATTTGCACAATTATTGTCCAACAAATGCAGTGGGGTCCAAGCCTTTGAATCATTCCCCTGTATCTGCCACTGCGTTGTATTTTCTTTAAGACGCTTGATAGAAAATAACAACTTAATTTTGGAATTTAGTGCAGTGCTTTTTTTTCCAATTTGATGATAAATACAATAGTGTCAATCGTCTTAACATCGGAAATTTCGATATGCAGAGGTAGAAAAGTTGAAGAATTGTGGGGATAATGTGTAATTATAATTACATTTGTGGCATTTTATAAGCTACTCGGTTGGTTTTTTTTCTAGAAAAGCAGAGGACAACTATTCTACCGGTGCACCATGCTTTAATTTTTAGTGGAGTCTGAATTCCTTGTTCATTTTTGTTTCCATGTGCCAGTTATTTTGTTAACTTCCCAAACGGGGGTTTTAACGTCCTTGATTACTCATACGAGTTTCGCAAGGACGGCCAAAATGGTTATTTCATGTAGTTTATTATAAGTGTCTATTTTCTTTGTCTAGTCGTTTTCCATGAATATTTGGTTCTTCCCGATTACCGTTCGAAACCTGATTTCCTTAATTTTTCCTGAAATGAATTAATGTTGAATTTATCGATTCCTACTATGATATTTTTATGGCTTTTTGAAATTGGTCGTTGTAGGATCCGCTTCTTAAAGAAACTTGCATGCACTAAGTCTATAAATTTCTCAAAATAATAAACACAATCAAAATTTCTTTTAGACGATTAAAGGTAAAGAACATCGCATTTCATTGGAAAAAAATATATTTGTACCGGACACTTGCAATTGTTTTTTTAAATTAAATAAAAATTAGACAATTAGCACACCTAGATAGGAAAGTTATTACTGTACATACCTGGGGCCGCTGGTCTCATAAGACACATTATGAAAAACACCTTCTGTAAAACATAACAAGTTTTGATAATTGGAATGGACATTGCTTGTCTAGTAAATCATTTTCGAACGATCAAACCAAACTAATGTTATTCAAAATTTCACGCTAATTATAACGCACCCACTCTAGAATTTTTCATACATATATAATTTGAGAGATATTTTACATTAGGAACGATAATCTGTCAGTTTGCCCCCCTCCCCCCCAAAAAAACAACAACTGGACGGTTATGGTCATTAAATAGGCATTGAGGCCATTTAATAAAACAGTGGATCCTGCGTAAACCAGTCAGACTTTTGGATTCAGATCGGTTTAGACAGATGTTTAGTTTGCAAAGGTTCAAATACATTTGAATTTGAATTGATATGTTAGATGTAGATAGTGATTCGGGTTATTTAGACAGGTTTCGCTGTATACAATTATGTTATAGAAATTCTGCTTTCATCTGAGTGTGAAAGAGTATAAAAATGCATTTTGTATATAAAATTATTACAACAAAAAAGAAGATTTTTTGTTCTTTTTGACTTCAAAGTAAAAAGATCTCACTATCAAACTGCTGCTTTTAAATCATTTCAGTAACTTAGCTAAGATTCCGATGCATTTATGTCTAACGAAAATGTTTCAAGGGTAAAAGAGTAATCAATGGAACCACGGTTATAGCGGTAATCAAAAGAATATAATTCAGGGACAAAGACCAGACACGGAAAACAGACATACACAACAAAGAATATAAAGTAACTAAAATCATACATACAAAGTACAAAAACAAATGAGCAACTCGGACTCCACTAAAACTGGGAGCATGGACCAGGTGCACCGGTAGCGTAAGCGTCCTCGGTTTTCCTAGAAACGCCCACCGAGTTGCTCATAAAAAGTCAAGTCCGGGGTAGACAAGCCAGGAAAGGAAAACACTACGACCCGTTGAATAAATCAGTTTTCATGGTGCAGATGGATATACCATAACGATCCACGAGTTCATGATGACGACCATAAAACTTTTATTGTGATGACTTCAATCTTGTAGCAACATAACCCTGTTCCAGAAGCCTATTTGTTAGAGTTCTAGCGCGATACAAAAAGTCTGCGTAGGTTAAACTATTGTTTTCTATTAGATACATTTTAAATTGCCTATAGTCCAAATTCAATTTCTACATCCCCTAATACAAAATCCTCATTCCTCATACTCGTCCCCCATATTTCAATAGACCTTTTTATTATATTTTCGTATCATAAAACTTTTGCTTATTTCAATGACGCTTTCATACATGTTTTTAAATGTTGCAAACAAGCTTGAAAATCGGGAGAAAGTCCATTTTGTATCATATGTTTGGAATGGTCAAACTTGTTTTTTTCTGAATTGTTTCACGTGTAGTCCTCATGGGTAAAATACATTTAAATAAAAATAGTTCAGATCAAATGAACCAACTGAACATAAGTCTAATATTTTTCAAGGAGTCTTGAAAATGTATATTTAAGAATATATTTTTGTCAACTTTAGATGCAGAAAGTAAAATGAATAATGCATTGAAATAACATGTGACCAATCACCGCATAGAGTGCGACCTTGTTCTACATTCGTGGGCCTGTTTAACAAAGGTGTCATCAGACAAAGTCATATCATAGGATAATCTTGGGATATACCTTAGGCCTAGGTCTGTTTATGGAAGATGCCGTAAGTCTTTCAGATTTTTTTAGTTCTCGACAAAATCATTATGCATATTTTAACAGTAATGCAAAGACAAAAGGCAACTATAATACAATTTCAACAGCAACAACAACAAAAACAACAACAAAATAAGACAACACTAAAACAAAACAGAAAACGTACACCAAAAAGAACAACAGTGAGCTCTTACCATCAACATATTTCCAACTGAATGAAGTATAATTTACTTTTTTATTTATTTTTCCAATTAGATCTGGTAACTAATCATTAGTATTAATAGCCTCTATTTAATACTGTTGATGTATGTTCTAAGAGGTACCTTGTTTGCTAATAAATTATTTAAAAAAAATGTTATTATCAGATCCTGAATAAAATGGAAGTTTGTATTAGCACCGTCGTACTATGTATAAAATGCAATCAATAACGGCTGTAATTATTTTTGGCATTCAAATCTGGGTTTCAAATTCATTTATTTTTTTCTCAGAATTTTGCTTTTCGTAAAAGGTTGACAATTGATATTGACAATATCTATTTATCAAAACGAGTTGAATAGAACATCATTTTCAGTTGGGAATTAGATTTTAATAATTGAATTTAAATTCGAACAAACCTAGAACACAGAAGTACATATATTCAATGTATCAAAATTGTTCAAAACACGTGGCTGAACTTAGCCCATTTGAAGGGCATTCAGTGAAATTGCACTGTAGAGCCATAGGATGTTACAACAACAACCATAACAAAAATCAAAACAAACAAACAAACAAAAACCAAACAAACAAACAAACAAACAAAAAAAAATAACACTAGCGGTAAATAAAAATTTTCATGGTACCTAATAATTAGGGCATATAAATGTGTACAAAATGAACCATATATGACATAAACATGTCGAATACTGATGTGGAAATCATGGGAATCAAGTATACGAACGATGCCAATAAAAAGCATTATCCAAATATAACGACTAAACAAGCAAAATAGCAACACACAACATAGAACGCGAAAAAATCAAAATAATATGTACAAAGAAACAAAAGTAAGTGAGCAGCCAGGACTCACCTAAACACCGAGGGCATGGACCGAGCGCATTGGTAGCTTAAGCATCCTCTGCTTTTCTAGAAACACCCGCCTAGTTGTGGATCACAAAATATCACGTCCGCGTTAAACGAAAGAGAAAAGAAATGACAATTTTAATGAATCGATTCTCATGGTGCAGATAGATGCATTATAACGATTCACGACTTTATGATAATGACCATAAAACTAATGTAGTGATGACTTAAGTTTTGATTGTAGAAACATAATCCCGTTCCATAAATATATAAATGTACATATTTCATCGTGGTAGTCTGCGTAGTTTCGGCAAATTCAGGCATAGCATATGATTTGTAATATGAAAACCAGCAGGTGAAAGGATGTTCCCACAGATGAAAGGAAAGTTGACGATACGTTACAGTAAGTCATCGCGTTTGTTGATTAGTATGGCCATGTGTTTCCCTCCATCGATCTCTATGAGTAGGTCCAGGTTTGAGAGTGACTTCACAGTGTCTGTAGCGTCTTTTATCTCAAGTTATTAGGATAATTGCGATGTATGAAATACACTGGATCTATGAGTGTTTAACGACAAAACGTCACCTAGTGGAAACTGAAATCAGAAGATCTGGCTTAACATGTTCCTTCTTTTGGATAAGATCAGCTTTGAAACCAGGTTAAATGAATATATAAGAAGACGCCAACAAGTAGCGGAGCACAATTTGGAATGCCGACCGTTTACTGAAAAAAAAAACGCGTTCACCACACTGGACAAATACTAGGTTATAAGCTCCCAGACGACAATCTATGGTTATTTAGACAGTAGATTCTGTTGGAGGATGGGGCGTTTCTATTAACATTTTGACATTTCTTCCGTAACAAAAATATGATGTAGAATTAGTTAGCAAAGTATAATCGTCAAATTGCAAATATATGGTATAAAATCAGAGATACCAAATACTACGTATTTGTACCTAAGTGTTCCGTCTCTTTTAGAGTAACAACGATTGATATGATTTTAAAAGGATTAAAGACCTCACAGCTATCACCCACTCTTACAGCGACTCAATGTATTTTTTTGTTCTGTGTAATCTGGCATAGTTCTCCACAGTATCCATAAGAATTTGGAAACAATTCCAATTTAAGGAGTGTGGTTCACAGTAATTGTGATATTTAGCAAGGTCTTTAAGAAAAGATTCGTTTTCTAAGACGTCTAAATATTCCGTAATGATCCGTATAATCAGGTGACTTAGCCTTGAAGTCCGCAATCTTGAGGTCCTGCAATACGCTTTTGTAGTTCGAAAATTTTGGAGGCAATTGGCGTAGCATAGGAATATGAAATATTCGGTATGGGTTTGTCTTTGAAATAGAGGCAATGGCCATGACTTCTTCTCTGTCTTGGATTGTTGCAGAACAAATACATCACATGTATGTTATTGTTATGATGACTTAAACGATTTACTGTAGTTCTGATATTGTTATTGCATCTATAAGATATTGGGAGTACCTAGTTTGCGTATCCAGTATTCCTTTTCTTACGGTAGTTTTCACTAAAGATTGGATGTTCAACTTCGTTAAGTGGTATATTTTCTCAAAAATACAAAATGGCGAGAATTGAATGATATTCTTGATTAAAATGTTGATTATTTGTCGGAAATTGGTTGGTGTTACTTTCGAACGATGAAACTGATGAGTCCAACTATCTATAATTTTAAGGTTCATCATTACCTTTCGACAAATATGCCTTCAATTCTACCACTATCTTATCTCTGACTGGAGACAAACCTGTGTATCTAGGAGAATTCTAAGGCACAGCATCGATTCCCCTAGATATCAGAATGTTGCATTCATTTTATGTAAAATTATATAAAAAAAAAACTGGCCTGACTTTTTCTGTTTTAATTTTATCAATTCTGCAAAGAGGGTATATTGTTTTGAGATGTTCTCTATGTATTCACCTAAAGATAAACTCTATTCACACTGATATGGTGGTCAAAAGAAGGACTGTAGACACCCATACACAATGCGTGAGTTAAACTGTGTAAATGGGTGGACCTTATCAAGTGAATCTGAGGTGCTTGTTTATTTTTGCACTCTCTGCAGAATTGAAAAAAAAAAAATAAACCAGCAAAAATCAGGCCAGTTTTTGATATAATTTTACTTAAGCTCGATGTAACTTTTTTTCATATCTAGGGGTTGCTATGTCGTAAAAATTTTCTAGATAAACAGGTTTGACTGTAGTCAGAGGGAAATTGGTGAAATTGATGCCATATTTGTCGAAATGTAATGATGAACCTTGAAATATTTTACGAAAATCAAAATCATTTTTCACTGTATACTTTCATTACAAGAATAAACATTCTAAAAAGCTCAAAGCTGTACCTGAAAAAAAAAACAACAAACAAACAAACAAACAATGGGAGATGGTACTAGTAGCTTGAGAAAATAGCAAAACAAACTCATTAGATATCATAAATAAGACTGGAACGTGGTACAAGAAGGGAATCTATGTAACGGTCTCGTTGCATGCAGGTCAAGGTCAATTTTGTCAAGGTTTGATAAGACCAAAGTACGTTGACATTATTTGACCTATCATTTTCATTCATCTTACATGCAAGAACTCAACTGAAAGATAAGAGTCTTAAATCTAATTCATTATAGAACACCCTTTGCCATAAGTATGCTGTCCTTCTTAATTTGTCTTGGGACTTTTCTATCATGTGGTAAGATAATTATCCAAAAAGTCAACAAAAAAAAAAAAGTAATATTAGTTCATAATATTGAGGAAGGTTTATAGGTTTTCACATATGAATGTTTACAATACATACTGAAATTCGATAATTTATGAAAATTTACAGTTAATATTATCCGGACGAGGTTAGTAGCGAAGTTAAGACAAAGGTCAAAGGCCCAGAATTTTAAAATCCAAATAAAGATTCTTCATTTCTTCCATTTTTATTAAGTGTAACTTGTATTTATTCCTTCCATACACATGATAATAAAGTTTCGCACAATTATAGCATGTTATAATAGATATTTACATTAACTTTAATTGTATGTCCATATCAATAATTCATTCGCAAGTATGTCATGGATACCAAGTTTATCCAAGTTGATACTAAAATCTGTTTTGTTACTGGTTTGACAAAAAGCATCGCCGGAAACCATGGTTGACTACCGTAACGCCTCGTTTCTCCCTCCATCATTGACGAAAAAAAGTAATTACAGCCGCAATCACATAAGACACAACAGAATTTGATTGCACGTCTTAAGATATACTAAGAGATCACAAAAATTATCAGTTTTTATATATTTGGTAAACTTTCGGAACAGAGCATGATTGAGGGAAATACGAAGCGTAGTCAACCGTAGGTTTCCGACAATGGCAAAATGGTTCTAATTGTTTTCTCTCATAATAAAGCGTCAAGAATTACTTAATTCTCTATTACGAAAGCTTACTACATATATAAACAGTGAGTCTAATATAACGTGCTTCAAAGCTCTTAAGACCACAGCCATGGTAAAAAAGATAAACACACGACCAACATTTAGTGCAACACATAGGCTGCGTCTATTCAAAAATATGAAGAAACTTGTCCTATCAGAATCGAAATAAATCGCGGAAACTCCATTTTATCATTGTTCTACCACCGGTTTTATTTTTTTGAGATTTCTGTGATCTCGTGGTATATTCAAACGTCCAGGCAAAGTATGTTTTGATTGCGGCTGTAATTCACTTTATTCCTATAGTAACATTTTTAACGTTTGTGATATGAATAGATAAACAATAGACCCTTTTGTGGGAAGTTGATGAGCATGCTCAATACACACTTACGCGAGGTAGGGCTTGGGTAGAACAAAAGAATTTTCCTCGTGAAAATGAATATTGCGCATGATCTGCGCATGCTTATCGACTATCCTTCAGTTAGCACAAAATTGTCTATTTTTTCTTTTTGGTACTCCATCTTTATTCCGACGCAGTCGGTATAGCTTCGCTTTTTACCCTTTGACCTTAAGGACGCCCTTATATGGAAAGGCGAGTCACCTGATTGTAGTTCTTTTTCCCGATTGGCTAAATACTGATAACTTAGTGGCGTTCGAAGAATCTGTATCGAAAATTTTGAATTGCGTTCGAAAAAAAAACTTTATCGGAACCTTGAAAATTGCGTGCCATGTGGTATTTTCTTGAAAAAAATGTAGAAACTTAGAAGTAAAAAAGAACAAACTTTTACTGCGTCGCCTATCTTTTTTTTAAAGATAGTACTTTTTTAATCTAAAGCCGTACTTTGCTATTAAGCTTGAAGGCTTTCGCTGTTTCTATTATATATGATACGTCATTATGAATAGCATACAAATAGACAAAAGATACAAATACAGTGAAAATTGTTCATAACGAACCGCTGTAAAAGTTTCAAATAGGTTCGGTTTAGACAGGTGTTCGGTTTACACAGGTTCAAAATACATTGAACGCTAAACAAGACTTTAAATTGTCTGGTTTATGCAGGTTTTTAGATAATTCAGGGTTTGGTTAAGACGAGTTTTCAGTCATTCAAAGTTCGGATTGGACAGGTTTCACTGTATTGTCACGTTTTGGTTTATCTGATAATCATTACACTTACACATACACACTACAATACAAATCTGAACTGCCTTCCTGTCTAATTTGGCAATTCCTTGAATTTTCAGTGTCAGCAGCTGACATAGTTGCTTTTACTAAAGGCCTGGCATCAAACAAGCACTTGACAAAAGGAGAGATAATTGACTTCGATAAGGACATAACCAACATTAATGCTGTGTTTACTTTTGACAAGAAGTTTCAAGTTCAAATACCTGGTTTATATGTGTTTCACGTCCATTCTTTGAGCTCAGAGAACGGAGAAGTCTGGTTAGATATTTACAAGAACAATGACTATGTCGTATCTATCTACGCTTCCACATATTATGACTGGGCTGATGCCGGCAACAGTGTTGTTCTTGACCTTTCGAAGGGTGACCTTATTTTCGTGAAAGCTGTCGATAACTATGTAAACGATGTCTATGGAGCTGCCGATGAAATCTACACAACATTCAGTGGAGCTCTGGTTAATTCGGCTTCTCCAGCTGGTATGCTATTATTATGGAGCAACCATTTGATTTTATGGGGGACTTTTTGAGCACTGAATCTTTCATAATACAAACCAAAAGAAATATATATATTGGGACAATAATAAATCCCGCCTTTTTATTTTACTTTTTGGCTATCCTGCCTTTTTATTTCAATTTGATCTTCAAGACGATTAAAGTAAGCCAACATAGTATTTAAATAGGAAATTTTGTTTGAAGAAAAATTAGCAAAAAAGTAGTTTGATATACCAATGCTTTTTTTCAAATATCTTTAATCAAGTCTCCTATGGTAATGGTTTTAAACTAGTTATATAGCAATACTTCGTAGTTTATAGTGGAAACATGAAACGTTGTGGAACATAGAGCTAGATTGACCGAAAATACACATGAAAACTCTTTTTTTTTAAATACATATCAGATTCTGGTCGCATTGGTTTCTCAGCTTCACTGACTTACAACATGACAGTAAAGGGGGCTCCTGTTGTCTTCGATAAAGTGATAACCAATGCAGGGAGAGGATATAATAACAACACAGGAGCCTTCACTGCCAGTGTGGACGGATATTACATGATTCATTATCATGCACTTTCTGAATTTGGAGAAGTATGTTTCTTGATAAATAACAATTCATTTGTAAAGGATGACGAATGAGTATACTATGAATATGTCTAATGTACTATACGAACGACGCAACTGACCACGTGCTTTTAAAACAGAGGAGACCCTCTGAATTTTGGCATGTAGATTACATGCATGCTATTGACCCTCTCATACTGGAGGACAGAATTAGTCAAACTGAATAATATTGTCCATAATAGTTTTTTTAAAGAAATGCAGAGGGTTTAAATGTCCGTTCTATAATTCTATCATTACATAAACAAACTATGATGTCAAAATAAAATGGAAAAATGGATTTCCGATAAAAAATAACTAAGCTACGGTTTTTTTGTCTTAGAATATCCGAAAAAAATACAAACTAAATATATAGTTCAAATTTTCCATTGAAAAAATTTCACTGAGGATTGTATTACTTTATATTTTTTTACATTCTTTCCAAGATTCTGTGGCTGGATCTTTACCATAACGACCAATATATAAATTCTGCCTATGCAAATTCTCCCTCAACTTGGGCAGGCCATGGCAACAGTGCTCTATTGCAGCTTAAAGCTGGAGATCGAATATCTATCAACGGTCGTCCAGGCACAACAGTAATTATAGAGGGAGATTATGCGGACGAACAACTATATGCAACGTTTTCAGCTTACCTTTTATCCTCAGCAGCCCAAGGAAATAATGGTATCTTTAACACTTGACCAATGTTAAAAATACATTTAAATTGATATAAAGGGACTTTCAAAAGTGTCTAGTTATGAAGGTTTTTGGATAATTCAGGGAGCAGACTGTGTCACTCCGAACATCTTAAAATTCCTGATTGGTTCATATCCCAGTTTGCAACGCAGTGAGTGCATTTTGTCGAATGCATCGTGTATTGCTAGGATAAACTTTGAGATCAAAAGTCTTTAAAATATATATATATATATATTGTCAACGAAAAGGCATATGGTGAAAAAATAAAGTCGGTTCCATTAATAACAAATAAATCCAGGAAGAAGAATTACCTAACCCACTCCGTTGCCTATAAATCTGTTTTGACTTCTGTAAAGATTATTTGCGCTTTTCATACATTTCTTTATTTGCAGGTGTAGAATCGTTCTCTGTTGGTCTTACAAGAGATCTCGATAACACTGCCGTATCTATTCATCAAGTTTTATTTGACCGAGTGTGGACCAATCAGAACGGAGGTTTCAATATGCTGACGGGAAAATTTACTGCTAGAACACACGGTGTTTACGCCTTTAATTACCACGCTCTTGCTGGTGAGAACGAACAAGTGCTCATAGACCTTTATAAAAACGATGTCTACATCAACTCCGTGTATGGTCACCAAAATAAAGGATGGGCAGGGGGAAGTAACTCTGCAATGCTAGAACTGAAAGTTCATGACACAGTTTACCTTGACATGAGTAACTATACTACGTCATTAGGTAATGGACCATCTGAAGTGTACGCAACATTTTCCGGTTATATGATTTCACAGATAACTGGAAATAGTTTGTTTTCAAATTAAAACATGTTTTTGATCATTTTGTTTTGAGTATCAATCATCCATCATAGGCTTCAAATCTCGGGTATACTTCAAATATTTATAGCTAAGGGTAATCATTCTCAGTCAAATGGTTAATTTTTAGATCAACTGTGGAAAGACGTTATGTTATAATATTATCTGTAGGTCTACTTTATAGCAAAGTAATCATGGGAACCAAGATCTTAGCGGAAATCAAAAGAATGCATTCCAGTGATAAGAGCAAGGCAGGGAAACAAAGAATATGAAGTAATCAAAATAACACGTACGAAGAAACAAAAATAAAAGAGCAACTCGGACTCCACGAAAAATTGGGAGCATGGACCAGGTGCACCGGTATGGTATGCGTCCTCTGCTTTTCTAGAAACATCCACCGATATGCTCACAAAAGTCAAGGGTAGACAAAAGAGGAAAGGAAGATTTCCGTACCTGAATTAACAGAAGCGGGACAAATACAGAGGAGAATGCATTGTAGACGGGAAGATATTTTATTTTTAAGTCGGAATGGGTCAACATACAGTTTTCTTTCAACTTTTGTCACTTTTTCTAATTTACATGGAATGCATGAAAAATAAAAGTTTCTATCGTATATTTGCGAGAGGATGGTACAGATTGTTCTCATTGAGTGCCAATCTAGTCTCTTGAAAAGTGTTGAATAGGTTTACACTTAGAATGAACATTGATTAATGCTGCGGGTTCATCGAGGTAATTCTAAGGAGTCAGAGACCAATATCAGGGGCGTAGCTAAGGCTAAATGATGTGTACACAAAATAAATCATTTTAGGGTCGAGTCCACATTTATTTTACGACACTGCACGTAGGCCCAGCGAAATACTAGTACATGCATTTTCAGTCTGTATCAGCAACTTGAAAGGAGACTGAAGTCCATGTAAAAAAAAATTTGACTAACAGCGGGAGCAGACAATCCTGATGTAAAAAGTAAATGCAATTAACACGCAGACAGACATACGCCGGCGAAACCGAGAACGTGACTCGAAGGTCCTGCGAAACAAGCATACATCTTTCCTGTAATAAATATCTATCTATATCTCATTGACAGGGGCGAATTCAGGATTTTAGATTAGGGGGCGCACAATTAAAATTTCGCCGAGCGGAGCGATGCGAAAAAAATTTTTAGGTTAAATTTTTGAAATATTCTTTTAGAGAGGGTGCAATGTAGATATCTTTTGTGGTGAAATTAGCGAGAAATTAAAGTTTCAACCTAAAACCGCCTAAATCTACCCCTGACAACCCATGCTTTGCCAATTTTAGGGGGGCACACCCGCCACTCCCCTGTCTGAATCCGCTCCTGATTGATTATATCTGCATTGTGCAAAGATTCAGACTTATACAATTGGAAGAGGTGGAGAAAAACCTTCTTTTTCTTTTTGCCATTTTAAACTTTGTGCAATATATATACATGTAACTTAAAAAAGTAAAGTAAGAAACGAACGCGGAATTCTGGTTTAATATTGGATGACATTACAAATGACTGAGAGTTTTTGTAATATATCAGGAATGGAAATTTTTGTCATAGAAAATATCATTATGTCAAAGAAATAACAACCCAAGTTGTGGCAACCAAGAAGATGAATTAGTATTTAAAATCAAAAGGTACCGCCTTAGACTGGTATTCTACAGCAAAAGACTTTCTTTTTATTTTTACTGATTAAGTGCGTATTTTGCGTATAGGCACCTACATGTAGGCCCCTAAATATTTACAGACACTTTTTTGTATGAATACCAAGTGTAGCATTTACTTGAGTACTCAATACAACCGGACCCACTTATGCTAACCGTCCGTACGAGAACCGACAGGGAAGTCAAGGACGTCACCCCCCCCCCCAAAAAAAAACAAAAAAAAAAAACACAAAAAAAACTCACCCAGTTATGGGACACCGGATTAACCAAGGCCCTTCACTGACAGCCTGAGTAATATTATATTTGCCTTACCTGGATGGCAGTGTTAAGTTTGAGTTAAGGTTACATTTTTTAAGTGTAAGCCTATAACTCATAGTAAGCAAATTATTTACTAATATACTTGTTTCGTGTTTTTTTTTGCTCAGCATTACATGCTTAAAAGAGCATACTTCAACGTTTTGGACAATTGAACAATTGCATGAAAAAAAACCACGAAGCATTTCTTTACAATTTTGTATGTGAAATACAAATTAAAGAGATATGCTTTACTTGTGCAATCACTGTCTAAGTAAAGAAAAGTACAGTTCTTGAATGAACGTTGAAGACAAAGAGTACAATATTTAAATTCTGCATATAGGGTGGAAACTGAGCAGCTCTGATTTGCACACACGTTACTGTTTTTGGTTATATACAAAATGAGAGCCTCATTTTCGTCAATGCACATTCACATTGAAAATTAAAAAAATATGTTCACAATGACACTACACTGGGAATTTATAGGGAACTAACATTTGATTTTTAGAGGGATGACTATAATGACATTTGAAATAAGATTAAAGCATGATTGAAGTTTTCAAGAAATAAAAATGCAGCATTTATCATAGTCTAATATTTTTCGTTTAAATCCGTAAAAATCAAATGGTTGCACCCATCCTATTTATAGTCTTTTCATTACCTGATAAATATTCTACTTTTTTCATTTACACCCTTTGGCTGTTTTGGAGGAGTATCTGATACAAAATATGTACCCCTACCTTCCATCAGCATTTACATGTATGGCAAAGTATGTTGTGCTCATGGACAAGAAACAGGTGCACAATGGAATTTCATTGTCAGCTATCTTGTATTTGCCCTGCTGTTCAATAAGGGCCCTACTATAATGCATGTTTTTTCTGTAATAGGCACTGTTGGTAAACAACATTTTACCATAAATTAATTTGCTTTTTTTCACTTCCCAGCAAGATAGGATGTTTTCCATAGACTAACAAAGTATTGTGACGTCATTAACGTGGATTGGTCCACAGTCCTCAATTTAAATAATTCCAAACTAAATGAGGCTATGATGGAGGGACTAAGTTTTATTTCTAACTGGATTGATTTAGAAGTTAAATTATAAGGATTGCTTTTTTACAAACTTATGCTTGCATAACTAACTTCGGGACTCTACGCTTCATACACCACTTCATGGTCAAAGAAGCATAAACTGCTACAAAGTTGGTTTGCAAAAATTGAAAACAATCCTTAAATAAATAAGCAAACCTTATTTTAATTTCCTTAAAGGGAAAATAATGAGGACTGAAGCAGAAGTCAGTATCATACTTGGCAATAATTGTCCGAGTGACAACACATAGTGGCCACATTTGAGTGTTTTTGGGTTATGCTGCTCCAAGATTGAAGTCATCACTGTAGGAGTTTTATGGTCGAAATCATGAACTTGTGGATCGTTACGGTGTATCCATCTGCACCATGAAAACTGATTTGTTCAACGTGTCATAGTTTTCCTTATCTCTTTCTTCTACTTGACTTTTTATGAGCAACTCGGTAAGTGTTTTTAGAAAAGCAGAGGACACTTACCCTACCAGTGCACCTGGTCCATGCTCCCACTTTCTAGTGGAGTCCAAGTTGCTCATATACTTTTGTTTCTTTGTTAATTGTATGTATTATTTTAGTTACTTTATGTTTTTTGTTGTGTTTGTCTGTTTTCCATGTCTGGTGTTTTTCCCTGAATTACATTCTTTTGATTTCTGCAAGAATCTTGGTCGCCTTGATTACTTTTTTCACATATTCTTCCAGACAAAATCAACACCTCTTTAGCTAATGAGTTTAAATAGTTGTCAATGTAATTCAAACACAAAAAATCTATGAAAACAAAAGACTTTAATAGTGCCATTTTAACAATATAAAGTTAACAGATTACAAGATCATAAACATCATATCCTCTTGAAACAATAAAAAAGAGGTCAGTGTTCGATCCAGGAAGTAAAAAATTAAAAACCAAATCTTGTGTGATTCCTGTGTCAGTTTTTTTTTGGTTTCTGTAATTCAAGTTGACAATGTCAGAAGGCATGAATTTTTAAGTATGCTGCTTTTATAAGTCACTAGTCACTTTTTAGTGTGTGTAATTTCTGTTGACAATGTCATCAGACATGTATTTAAAGTACTTAGTATGCCTGCTTTATGAAGCTACTATTGTTTTTGTGTAATATCAATTGGCTATATATGAAGGCACGAGTTGAAAAGTATACCAGCATTGAAAGTAACTTTTTGATTTGTGTAATTGCCTTTGCAAATGTCTGCAGATATGCATGCTTTAGGAAGCTTCTGTTGTATTTGTGTAATTCGTACTGACAATATATCTGAAGGCATGAATTAAGAAGTATACCAGCACTGAAAGTAACTTATAGATTCGTGTAATTGCCATTTGGAATGTCTGCAGACATGAATTTAAAAGTGTTCAGTGCTTCAGTTTAGTCTATCTAAATAATACATTTGTTTACTGCAACTAAAGCTGATCTATAAACATAAAGTTAAATATGCAACAGTAAAAACAAAAACAAAATCTACAATTCAACACAGGAAACGCACAAGTTTTTTTTTCACATTGCTAAAAGGCAACAATAACAATGTATAATGAGACAGAAAAAAAGATATGTATAAAAGAAAAAAATATCACAGTCAAAAACAAAAGAAAACTTCTTCCCCATTTGAGGTTCAAATACATGTAATTTTAACACAGAAGATGGGGTTCACTCTATCACAGTATAACAAACAAGTTAGGTATAAGCCCTGTTAAGAATCATGCATGTGATGAACAAAATATCTATATTTTTTTTGTGCTGTTGAATTTAAAATTTCAGATTTTGGTTTTTTTTTACAGGGATGTGACTGAATAAAAACTCTTTGCATGATCCTTCCACGGACTTATCCCAAATCTTTAATGCCACTTAGAAAAAGGGAAAACGACAGCACTAGTACAAATGAATCCATCTAAAGAGTAATATTTTTGCAGCAAATCTTGCTATAGTTAATCTATGATATATTTACATGTTAAATTGTTAAAAGAACTCTAAAAAAAGCTCAAACTGGCCCTATAGTTGTAATTATATTTAAATTATATTAACACAAACACAGTACAATACTTTCTGGTAAAAAAGTACAAAAATATAAATCTATGGACGGATTAAGTTTTTCCAAGTACAAGTTGAAAGCATATTCACAGTTAAAACAATAATTATTGTCATATTTTTTTTTCTTCAAAATATCAATAAAAAGCCTAAATTAAAGTTGAAAGGTTAAGTATGTTTTTTAAAAAATGTCAATTTCATTTTATCATTCATCCATATTCATCTAAGCATGACCAGTAAAAGCATTCTGTTTCTTCTCCATGTATGTAGTTTGAACTGGAGGAACAAAGCTGTCAGGAATCCAGGACTTTTCTCGGAGACTTTGGAAAGTGTTCTCTCTCCAGAAGATCTCTTCCGGATTCTTGCCTTGTCCAAGGTAGCGTGGATCTTTCAGTCCTGTGGAGGAGAAACATTCATGACAGTTAGTGAACTATAAGTCAATGACTGAATACCTGTTTATATATAA
Source organism: Perna viridis (assembly GCA_037379345.1). Taxonomy (NCBI): domain Eukaryota; kingdom Metazoa; phylum Mollusca; class Bivalvia; order Mytilida; family Mytilidae; genus Perna; species Perna viridis. The sequence goes on along the minus strand of CM074515.1, from coordinate 34,655,420 downwards.
TAAATTAAAGGAATATATGTTGATCACTCATTCTGAATTCACAGTAAAAATATCTTAAGCTATTTTCAAAAATCCTTTCGACGCCCAAACCTACGTAAGTCTGAAAAGGGAATAAAGACTTAACATTCAGTTTTCAACATTTCTATGTATCATGGCATTTGATTCTATTCTTCTTAAGTAAGTTAAATTTTTCAGGCTAATTTTTTTAATAAAAATTTAGTACAGTGGATTCGACTTAAGTGTCAGTCTCTGTAAGAATCAGGCAGTGGATGAAACAGGGTATGAAAAAAAACCCATCATTTTGATGGTGTAATTTGACTATTTGCACCATCAGAATCAAAGAAAAAAGACAATATTTTCTATATGTTGGTGCATTGACTCATAATTTCATTGAAATGAACTGAAAATGAATATTTCAAGGGCAGATAACTCTGTCAAAAACCTAGTTTTTCTAACATTCTATTGAAATATTTCTGTGCAAAGCCAGTGATGCAGAGATTAAATAATAGTCTTTTCAAATAGAGGAAGTATTCTTGAGTGATATTACATTGTCAGATTGGTGGAGTTTTGATATGCATGTTTCTGATTTTTCCCATTTTGCCTGATTCTTCCAAACACTTACACTAAATATTTAAATTGCATAGGAACTCAAAACACAATTTCATTTTCTATCTTTTCCATATAAAATATTTCCTCTTATCTGTATAAGAAAAAATACAAAATTAGAAGAATAATTTACTCCAAAAGTAGCTGAATAGAAAAACAACAATACTTTGTAATTAAAAACTTTCATTTTTTTTTTGTATTTTAAACTATATTATAGTAAAGAACACAGACAACTATTTAAACATTGGAGAATACTTCATCTCATTAAAATACTGTCATTGAAAACATTGAATTTTCAATGGCATATTCCTGTTTACTGCATAATTTTCATAAACAAAAAGGCTATGCAATTAACATGAATCCAATGTATTGCAAAAGGCCAAACCTATAACAGTGGCGTAGCCAGGGCCAAATCAATGAGGAAGCCTTTTGTAGCATAGATAAAGAGGAAAGAGATTTATTTTGGTTGGTTTCGAATGCGAGTAAGTTGAAGCCTTGGCTTCTAAAGCTACACCACTATAATAATACCCTTGTTTCCTGTTTTCAGCAAGAAAAATAGAATAGATACGTTGGAGAATAATTCTACAATTTCTTTTTGAAATATTTCTTCTTTATCTCTGAATATGATGTCTACTTCAACAAATTAATTTGTCAGTAATGGCATAACAGGTATTTTAAGGTCTATAATACCCTAGTTTGATTTTGATAATGAGTAATAAACAGGATTAAAAAGGATCTTATGGATCAGGGTTAAATTTTTTTAGGCTACTTTTGTTTTGTGTTTTAAAGGCAGTAAGTGGGTCAGCGGTAATCCAGCATATTTAACCCAACCAATCAACATGGTCAATAAATGCAATGTCATAATGATATCATTTATACAAAAGGTGCTACCAAATACAAAGAAACATTTTAGTGAGTGGGAAGCTCCAAATATAATATATAACACCAATATCCTCGCATTTACTAACTCAAAATTAAAAAAAATGACACAGTGCTATAAAGTCGATATTTTCAAGTTAACCATCATAAAAGTACAACACTAGGATGAAACATTATTGAAATGCTACCCTATAAAAAAACGCAAGTGTGTCAAATGGTGCTTTTCCTTCCCCAAGGCAGAATCGGTAATCAAATTTCACGTAACTGATTTTGCATCAAAAATATTTTTTTTCAAGCAAAGGGAGGTAACTTACCCTGGGACCTGGGAGAACTGAAAGACCTAGCCCAGAATTTAAGCATATTTTGAATAGAATTTAGAATCTCAGCTTTTGACTGTTCATATTTAAGCAAAATAGCAATATTCAGATTACATGTAATCTATATTTACTCCATGTATGTCAGGCTAAACAGTTTATTCTCTTTGCATAAATATCAAATATTTTTGACACAAAATCAGAATACGAAAAAATGACATCCAGCAAGACTACCTCTATGGTATGGCTGAACATAACATTTTGTAGATTTCCCTTGTCTTATTGCCATTATATTGAAATGTCTGGCTTCTGAAAACATATTAAGTAGCCATAGGCTTTAATATCATCTTCCAGTTTTTCCTAACATACAAATTTGTACACAATTTCTAGCATTGATAAAACAGATTCACAAGTTTCCATAATTGCTCTGTAGTAAATTTCACAGAAGTGTAAAATTAATTGTTGTAAGTTATGATACAATAAAAAAATAGCATGTAGATGTAATTTCTTAGAATATTCTTACACTTACAACTTATGGAAATTGAGACCCATTAAATAGCATTTTTCCAACTTTTGCCAATTGTACAAGAAGAAATTATAAATTTGCCTTTCATTTCATGCATTCCAAAATTAATAAAAATTGTAGCATTTCTTTTTGTTGGTCTGATGTTGAATGAATATTCAATAAGATTCTAATTCATAGCATTTAGAATTATTGGTTTAACATCCTATGGCTGATATTTCATGCATTTCAGAACAAGAAAGACTGACTAATTAAACAGACCCTGCTTTGCACATAGCATTAACTATAACCTTTAAAACTTACTATGAGTTTTGGTCTTTGGATAGACCACACATCTCCAGTACAATATACCACACAGAAGAGCAACAATGATACAGCAGCATATCACCAAGGCAACAATCAACGCTGTCTTAGAACCTTCATCATCCTGAAAATGATAACGATAATACTGTAACTGTATTTACTTTTGCTGTTTGACAGAAATTGCGAAAAATATTACTAGTACCTGGGAAATTGATTTTACACATTTTGAAACACTTATCACTCTTTCAAACCATGAAAATAGATACCTGGAATATGCTCACTTGACAGAATCCATGAAAATTTCATTTTACATATCTGAGTTTTCTACAGACTTCATGGGAGAAACAGATTCTCCTCTAATGGCCTTGGGTCTACAAGATTTCTCCACTCTTGATAACTCTTTAATTTTAGATTCAAAACACTCTCTGAAGCTTATGGGTTGAAATCTGAAATTTAACTACATGTATCTGGAGTGGAGTTATCCTGTAATCCCTAAAAGCAATGAAGGACAATCTATATTTCTCTGTTATTTTATTTTAACACGCAATTATTTTTTGTGTTTAATAAATGTTTCCCTTGTTTGAATAGTCTATGACATTTTAATGTTTGACATTTGGAAGAGAGTTTGGAGGTTAGGGCATAGAAATAAGTAGTGTAATATTGAGCTGTACTTAAGTTGTTTGTGAAATAAAGAGCTACAGTGATTGGAAACATCTGTCTGGGCTTGTAATTATTCCAATTTTGTGTACCAAGCCTTTGAAATATTGATTGTTTTGCCACCAGTGTACTCTTCTGTAATATATTGTCATTTACGAACTTGACCTGCGATTACTATTAATAGTCTACATGTACAAGTATTGTATTATTCAAGAGTAGTGACGTTCATTACAATCTTGATCAAGTGTGGACCATCAACTTATATCACATGTTCACTAAAGCAAAACTTTTCCAGGTTTCTTTTTAAATATATGTTTATGATGAGAGTACAGAGAAAAAACTTTCATTCATGGGTATTAATTTTCTTGTTTAAGGAAAAAATAATCAGTTCCTTGATTGGTCAATTTAACAAGTGTATCACATAATTGAACAGAAAATTCCTTTTCATTGGGAACCAAATTTCATTGTTTACCATACCCACAAAACTCGGTACCCCACGAAAAATAATACTTTCACAGTACATTGCTTGTAACAATGTGTTTATGATTAGGACACCAACCTTTTCTCCACAGCTTACACCATAGTAGGTTACATTGTTAATGGTCATGTATGACGACAGCACGTACGATTGGCCATTGTATGAAAATGAACCACCAGAGGAGATGGAGGTACAAGTATCATCAATCACTTGCTGAACAGTTGTTGTGTTACCAGATATGGTGACAGTAATGTAGACACTTCCTGTAATATGTAAATCAGAAGGAAATTAGAGTCACTAAATTTAATATGTAAATCATATGCAAATAAGTCAGTATATTTTTAATATGTAAATCACATGCAAATTTGAGTCAGTATATTTTTATAAAGAAAACTAAGCTAACATAAAGATGTAACATGACCAAACAAATAACTTGCATGTTTGTTTTAAGGAAACATGTAATTATTGTTTACATGAAATTCACGTGCATTGAACTTCACATAAATTTGCATGAACTTGTTGATAACATGAAGTTCATGTGAAAGCTAGATTCAAATGAATTCATGTGAGCTTGATCACTTATTTTATTTGCTCAATGCAGGTGTAAGTCATATAAAAAATTTCCCTGTGGAAGAGAAAGTATGAAATGCAGAATTAAAAAGATACATTTTCAAATACCATTAAAACAGTGTTGACTTACAGCTTTTCCCTTCACATTTGATTTCACTATTGGTCTTTTGGTAGCAAGATCAAAACATAAAGTACTTGTACTTAATATACCCCCACTTGTAGAGTTGGTTGATAATAGACAGCACACAAAATCACTTACAACATATGGCCCATCTTTATAAAACCGTATACCAAATTTAAAATGAATCATATCTTTGGCGAGCCATGATTTTGTGACAAAAATTTGGATGGACGAATGGACAAGGTAATTTCAACATATCTTCTACTCGTGAGTGCAGGTATAAAAACATGTACTAAGTATGAAGGAATAATAACCTTAAATACAGAAAATACAGCATTTAACAGGTACTTATCTTAAAATGGAACAAAAGAAATTGTATTGAAATCCAATATTTTTAAGGTACCTTTTACAATGAGCAGGTAGAACAATATGTCAAGATACAGCAAGATTGGCCAAATTATAAAGCATACCTTCTCGAAGTGACATGCCCTTCTTCCTGATGTACCCAGAAGTCATAAAGTTGTTAACCACAGCAGCACCAAATTCCTCTTTTCCATAAGTTGCAAAGTCAAGGTCAGCCTTTAAGGTCATCTCTTTGGTAGTATCTTCAGTTACATCATTATATTCAGGTGAAATGATTTCAACAAAGTCCTCAATTTCAAAAGAATAGCCTGGTGGGTTTGACTCTACTTTAAACCTGACCACAGCAAAACCTGGTTGGTCAAATCGAAGGTCATTCAAGGTCACCTCACCAGTTGAAGGGTCAAAAGTTCCTGTTGTTGTGCCAGCCAATACTCCACCATAACCAAATGATGATGGGGAAGACATAGAGGCTGTAACTGTCCAGAGGTGACCCTGAAAATGTCACTAAAATTTCAGATGTCTTATTTAGAGATACAGAGTTTAAGAATCACAGTTGGATTAGGAATTCACCAATTGAGAATTGAGCCAAAATTTTGTCTCCCAATGATCAAGGAATTGTCTCCTTATGACCTTTTAATGTCATGGTAACATAAAAATATGAAAACTGTAGTCTTTCAGTTAAAGGAGCTTTCAATACTAAAAAGAATGGGAAGTTGTATTAACTTTTTACACTATCAACGTAAACTAGCATTTCTTGATTATCAACGATAGTTTATAGTAAAATATTTTACTTGATCAGGAGACACCTATTATCCCATAATGCAAGTCTAGATAAAATACAGAGAACAATAGACACTTCACTACCAAAATTACTATGATATACTGTATAAAGGGCAATTTTTGTGAGGTGCTAATTTTGGTGTATTTTGGCCATCTGTCAAAAAACGCCAAAATAAATTTCTTAAAATATTAACCTTAGTGCACCACTTGGCAATAGCAAAAATTAGAAATGCCAAAAATTAATTGAATATCTTTTTTGCCTCAAAACTGCCTAATTTTGCATCTGCCAAATTAAAACCATTAAAAGTTATTTGACCTACCTTCCAGTTGATATCCTGGACTCTAGAATCACTATCACCATCACGAATATCAAGTGCAACACTGACCAAATTATTCTGGAAAACGCCACCAGTCTTTGACACGATTCCAGCCTTCAATGGTCTCTGTATAATGGTAATTGGTCCTGACTCAACCTTGAAAATGACCTCAGTTGGGTAAGCAATGGTGAATTCCAGAACATATCCAGATCCTTCATGACTAATACCAATGTCACTAAAGTTAGCCCATCCATTTGCAAATGTGGCATTGGTGGTTCCTGTCAGCTGAGCCAATGAGTTACTGCCACTTCCTGCTTTCAAGGACACACTGACCTCCCATGGTGCAATAGAGGCTCCCAAGACAGTAATCATCTCACCCTGGGAAAATCAATAAAAAAAGGTATGCAGGGATGTGATGAACATACCTGGTAAACTTCAGGGAAAAGAGTTGGCCTTCTATTGATTAAATGGGTACAACCTGGTTGTAATTAACCCGTCTTGTTTAATCAAACATTTCTATGAAAGTTTTCAATAAAAAAAACAAACTGTATATTTGTTTCAAACACCCATGAAAGAATGAACGAATTGCAATGACCTTTTATTAATGAATTTAAATATATATTTTTTTAAAATCTTATAAGCTGATGAAGTTACCTCAATCTTATATTTCTATATACATAATGTAAAAAATCAAACATATGAAATAAAAATTAAGTTACATGAGATGAAATTGAATTTCATGTCGTTTTTAACAGTCAAACTTTCTATAGAAATTTAATAATGAGCTAGTAACATTGTAAAGCATAGCAGTACTTACAAGAATATCTAACATGTTAATCCTAGGTTGTATACGGAATGGTTTTCCTTCAGGCCCTCCATCAGCATCTTCCTTTATATTCATGGTTTTAGGGACCTTCAGGACATTGAGGTACTCATCCCCAGCATCAACAACCTTGCCCCAGCTCGAGTCCGTTACAGGAGGAATTGGCTCAGCGACAGACATAGAGTTTATTGTAATATTCAAGATGTCTGACAGATTTCCAGCCTATAATTTAGAATATCAATAAGAATGATCACATGACCACGATAAATATCATACACAACACAAACAGAGCAATTTTTAAATCTCCTTGATTGTAAAGTAGAACTTTTGGATATACAGTGAAACCTGTTAAAATTGAACCCCAAATAACTTGAAAACCTGTCTAAACCAGACCCTATTTCTATCAAAAAGTTTTGAATGTGAATAAACCAAACATCTTACCATAATGTTCAAAGTTTCATTTTAAGTAGCAGTCTTTGTGAGAATCATGCAAATTCTGCAATATGTGATGCACCCAAGAAAGGCTACACATTTTTATTTTTGTTGTTGAGTTGCTTTACAGGTCTATATGATGAAATGTATGTTTATTCAATCCAATCAGTCTGCTCTTAGGAGATAATCCACATTGAAAATCCAACAGTTTCTATCATGTATCAGTGTCATTTACAGAGTTGTCTCCCTCGATTTGGAATTCTTTAGTGCATTCCTTAAAATTTATATCTCCTATGAACAGAGGTTTTTTATGAAAGCCATATTTAATTTTTGATAACTATAACATTTTTAACAAAAAATAAAAAATAATGATGTGCAGAGTTTCCAACCATGAATCACATTTTGCATGATTCTTAGCTGGAGTGCTACTTAAACTTTTGCAAAGGTTTTTCAATTGTCATGTAAAAGCAGGAAAACACCTTCATTTGTAATGAATAAATTTGTGTTACAGAGAAATAAAAAAATTGTGATTTTCTTACCTTTACAGGGAACTTACCATTATAAACATATATTCCTACTTTTATTTCAATATGGCAATCATTTCTGAGTTAATGTGTAACACCCCCCCCCCCCCCCACTTTTAAGTACTTCTCCATCTAAGAATCAAGCAAAATGTGTATAAGGTTGAAGCACATGAAGAAAAAATACATCGAGATTTTATTGCATTATCCAAGTATTTATACCTCATAAGCTCAAGAAATTACTGTCAAAGTGTTTGTAAAGTTTGCTTTTTTAAGATATTGACATGTCAAATTGAGTTGAAATGCACTATGGGAAAATAGTGGGAAAATTTTCCTGAACTTTTTCCTTATGTAAAAGTAAAAAAAAAATATCTACGTCATCAATGCTTCAGGATAAATCTAGATAGCTTTATAGATATTTTATAGATATATTTAAACATGTTTGAGGCAAAAAAGACCAAATTGAGAAAAATGATGTGCCACTCATTGCCAGATTCTCACACAGAATACATGTATTACTTAAATGAATAAATGTATCATTTTAATTGGTGCAAGCACTTGTGAGAAAACAGGACAGGAGTGAAAAAATATGGCTTTTAGTTGTGGGAGTATAAAAATGTTTTGTATTAATCCACTTTTTTCAACAACCACTTACATTGTGAAAGTAATTTTATTCCTGGATACCACTTTTTTGTGGTATAGGGGAAATAGGTAAGTAGGTAGACCTAAGGTAAGGGACACAACTCATGCAAATCATTGGAATGTTTGTTTTTAGCATTTTACATCAACCTCATGTAAGCATCCAGGTAACTTGGACTGATTTCATTCTGTTTTAAATAAAAGCTTGACAGGCTTTGGTGATATTGAATATGATACAAACATATCACTGATTTCAAGAGTTATATCCCTTAACCTAAATCTACCTTCTTAAGTTTGTAGATACTTTAACTTTAACTTCACAAATGAAAGGGAAATATCTATTTCCTTAGGAACCAAATTTCGTCGTTTTGCTAAACCAAGAAAGAAAATTGGTACCCCATGAACAATAATACTTCCACAGTAAAGTAGAAACCAGTCACTAATGTGAAAGTACTTTAATTCATGGATACCAATTTTCGTGGATAAGAAAAGAAACATAAGTTTGTGGATTTTTGAATTCATGGTTTTAAGGTTTTCAGTACACACTTCAATGGAAATTTCTGTTTTGTTGGGAACCAAATTTCACTGTTTGGCCTACCCATGAAAACCAGGAACATTGACACCCCATGAACAATAATACTTCCACAGTAAATTAGGCACTTAGAAACCAGTAACTACCTGATAGCTATTGATCAAGACTACAGCAAGTTGTTGAAGGTCACTGAATGACAAAGTGTTGAAAGTAGTAGTTGTACAGTTGATGTCATTGCATGGTTGATTACCGACTTCAGCATAGACCATGGTGTTGTCACCAGTAGATCTCTTCTTTCTGCGACGGTCAACTCCACTTACTACATGCATCACACGAATCTTGCTAGCTGGTACTTTCAGGAATAAAGCAAGGTTGTCGACTAAATTATCTCCAAAGAACTGGTCTACTGACATGGATGGCACATTGAATCCAAGGACAATCACAGGAGTGGTCTTAATGTCTACAACATGGGTTCCTCTAACAATGACGTGCTGGTGTTTCCAATCATAATCAAGATAATTTTCTCCACAAGCACCAGAGTTTGGATCTGGTATGTACTGACCCCATGTTGTGGCTGGATCGAGCAAAATACGTCCCTCAGAATCTTTTCTTCCATTGTTAGGTAATACATATACACCGTCACAATAAACATCAAGACGATTTGGAGTATTGTAATAGGTTGCTAAACCAACAGATTTAGTGTCGTCAACATTCAACATCCTGTACCTAAGATGTTGCGGAGATACACCCGTGAAATAAACACTATAATTACGTCCTGTGAAGAGATGAATTTAATATTAAATATATGCATTTTAACAAAGTCCATTTTCAGAATAATTTTGTAATATGAAAAGTGTGTGAACATTTTCTGCTACACTGCACTATACCAATATTTAAGAAGGTAGACCTAGGGTAAGGGACATAACTCTTGAAATCAGTAATATGCTTGTATCATATTCAATTTCACCAACACCTTTCAACCTTTCATTTGAGACAGAATGAAATTAATTCAAGTTCCTTTGATGCTTACATGAAATTGATGTAAAATGCTGAATACAAATGTTCCAATGATTTGTAAGAGTTGTATTCCTTACCCTAGGTCTACCTCCTTAAAATAATGTTTCCATACCATGTTTTCAAAAGTGTTATTATTCAAGGGTCTAAAATATCAAAAACACTTAAGTGTAAGTTTTGTAAGAATCAGGCCAAATGGGAAAAATCAGAAACATGCATGTCAAAACCCTACTGATCTGACAATATAATTTCACTCAAGGATGCTTTCTCTATTTGAAAATATCATTACTTGATCGATATAATTACAAAATATTCAACAGAATTATCTGCCCTTGAATTATTCATTTCCAATGTATCTCATTCAAATTTTAACTTAATTTTTCAAAATGATATGGAAAGTCATGACTTTTTTCCTTGATTCTAATGGTTAAAATAGTCAAATAAAACTTCAAAATGGTTAAATTTTTCAAACCATGTTTTTCATCCACTGCCTGATTCTTACTGAGACTGACACTTAAGGCCAAAAATGAAAGAAATGAGGCATCATCCTCTGAAGAACATAGATTTAACAAGAGCAATACAATCACACCTCTCTGTGTAAGAAATGATACTTAACATGACATCTGAACTTCAAAAAGTTTTCTTTAATATTAAGTCTCTGCAGAGTTTGGTAAAAATCCATTAAAATACAATTATTATGATTCTTAAGGGGGAGATGAAAATGAACTTCTTATGGGAACAGGATTTTTTTCAGTTACAGTCCTTAAACTGATTCAAACAACGATTTGACGGATCGATAACCAGTTACTGATTGATTGCTGATGGATCAATAACCGATGACCGGTGACCAGTCTGAACGCAAATTTATTAAGTAAAATGAAGAATAATCTGTTAAAAAAAAATTAATGTAAAATAAAAGTACAAATTGATGTTTAAATCTATCACGTTTTGTAAATATGTTTAAAACTGACAAAGAAAATAACAATAACTGTAAAATATATTGACTGCTCTGTGGTCATGTGATGCAATCACCAGTAAGGACTTTGGAAGATATCTGGTTTACACAGGTTTCTGGTTTATCCAGGGTATGTTTAGAAGAGTTTCACAGTACAATAATAAAAAATTAACATGGGCTGACATATAAAACTGCTACATGTATATTCTTTCACAACTTCATTAGCAAAGAAATATTCAGTATATGTCTAAGAATCACGCAAAATGTGTATAAAGTGTGGCTCATAAAGAACAAAAAAAATGCTGTGATTTTACTGCATTATTGAGGCTCATAAAGAAAAAAAATGCAGCGATTTAATTGTATTATTGAAGTATCTGTACAACATAAACTCAAGAAATAACCATCAAAGCATTTGTAAAGTTTGCCCTTTTTAAGACATTGAATATATTTGAGGCTAAAAAGGCCAAAATGAGAAAAATTATGTGCCACCACTTTTGTGACTCGGCTTTTCCTAACGTTAACGTTTTCTAAATGAGGTTTTTATGTTTCCCTAAGTTTTATTGAGAATGACGTAAACTGCCTTTTATAAGGAAAAACAGAAGCGAAATGGACAACAATCTTAAGGTGGAAACTTTGTAAAATTGCTGTAAATAACGTTTTCTTATGTGTAAAGAAGTGGTATACTTAGACAATCCCAGGTTTGATATTCATTTGTACCTGAAATTTTAGTATGGTAAATCATCTTTTTATATAGTTATCTGTGTTCGTGATAGTGAATTTATTTATGGAAAGAACTACCTCTTGAACTCATTTCATAACACACGCACTGCCTGATGCTTAAACAGAAAGGTACTTATTTCACATATCATTCTGTACCTGTTGCCATTACAGAAAGGAAAGTTGAGAGGCGTTTCTGACAAGTATATCCAGCACACCATCCCTGGTCCTGAGGTCCATTAATCAAGTCCATGTATCCATTTCCAGCATCATCCCAGCCCAACAGGGCCACTGGTGACAAACGTCTGGTTTCTGTATCTGCATCCATACTCTCTATGACAAGTTGTTCATAGTTGTATTTGTCACAAACATAGGCACTGGATGCAGACAAATAGTTGCATGTGCTTTCACGAATTATACCTGAAAATTAAAAAAAAAGTAAAAGTAAAACAATTTGAAAGCAAATAAAACAGCTTTAACTATCTACCAATACAATCAGGGGATAGCAGTTGGAAAGAATTCCTTGTGTTGGAAAATTTTGTTAACTTTGTGCACTTGGAAAAGAACATATAAAATTCTAAATACTTCCTCATAAAAATCCATGTAATACTTAAAATTGTTTGATAATGTGTGATTAATTAATTAGATATCAGTTTGCTGTTGTTTTCTTTTAAATAAATAGCAACAAAAATGAAAAGTAATTAAATCTGAAAATATTCTTTACTTTCATGGAAATTCTTATATAATTATTTGATAACATCACAGACATTTGAAAATATTCTCAGGCTTAAATAAGATCAGTCTTGACCTTTGTACTTGGCAACAACTTCATAAGGCTGTCTAGTTCCATCAGGATAGGTAACCATCTGTTTAGGGATACGGTAATCTCCAATACCTCTGTTTCTTTCATTTGGAGCATCCCAAGCCATTTCAGACTTGGAGAATGCATCTCCCTGGACACCGAGGTAGGATCCATCAAGATCCTTGATAAGTACCTTCTTATGACCATCACATTCCATATCAACACAGTCTGATGGATTGATCATTCTACAATTTTGATTTTTTTTTTTTGAGTTTTTGATTATGACTTTTTTTATTCTACTGATCAAATCATACACACAATGAAATTTACTATGAACGCCATGGGTTCCAAGAATTTATACTTGTAAATGCAAAAGTTTTCCATTCAAAAGTCCCTGATGAATTTTCATATTTTCACAAGAAAAGTATATGTAACATTAGTGTACATGTATATTAGTACCAGTATATGTAATTTTAAAGTTAAAAAGGGGTATAATAATTTGGAATAGAGATATAACATGGTAACATTCTAAAAACATCTTTTTACAACATAGTATAATCTAGTAAGTCAATTTTAAGCATTACTCACTGTACCAAAGGCCTGTGTATGAACAGTTTGTTGTCGGTACCAACATTATAAAGAGTAATCTGTGAGAGCATCATGCCATGAATGGCATCATCGTTTATTGGATTGGAGGTTATTGCAATATCTGTGCCACAGGTACTCTGGAAGTTAGCAAATGTCACTCCTGTGTAAATCAAAGCATTCACGTTTTAAAAACATTACAAACATGACAAAAAAAAACATCAAAACAAGACCAAATGAAAAATCTACTATCATATAAAATATAAGAAACATGAAATTTAAAAATGGATTAAAAAGCCAGACCTTTTTTAAAATAATATGTTTTGTCATACCCTAGGTCAACCCCCCTATGAATTCACACCTGAAATGTATGTCCCACACCACCACAGAGTCATATTCTTGATTTATTAGCAGTACTACAAATTTTAAAAAATTATAAAGTGTTTAGGCTTCATTTCTTGTATTACACATGGTAGAACTTCTAGGTGCTAGATTTAGTGTTCTATTTTAATGCCCTTGGTTTTAAGAACTTCTTGAATACAGCTTTTTTTAAAAATTAAAATCTTCCTTTGTATTTGATTTTAAGGCTGCTGATGAGAGGTATCCTCTAAACATGTGTACAGCACATCAAAATTTGCAGTGTTATAGGATTGGTACTTTTGTATTGAAATCAATTTCAGGAGGCAGACCTAGGGTAAGGGACATGAGATCAGTGATATGTTTGTATCATATTCAATTTCACCAAAGCCTATCAAGCTTTCATTTGAAACAGAATGAAATCAGTCAGTTACTTTGATGCTTACATGGGATTTATGTAAAATGCTGAATACAATCGTTCCAATGATTTGTTAGAGTTGTGTCCCTTACCCTCGGTCAACCTCCTTAATAAGTAGTAGCAAATTCAAATAAAATTCAGATGGATAAATTGAAGGTTGGACCAACAGATGATAAGGTGAGAGGGTATAACAATGCTATGTTATACACAATGAATTAATATATAGTACCATCAAAGAATATTCCTCATTTAAATCTAAATGGATCTTAAACCCACCGCAGACATGCGCCTGTCCACAATCAGATGTTGGTCATAAGTGTGTTATTGTGTTGTTATTTTTACCTTTTAGTTTATTTTGAAGAAGTGTCATCATTCTGTTACCATGGATTTTATTAAATTTGTTGTCAGGGCCTTACTTAAAGGTGTGTTTACACTTATTGAAGACCTTTTGGTGATCTCTGTAAATATTTACTATTGTTATAAAAGCTACATGATGGTGCATTTGTTGTGTTTCACCGTATCTGTTCCTTTTCCCATCATATAAACCATCTCACCTTTGATTTCCATTCTTCCTCCTAAGGACTGATATGTCATCATGTTGGCAAATGGTTTGTCAGATGCTGCATTAGAGCCAGCACCAAATTGTGGAGTACTGATACCAATCTTTCCCTTGCTGCCTATCCTCCAGGAACGAGCTTTACTTGCCAATGCATAATTGACATCATTTACAACGTCAATGGTATCAGTGGTACAATCAAATGCAGGGGACTGTCCCACAACTAATGCATCCTCAACTTTCATGTAATGGTCACGGAAAAGATGTTCAAGAGATTCTGGCCCAAATATAAACAGGAAGATGCCGAGGCCATTGTCTACCAAGGTATTATGGTAAAGCTCTACATCATTGATGCTGATAAAAAGAAAAAAAAAGAAGGTAAATTATTTGTGTGTATGACTTCCTGAAAGCAAGGAGAAAAAAACTGTCAATGCCAAAGACCTAATGATATTTTTCGAACATTTAATCTTACACACACAAGTCTACAACTTTTTTTCAATTGATTGAATTTCAAATCAGAAACTAAAAGACATTAATTGGTCTTAGAATAATGTGTTAAGTAGCAGTCCATATAAAATTCAGACATTGCCAATGGTAAAGTGATTCATAGTCAAGAAAAACCCACCAAACAAACAATGCTTTTTTCTGTCTACATATGCTACACATTCACATAACGATAATCATTTCAGCATTTAGATCTGCACTTTTTAGAAAATCATACATTTATCTCCCACTAAAATCAACCAAATGAAACCAAATCAAGAATGATAACTCTTGCAAAGTGCAAATTTCATGTACAATCAATATAATTTTTATCTCAAAAGCACAACGCCCTAATGAAAAACTAAAACTGGTTATGTGATCGGTAACTGATTCTGAACAAGAAATAAAACTGAATTCGGTGTGTTTTTGACATGCATGAATCACCTTCTGTCTGATTTTTATAAAGACTGATACTTATTGTTTTTAATTCTACATACCTGTTGTAGTAAAATCCATAATCCCAGCATTTCCAAATAGTGAAGTTAGCATACTGGACACAACGGTCAGCATCATTGAACCCAGCCTCATTCCGATCTGATGGCATGATAAGTGTACCCATCATACCAGTATGGAGTGTGTTATCAATCCATGGGTCAGCAGTGGAAGCACAGTCCTCTGGAGGTCCATGGTACAGGGCTCTCTCTGAAGCAGCAAAAGCATTGTACTGCATGACAAGGTCTCGTGATCCATGAGCATCAACGGTGCCGTGGTAAACAAAGTTGTTGATTTCTTTTCGGCCATTGTAACTTCCTCGCCATATACTGTAGAGACCAAGATTACGAATCAGCCTAGTTCCAACACTCTTCGTTTCAATGGCTGAAATAATAAAATATTTAGGGGCATTCTGTTAATTTGTTCTCACAAAAAAACTGTTTTTCTATTTTTCTAAATTTTTACTTTATCTCCCAATCATATTCTTTGATTATTTGCAACAAGACAAATTTATTGGTTTCATAGGCTTGAGAAGCCTTCTGTATGACATGATTTTTTGGTAATTGACAACGTGTCTTCCCATCATGCAACATACTCTGTATGGCCCTTTTTATATTACTACTGCAAGAAATAATACTGTTTTAACTTTTTATATAAGCACTATAGGAAAGTTGTGAAAAACATAATATTTCCTCTGAACTATTGGCTGTCCACTAAATGCAGTTACTGTTAAAATAATGGAGATGGAAATAATGAAATAAAGACTAGAATAATATCCAATGTTTAAGTCTTTGTCAGAATCATACAAATTCTGTAATATGTGGTACACCCCATAAAAGGCTACATATTTTTATTTTTGTTATTAAGTTACTTTGTAGGTCTTTATAACGAAATGTATAATTTTTCATTCCAATCTGTATGCTCTTAGGAGATAACCTACGTGGAAGACCCAACAGACTATATTGAATTTAACTGTCATTTACAGAGTTATTTTACCTAATTTTGAATTATACAGGGCATTCTTAACAACCTTTTTCTCCTAAGAACACGGTTTCTATGAAAAGCGACAATATTTTCTGTTAACTTAAGCATTTTAAATAAAATATCAAAAATAAAGATATGTAGGCTTTCTAGCCATGTATCATATTTAACATGATTTTTAGTTGGAGTGGTACTTAAAATATGAAGTATTACCTGATCCTACGGTTCTGTAGATAACATTTTCAGTTATTTCAATACCATGAACTCCGAAAATTCCAATAGCTGGATTGTAACCATGATGAAAACTACATTTGGAGACTGACGATGGTTTGATGTCTGTCACCTGACCAGCATCCAAGAAAGACAGGGCAAATCGTGGATCATACGACTCTGTAAATCCTTCTTGACCACCTCGTACAAACTCTACATTGGACAGTCTGCCATAACCTGGTTAGAATTGTACATAAAAAAATAATTTTAGAAATACATGTAAATGTAATTAAAACTGATTTAATTACCATATATAACAACAATAACTAGTCAAGAACTAAATTGATCATAGAAAAACTCTTCGAGTAACAATTTTACACATTTTGCGAGTCAAGTGTTTTATTCATCAAATTTAATGATGAAAATATGGAAGCTAGAGATTAATGATAAATACAATCTTATGTTAAATATCAGTAAAGTGAAAAATTATATCCCATGAACTCAGATTATGTGTAAAAGTCCCAAATTATGGGCAATATGATCACCTTCTGAGGTGGCTAACAATCATACAAAATTTGAACAAAAACCATTAAGGGGTTTCCGACAATTTGTGCCTACAGTAAAGTGAGACAGACAGACCCATCAATACTTAACACTGTGTCCCCTTCAATATGGCGAGAAAGTAACAATTTTTTTTTCATTGTAACTGTTAAGTACCTGTGTATGATCTCTCAATGGTAGACGTGACACCAACCAGGACACGAGCACCAAATGATTCTGTCTCAATACCACTGTATTCTGCTCCAATGATTTTGATGTTACGTGTCAGGAGACCAACTTCTGCTCCAATGGTGTAACTCTTGCCATTGGCAAAAGATTCAGAGGCAGCTGTGCAAAGGAAACAACATTATTTTGCTGCAAACCTTGAGTATTTTTTTCCAATCAATATAAAAAATATCTATACAAAACCATTTTTTGTGGTTTTTATTTTGTTTTCCTCTTTTAAATGTGACATTTAAAAGGTGAAAAAAGGGACATAAAAGAATTTTTTTTTTAATTCTTAAAAAATGAAAGTGAGGCCCAAATTTTTGGGTCTTATGGCCCTTGCCAGGGATAAATGACAAGAAGAGAGTCTAACACAACCTGTCTTTACCAGACAAACCAAATTCCAATTCTCACTGGAAGCTTAAAACTTAATGATTTTAAACTTTTCAGGAAAAATAAGCTAAGTTCAAGATTAAAAGAATGTGCTTAAAACAGATAATACTATAAATGTGTTGAAGTAATTATAAGAATTATGTCTTATCATTCACATCAAAATGGGAAGGCAGTTCCAAAAAAATAGATTATGCATGGTTCAGAAACTGCTGCTGTTTTCAATAAGTGTAAGTTTTTGTAAGAATCAGGTAAAATGAAAAAAAAATCGGAAACATGCATATCAAAAATCCACACACCTGACAATACAATTTCACTCAAAGATGATTTCTCCATTTGATCTCTACATCACTGGATTTGTTTAGAAATTTTTCAATAGAATGTTAGAAAATAAGATTTTTGACAGATTTATCTTGTCCTTGAAATGTTAATTTTAAGTGCATTTCAATGGAATTATAACTAAATTCACCAAAATGATATGGAAAATCTTGTCTTTCTTCCTAGATTCTCATGGTGCAAATAGTCAAATTAAATTTTCAAAATGGTGGATATTTCATACCATGTTTCATCCACTGCCTGATTCTTACAGAGACTGACACTTGTATTACCTATATGTTTGTATGTCAAGCTTGTTGTAAGGGTAATTGTTCTCTTATCAGCAGCCACACTTTGAATAGTAACAACTTCCGATTCATGAGCATTAAAGCCTGTTGCTGCTATGACGATTTCGTCACCAGCAGACCATGTGACATCTTCAGAAAGAACTATTTGGTTTGAGCCAGCAGCTGCTGTTGTTGATATCCTGGTCCATGTCCTTCCTACATCTACACCATGAAGGTCAAGGCCACCAAATACAGCTGAAAAATTGAAAAAAAGACATATAGAAAATTGGGTTTTTAACAGAATAAATTAGAAAAAGTGAAATAAATATTGCATATAACTACCTATAAAGTTTAATTAAAGTAAATAAAAATTATTTTGTCTTAACTTCCCAATTTGATTAAATAATGAAACTTCATTCTGAACTAACCAATAACTTTGGATCCTATGTTTGGTCCTTCAGTCCTGGCCCATACAGGGGTGGCATGAGATCCTCTGAGTATAATGCTTAGTTTTCCAAGGAATGGGTCTCCAGGGCAACCAGCCATCAATTTCCCTCCAAAGATGTACATATAGGTTGTGTCAATGGTGAATTCCCTATCATTGGTTGGCCCATCATCTATTTCTAGGACACCCTCGAGTACCAAAGCCTCCATAGCTGGGAAAGTGCTGTCAGCAACAACCCATGAATCTACAAAGTAAATAGAACAGATATAATAATCTTAAATGAATGAGGTAATTTGTGATGTGTATATGTATTCAGAGGGGAGGGGGGTTACACAACACCTAAGGGAAACAACTGTAAAAATCAGCAAAACCTTTTATTTTGTGATATTCTGATATCAAACTCAAAGCTTCTTAGTGATCAGAAGTTTTATTGATGAAGCTATTATATGTTAATTGAAATTATTCCCATGAAACATGAGGTTAAAATTCTTAAAATATACATATTTTCCTTCTTTCATCGAAGTGAACAACTCAATAAAATTGCACAAAAATAAATTTGATGTTAGGAACCCCGTTTATTGAGGGTAATTTGTGATGTATATATGTATTAAGCAACTATTATCATTATTTCAGTTTTCGGTGTTACTGTTACTTGGCAAGTAATTGATCCAAAGAATTGCCCACTCCAGATGACTAAGCATGTTGCCATGAGTCTATCACATCTGAGGCAGTTTCAACACTTATTCTACCATTGCATCTGGTCCATGCTCCCCAATTTTAGTGGGGCTTGAGTTTCCCATTTACTTTTGTTTCTTTGTAAGTGCACTTTTGATTATTTCATGTTCTTTATTGTTTTTTTCTGTCTAGTCTTAACCCTTGCCGTTGGAATATATTCTTTTGATTACTGCTTGAATCAGTGTAAGAACATACATGTACACATTAGACAGACAGTTTCAAAGCATTACAAATTGTGATTTTTTTTTACAGCGGGAGGACAGAGTTTGAAGGGTAATATACAATTTACTATACCTTTAGCAATTTTAACTTTTTCCCCAGCCACAGGTTCACCACGAGTTCCACTGCCTGTCTCAACATTTGTTACATATCCATCAGCATCCAATGTCCATTCTGATGCGGACCACTGAACTGCAGTTGCAGGTGTAGTACATACAGGTGGAATGGTATCTGGGTCAGGGGGAGGGGTACAATCGGTGAAATAACATTTGTATGAACTGACTTCCATTGCTCGATCTCCTTCCTGGGCTTTCAAACCTGCTGTTGATCTCTTCCTGCTCAATTTACCAGCAACTATAAAAAAATGTGAAACCATAATGAAGTCAAATACATACAAAGCATCAAACATTTGTGAGTGGGGGCTGGAATTCATTTTTTTTTTAATTATCATATTTCAAATTTTAGCCTCAAAAAAATTTATTATTGATCATTTGCCATATCTGAGAATTTTGAGAACTCTCAACATCAGAGATGCTCAATATTCCATAATGTGAGTTTTGATTATTGGCATTTAAGTCTAAAGCTTTTTTGTGGTGAAAAAAAAATGACTACATGAATTTCAAAATTCACGGTAAATGAAATGAAATGTAATAGTACTTAGAATGCTAGCTTGTCCTGGTATTTTAAGACCATAAGAAGAGACAATGATCTGGTTTGACGAGAGAGAAAACTGGTTAAGCATACATTAGTGCATCTAATAATGAATTTGTGAATGTGAAAAATGTTATTGTCTAAACCAAGGTCCTTACAGGCTAAAGCAGTGGCGGATCCCGAGTTTTAGGTTAGGGGGGAATGCCCCCCCACCCCCAAGAAAATTTTGAAATATTAAACCTCATATACTGTATTCTTAGCGTATCTTGAACAATAGTGCAACAATTTTTAAAAATTGCAGTTTTATAAGGGGGTCCGTCACTGGGCTAAAGGCTATGCCAAGTTGAGACAGAAACAATTGAAGTTAAATCACTGACGGTATGCAATGAAGACGTTTATTTCAGTAAAATATAAATAATTATAAAAAATATAAATAATTGGTCCTTGAATATACTTGTAATTGATACAAACTTTGAAGGATAAAAAAACCTGATTAAAACAACAAATACTGTGAGCAAGCTCACAAAGAAAATACCCCCACCTCAATTGTCCTTGAATGTAAAAACACCTGCTGGATTATCTCCTTTCTGCTTCATCTAACAATAATTATATTACTTCAAGGACATTCACAAATGATACCCAACCTTCCTACAAAATTTCATCAAAATACATTGAATGGTTAAGGAGAAGTTTTGCTTACAATGTTTTTACATTTAAAACCCTTATTTTGGAGTATCTCCCTTGGGAGTCCTCCGACAAAAATTATAGTCCTACAAGCACATCTGCCCATAAAATTTCAAAATCAAAATCCCTAGAGCGGCTTAGGAGTTGTGCTTACAAGAAATGTGAACAGATGGATAGACAGACAGACAAAAAGACAGACAGACAGACAGACAGACAGGGTGATTCATACTCACCCTGAAGGGGGGAGTGGGAGGTGGGTATAATAACAATGGACAATGAAGTTGTCCAACACTTTTGACTCAAGAAGTTTTTGGTAGGACTTATCATATGATCATTTCAACAATTGAAAGTTTCTTTTAATCAATCATAGTTTCCAAGATATTAGCTGAAAACTGTAAAAAAAAAGAGAAGATCAGTTTTCCCCTTTCAAGGGCAATAACTCTTACAAGGAGTCGTCTGACAACATAATAAGGATCATTTAACCCCATGTCAGAATTGGCTAAACCAAACAGTTTTGGAAATATATATGCATAAATCTACTGTCTGACCCCTATGTTCTATTTTTAGTAACAGCTGCCATGTTTTTTGACGGATCAAAAATCCCCATATCAGTTCAATGCAAAATACCCCAAGGAACATTCATACCAAGTTTGGTTCCAATTGTTCAGGTTGTGTCAGAGAAGATTTTGGAAAGAAATAACATTCAAAATAACAAAAAAAAATGTCGAAAAAAGGGCAATAACTCCAAAATGGTTTAACATATCAAATTGACAATTTGACCACAGATAGATCTCATCATGCTGAACATGTTAACCTGATCAAAATTTGGCTAAACCTAACAGTTTTGGAGATATATGTGAAAAAACTATTGTCTGACTCCTATGTTCTATTTTTAGTAATGGATCAAATATCCCCACAACAGTTCTATGCAGGATACCCCAAGAAATATTCATAACAAGTTTGGCTTCAGTTGGTCAGGTGGTGTTAGAGAAGAAGAGAAATTGTTAATGACGACAACGATGCCAAGTGATGGTAATAGCTCACATGGTCTTTAGCCAGGTGAGCTAAAAACTTACCCATGTAACACATCTGATTAGTGACATTATTAAATGTCCAATCTCCATGTTTGTGGTTTCCTATATCCAAAGCTGTGGTTGACATATTGACACCTGTACCTCCAGAGGCAAAGTAGAATCTATCAGGCTTGTTGTCAAGAGCCTGGCACACCACTACATAGTCACTTAAATCCTAAAATAAAAAAAGTATAAATCCTAGAATCAAGAATGTAAAAATCTTAAAATTAAGAGAGTATAAATCCTAGAATTAAGAAAGAATATGTAGTACTTTGTGGATCTTAGAAAATCGTCAAAGATTAACTGATTAATAGTGGTTACATGTCCCATGGCAGATATGTCATATGTTGCAGGACGAACATCCTGAGTCAAGATTAAATAAGGAAGCTAATAGATACAAAAGCTTGCAGATAGCCATTTCATCCCACTCAGACACATTATTCAGACTCAACCAATTGTCTATCTCTCTTATTTACAGCATGCTTGGCTATGAAGCATTGACTACCTATTTTAAAGTCTTTTGATGTGAGGTATAGGGATCAAACAAATGGTCAAAGGAAAAAGCACTGAATTGCTCAAGGATCATGAGGTTAAGAGAAAGATGTCTGAAAACTAAGAAAAAAAAAGAAAGAATGCATTGATTTCAAATGAAATAGTCATATCAAAATCAGAGTCATATAAAGCCAAGATGGAATTCAAAGGATAAGAGTCACAGTTCAACTTAAAAAGACTATATAAAAAAGTCTCTATTGGACTCTAGAACAAAAATTGGTCATCCAAGTTAGAATATCTGAAAATATTATATCAAATGTAACAAAAATAGTCCAACAATTAAAGAAATCAAAGTTAAGTTAAAAACAAGGTTAATCATATTTATTATATAGGAGAAATTTTTGGTAGTGTAAATGTGTTTGAGAAATCCTGGGTGTTCAAACTATCTAGAGAAAGTGAAGTTTAATGTAGCACTCCAGCTAAGAATCATGCAAAATGTGATACATGGTTGGAAAGCCTACATATTTTTATTTTTGATATTTTGTATAAAATGCTTTAGTAAACAGAAATTAACATCTGCTATTTCATATAACCCATGCTCAAAGGAGATAAAAATTGTATAGAACGCACTCTAGAATTCAAAATTAAGGGAGATAACTCTGTAAATGATACCCAAATACAATAGAATCTATTGGATTTTCAATGTTGATTATCTTCTAAGAGCAGACAGATTTGAATGAATAATTACACATTTCATAATATAGACCCATAAAACAACTTAATTACAAAATTAAAAATATGTAGCCTTTTTTGGGGTGTATCTTATTTTTCAGATTTTGCATGATTCTTACAAAGAGAGCTACTTAACTGCATTCTAAAACATTGTAACAGAAGAATACAATAATGAAATTGAGAGATTGACAACAAAAATGCTCTGAACAAAATAATTCAACTAGACTTAAATACACAGCCAAATGTGCCACATATGATAATCATAAGGTGCTCAATTCACAAGATAATCATACGATAAATTACATATGATAGTCATATGATTATCATATGGTTTTCCTATGTTAATTTTTGCATAGAAACATGATTATCATATTATTATCATGTGATCATTGTATGTAAAGTGGAACATATAATTATCATATGGTTCTTTTATATTAATTTTTTTATTAGAAACATATGTTAGTGAAAAAACATGATTAACATATGATAATCATGTGATCATCACATGTAGACTGGAACATATGATTGTCATATCATGCTCCATTCATATGATAATCATCATACGTTTCAAACCATATGATTTCCCATGTGTGGCAATTTTGGCTGTGTGCACAGTATATACTTACTGTAAGACCATAGTATTTGACAGAGTAACTGATGTTTGTGACCTGCTTGGCATTCTCAAATTCCAATTTAAACTCCTCTCCTAATGGTAGAAGGGCTGCCCAACCATTTGGATGAGTAATACGTTTAAATGCATAGTATGCTCTCTGTGTTCCATATTGGGTGGTGATCATTGCATCTTTGCCCTTCAAATCATCTGGGACAATGTTGTTAAAAGACATTCTGATGAATTCTACTGCAGGTGGACATATACTTGCTGGTGTCTGCATATTAAAGGCACTGCCTGCAGCTGAACAGCTGCAAAGGGTAAAAAAGGTTAATCAACAGATTGCTACAGACAAATGTTCTCCAATGCTGCATTGTGACATAGAGTGAAACAATCACTGATCATGTGAATTGAGCTTCACATAAAATTCACATAAAATTAACATGAAATTCATGTGACTTTTCTGTTAATTTCATTTAATATTAATATGAATTTCATGTGTGATTTAATTCTTAATTAAGAAATAATCCTGAAAATAAATTGCCACAAATATTAACCTTCTTTTATGAATTCAATATTGAAAGTCCACAAATAAATTGTAACAAAATTGAATTAATATCCCATAGATGTTAACTTTTGCAACAGTTAATGTACTGTCGCATGTAGGAAATTTTTGATGTAAAAATACAATTATTCAGTATTTTTCACAGAAAATACACATGATGTAGTAATTTTAACCAAAAAACTTCCCACAAATGTTACATTTTAAGTGGGAGATTCTAAATTTTTCATTAATTTTGTGGGAATCCTCCCCAAAAGTGTGAAGGTGAACCAGTATGATGCCCTAAAGCCCGAACATAAATATCCAATAAAATAAGGTGTTTTACAGTCTTTCCCTGATGACAATGTCAATTTTATCAAGGGGTTAAGAGGCATAAATCATATTTTACCTTGGAGGGAGATGACTCATAGTGGGCACTAAACTACTGCCTGCAGTCTGTCCAGTAAACGATCCATCCAAATCTATCAGGACACCATGATGGAACCATTCAAACTTCAATTTACGCTTGGCTGATTCTGTGTCAAAGGTCAATCCACTAAGATGATAGGTGAAGGCACCACACTTATCGCTGCAAGTCCCATCAATCTTAGTAAAAGTAAAGGCTTGGCACTGATCTTCGTTGAAATTGTAAAACTCGACACCAGTGAACATACCTCCATTACCATAAGGAATAACAACACCAGCAATAGTACATCCGTTACCATTGTCCCACATTTTTGGAGCTTTGGCTAAATTAGGACTTCTTCCTACCATGACAGAGTCTTTAAGTGCATAGCTGGTTGCTGGATCATAAGGAGGTGTTTCTATTATAAGCTTTCCTTCAAATCCAGCCTTTTCATTATTAATAAACACCATGTCAGTAAATTGAATGGCTCCACCATCGACAATTTCTCCTCCCTTTTCGCAATTCCAACTTGTTAAAGAATGGAATTTAGCAACTTCATAAGGTGCTGAGTCACCACACTCCCCATTTTGTCGTGGTGCATAAGTCTGGAAGATCCAAATACCAAACCATCCAAAGGAATGAGCAGTGTTGTTTTGGAAGACTCCTAATGGTACTCTCTGTGGACAAATGTTAGGATCGAAGGATGGGCCATCAGGATGTTCATGCATTCTATACCAGAAACCAAAGTGAGTTCCACCAGCAGCATGATTATGTTGAATGGTGTTGTTAGGGTTAGTTACCCAGAATGAGGCTGGTGTGATGTCATCATTGAGAAGAGATGTACTAGCAATGACAAACACGGCCAAATTGTACTGGAAGGTATTACCAGTTTCAATTCCATCCTCCAAGAAGAAGGCTCCACCCATAATATTGTAAATGACGGTGCGTTCAACCATTAAGTTATGAGTACCGTGGACATTAACGGCTCTGTTGAAGGTTCTATGGATACCACATCCTCTTACGTAAGATGTTGACATATCACCGTTAAGATGGAAATGGATTGGATAACGACCAAGTCGGAAAGCTTGTCCTGCATGTGTGACTTCAACATACTCAATCCTGGCCTGTACAAGATTTTCATTTGGTCTTGGGGCGTGGATAAGGATTTGTGAACCAAACTGATCACTGCCAACTTCATCTCCAAATCTGCCTTGGAAGCAAGTTTGACTGACGAACTCACCTATATGACAATTAAGAAAATATATTTATTATCATTTAAAAAACTTCCAATTACCAGATATAAACAGATTCATATGACAGCTTGTAGGGGAAAAATACATTTCTTAAACATGATACTCTAACTTTACTGAGAAACTTTCCTATTGGTATTGAATTTAAAAAAAAAAGTAGATACAAGTAGCTTAATAATATCATTCTACATGTGGCATTTTATTAAAGTTAAGTTTAATTTATATCATGTTTCAGGAACAGTAACTACAAATGGAATAAGTTCCAAAACTTTAAAATGGGCAATTTAACCATGTTAGCAAAGAGAGGTAATCTTGGTAGAAATTTGCTGAAAAATACATATAGACATAAACTGGTATTAGCAGAAAGTAAGTTAAAAATACCTGTGTCAAATCCATCAGGGCAAGCTTCAATCTTGTCAGCCCATTGGTCATCACTTGAACCTTGAACTTTGACATTGTGGGTCAAAAGACCAACCTCAGCCCTAAGTTCTACAGTCTTGCTACCATATGTTTCAGTTACAGCAACATGGTCATATGTCAATGGAGAATCCAGGGTCAAGGTCAAGCCATTGGCAGATACTGCAGTAATTTTCCTTTAAAAACAATATTTTTAATACTTTAAATATAGAAGAGACAAAACGTCTATCATACTTAGTGTACTTTGTTTTCACATATTGAATGTAATTTTTACTTGTCAATATTTCTTCTTTTTTTCTTGGTTGGGGGAGGGGGCTATTTCTAATCAAAATTATCAGGTTTATCCAGGATATTTATCAAAATGACCACTTTGCAGCTTTTGCATTTTCCCCAAAGCATTTCTTCCAGACAACAAATTGAAAGTTTAATCTGACCACATTAGTTTTCGCACAGCTTAACCTAGATAATTCAGAGTGAAAAGGAGAAACTGTACTCAGCCAACGAGTAGAAAGTCAGCTATGCCAAAATGAAAAGTGAATCGTCGGTAAACGAAATTCAGCAAAAATACAATAAAAAGAATTAAAAATATGTAATTAAATGTTCATATAAAGAGAATATGTACAGTGTATATGTCATAGAGACAACAACCCCAACTTCATGTCAACCCTAGGCAACCCACTGGTCATCAATGAATGACAAGGAAATCCTCATACCACAGGGCAGGCTACAGCTGGCCCCAAAACATCATTATACACAGGTGCAACAAAAGGGTTGCCCCTATATACTCATGTAACATCAAAAATAAAGGTGCAAATGAAACAAGACCTACAGAGGACTTGGGACAGGTGCAAAAATGCAGCAGGGTTAAAGTACTTTGGCTTGATCACAACCCTCTCATTTTAAAATCTAAACACTGAAAAAAATATTACACACCTATAAATCAGTTAAAAAAGGACTGAGTCCTTTGTTACAACGGAAATAAAGAAACTGAATATAAATTACACAAATGTACAAACTAAGGACTACTAGCATTTAACTGACATGCCAGCTCCAGACCATTTTAAACACACAAAAAGTTATGTCCCCATCATATACAAAATCAATCCCAATTCTTCCATGTATATATACCTCTTTTCTGTTTCAGACTGGGAGTGTCTGTGTCCAGTTGTTGCTATAACAATTTCACTTCCTACTGGCCAATTTACAGCTTGTTGTAAAGTAATTGTTGTAGCTCCTGCATTAGCAGCTGAGTCCAGCAATGTCCAAGTGACTGGAGTTGGTATACCATGAAGATCAAGAGTTCCCTCCCTTACTGCCAATACTTTACTTCCATAGACAGGAAGTTGATCAGATCTGTAGAATCCATGGAGTTTGATTGTGGCCTGACTCTGGAATGGCTGTTCCTCTGTTCCAATCTGAATTAGTGAGATACAAGTAATAAGTAAAGAATATCAGAATAAATCATGATTGATGTGTTCCATTCAAGATTTTAAAGTAGACAACGTGTGTACTATAAACCATCTTGTTATGCGATTATTTATTTTTGCTAAATTTGTAAGCAAAAATAAAAAAATAAAAAAAAATGTTGAGAAAATAAATTGCCACAACTAAGTTCCTTAATTATGGAATAAATGTTAGCCAACATGTTATTCACAAAAATAAACATCATAAATTGCAGCGAAATTCATGTAACATCCCAAAACATGAAAATAAGATGGTTAACAATTTCACATACATTTCTTCATTCTTAAAAGTCCTGCATTAACCATTATATTAAATTTTGTAAAGACTAGTGACAGATAAAAGATAATTGGATTTTTTCTGTCCTTATATTATTATGTTAAAAAGGGTTGTTAAGCCTAAGTGTAAGCAATTGGAAGGTATGATGAAATGTATATGACCTACCTTAACTGAATTCAAAGTTTAACTCAAATTTAATCTATATCTAAATCATTAATTTCATACCTGTAAAGCTCCACCGGACGTAATTAAGATGTACTCGGCATTCAATGTTATATCCTTTTCATCAAATACAACCTTTCCACCTGAAATTAATTTAAACAAATAAAAATAGCAGTAGTATATAATAATTATAAGATACCTCATCCATTTCATGACTTTGTTTCAGAAAATTTCAAAAAAGATGTTGGATTGAATGATGTCTGTGTGAAATATGATGAAGTCGATTTTGAAAAATACACACAAAGTTCAGTCTTCCACTTACATGTATTCTTAAGCAAAATGTGTATGCGATATGGCACGTGAAGAAAAAACCAGAGATTTTATAGCATTGTCCAAGTATTTATACCCCATAACCTCAAGAAATTACTATCAAATTGTTTGTAAAATTTGCCTTTTTAAGAAAATGATAGGTCAATTTTAGATGAAATGCACTATGGAAAAATGGAGGGAAAATTT
Organism: Perna viridis; assembly: GCA_037379345.1. Classification (NCBI taxonomy): domain Eukaryota; kingdom Metazoa; phylum Mollusca; class Bivalvia; order Mytilida; family Mytilidae; genus Perna; species Perna viridis. Next base: position 34,626,562 of record CM074515.1, on the reverse strand, counting down.
TTCATACATTTTCCCTATATATAAGCAGCAAAAGAATATCTGGGTCACAGACACTTTAGGATAAAATAGATGTATTGAATATGCTTGAGGCAAAAAAGACCAAATCACTGTGCCACTCATTGCCTGATTCTTACACAGAATGGTACTTGATATACAAGTCAACCAGGTCAAAGGTCTTCGGTACAAATTAACAAAGCCAAAATATACTCCATAATTCAAATGAAAGTATGATGAGCATTCTGGACTATTACCTTGAATAACAAGCATTTTCAGTACTGGAGTAGTTTGGTCAAGTAAGATGGTCATTCCCTTGGGTATTACAACGATTTCTCCCTCACCAGGTGCTGGATTACCGTTCCATGAGTTAGGTGATGACCAGGCATACATGTAGGAGAAAGAGGCTCCAATCTGAAATAAAAAGTGAAAGCAAGACAATAAATAATAATTTGATATAACATTTTACATCCTATTATGACACAGCTAATTTTTTTCATTCTAACATTGATATAAACCTTATTTCAAAGCTTGTGCCTTTTTAAAACAGCCCCCACTCCAAAATTTCAAGATATCAGTATCACATTTAAAACAAATTAAGCTAAATGTTGGTAGAATGGGTGGGTGGGAGATGCTTTCTGATAATTAAAGTTTTCATACCTGTCTGGCATTGCCTCCACCATTAACCTGGAGTTGAACCTGTGCATCAACAGATCCTGATCTAGCCCCTGTTTGACAGACCACTTGTGTATCATCCACAGTCTGAATAGCACAAGTAACACCCCCAATAGTCACTGTAACAGCACTCTTAGTAGTGCTAAAATTGAAATAATAAAAAATCACATATTTTTTTCTAGGAAAATATATATTTCAAAATTGCCAACACTCATGGAGCAAATTTATTGAAACTATGACTGTTTGTTCTCATAATTTATTTCCTACATCTGTGGATGCTACTTTTAAAACAAAATTCTAAGAAATCAAAATCAATTTTATATTATGGTGACTTGTCGAGTCAGTTTGATAAAAATGAAACTGAAGTCCAACAGAAAATGAAAAAAATCAGTCTCTCTAAAAGTAGAAAAAATGTTGAAAAACTTACCCAAATCCACTTCCTGTGATAGTAAGAGTTGTTCCCCCTGATGTTGATCCAACAGCTGGTGCCACAGATGTGACTGATGGTGAGGTAGCAGCATCGTAGGTATAAGCTCCTGTCAGGGAAGCTGTTTGGCCATTGTCACTGACAACAACATCACAGGACTGTGTTGTTGTTCCTGTGAAATATTAGGTTTGAAAACATGACCAATTTTTACATGTATATCCTTTGAATCCTATTTTTGTTTATACATTGTATGTTTACAATATAGTGTGATGTCTTTTTTGCAGAACAAATATGTTTTTGTTTTTAATTTTCAGGGGCCAGTCACAGACAGATTATAGGTGTGGGAAATTTCTCATTGTTCTTAAGGAGGTAAACCTAGGGTAAGGGACACAACTCTTAAAAATCATTGGAACTTTTGTATTCAGCATTTTACATCAATCTTATGAAGGTGTCTACTTAAATTGGATTCATTTTATGCTGTTTCAAACGAAAGCATGAGAGGTTTTGGTGGAATTGAATATATTACAAACATATCATTGATTTCATGAGGTATGTCCCTTACCCTAGGTCTACCTCCTTAAAGGCCCATTGTCTAGTAAAATTACTGTTAAGGTATTAATTTTCATGGTTGGTAATTTCCAGGGATTCTGTCAGGAAAACATATTCATGGGTATAAATTTTCATGGTTTTCAAAAAAATGTAAGCATTAAATAGTGTTCAAATCAATTTCACAGGTATAAATTTTTGTGGTTTACCGTCTAAAATGAAAATAGCAAAAATTAGAACACTGTGAAAATTTATGTCATGAAAAACAGATTAAATTAATTCTCACCTGCTGAAGCTGGTGTACTACATACAAGCTGAGTGGGCGAGCTGGCAGCACCATCTACAACACATTCCTCTCCACAGACAGATGCACTGGTTGTTGATGGGGCAAATCCAGATCCAGAAATTGTCACAATCTGTCCTCCACCCAGACTTCCTGTGAATATATGAAACCTAATTTGTAAACAAATGAACAACAAGACAGCGATTCAAACAAAAATTCTACATTCTTTTGTTTTTTTTTTTCATGACTTTTGTTTTTTTTGTATATTCATTTCTAACTTCACATTGTCAACAATTTAACCAGGCTAATATCACCAGATATAACAATTTTTATATATACCTTTTGTGAAATTAAATAAAAACTCACCTGAATTAGGGGTAATACCAGTGGCAGTCACAGTATAGCCAAATGTGGCAGATGATTGTGCATTTCCAGATGAGGCAACATTAACTTCAACATTATACTGTCCAGGTGACTTTGGTCCAAGTGTGCATGCCATTGAAGTACTGGTAGCAGATGACACAGTGCAAATGGCGCCACCTAGCGTTATAACATTGTCAGAATTTGTACTAGAAAATCCTGATCCTGAGATGCTAATGGAATCCCCAGATTTTCCTGATGTAGGTGAAACACTGGCCACAGATGGTGTTTTGGCAGCATCATAGGTGAAAGTCAAGGTAGATGTATAGGTTGTGCCATCTGAGACTACAGTAACAGTTTGGTCTCCAGCTGTACCTGCAGGGGTTATGCATTCAATAGATGTCAATGTACTTCCAGTTACTTCACAATCTTGGCTACCAACTGTCACACTGGTTTTGTTAAAAACAAAACCATTTCCAGCAATAACAACATTGGTTCCGCCTTCTAAACTTCCTGAAGATGGCGTTATTGATGTGAGATCATCAGCACTTGATACACTAACAGTTGGATAAGCTTTACCAATACCGCTAACAAAAACTTCAACATCCCGACTGCCAACTGGAGCAGAGGTAATAGTGCAAACAATCTGAGTGTCAGTAGCTGAAGAAACTGTACAGGTCTCGCCTCCTACAGAAACAGTTACTCCTGAAGATCCAAACTGGGTACCAACAATGGTCAAAGAAGTTGGTCCTGAAATAGTATCAGGTGTTACAGAAGTGACAGATGCTGTTACCGTGGCATCATATTGGAAGGCACACCCAGCATTATTAGTACATACAGCATTTCCAGTTTGTCCATTGCTCGTTACACTGACACTGATGGTTTTAAATCCATCTCTACCGGATCTGGGTAATGTACATGTTATGGTTGTATAGTCAACAGTCAATACAGGGCAGTCAAAAGATTCTACCATGACTGTGGTCGCCTGAGGAACAAATCCACCTCCCTGAATGGTCAAGGTCAAACCTCCCTCTACTGACCCCTTTGCAGGTGACAATGAGGCAACATGAGGCAGAAGAACAAAGGACTTTCCTTGCTGTGTCTGAATTCCACTCAAAGGATATCCTCTGTTAGATATACGAAGATCATAAACTTCTAAGGCTCCAACCTAGAAAAGTTCAATTCATTCATGAAGGAAACATTCATTTATTATTAATTTTACTTATTTTTTTTTATTCAACAAAATAAGGTCATTTTTCACTTTTGCCCATTTCAGTATTTGTAATATATTTGTACTGGAGCAAAAAACATTTTAATAATTCATCAACATTTATTTTTTATAAAAAAAATATCATTCAAATCAGTGTTAACCTTCGAATTTCCAAATTGAAGGCCCCCTCCATTCTGTGGTTTGACTACTGATGTCCCTTTTGTACATTTTCTAGATAAAAAATGGAAAATGATTTTGGGATCCTCCAAAACTGTAAACCCACTTATTTTCACATTTTATGCCTTTAATTCAAATATACTGCCATCCACTTTTTGCAACTTACTTCTCATTCATAGAAAATGGACTTACTCAAGGTAATATATTTTCATTGTTTTTTCTTGCTTGCAAAATTAGAAAAATTAAATCGCTTGCTGAAGTAAGTTTGTTAGTAATATATTTACCTCCATTGTATTTTTGGTGTCTACACTACATGTGATCTTTGATCCTGATGATGACAAAACAACACAGCTGTAATCACCGAGTGTAACCTCATTCTGACAATTTGTTGCAGCAAAACCAGATCCCATTAAATCAATGGTCTGAGTACCTGTAGCCTGGCTATTTGAAACAGAGTCCCAAGTGGGGGTCATGCATTCCTGATAGGCAAAGTTGAATTTGTTGGCATCACCAGCTAAGGATGAACATGGACTGATTGAACTTGTATCCCCTGGGCATGCTCCAGTAGCTGCTATGGTAGATGCTGAAAAAAATTTTACACGAAAGATCAAGATCATGAAAATAAATTTCTCAGGTTTAGATAACTTTTGTAGGATTGATATTACATTGCTGTTCTGCTAACCATGGACCTGACAATAAGAAAGGGTCGAAAGATTAATTTAACAAAGGTCATCTTAGTGCAAACTGTTTGTTAACTTGTAATCACATACAACTGAAACTCAAGAGTTTTATCCATATTATCCTACTTAATTTTTCAACCTTCAACTTAACAAGTATTCTGACCAGTAAACATTCACCTTAACCTCTCTAAGTAATACAGAAAATAAAGTGGAAATGGGGAATGTGTCAATTAGACAACAATTCTATGAAGTTGTCAAGAACAAAAATAGATAAAATACATCAGCCTAAGGCAGTCTTTAGGGCTTGCAAAATTGCCCACACCTAGAGTCTAACTTCAGAAGGTAGACCTATGGTAAGGGACACAACTCTTACAAATCATTGGAATGTTTGTATCAGCATTTTACATCAATCTCATGTAAGCATCAAAGTAACTTGGATTGATTTCATTCTGTTTCGATTGAAAGCTTGACAGGCTTTATTGAAATTAAATATGATACAATCATATAACTGATTTCAAGAGTTATGTCCCTTACCCTTGGTCTACCTCCTTAAATGACAAGTACAATGAAACCTGTCTAAACCAAAACCTGAATAATTTGAAAACCTGTCCAAACCAGACACTTTTTAAAGTCCCTTTATATCAATTTAAGTGCATTCGGAACCTAGGTAAACCAAACATAGGTCTAAACCAAACCAATTTCAAAGTCCAAAGAGGGTTTGGTTAATACATGTTTCACTGTATACAAATTCAGTGAAATAGGCATTATAAAGTATTTACCTTTGTTTGTGACATCATATTCAGCCTCATATCCTCCAGCTTTTAGGATGAGGTTTTCAATGGTATCAGCTCTATCTGTAACTGTTATACTACCATGTAGACTAATCGCCTGGGCAATGCCATCAACATACCCACTCCAGTAAGTGTAAGTGCCAGGGGTAGATAATACAACCTTGAAGGAGCCTGTAATAAAATTGGGAAAATTTATTGAAAATAGAACATTCCACGAGATAAAAGCATGAAAAGGATGTTTATATACCTGTAGCTCAAAGGCAATCAATGTAACTAAGTAAAAAAAATTAAAGAAGTACGGTTCATCCTTTACTACCTTTGTGCCACAAACATGCACTGATCTAAATACAAAATAATAATGATTTTAGACAAAAAAGTAAAAAACATGCTTTTTTTTCTAAATTCTTTCTACAGCAACCCATGATTCTACTTTCACTGATAATATACTTTTGACACTTACCTGATGGTGACTGGTCCCCTGATGAAAATCCTCTAGATTTATCTTCCTTGGCTGTTATGTTTGGTGACTGGTACACACCAAACTGGTAACTGGTTGTCTCTGTGGACCAGGACCAGCTAATGGTATCACCGACCTGGGCAGTCAGTGATCTTGGTGACCATTCAAATCCTTTTCCGTATGCTACAATAAACCAACAAAAAATTTATTAAAACTGAAAAAAAAAAAAAACCAAAAAAAACCCCCCAAAAAAAACAGATATCCCCACTTCCTACCTAACCACATGGACAAAATTAAACAAAGAGTTGCCTAACAGGAGGTTGATCCCTGAAATCAAATCCCATGACAAAGCATACATATATAAAGTTTCTATCAAAATAGCAAGTGGCCGTGGTAAGAAGTTGCAAAGAGACTGAAAAAAGGTGCAGGTGTAGGAATGGAAGGGCGAACAACAATATCATTATATACTTCTTCCACAGCAGAGGGAATAAAAATTGATGATAGGACAGGAGGACTTTACTCAGTAATGAAAATAGAACACACACAGCATAATCCAATAAACAAAAGTTTTTTATGTGGGTGCCTTAAGTCAATAGGCTCAAGAAAATTGTTAAACTTGCCAACAAAACTTAATTCCCCACTGCCTTAGGAGGGGATCACATTCAATACACCCATCACACCTGCATGAAACTTACTGATATGAGTTCCTTGGTTAGAGACATCACGAGTGGCTGCTGATGAAGAAGTCATACAGACAATCTGGGTATCGGTAATACTCTTTATAGAGCAATCAAATTCACCGAAAGCAGCTTTAACTTTAGTGTCATCTGTTCCAAAACCTTCACCTTCAATTGTGACGAGGGTACCTCCATACATTGATCCTCTGGCAGGGAACATCTTGGTGACCTTGAGTCTATAGGTCAAACTACCACCAGTGCTGAAATGTCAATGAGTTTTAATTTCAGTTTACATTTTGTACATGTACATGTACATGTAGTTCTCTATAAACAAACAAAACAATTCAGAAGTCCTTTTAATATTTCAATATGAACATTGTATGCATTTCAAGCCTGTATTAACTAAATGGTTATTTTTTAGATTATAGGAGGTTCTGGGCCTGGTTCCATAAAGAATCTCAAATTGAGATTTTCATCTGTCCTCATCTAAAGGAAAATATCAATTTGAGATTTTTTATATGAAACCTAGGCCAGATAGTTTTTACTGATTTGTTTTCTTAAGTACATGTCTTTTAAAGAAGCTTAGCATAAGCATTAGTAACGGACATGACAAAATATATCAAAAACTTTAACTTGAGGTGTTTCCAAAAATGAAGAATTTAAACTTGAATTTTCATTTCCCTCCATTTTACTCTTGTCAAGAAAGCCATACCAAAATATGAGATAGAAATTTCAGTTTAGCTACTTACGATGCATAGGCATAACCCTTGCTTCCTACAGTCAAATCCACAGTGTATGTTCCAGGAGGATTGGCTGGTAGAGTGGCGACAACTTGGGTATCGCTGTATGCTGTAATGGTGGCTGTTTCTCCATTGATTTTTAAAGCATCTGACGGTGAAGCTGCACCTCCAAACCCACTACCACTAATTGTGATAGAGTCTCCACCTATTGAAAGAGGAAAAAGAAAATAAAAAAAAATAATAAAGTACGAATATAATCTAGAATTTTTTCTTTTGATTTATGTACAAGAAAATGGAGGCAGATCTCCAAATTCAGGAAAAACCAATTATAGTACCATAAATTTCTAACTAACTTACTGAAATGTAATTAACCCTCTTACAGTATAGTTCTTTAAAATGTAATGGTAATTAATGGTAAAATCCTTTTACTACATTCTTACCAAAGACAGAGGTTTCTGTAATACTGGTAGAGGTTATAGTTGGTGTCAGGCTCTGGCTATATGTGAACTGTGTTGGTATGGTCAGGGTATTACTGTACTGCTGTACTGTAACACTTACAGCTCTTGTGGTAGCAGATGACTGAAAAAGTACAACAATGGTTTATCATTGTAAATAATTCATAAATAGATTTCTTATACATCTTTTTATACATCAATATCTTTTATCTTTAAATGAATTCTTGAATTTCAATTTCAATTTTTTGTGAGACAGCTTACAAATCAACTAGTACATAAAAAGTAACAATCGTAGATACATGACACGTGTTATACACGTCAACAATTCACAGCGACTCAGTAGAGCTTTTTAACAAACAGTAGGATTAACAAATGATTGGGAAATATGAGTTTCTCACAAGGTAACTAGACTTGTCAGGAGAGAGAAGTCAAATATTGCAATTTAAAGATTTTGGTGTACAGAAAGTTATCTCCTCTAATTACCACAACTTACAGATTTAGGTGTACAGAAGGTTATCTCACATTATTACCACAACGTACAGATTTAGGTGTACAGAAGGTAATCTCCCATTATTACCAAAACTTACAGATTTAGGTGTATAAAAGGTTATCTCCCCTGGCTGACTCTGAATTACAGTTGCATCAACCCCATCAACTTGTACAACAGCATCACTGGCAAAACCAGATCCAGATACAGTTGTTACAGTTCCTCCTGAAAATATTTTGTTAAAGGGATACACATACATGTACATGTACCAGTATTTGTATTAATTATATAGATTCCTAATTTAGGATATCATTGATTTTGAAGGGAAAAGTATTTTTTCATCAAGAGAGAATTTATCAATAGAGCTCAAAATATTGATGTCCATTTATGTATTGGTACACAAAAACTAGAACTGCAAAACAAAAAACTTTCATATGAGATACAGCATTTTACATGATACCTAACTTTCCAAGATTCCATTTATCGCAATGAAAATTCTGAAATAAGACTCAGATCAAAATATGAAATAAGAAAATGAAAAACTTCCTCAAGTAGACTTAAAACAATTTTAATAATGTTCCAATTATTAAGATTCAATAGTGATTGGGAAATGTCTCAGTAAATATCTAATGGAAGTGTTTAACATATTGAAGTGACAGTCATAATATACCACACATTTAATGAAGTGTAAGACATGTATTCACCTCCAAAACTGCCTGATGTAGGAGTAATGCTGTCAGCACTAGCAGTGTATGTAAACTTGAATGATCCAGTGGCTTGACCTTTGCCTTGTATATTGACAACAACAGGAAACTGTCCCATTGGTCCATTTCCAACACTGCAAGTGATTTGATTGGCTGATGCTGCGGTAATAACACAGGCAACTCCACCAATCATCACTGAGTTATCAGCATTTACTGAGCTGAATCCAGATCCATCAATTGTTAGAACAGTTGAAAGAGCTTGAGTGCCTGAAAAGAGTGAACAAATATTTACAATGTACGCTGTAGAGTTCAAAATGCATTTAAATTGATAAATTGATTTAAGGAGGAAGACTTAGGGTAAGGGACACAACTCTAACACATCATTGGAACCTTTGAATTTAACATTTTACATCAATCGCATAAAAGCATCTAAGTAACTTGGACTGATTTCATTCTGTTTCAAATGAAAGCTTGATAGGCTTTGGTGAAATTGAATGAGATACAAACATATCACTGATTTCAAGAGTTATTTCCCTTACCTTAGGTCGATCTCCTTAAAGGGATGTTTAAAAAGTGTTAGGTTAAGATATATTAATTGTACAATTCTTTAAATATATGCCATAGATATATAGACAATCTACTAACCTGATGCTGGTGAAGTAGCTGTGATAGCAGGGGTACTAGAGGTATCCCATTCAAATGTACAACTTCCATCACAGGCTGTAGGGACATTGTTGATCATTGCAACAACCTTTTAATGTAAACAAACGTTATTAACCATTTGAACTTTAACCTCAGATAAAAAAAAGTAAAAACAAGAACAAGTGCAACATGACCCCCACATATACCCCACTTGTACAGGAAGTCGATATCGGGCAGTGACTAAAACTTATTACAATGTATGCCTTATCTCTATTAAGCCCACATACTAAATTTGAAATCAATCTGGACATTGGGAGCCAAGATAATTGCGATGAAATTTGGAAGGATGGATGGACAGGATGATTCCAATATACCATCTAATCACGGAGAAGGATTAAAATGAGGTTAAATACATAATGAAAGATACTAGATATTGTTACAGAAAATCTTTAAGTTGTTGAATTTAAAAAAAAGGAGGACTAATACATGTGTCTTCAAATCTATTACTTTCTACTTATTTGGTCAAAACATTCTTTGACTTCTTAAATGATAAAATATTTCATTGTTCAAAAAATTATATTTGCAATACTACTGTCCACAATCAAAATTAACCCAAAACAGTTCACTGCCTAAAATACTACCTGTACATTTTCAGTAATTTTCCAAAATTTATTCATGCCTGTAAATAACACTGAAAAATGATAAAAAGCAATTAAGAGTATACCTGTGGTTTATCAGCTGATGTTCTGAGCATATCTCCTGGGATTGGATCAAAGAAAGCACCTCCATTTCTTGTTGTTTTAATACTTGCAACAGGAGAATTTCCTCTCAGGTTAGAAGAAGGAATCTTTGAAATATAATTATTTTACAGTATATTTTTTTGATGAAATGTAAATATTAATGATGTATTTGATATACCAGTACCACAAGTTAATCTTGTACAGAAAAGTATCGTATAACGTTTTCCTTACTCAATAGGTTAAGAAATTGAAATCATTTATTTTTTTCGATTTAATTTTTCTTCTTCATTTCTACACATAGATCAGATCATCAAAGTTTCTGGTAACAGAGTTATTTTCCAATTGATAACTTAATTAGTGTAGATGTCCATAAACAATACAGCAAGCATTCATGCCAATGTTTTTCTTTAATTGGTTCAAATTATGTGCATAACATTTACCCTAACAAAAACTTTTGGTTTACAGGATATTTTATCAAGCCTTGCAGTTGAATTTACAATTTCTGTAAACCATTAAAGAATCAAAGACATTATCTGTAAGGCCATTAAAAAAAAACAGCAAACATTTACTTCATCAGGCCATTTTATACAAAAACTAATGAGGGAGAGAGCCATTTCATTTTACCTCCTTATTACCCCAAAAAAGTGATGATGGTGTTTTAACATAGTTCAAAGGCAAAAAAAAAAGAAGTTGATGAGGGAGGTCCTTTTTTGTTTTTATTTTATTGATATGGCAAAAAAAAAGATGATGGAAAGCCAAGAAATTAACTTTGAATGGCCTAACATCCCCTGAAATCTTCAAAAGGTTTCCATAAAATTAACCAAATACTCACAGTCATCTCAGCTTGATCTCCTCTGTTTGTAATAAATGTGACAGTGTAGGCGAAGTTAGAACAATCCCCCTGGTGGACAACGGAGACACTACCCATAATATCACTGAATTCATTCTCAATAAGAACTTGGACATCTTTTTCAGTAATGGTGTTTGTCACAGGGATTGCTGAAATGTACATTAAATATGCCTCAGTTATGTAGATTTTTTATACATAATATATGTTTATGCCTCTCTTATTTTATAAAATTACCCATCTGATAGGCAAAAATTATAAATGCATATTTTTTCGTTATATATATATGTTTTTGCCTACTTTGGCTATTTCTTTTGCCTTGAGTTTTTGCCTCTTTAGACTACTGCCTTGAGTTTTTGCCTCTTTTGACTATTGCCTGGAGTTTTTGCCTCTTTTAACTGCTGCCTTGAGTTTTGCCTTTCAGTTGACAATATGATTGCCCTGTATTTATTTCTACACACTGTACAGTAAAAGCCTCATCATTTCTTATTTAAGTGCTTTTAACAAGCTTTTACAGTATACACTACTAGTCTTTGCTTTCAATTTTTGGAGTTATAGGAAATACAAATTTATGTTCAGTTTTCAATGTATTTCTTTTTGCTTGTTACATGCACATGTTATTTTGGTGTTTTATCTTATAACAAATTTCTTTTTTATACTGATAGTAGAATCCTTATACAACTATATTGTAACATTTCAAAATTAACGCTTTACTTGTTTTTTTTTTTTTTATTTTGCAGTTGATGGGGAAGCAATTTACCATAGCAAACAAATACATACTAAGAGATCTTGACCCGAATTCAATATTAAAGGAACCAGTCACTGGTGGTGAAGCTTCTGAGTTTCTTGAGGCTCCTACAGAAACTGTTGTCTGCAATGTAAATATTTTGATAAAGAAAGCATTTTCGTAAGAATTTACACTTGACAGATTAAAACATTTTTCAATTTAAGATTCAAAATCCTATATTCAATCAAGCATTCCTTACTTTCTGTGCTTATGACATCAATTGGAATCATTTCAATCACATTTAAATTCTTTTAAGGTAATAATGGCATATACGCATTAATCATTCAAACACATTTTTATTAAAGACTGAAATGCTGTGTTCCTTATTACAATAAAAAGCATGTCTCTTACTTGTGAGTCAGCGACTTTGAAAAGATCAAAACCATTTCCACAGTCAAATGGTGACATGGTGACAGTGAATGGGCCTGTTCCGGTGACAGATATCTCCCTCATTGGGTAACCACCTGGTTTGGCTGCTTTGTAACGTTGCAGATTAATTCCCTCTATATAAAGTAAGAAATTGATTTCAATATTTGTATACATGATGTGTGTAAAAATATAACTGTATTCTAACCAACATCTGCTAATGGTACTCATAATTTTGAAATAGCCCTTACAAATGATCTATAAAATAAATTTAAGCTTCCAGCTTAAAATAAAATGAAAAATAAAACCTACAAATGTGTGACCTTTAACCTACTTCCAAGATCACTGCTAGCTTTGTCTGGAATCAATAGAGCAACTGTGTCAACATAGAGATCATTTTCTTCACTTTCCCTGGTGATTTCAATCCTCCATACACGATGTAATGTTTTGTCTGCATTCTTGCTGACAATGGTTGTTCCAATATCCATACAGGTATAGTTCCACCTGGAAAAATAATTAAGTTTTCACAGATGAATGTTTTGGCATAAATGAAAATAGGGCATTGATGGAACATTAAGTAATGGTGAAAAAGGGGGATGGCAAAATGTTAAAAAAGGGCTTACCTCAAAAACTACATTTTGGATTTTACTGAAATTTGACTTGACTTGTATGACCTGTATTATATGGTACTTAACACTTGTACAAAGTTTTAAAAATTCATAGGTCTGTTCTCACAATTTCATTTGGAAACCATCAGTGGATAAACACAGACAAACAGACATGAAACTTTACTGAGAGTGTCACATAATACCTCGCCTCTACAAGTGGCACGGTATAAAAACTGTCAAAATCTTTTTGGCCTGGTTATTATTTCTATTAATTTCCTGTAAAGGCTTTATTAAAAAATGGTAGTACTAGACAACCATAAGATAAAGGAGGTTTGGTTTAGACAGGTGTATGGTTAACCAAGGTTTAAAATACATTTGAATTGATGTGGAAGGCTTAAAAAGTGTCTGGTTTAGACAGGTTTATAAACTATTCAGGGTCTGGTTTAGACAGGTTTATAGACTACACAGGGTCTGATTTAAACAGGTTCCGAAACTACACAATGTCTAGTTTAAACAGGTTTCTAGACTACACATGGTCTGGTTTAGACAGGTTTCTAGACTACTCAGGGTCTGGTTTAAATATGTTTCTAGACTACACAGGGTCTGGTTCAAACAGATTTCTAGACTACACAGGGTCTGCTTTAAACAGGTTTCTAGACTACACAGGGACTGGTTTAGACAGGTTTCTAGACTATTCAGGTTTGGTTTAGACAGATTTCTAGACTATCCATGGTTTGGTTTAGACAGGTTTCTAGACTATTCAGGATCTGGTTTAGACAGGTTACTAGACTACTCAGTGTCTGGTTTAGACAGGTTTCTAGACTATTCAGGATCTGGTTTAGACAGGTTTCTAGACTATTCAGGATCTGATTAAGACAGGTTTCTAGACTATTCTAGGTTTGGTTTCAATAGGTTACACTTTAACAAGTTTTAATTCATTCTATCCTACCAATTATGTATATCAATATTTCTTACATTTTATCAGCAGTGGGAGCAAGGTCAAGGTTGAACCACTGATCCCAACGTCGTTCAGCACCTTTGTAGTCATGTTGAACCTTCAGCTGAGAAACAGCACCTTGGTATCCAAAGCACAACTATAAAAAAAAATAATGAAACTGCTTTTTCATATTTTTAATTTTTATTGCCTATCAGATACTGCAAACATGATAAAAGTAGACTTTTTTCCTAGTTTGCCAGTTAATGCACCTAACACTACAAAAAGTAAACTAGTTACTAGTTAGACAGTCCATATCCCTTACCCTTCATAAATAAAAAAAAAATTCTGATTTAATTTTACATCAAGAATGAAGCTTTCAAAACCACTATGGTATAAAATGCAAGTTAATCCCAACTTTTAAATTTCTTCTACAATGTGTAAGTATTTTACAGTAGTTAAAAAAAATAAAAAAAAAAACATTGGTCCAGCACAGGGAATAAATTTTAGAAATTTACCACTACCTACATTTAGCAAGTAATGAATATTTATAGTAGCAAAATCTTAAGCGTTTTTATTTTTTTGTTATTTCTTAACTTAACATATAATATATACAGAATTCCACAAATTTTAGGCAAGGGGAAATAATTTCTACTAGAAATATTGAATTTTAACATGTATTTAGCAAGTATTTCCCCCTTAAATTCCATCACTGCAGCAGGCATTTTTTAGCAGAGAGAGATGAGCTCTAACTTCAAATTGCTTTAAATTTGTTCGTTCTTAACATCTTCCAATTAGTTTGCTTTACTCTGTTTTCTGCATTAACTCACTGTTCTGAAATCTCCAATTTTGATACCAAGTTGTTTGTCTGGTGTCTGGTAAATGTATTTTGGGTTTTTCAAAGATTTTCTGCCACACAGTGGTTCTACTTCCATAACAACCTCTCCCATACCGGACACAGAACCTTCAAAGTCTTGGATGTAGGCAGAGGCCCCATCAGCTGGGCTTGCTATAACTGGGGGACATCTTACTCCAAACATTGAGTTCAGAGCTGCTTGAACCTAAACATCATTCACAGATCATTTAATAGGAGATCAAAGTTCTTTACATAATGAGATCATGTAATGGTTTCTCATTGACAGTTTATTTTGTTTTCACTTAAAATTTCAAGTTATTTTAAAAACAAACTCAATTTGTGTCATCTTTGGTTTTTCCTAACTATAATTTCTTAATAGGAAATAGAAGTTGGTAAGTATCATCATACTTTTTTGACAAGATTTAATGATTAAAAATAAATGTGGTATGTGGACCAACAGAACAGAAAGTAAATATATCAATAATTACATCATCTTTTGTAGCTCCAGCAGCAATACCAGGGGAAACAACTCCATCGATTTGTAAATATGCTTTTTCCTTTGAAGCTCTTCCATCAGTGTTAGCAGATACAGACACTGACAAAGAACTACTTCTAGGCTCAACCATAGTTGTCAAAAGAGGGAGATTTCCTAAAAAAAATAAAAGATTTCAAACTTACTTTCACTAAACAGTAAAATATGTTTAAACTGAACCATAGTTGGATTAAAGAGTTTGAAATGTTAAGGAGGTAGACCTAGGGTAAGGGACATAACTCTTGAAATCAGTGATATGTTTGTATCATATTTAATTTCATCAAAGTCTATCAAGCTTTTATTTGAAACAGAATAAAATCAATCCTAGTTACTTTGATGCTTACATGAGGTTGATATAATATGCTGAATACAAATGTTCCTATGGTTTGCAAGAGTTATGTCCCTTACCCTAGGTCTCCCTCCTTAAGGCAAGTGTTTGATTAACAAAGGTTTGAAAATGCCTTGAATTGATTATGAAGGTATTTCAGATAATGTCTGGTTTTGACAGGCTTCTGTTTATTCAGGGTTAGGTTTCTACAGGTTTCTCTGTAGAAAGTAGAAGAGAGATTCAATATTGTACATAATATAAAATTTATCAAAGGTGTTGATATGTACAATGGATATTATGATATTATGCTACTTTTAGACAAAGCATATTTTTAGTCGTATTTTATCAAAAAGGATTTCTAAATCTTGAACTTTGTGTCCTTTTAACAACGTATTATAGAGAGGTTCATAATTTGTAGAAACTATGCTGAATAGGTCTGATAAGTTATTGCTGCATCTTTCTTAAAAAAAAGTGTGTATGAAGAAACATTTCTCCTTTAAATTAAATGCAGTTATTTTTCACTGAGAAGATACATAGATTTTTGCTATGTATATATTATATATACCTCTGCCGGATTGGAAAGTGATGACAAACTCCTCAGATGTAGCACTTGGAGATGACTGCGCAACAGACACTGTGTCAGGGGCATATGAAGCCAACTCGTTTAGAGCCTTCTCTACTGCTGTACTGTCAGCTGTGGCTGGGATGGGAGCTTAAAGACAAAGTGAGTAAAGGTGAGTGAAGGTGAGTAAATAATATTTCAAAGGAAATATATCAACAAAGGTGTTAGTAATACAATACTGGTGATATTTTTGTATAAATTACAGAATTTGAGATTATAAATGTACTAACCTTCATTCTGAGGGGCTAACTACAGATTGTTCAAATCCAGTTTTTAGTCAAATGGTAATACATGTATAAAATTTTTAAAGCCTTACTACAAAATAGAGCTTTTTGTGATTTTTCATTGCATTCTGTGCTGTTATATATTTTTTCTCACCATGTAAGAATATAATTAAAAATGCATGTGACTCTTAAACTGCTGGGCAGTGTAAAATATCCCACAATTTTACATTTCTAAGTTTGTATTTTATAGATTTTATGGAAGAAACCAACTCTTCTTCTGCTTATTCTTGTTTTAAAACAATTTATCCACTCATTATTAAATGAGAGTCTATATTTTAAATTTGTACTAACAAATTTGGTGAATCCTGTGTAGTTAATGAATGAACCTTACAACAAAAGAGCTGAAATGAATAAAGGGAAATAATTTCAGGATTTCATATGTTAGAATATTCCTGCAGTTGATAATGAGCACTAACCTGTGTAAACACCATACAATCCTAGACGATAAAAAGTATCGACATTTCCTCCGGTAATCTCAGACACTGAGACGGTCTGTTTTTCAGACGTGTAGGAGGTTGATGCAGCATCTAATCCACTCAAAGTAAGTACCTTCAAATGGAATATAAAATGCACACATTGTTGTATTAAGTAGACCCCTACTCATACAGGAAGTTGACATTGAATAGCAACCAAAGTGGCATACCACTTTTGCCCTTCTATATAAAGTCATATATAAAATTTGAAATGAATCCTTCCTGTGGTAACAGAGATTTTTGTGAAGAAAATACGGATAGATGGATGGAAGAAGTGAAAATGTGATTCCTTACTTTTTTAACCTTGGAAAGAAATGAAATTC
Organism: Perna viridis; assembly: GCA_037379345.1. Classification (NCBI taxonomy): domain Eukaryota; kingdom Metazoa; phylum Mollusca; class Bivalvia; order Mytilida; family Mytilidae; genus Perna; species Perna viridis. The sequence goes on along the minus strand of CM074515.1, from coordinate 34,609,557 downwards.
TTACTTAAGGAGGTAGACCTGAGGTAAGGGACATAACTCTTGAAATCAGTGATATATTTGCATCATATTCAATTTCATCAAAACCTATCAAGCTTTCCTTTGAAATGGAATGAAATCAATCCAAGTTACTTTGATGCTTAGAAGAGTTTGATGTCAAATGCTTTACACAAACATTCCAATGATTTGTAAGAGTTACGTCCCTTACACTAGGTCTACCTCCTAAATTTCATAAAAAAGAGAGAAAAGAACACCAGTAGATTTCTAGCAATGAAAAAAACATGTCTATGAATATCATGCAGAAATGTGAGTTTTCAAACATAATAAACTACATAATACACACATTTATAAATATATGTATATGTACCAATAAAGCATATCTAGAAACATTCCAATCTTAATGCTAATTCATTTACCTGTTCTTCGGGAGATACTGTAGAATTGACCATTATTTCTTGGATTTCATCTAAACCATCACCACTCATCGAAGCAGTTACTGGTGATTTGTCAGATCTTAGGGCAACATATACACTGGATGTGTTTGGGGCATTGCCTTGTACAATTTGAATGTAGTATCTGTAAAAAGATTGTGCTATATGCAATTAAAATTATCTTAACAGATGTTTTTGCACACAATTTTAACTTGTAAATATCAGATACATTTTTTGATAAGCAAAAATGTTTAATATTTGCAGATAAGAATATTTTGAGATTTAATCAAAAACTTCAAGCATTTATTCTTTAGCTGTCTGTTACTGTTTGACTTCAGAGACTTGAATATTTTGAAAGTGACTTAAAGGTAAAAAAAAAAATCTAATTTGCTCTTTTTTGGCAATACATGAACCTCACAAAAACACAACTTTATGAAAATTTTACATTTCACAGTATTTGTTTAGTATATCTTCAATTTTTTACTGTTTTATTATGACATCTTTCATGCTTAAGTACATCAATTAGTTTGACTACATGTACACACATTAACTTCTAACTTACGGAGTTCCAGCTGTCAAAGAAAATTCCCTGGAAGTCTGTTCTGATCCCTTCCAGTACGTTGATGAGTATTTTGAACATGTAGCTACCTCTTCCTTCAATAGAAATTATAATCTAATGACATGAGAACACACAGCTACAGAAGAAGTCCCCATAATGTTTATATATAGTTTTAACTTTGATTTTGTCCTTTTACATATTATTTATCAGAGATGATTTACGCGGAACAACAGGTAAGTGGAAACTGGCAAAATAAGAAGTATATAAATTTTAAAATAAAGAATCATTACGATAAAATTGGGATTACAAAACTGAAATCCACCAAATAGTGGAAGAAAATCATCCCTGATTTATAAAGAAAAATTTTTTTATTTAGGATCAGATGTAAACATAGTACCAGTTGCTGAGACGTATTCCTTGTTGTGTATTGTGACATTTTGGGATGCCTCAAGACAGAGGGACAACTTTGCATGTACATTTTTTAAGCCAAAAATTACCAACTTAAGCACCATTAAACCTACCATATCAGATGGAGGGCCAGTTTCACTGAAGCTCAATGCAGCATAATCATCAGCTCTAAGGTAGAATCTATACTTGGCAGTCATACTTGGTATCAAGTATCCACTCAGTTTGTTGACACTGTTGGCATACAGATCCTCGGAGAATGAAGTTGTATCAATTACTGATGAGGTGTAGTCAGCAGCAGATGTTGACAATGTTAAAATGTTGGCTCGGTCAACAAAAGTTAGTGATGTCTGACTCCATCTTTCATGTAATAAACCTCGATTACCTGATAGGAAAATTCCAAATTAGTTTTCAAGATGAAAAAAATAGATGGTAAATTTCTTAAAATACAATAATCAGCAAGTAATATGTTAATTTCCATTTATAATTTTGATGTCATTCACAAAACTGATATTCTGTGATTTTAATGATAACAAACTGTTACTGACCTGTGTAGGATGAATTTGCTGTAGGCTTAACTGGGGTTGTACATAAAATTTCAGTATCTTTTACACTGGTCACGTCACACTCGACACCTGAAAAAACAATTCAAATTTGTTGCTATAAAATGGAAAATACAAGTTTTTCTAAAATGGCCCAATAGTCTTTCTTAATGTGAAGAAAAAGATCTATATGTAGTTTTTTTCTTAATTTAAATATGTATTTCTTTTAAAATATATTTTTTTCTTACAAAAGTGATTGTAACAGGGAAAAGTACTAAAATGCCATCAAAAATGCAAAGGACTTTTTAACCACTGGGCAATAATTTAACTTCTGCCAAAGTTTATCTGCTGTTTCACATTTTCTAATATTTTTAAAGATTTCGTGGGAGAAACCAATTCTCTTTCAGCTTTTTCTTAATCTAAATAATTACCCCACTCTCTATGGTGACATTAAGATTTTAACATGCTGAAAATCTTAATTTATTGTCTTAAGTTGAGGAACAATTTAAACCACTCACTACTAAAGGAGAATTTATATATACCCACCTCCAATAGACACTTTGGCAGGGGCATCAGTCTGGTCAAAGTTTTCTCCTGTGATGGTCAATACTGTACCTCCCTCTACACTACCACTGGTTGGGGATACAGACTTAATCACTGCAGGACAGAAAGTGATAAAGTTATATACAAAAAAATGTCAAATAGCAAAATGAAAAAGAAAATATTTTAAAAAAATCAACATTTTCATTATACAAAAAGTGAGTATTAATACCCAAATATGTTTCACGAAAATGCATTGGGTGTAATACAATGTATATGTTAATCATGTTATTCTAAATATAGCGCAGTGTATTATGTTCATTAGGAATCTAAAATAGAAAGACATAATTAATAAACATTCATTTATCTTGAATAATTTTATTGAATAACACTCCGAGAATTACTTCTTAATCAAAAGATCTAATTGAGGAGGTAGACTTAGGATAAATGACATAAATCTTACAAATCATTGGAACGTTTGTCTTCAGCATTTTACATCAATCTCATGCAAGCACCAAAGTAACTTGGACTGATATCATTCTGTTTCAAATGAAAGCTTGATAGGCTTTGGTGAAATTGAATATGATACAAACATATCACTGATTTCAAGAGTTATGTCCCTTACCCTAGGTCTACCTCCTCAAAACATATTAAACTTGGAATCAGAAATATCATAGTACCTGCATAGGTCTGGAACATGCTGATTTTTCCATTAGCATTCAGAGAAAGGACACTCAAATCTGGTTTTGATCTAAATAAGGAGGAAATCAAATTCAGCACTACATTATGTACACAAACTAGTTCTTGAATATTAACTGTTGTGTCAAAATTATCTTTATAACTTAGATTTAACATTGTGTCATTTTCCCTTTCTTTCAGAAGTACAATATTATAAATCATATGTTATATATGAAAGAAACTGTGTCAATGAAATAGCTTTATTTTAATTCGTCTAGTAACTTTTTCATCAGAACCATAAAATGGTTATTTGTTTTCAAAATTAAAAACTTTCATTGAAAAAAAAATCAATGTAAATATCAAGCAGATGCCAGACTAAAACACAGACTTAAAATCTAAATGCAAACCAGCAGGACATAAAAACATTACCTTCCAAATTCTCCTTCTACTATAAAGCTGAAGTTCTGGTTAGCAACATATGTTCCAGACATCTTACACTTGAAACAACCTTTCCCATTTAGTGTGTCAGGGTTGTCTAGCCATATTCCATAACTATAATAGATTATGATTAAATTTGACAGGTTATATTTTCAAGTTTTACTTTGCCAGAGTATGCATGCCTTAATTGGATAGCAAGTATCTGCATGTCCTTTCAAAATAAAAAAAATACATCTCCTAACAACACATCTTTATTTTATGAAATCTGTCTTAACCAAACCTTGAATTAATTGAAAACCTGTCTTAATAGGACACTTTGTTCATATTGTATCAATATAATTTGAACCTGGATAAACTGAATAGCATTTTAAGGAGGTAGTCCTGGGTAAGGAACACAACTCTTACAAATCATTGGAATGTTTGTATTTAGCATTTTACATCAATCTCATGTAAGCATCAAAGTAACTTGGACTGATTTCATTCTGTTTCAAAGAATACTTGAAATGCTATGGTGATAATGAATATGATACAAACATATCACTGATTTCGAGAGTTATGTCCCTTGCTCTAGGTCTACCTTGTTAAACTGAACAAATTCTACAGTTCAAAAGAGGTTTATATTAGACAGGTTTCACTGTAGAAATATAGCATGAATAGGGAAAAGTTCTTAAGTTATTTTTTCGTAAGAGAAATTGCAGTCGATGAATGTATTTAGCATACCTAATCATATTATGGTTTAAAAGATTCTACTTCTGTAATCTTGATTTCATACATATACTTAAAACAATCGGTATATACATATTTATGCTATTTCTGATTAGAAATCCCATGTGAGGTAATTTAGTTTTCCATGAATATATTAAGTTGATGGGAACCTATCACTACCCAGTACTTTAAATGGTTTCATCTTTATAATGTTATGAATAATTTAACTCAAATGAACTAGTTCAAAGAGCAGTATATAAATAATACGGTTTTGACATTATCTATTCTATATATGTGTGAGACTGCTACTCAAGATGTAATCTGAAATTAAATACACATGTACTGTGAGAAATTAAAAAACTGACAATGTACAGGATGAACTAAAATTAAGTATAGCTCCAACTAAGAATTGTCATGAAG